>JAREYC010000016.1:4785000-5385000 GCA_030015325.1 Cryptoblepharus egeriae
CAAGGGTCCAATGAGTCCAACTTCCTATATCTCACAGTGGCCCACTGTATCCAACAGGGCACAATCCTAACCGATTTATCCTTCAATCATGAGTAACTACGGGAGCACGTAAGAGACATTACTTGCACCTGTAGTTACGGCAGGTGACTACTGAAAACTGTAGTTTTCACCTAGTGAAAACCTATGGGAAATTCATATTGCAATCCAGAGTAAATTGTTCTTACACTGGAGCAAGGACTCCCCGTAGTTACTCTGGACTGCACCCTTAGGCCAGCACAACTTATCCATCTTCCTGTTCCCACAATGGTATATGAAAGCTGGTGTATATGTGTGCACTGGCCTAACCCCTTTACAAGTGTTGCAGAAGTGCCAAAGGCTGCAATCCTAACTATACTTTCCTGGGAGTAAATACTATTAAACTTAATGGGACTTACTTCAATGCTTAGGGTTGCATTGTTATACTCCTATACAAGGTGATTAGCTATTACTTAGCTATTAATTTCTCATTTTCTTTGTAAACCACTTTATAGTTGAAAAGCAGTTTACAAATATTGTAAGACAAAAGATAGATTGAAAAGTAACTCCCTCTATTGTAATTTATAAGTATTTTAAAATAGGAAGTTACTTTTCAATCACCCTGTATATTGCTTTCAGGTGGTTAATTTAGGGTGCAGTCCTTAAAAATTTAGGCCAGCCTAACTCTCCAGCCTTTCCTTGATGGTGTGAAGAGGTCAGTACATGCCTATGCATTGGCCTGCATATCCTAAAATATAGGATATATGGTTATGCTGATCCTATGCCTTATTTTTAAACTTATTGGAGATTTTTAATTTACTTACCTAATTGACAGATTTGATTTTGTCTTGTGGGGTGTTATGTTACTTCTGTATCCCCCAAATCCAGAGTAACTACGGGAGCATGTAAGAGACTTTACGTGCACCCATAGTTACTGCACCACCTTGTGAGAACCTATGGGAAATTCATATTGGAATCTAGAGTAACCCTACAATCCAGAGTAACTACGGGAGCACGTAAGAGACATTATGTGTACCCGTAGTTACTGCACTACCTAGTGAAAACCTATGGGAAATTCATATTGCAATGCAGAGCAAATTGTTCTTACACCAGAGCAAGGACTCCACGTAGTTACTCTGGATTTTGCCCTATGTTACTTCCAACCATATGATACTTCTAACCATGACTTCGCTTCCAGTTGGTTCAGATAAATTGTCATTTGAAAAAGTGGATTCTGCTGCTAAAAGGTTGAGAAAAACTGATTTATATGACAGTGATAAGCCATTGCTTAGACTAACAAAAAGTCTTCAGAAAGAAAAAAAACTTAAAATTAATGATTCATGTTGCAACGAGTTGTAAATTACTCTGGAGAAGGGGCAAAAATGAGGAAGGAGGTGGTATCTAACCATTGAGAGGAGGGGCAAGACATCTACTTTTGGAGTTTATCCCTACAATCCCGAGTAACTATGGGAGCACATAAGAGACATTACATGGACCCGTAGTTATTGCACCACCTATTGCACCACCACGTAGTTATTTCCACCTAGTGGAAACCTATGGGAAATTCATATTGCAATCCAGAGTAAATTGTTCTTACACCGGAGGAAGGACTCCCCATAGTTACTCTGGATTGCACCCTATTTTACACATGTGTGGAAGGGAACAGAAATGTGAAAAGGACAAATCTATGATTATACACTTTGTGCAAAACGTTTCATCTTCTGACATTAAAAAAGTAATGCATTTTAGCCCCCATAAATGTTATCAGTGACGAGATGCGCTGAGCAACTTTTAGTCATATGTCAATGACGTCCCCTTTCCAATTATCACCCTTGCATGAAATGGATTCTTCACATCAAGAAACACTAAAAAAATACCCGGTAGTGAGTTTTCCCCTTCATTTTGTCCAGCCAGAACATTTAATGTGGGTCGAAACCTCTTGTACACGGATATGAAGACACTGGAGAGAATTTGTTCTCATCCGACCTTTCCTTTCCAAGTAATTGGTTCGGTGTGTGGCGCTTGCACAACATATTACGGCCCAGTTCCTCTCTCGTCTTACAAGTACTGTTCAATGCGCGCAATTGTTTTCGGGGGAAAAGGTTCACTGCAAATGACACCTTTTCTTTGGTGTGGTCTGGTAGGATGACACTGACTTCCTCACATTAAAGGAAGAGCATTTTTCCAGCCATAAGGGGCATTCTGATGCGCACAGTCTGTGTGGGCTTCAGAAAATCCTCTAGAGATCGGCTCCCATCTCTTTTAAAGGATTTAAAAGGGCCAAAATATTTAATTTCCTTATTTGTAGTTTTGATTATCCATAGGGGGTCCAAGAGGATACCCTATGGATACCCTTGAGGATACCACGTCCCCACCTGTATGGCAAATTTTTCCCAGTGAAAATTGTGACAAACAATTAAATTACTTGGGTTTTCAACATTGGGAACCCTTGTCCTTTTTTACAGTTATTATATATGTTCACCCTCTATCTATCTGTCCGTCCGTCCTTCCGTCCATCATCCATCCATCCAATTAATTTCTTAATGATAGGAAGGCTACGTACTGCCTACTCACAAGGCAAAGGAGGACAATGGAAATTTTTCCCAGGACACAAGGCTAAAATCCAGGACGTGTCCTGGAAAAATTGGACATATGGTCACCCTCTGTTGGCCTGAGAATGTCACAGAACTGCCATAATGCTCTTATGTGCTACTCTTGGGGGTGTTCAGCTAGTGCACACACATGTGCCGAGCCAACCACCCCACAACACTATGGGCAAAATCCAGAGTAACTACGGGGAGTCCTTGCTCCAGTGTAAGAACAACTTACTCTGGATTGCAATATGAATTTCCCATAGGTTTTCACTAGCTTGTGCAGTAAATATGGCTGCATGTAAAGTCTCTTATGTGCTCCCGTAGTTATTCTGGATTTGGGGGTATGTCTTAGGCACCCATATAGGACAAGAAGGACCTCCCAATACCACCAAGGGAATGGGGTGTAGTTATGCTAGCTTAAATTGGTTATGTTTGAGCCCACATGCAACAATCCTATCCACACTTTCCAGGGAGTTAGCGCCATTGATTATAATAGGGCTGACTTCTGAGTAGACATGGATAGGATTGGGCTATGATGTTTGCACCCAGAAAATGAAACTATTCTTTCTTTCCACTCAATCACCCAGAGATCATCATGAAAAGCAACAGATAAAGTTTGAGGTGCAATGCAAATGTAACTTGGTGATAAAGCCCTAGGGAAAAAAAAAGAACTTCCCTCCACTCCAAAAAAAATAAAATGAAAAGATTTCTTATTAGTATTGCAAAATTTTCTGATACATGTGCCCTTTTCTGTGATATATTGAGAGGCCATGCAATAAATAAGCAGCAAGCATGATTAACTTCTCAGCCTGGAAATGGGGATGATGGGCTCAGGCTCAGCACAACGCGCTGGCTCCCAAGAAGGTCCATTTGCTTTTACAATTGGAAACTGTGATCGATGTGGGTGCCTCGAGGAATAACAACTCTAGGAAGCCACAGGCATGACTTCTCCATGCAGAGTATCTATCGGCTGCCGAGACGGAAAGGAAAGAGTGAAATAGGGCAGAGTAAACAAAAAATGGTTTGGATAGATCGAAAAGCATCGACACAGAATATAAAGTTGTCCAGGAACTTAAACATTCCTCTTCTCTCTGAAAAAAAGTTTGTTGGCTTCCCTTGAAAATTCTCATTTTATTACCCTATTTACTCGAATATTCCGCTCACCTTTTTCAGCCAAAATTAGAGGACAATTCTGAGCATGTCTACTCAAAAGTAAGCCTCATTGTGTTCAATGGGACTTACTCTCAGGAAAGTGTTTTTAGGATGCAGCCTTAGAGCACAATCCTAACCTAATACTCAAAAGTAAGCACACTGTGTTCAATGGGTCTTACTCCCAGTAAAGGGTCTTTAGGATTGCAGTCAAAGTTTCCAAAATCAAGGTGCACGTTAGATTCAATGGAGCATTAGATTTGAATAATTACAGGTATTTTGATTATAAGTATATAGGTCAGTATTTAGTTTAACAGTTTACTATACTGTGATTAAAATGTACCATAAAATGTTGTATAAAGTACTGCAATTTGGTAACAATCAAAATATAAATCCATTATCATTTTATTATTATCATATAACTCATTATTATATGCAGTAAAATTAAATTTTGTACCTGCTTTACAGCTGCACGTTACAGTCACCAGTAAACATCTCAAGCCTTGAAAAAATTGGGAAATGTGCATTACATTCAGTGGCTCATTCAATTTGAGTAAATATGGGTATTTGATTTATTAATGTATTAGAGTGAAATCCAGAGTAACAACAGGGACTCCTTGCTCTGGTGTAAGAACAATTTACTCTGGACTGCAATATGAATTTCCCATACGTTTTCACTAATTGGTGCAGTAACTACTGGTGCATATAATGCCTCTTACGTGCTCACGTAGTTACTCTGGATTTGGCTGTAATTTTATATACAGTGGCGCCTCACGTAAAGAATGCCTCATGTAAAGTATGTTTCACGTAACATACAAAACTTTCTCTAGGATTCTGCTTCATGTAACAAACTGTGCTTCACATAAAGAACACATTCGTTGGCAGTTGGGGCAGACGCGCTGGCCGGCAGCCTTTTTAAAAAGCGTCAGGGCTGCCTTGCGCACCTGCCCATAGTGAAAGCAACACTTCCATGCTGTTCCTCCTGTGGCTGGACGTCCGCTGGGCAGAGGGAGAGAAGAGCAGTGGAGAAGAGGAAGCAGCTCAGGGTAGCCAGAAGGGAGCAGGGGAGAGATGCTCAGCATGAAGAGGAGGAGAAAGTGGGGAGACACTTTGAAGGTGTCTTTGATTGCAGCCTCCTAACCATGTCTACCCAGAAGTAAGCCCCATTGTGTTAAATGGGTCTTACTCCCAGGAAAGTGTCTTTAGGACTGCAGCTTAAGTAGACTTCATAAGATCATGCACATTGAATGCATGTTTTGAATTCAATCCCAGTGTTCTGTCATCATTTTTACATCCAGTTAATATTTTAATATGAATATTTTTGGGGTTGTGGAACCAATCATCTGAGTTTCCATTACTTCCTATGGGAAAATCCGCTTCACGTAAAGAACGTTTCACATAAAGAACATGCCTCTGGAATGAATTAAATTTGTTACATGAGGCATCACTATCTATCTATCTATCTATCTATCTATCTATCTATCTATCTATCTATCTATCTATCTATCTATATCTATATCTATATCTATATATATATCTATATCTATATATATAGATCTATCTATCTATCTATCTATCTATCTATCTATCTATCTATCTATCTATCTATCTATATATATATATATATATATATATATATATATATATATATATATATATATAAAATAACAGCCTAATCCAGAGTCCTAAAAAATTTAGGACAGCCTAACTCTCCCAGCCTTTCCTTGATGGTGTGAAGAGGTCAGTGGATGCCTAAGCATTGGCATATATATCCTAAAATATAGGATATATGGTTACTCTGATCCTTAGTGGGTTAGGAAATTTATTCCTTATTTTTAAACTTAGGGCAAAATCCGGAGCAGTTAGGGGTCCACACAGTTACATCACCCTCTAATATATATAATATATATACAATTGTGTATATATATATATAAATAATTGTATAATATATATACAATTGTGTGTGTGTATATATATATATATATATATATATATATATATATATATATAATTGTATAATATAATATGTATAATATATAATTATATATCATTTGTTTTATTTATTGTTTATTTATTATTTATTTTATTTTATTATTCTTATTATTTTATTATTTATTATTATAATACTAGCGAAATTTACCTGCGTTGCAAGAGTGAAAGATAACCGGGCTCAAGGCAGAGCCCTAAAGCACTCTACTCAAAACTGACTTCCAGGTTAACACAGATCCATTTACTAAAACCCTATAAGTGCCGCCAATATATTGAAGTCCCAGGACTAAATACAGCTCCAGGCAGAAGTATCTGTGCACCAACATACCCATGAATAACAATAATGATATTTATTTCATCTTCAAGAATGTGTTATATTTGTGCTCAGTGGGCACTCAGGATAGCTTGCAAAGTGCCAACAAGAACACGGCAATTACCAAGGCGCATCAAATGACATTGAAAGTGATTGCGCAATTAAATTACAATGTACTAAAACTGTTAATACAGCTTTAAACTCACCGATAAAACAGGAGAATAACAGCTAAGCTTAAACAGCCATCTGCCTCACCTTCCAAAATGCCTGGCGGAATGGAAATCCAAGAACTTTTTTAGGATAGATAAGTCCAAAGAGGCTGTGCTCGGCATCTATTGACAGTGAGATCCCATAATGTACTTACTCGAATCTAACACTCACCTCTTTCAGCCAAATTCAGTCTCCAAAATCAGAGTGCGCATTAGATTTAATGTTTAATTAGTGCTAGTTTGGAACTGGCTAGATTAAATAATATTTTGGGATTAAATAATATTTTTCTGAGTAATGTCGCAGCCTGCTGTGCGTTTGTGTGTGTGTTTGTGTGTGTGTGTGTGTGTGTGTGAGAGAGAGAGAGAGAGCTACCCTACTAGTTTGAGAGAACTCCAGGCCTGAATGCAGCCCACCTCACCATTTCAAGTGGCCCCCAAGTGACCATTTCAAGTGGTCTTCTTCACACTTTCCTGGCAGTAAACCCTGTTGACTGCAATGGGACTTACTTGCAAGTAGACATGGATAAGATTGGACTCCGGTCCTCGGAGTAACCATTAATGCTAACTATGTGAAATGCATTCGACATTCCTGATCTAGAGCATAACCCTAATCATGTCTATTCCAAAGTAACCCCCATTGCGTTCAATGGGTCTTACTCCAAGTTTAAGGATTGCAGCCCTAGCTTCCTAAAACAGTGACATTGCCCTTTTGAAACTTTAAAGGGGGGGGTTTCAACATTTATATTTCTTCTGCTTTCTGCCACCTTTCTTTTGCTACAGCTAGTTTTCTAAATGCCCTCCTGCGGATAGGCACTTTGGAGTGCATGATGCCTGCAAGCCGTGCCATGTGGCAAATGCATCTTAAAATGGAGTGAACTGATTGGAACCTCCAAGCGCATGAGTTAATTCTCCCTTACCCCACATCACAAGTTTGGTTTGCTGATTTCTCATTCAGTGCCAGCATCCTTATTTCTTGAATGATTCGATGTTTCTGTGAATTCTTGTTTTGTACAGGAATGCATTATTTAACAGCGTCAACCGACCCTGCAGTTTGCATCAACCGGTGCATCCACAGTCCCCTAGTGATACCACTACTTTTAACGTGATGAATTAAAATAAAGCTGAATGATCCGCAGCCAATCCCTTCCTGCCTCTACAAGAAGAACTCAGAAGAAGTGTCAATACACTGGGCATCAGGCCTCCGTCAGTCTTGAGAGGCTATGGGATCGTGCTTGGCGCTGCATACGCTGCATGCGAAGCACAAAGGCCTGGGTAGATTGATATGGAGGATAGGCTGTTATAGAGGATAGGCTCCACGCCACTGAATTACTCCAATGGAAAGGCAGAGCCAATACAGTTGGATCCAGCTGGCATTGCAGAGCTGGGCTAAGGACAGGAGCTCACCCTGTCTTGTGGGGCCAACCCGGGTCTCAAACCCTGGCCTGCTGTTTAACAGGCACAGCGTCTTAACCACTTGCGCATCCCACACCCACAGGTGTCAAGAAAACGCAAAACCATATATTGACAGTATAGTCAGGGCTGGCCCACTGGTGAGGCCTGCTGAGGTGGTCACCTGAGGGTGAGTGCAACACTTAGAGCACAATCCTAACCACGTCTACTCAAAAGTAAGAATCATTTTGTTCAATGGGCCAGGAAAGTGTCTAGAATTTCAGTTTCAGATTCTTTGGCAAGTCTTCCTTCTCCTTGGCAAAGAGAGTGCTAAGCCATGGATAACACACCTATGGATAACACATATGCCACCCATGGAGTGTGAGAAAATAGATAGATAGATAGATAGATAGATAGATAGATAGATAGATAGATAGATAGATTGATTGATTGATTGATTGATTGATTGATTGATTGAGTGTTGGGTGTTGGGTTACAATGTATGTGAAAGAGAGTTAGCATATGTGTGTGAAGGTGTGTTGTGTGTGTGCGGAGTGTGGGGTTAAATAATTATGTGTGTGTGTGTATAGATAGATAGATAGATAGATAGATAGATAGATAGATAGATAGAGAGAGAGAGAGAGAGAGAGAGAGAGAGATGTATAGAGAGAGATGGATAGATATAAATTTATTTATTTATTTATTTTCTCACCCTTCACAGGTGTTTTGTGTGTGTGTGTGTGTGTTATCCTCAATCTCAGGTCCTCTACCAGAGGCCTCGGAGTTTATATGTATTCTCATATACAGTCTATATGTATTCTCATATATATCTGAGAATCTCATATATATGAGGTTTGGCCTACCCATTTTAATTTTCCAGAGTTCAGTCTGAATTCCCTCCTTTATTCTCAAGTGTCGTTTTAGATTAATTTGTTATGCTAAATACTTGCCAAATAAATAATGAGCTTTCAAATTAGTCCATATGTAATAAGGGAACAATTCAATTATTTCTGACTCCATTAAGATTTTACTGTAGTTTCAAAACCTGCGTTTCAGAACGATGATTGACATGCTGCAGAGTTTTAAAAGTCCCCGCATGCTATTTAGGAACGGGTTCTGCTTGCGGCACACTGATCCGTGTCTCGTAGAGACCGCGTACATCGGGTTTTTGATCCTGATGTCAGCCACCATTATTTTTAATGAACGTTTGACTTCAAAACTGCAGCCTGAGAGAGCCCTCTGTGAATCTCAGGTGACTCCAAATAATTTGCTTCATTTATAATTTGTTAACTAGTGATGTCATATTTTAGTATTTATAAGACTTCGTTTCAAGTGTGACTTCTCTTGTCATGGTATTAGTGGCTTAAATCCAGAAATTCCCCCTTGTGAGATGAAGAGTGCAACTGCAGAATGATCTTGGGCTGGCACATCTCACACATGGGGATGTCGTCAGCCCAGCCTTTGAAGTCCCAGATTATGGAGGCAACACTGGAAAACCTTACTTAAACTTTACTAAACTTTACTAAAATCCTTCCACCACCAGCGTCTGGACTACAATCTGGGTTTGGTAAATAATTAAAACTGTTAGGCAACTCTACTATACATCAGTGCTTCCCAAACCTTCCAGCACCAGGAACCAATATTAAGAATTGGGTCTATCAGAACTCAGAACTATTAGAGCAGTGGTCAGGGAACAGGGGTAAATTACCCCAAATGGGGTAAAAATGAAATTCCTGGGGGTAATGGGTAGTCGTGGTGCCAAGACACAGCTGGGCATGCATATGAATATATATGCATGCCCGGCTGTGTCTCAGCAGCGTGACCGTCCATTACCCCAGGAATTTCATTTCACTGCATGTAGAATCTATATATAAATTCTATATGCATGCCCGGCTGTATGTGTTAACCGTCCTATAGTGTACAAGGACCTGACACAGCACACTGTATTAATAAGATATTATTTCCTTCCTTTCAAATCAAGGGGGTAACATTGGCATATCTAAATATATTTTGGGGTAAAAGATAACAAAGTTCCCCGACCCCTGCATTAGAGTCTATCAGAACTCAAATAGTTTTCCAGGGGTCTCCAAACAGAGCCAGATGCGGCCCTAGGCAAGCCTCCTGGTGCCTGGGCAAGCCCTGCAATCCACTCCAATACATTCTTATATGTAAATTTATGTAAATTTATTCAAATTTGAAATGTTCATTAGTTTTTTTGGGGCCCCTGACACAATGTCAGAGAGATGATGTGGCCCTCCTGCCAAAAAATTTGGAGAGCCTTGTTTCCAAAAAGTGAACTAGGAAAAAATAATATTTTTATTTATTAATAAATTATTTATTTATTTTTATACAATATGGTACGATACAACAGGTATTTATATACTACCTTTCTGGCCATTGGGCTTTTCCCTCTGGCTTTATTCCTAGTGGTTTACATGGGCAGGCTTCTCTAACCTTAAAGGGGGTTTCACAATAAACAAGGAAGTTCTGTCTTTCCTGCCCCCAAATCCAGAGTAACTACGGGAGCACGTAAGAGACTTTACGTGCACCCATAGTTACTACACCGCCCAGTGAAAACCTATGGGAAATTCATATTAGAATCCAGAGGTACCCTACAATACAGAGTAACTACGGGGGCACGTAAGAGACATTGGGCACAATCCTAATTATGTCTACTCAGAAGTAAGTCCCACTGTATTCTAGAGAGCTTACTCCCAGGAAAGTATGCTTAGGATTGCAGCCATTATGTGTATCCGTAGTTACTGCACCATCTAGTGAAAACCTATGGGAAATTTATATTGCAATCCAGAGCAAATTGTTCTTACACCGGAGCAAGGCCTTCCTGAAGTTTCTCTGGATTGTGCCTTAAGTTGTTCTTACACCAGAGCAAGGACTCCCCGTAGTTACTCTAGTTTTTGCCCAGTTTTATTTCCCATCCATGCACTTTGGCCAAGCCATAATTTCCTAAATTGTACTGACCAACTTCCTGTTAAAAAGGGTTTATTTTTGCTTTTATTCTTCTTTCTTCCCCAGCTCTGATTGTTCCACAAAAAAAGTAAAGTAAGCTATTTTAAAACAGTTTGAAAATTAATGGGCAAAACATACAGAGATCACCAGCAAGAATGGTGACTGACAGTTCAAAAAAAAAAAGTCTGAAAGCAGTGAAAAATGAAAAACATTTTATATTCCCCCTGAATGTTTATTTCATTGCTATTTTTGCTGAGAGAGTGAAAAATAAAACAAGGAACAGGGTGTTTGAAAGGAGAAGATCAAAGAGCATACGATAATTTCTTTATAACAACACGACTCGTAGCAAAGCGTTCTCGGTTTGCCCTTATTCTATCAAGCAACTTTTTCTGTGTGGTCGTCATCATTTAAGAAATATATACAAAGTTTTTGGTTTTTTAACTTTAGTTTTTTTTTTCCCCCAAGAGACCAGGCTAGTGGCCAAAGACTGCAAGATTTCTGAAATGTGGCTGGGATGAACCTGATGTGTTCATTGCCTATGGAATCACAGGATTTAATGCAATGGCTGTGCCACATCTGGGTGCGTTATTTAATGAAAAAAGTTACAGTCGTGGTTTTCTGTTGAACTTGCCTCCAACGTCCTTCCAATGTTTGAGATCCTTCAAACCCAAAATGGGGGCCAACCAATTGGAGAGATGGGGAGTAAGGGTCAGAAGACGTCTGCAGGCTCCGGTAGGCATAAGATCCTGATTCCTGGATAAGCATAGGATCTAGTAAACATCTGCTGGGAATATAATGATGGGTCCAAAAGTAAGTTAGGTGTATCAGGTTTTCAACTTTTCAGGGCCTGATCCAAGAGAGGGCTTGAACCTGATACAGTAATGGTAATGCCTTATTGAAACTAAGGGAATATCGTCCTGCAGAGCCTTGCTGCCTTGTTCTACAGCTCCTAAGGCTGGTCCTGCTCAGGTGTATTTTACAGGATCGTTGGGAATATATAAGACATAGGGGAAAATGGGTAGGTGGGGCAGATCAGGTCTTAGGAGGGGATGAGAATGATGGTGGATCCCATCCATATCCATTTGTTTATTTATTTATTTGTTGTTTGTTTGTTAACTAGCTTAAAAGCTACACTGCATGTGGACTTTTAAGCCAGCCCCTGTGGAGAGCATTAGGGGCCTTCGTCCCAAAACTAAAGGGATGCCTGGTCCAGCTTAGAAAACAGCAGGTTTTTCTAAGGGGGTGTACGACACGTGTGGAGTTTTGTTGTGTTTGTGTGTGGAGTTGGGTTGTGTGGAGGTTGGGCTGCATTATGTGTGTGTGTGTGTGTGTGTGTGTGTGTGTGTGTGTGTGTGTGAAAGAGAGGATTAGGTTATGTGTGTGTGTGGAGTGTGTGGTTGTGTTTGTGGAGTTGTGCTATGTGTGTAGATATGGAATGTGGGGTTGGGTTTTGTTTGGGGATTAATCCCGGGATCATCCCAATTCTAAAACGGTATAATAAGTCTATGTAGAGCAGGTTTGGGTGGTGCTAGAGGGGTTTAGGATGTGTGTGAAGTTGTGTTCTGCGTAGACGTGGAGTGTGGTGTTGGGATCCTGGGATCATCCCGATTCCAAAACAGTATAATATGTCTGTGTAGAGCAGTTGTGGGTGGTGCTTTACCGTTATCTGACAGACGGACACACAAACAGAATTAGGGCACAATCTAGAGTAACTACGGGGAGTCCTTGCTCCGGTGTAAGAACAATTTGCTGTGGATTGCAGTATGAATTTCCCATAGGTTTTCATTAGATGGTGCAGTAACTACGGGTACACATAATGTCTCTTGTGCTCCCGTAGTTACTCTGGATTGTAGGGTTAGTCTTTTATTAATATAGATATGGCCTCCACATATATAGCATATGAATATATCATCCATGTATTTGAAATGCTGAACCTGTGGCTGGAGGGTCTTGGAGTCCACCTTCAAGTGGTCCACTCCGAGTCATGCCTGGAAGTTGCATGCAAACCTTATTTATCTGCAGCATTCTGTATTCACGGGGATCCTGGAACAGAACCCATGCAGACACCAAAGCCCCAATTATTCATTATTATTATTTATTATAATAAAGTGTCTCTAAATCTTTCTTGCATTTTAATTCTAATATCCATCATTATGCTATCTTTTCAACCCAAAGGCCTCTTTCTTCTTTTCTTCCCGTTGTTCCCTGTTTTATATTGACACAGCAGCACTCATTTGAAATGGTAAAGTAAAATCCAAGTGAGAACAAAGAGGGATGTCCAAACTGTACTGTTAGCTCATTAAAAAAAATCTTATTAATGCTTAGCATGGGTTAAAATGCCAATGATTTATTATTAGACATCACTAAGAAGGTAGCTTGTTGGAAAATACTTTTTCCCCAACAGCGATGCGCCTAGGCAGACCCATCTGGCTAATAGCATTTTCATCACTGGGAGAGACAACAATAAGCGGGTGCGTTAGACAGGCCTATTCATTGTACCTGCTCTTTCCGAAACATTTTTATGAGCATCTCCTGTGCATCTGTGGATACGGATTGGGGGCCACAGCGTGCCCTGAATTGCCATGAAACAAACCTGAAAGGGGGATGAAGTGGATGGGATCAAAGGAAGCAGCACCTGGCTGCCAGAACGGTGACTTTCTCATTGATGGTGCATTCAGTGGCGCGCTGCTTCCAATTGAATTTGCGCCACCGATGCATGAACCAGCCAAACACTTTTATGAAGTAAGAGTTGAGCTGTGTCAGATTTCCATTTTGTTTGTGTTTTTATCTCCAACTATGGCTACAATCTAGAGTAACTATGGGAGCTTTTACACTGACATGGTTAAGGTGCAACCTATGGGAAATGCATAGAGCAATCCAGAGTAAGTGCATCTTACGTCTTCCCATAGTTACTCTGGGTTGTAGGGAATACATCCTTGAGAGGGAGTGCTGTGAGATAAATGGTTCTCACATAATTTGGAAGCAGGGGTGTCTGGAGAGCTCTCTGCACCCCGTGGCAAGCATGGCCACCTACACCAGCTGCATCACCCTGCTACACGCAGGGAAGAGCACATGCGCAGCCCTGTGAAAGCCACACACGCACTGCAAAGAGCGCATAAAAAGTCTGACTGAAGTCACACATGTGCCCTTCATAGCTGGCTTTCCTGTTCGGACTCAAGGTGCACATGCGTGACTTCAGCCAAGCTGTGCACATACCTCTTGCAGCTGGCTTTCCAGAGCAACCACAAGGAGTGCATGCATGGCTGGGCTGAAGCCATCTACGCATCCTTTGCAGGCGGTCTCGGAAGGCCAACTGCGATGGGTGAATGTGTGACTTCAGATTAGCCGGGCATGTGCTCTTCCCTGGCCAGCCAGTACGGAGCATCGGAAGGAGGAGGATGTGGGTGGGTGGACACCCTTGTGCATGCTGTGGCATAATGAGCACATACTGTGGCATACTATAGATGCTACTCCACTGCTTGGAAGGTAAGTTGTGCCGTGAAATACTAGTGGGCCCGAGATGATCTGCAGGTCTGTCATGGGAGCTTAAGGAATATTATATATTAGTTGGATAAGGATGTGAGCCTCCTGTCAGTAGCATGATGTGCCTTGCCTTGGTGGTGAGCACAATCCTAACCATGTCTACTTAAAAGTAAGCCCATGTGCTAAAATGGGTCTAACTCCCAGGGAAGTGTCTTTAGGATTGTAGCCCCTGTTTCTTGACAATTTTGGTGCCTTCTCAGTGTGTAGTGAGATTTTAAAAAAGGTTGAAAATTGAAGATTTAGAGAAGCGGTTCTCAATCTTCCTAACACCGTGACCCCTTTATAAGTTCCTCATGTTGTGGGGACCCCTACCATAAAATTATTTTCATTGCTACTTTATGAATTGTAATGTAAATATCGAATACGCAGGATGTATTTTCATTGTTACAAATGAAATGTGTGTTCTATGCACACACTGAACACAATGGGATTTATTTCAGAGTAGGCATGCATAGGATTGGGCCCTGAGGCTGCAATCCTATCCACATTTACATGGGACTAAAGGCACCCCTGACTCTAATGGGATTTATTTCAGAGTAGGCATGCATAGGATTGGGCCCTGAGGCTGTCAGTCAGCCCCACTGCACACGCAGCTACAGCCGGAGGTCTGGCAAGCCTGCCCTGGCCCCCTGCACCAGGGGTCTTTAGGCGACCCCCAGGAAAGCTCTAGGTGACCCCCAAAGGGGTCCTGACCCCCACTTTGAGAAACCCTGATTTAGAGGCTTCGAAGTACATTGGTGACAATGTTCACTTCCTTGTGAACTCTACACAGCTTGTCGTGTGGTAAGCAAGGCAGCCTGACATTTCAGAGCCTAGAACATGAGAAAATAACACCAACTGTCGGTGAAAACCTTCCAAATCTCTGCTTTGCAATATGTAGTTATCGTGAGCCAGTTGTGTCAGATCCATAGATTTTTTCCCCCATTTGCACCCATTTAGGACCCATTTGCACCCATATAGGACCCAACGCGCACCACCTTTCCTGAATTGTTATTCTTATTCTTCTGCAAACTGCATCAGGAACTTCGGTCCTCGATGCAGAAAATCCAGATTTACCAAACCATGCAGAAGGCATGACTGGAAGAAACAAATGAGTCACAGTTCTTACCCTGAAGCACCGGAAACAAATTAAAAGAAGTTGAACAAAAAGGCTAAACTCTGAATGAAACACAGAGCACAATCCTAACCATGGGCTAAATCCAGAGCAGTTGCGGGTCCATACAGTTACGTCACCCTCTACATCACCTCTACTGTTATATTATGGAAAGTCATCTTAACTGCACCGGTGCAAGGGGCTTAAATTCACTTTAAGATATAGGCCCCTGTCTACTCAAAAGTAAGTCCCATTGTGTTCAATGTGTCTTACTCCCAGGAAACTGTCTTGAGGATTGTATTCGCAAAGGCTGCGACCCTAAGAGCACTTTCCTGGGAATAAGCCCCATTGAACTCAGTGGAACTTGCTTCTGAGTAGGCACACATATAATTGCACTGAAAATAGGAGCACAAGCATGGAAAATTGTCGGGGCAGCCAAAGCAGGACATTTTTGTGATTTACCATGGATTTGGCAAGTGCTAAGTTCTGCAGGCTCTTGAACTCTACAAAGTAGTGTGATCATATATCCACTTTTTCTCCAGGACATGTCCTCTTTTTTACCCTTGGGTCCTGGAAAAAAATCTCAATTGTCCTCTTTTTCCTTGTGAACAGGTACCATGTAGAATTATTTCTCATTCATTCATTCATTCATTCATTCATTCATTCATTCATTCATTCATTCATTCATTCATTAGATCGTTATTCCACCTTTCTCCCCAAAGGACACCCAAGAGAGATAACAATCAATAAAACAGTAACAATACAATA
The DNA here is from genome assembly GCA_030015325.1 of Cryptoblepharus egeriae. Taxonomy (NCBI): domain Eukaryota; kingdom Metazoa; phylum Chordata; class Lepidosauria; order Squamata; family Scincidae; genus Cryptoblepharus; species Cryptoblepharus egeriae. The sequence continues at coordinate 4,801,030 of JAREYC010000016.1, forward strand.
CAGCTAAAACAATAAAATACAATTAAAAACAATATGGAAAAAAACAACCAAACAGCAGTGAAAATAAATCAGGGACGGATGAAAGACAGATTAAATATATTATTTGGCCTCAAATGCGTTTTAAAATAAAAAAGGTCTTTAGGCCCCACCAGAAGATTAAAAGAGAGGAGGCTGATCTTAATCCAAAGGGGAGGGATTTCCATACCGCAGATGTCACTACTTCTGAGTAGGCATGCTTGAGATTCCACTGTAACTATAATAAGTAATATCATTCTTAATTAATTAATTATTTAATAAGTAATATATTGTTAAATTAAACAAACGAGGCAATCCAGAGTAACTACAGGGAGTCCTTGCTCCGGTGTAAGAACAATTTACTCTGAATTGCAATATGAATTTCCCATAGGTTTTCACTCGATGGTGCCATAACTATGGGTGCACTAATGTGCTCCCATAGTTACTCTGGACTGTAGGGTTAATCTCTCTCTCTCTCTCTCTCTCTCTCTCTCTCTCTCTCTCTCTCTATCTATCTATACACACACACAAGCCCAAAATGTAGGACACCCTGGACAAATGGAGGACATGTCAAAATAAAACGCTATAGTTTTTAGTCCGGGGTGTCCTACATTTTGGGCTTGTCCTCTTTCTGTGGTTATGACATATATTTGCCCTGCTGTACAGGCTCTCCTACAGCATGCAGCTCAAACTTTTCCTTCTTTCCCCTTCTCCTTGTTTATAAATGTATTAAGGTCAGGAGTTAATTGAAGGGCAGGGAAATGTCAAGTTATTAGAACCAACATCCAGCGCTGATGAATGTTGAAGGCGTCTCTCATTCCCACCCAAGTCTGATTTGTTTCTCCAATTTGAAGAAGCTCTGCTGGACCTTCCAGAGCAATAAATAAATAAGGAGATGGTTGTCGGAGACATTCTGGGGACACAACTCACCGGCTATAAATGGAAAGAAAACAGGATGAACCAGAGGGCAAGCAGTTGCATAAAACTCTTGAGGTGCAGAGATTTTATGGGAATCCTAAAGACACTTTCCTGGGAGTAAGACCCATTGAACACAATGGGGCTAACTTTTGAGTAGTCATGGTTAGGATGTGCTCTATAAGAAGACCCCAGTGGATTAGGTCAAAGGCATATCTAGTCCAACCTGTGGTTGCAATCCTAAACACACTTTCCTGGGAGTAAGTCCACTGAATACAATGGGGCTTACTGCTAAGTAGGTATAGGACAATACTGTCAATCCCACAGTTGCCCATCAGATGCCTCAGGGAGGACACAAGATAATGAGATACTCGTATCCTGTTGCCACTCTGTATCAGGCATAAGCTACAATTCTAAAACTTTCCTAGGAGTAAGTCTATTGAAAACAATGGGGCTTACTTTTGAGAAGACATGGTTAGGGTTGTGTGCTCATTGTCTACTTGGCCTGGCCTAGCAGGACAGTAGGATCTGGGTTGGCCTAGCAGGGCTAGGCTAGCCAGCTCAGCAAAGGTATGTTAACAGCAGGCATAACTCTGAGTAGACACATAAAGGCCCATGATAAGCCAGAGAAAAAATGGAAGCAAAAAAAGTTCAAAGTTTTAGTCTAGCCTAAGTTTTAGCTGAGCCTCTCCTGCCTCTCAACCTCAGGATATGGCATAACTCAAACAGTCCAGTGAGCATACTGTGCTGCAGCTGTTAGGCCAGCCTAGATGCTTCCTAGCGCTGTGGATCTGGCCTATCAGCGCAGGATATGGCCTACTTAGGTCAGCTTAGCTGAACTTAAGTCTCTCTGGACTGCATCCCAAATTTCATAGTTTGCTTTGGGGGTTGCTTTGATGTATGTTTGCTACATTCTGCTAGGACGGACGGACGGACGGACGGACGGACAGACAGACAGACAGACAGACAGACAGACAGATAGATAGATAGATAGATAGATAGATTCAGCTTCCCAGTCTCAACCACAATCAAGCCCATAATAGCAAGGTGATACAATCCATGTTTTCCAGCCCACCAGAGCGCTAGTGCTAGAGCTTGCACATGCAGGTACCCCTGGTGGTACCCATTAACGTTACATCCATGTGGCATTTTCCCTTTACTGTGCTCTCCCTCTGCCCCAGTAGCATAACTAGAGGGGGCAGAGAGGTGAGTACTACATGTGTCACAACAGGCTGTACTCACTATTGGAGCCATTCTGGAACATGAAGGAGGTACCATTTGTGCCATTTGGTGAGTGCCTGAATGTTGCGATTGCTGCCGATGGCCCCAAATTTGAGTGAGGGGGCTGCTTACACAGCGCATTATGGCACCTTTTATGCTTACACTTTTTGTTCACTCTGGTTATGCTACTGCTCCCCATCCCCCAAAAATACCCCCAAGTAGCACAAGCTCTTTGTGTCTTAATTTTGGGATGCCTCTCCTTCCAATTAAAGATTCTTTTTTGGCTTGGAGATTAATTTGATCTCTTTCTGTACAGCCACTGCTGTGAAAATCAGACAGCAATGTGTATGTGGCGGCAAGTGAAGGCCAAGCTCAAGGAGGGTCCTTATTCGTGATAGGTGATGGATTGGCCAGTGAAGAACCCACTCTGTGGGTGGGCATCATGTTCTCATTGAGAGCAGTCCAGATGTTATCTCGGAGCCTCTGGTGGCAAGCGAGGGACATCCAGGATCTCCAAATTTCAGAGATCCTTACACCAGCAAATTGGACTCCCGTCCTTTCAGCCATCCATCAATGGTTGGCTCACCTCCCAAGGTCTCCGTACTCCATGCCTTCCAAGTTCCTCTCGTTTTTATTTTTGCTTGACACTGGTACACGTTCCAGGAAGAATGCGCACTGTGTACGTACATCTGCAGCATGCAACCTCTCCTTGCCAGACAGATTCAGAGTTTGGGTAAAATATTAAGAGGAGAGCCGCAGAGTTTCAGAAAAGCCCCTTTTCTTGGCCAAAGAAATATCACTTATCCAAAGCAGAATCTCTTTTGAAAAACCCTGTTCAACATTTGTAGTTTTATTTATGTATTTATTTTTTTATTAATTTAATTTAATTTAATTTAAGGGATTTGAGCACAATCCTAACCATGAGCACAATCCAGAGTAACTACAGGAGCACATAAGAGACTTTACGTGCAACTGTAGTTACTACACCACTTAGTGAAAACCTATGGGAAATTCATATTGCAATCCAGAGTAACTTGTTCTTACTCAGGAGCAAGGACTCCCCGTAGTTACTCTGGATTTCACCCCATCTCTCCTCAAAAGTAAGCCCCATTGTGCCTATAGGCAGCAATCTTATCTACACTTCCCTGGGATTAAGCCTCATTGACTATATTGAGACTTACTTCTGAGTAGACGCATATCGGATGGTACCCTACACTAACTTTACTATATTATTATTAAAATGTAACATAAACCCATTGTTGTATAAAGTAGTGTAATTAGGTAAAAGTCATAACATAAATCCATTGCCATTTTATTACTGTCATATAATTCATTATTATATTCAGTAAAATTAAATTTTGTACCTGCTTTGCAGCTACGCATTACAATCGCCAGTAAACTTTTTAATCTCAAGACTTTTAAAATCGGGGTGTGCATTAGATTCAATGACGCATTAGATTCAAGTATATATTGTAGTTTCCTACTAGTAGCACCTTCCAGTAGCCCCATTGGGAATGTGGGGTGCAGACACACCAATAGCCTTACCATTAACCATCATCCTGCCCACCCCGACTTAAGATATCCAGCTTTTTACTCACTGGTTTTCATCACTCCTCAGCACAATCCTGACTATGTCTACTCAAAAGTAAGCCCCATTATGTTCAGTGGGACTTACTCCCAGGAAAGTGTCTTTGGGATTGCGACTTCAGTCTCCGGGTCTGAATATTGGGGACTGATGATGGTTCAGAGACCCAACACTTTTCTTCTGGAATGGAAGAAATTTGCTAAAGCAGACTTGCCCTACAATCTAGAGTAACTACGGGAGCACGTAAGAGACATTACGTGAACCCTTAGTTACTGCACTACCTAGAGAAAACCTATGGGAAATTCATATTGCAATCCAGAGCAAATTATTCTTACACTGGAGCAAGGACTCCACGTAGTTACTCTGGATTGCGCCCTTGTTCAGGTTAATATTCTTTGACTCAATGCACATATATATTATCCACCCTTCCCTGCTTAACACCTTTCTTTTTGAAAACTTCAGAGGCTGTTATGAAGCACCTTCTAGTAAATTAGATTTTTTTAAAGCAAATACAGTATAACTTGAAGCAATATCTGTTTTATTGACACTACTTGCTTCTTCTTTTTCACATTGCACAAAAAGTACCAACTATTTTTTCTCCTATTTTTTGAAATTTTATTTTTCCAAATGCTCCCTCTGTGAAAGTTCCAATAAAGCATGTCTACTCAAAGGTAAACCCCATTGTGATCAATGGGTCTTACTCACAGAAAAGTGTCTTTAGGATTGCAGCCATATTCAGTTTGACTGTACAAATAGAGTTTTCTCCTCCATTACAGACTTTCCTTTAAAAAAAACAAATGATATATTCCATATGGTCTTTTGAAAGATATGTACCAGGTCTCCTTCCTTTAACTTTCACATAAACTTCTCAGACAGTGCAATCCTATTAATGTCTACCCAGAAGTAAGTTCCATTAAATTCAGTGGGGCTTACTCCCAGGAAAGTGCTCATAAGGTTACATCCAGAGCGAACCTAGTTATGTGGCTGAGGTAGCATGGGCATTAGACCCTACAATCCAGAGTAACTATTGGAGCACGTAATAGACATATACGTCAATGTAGTTACGGCATCACCTAGTGAAAACCTATGGGAAATTCGTATTGCAATCCAGAGTAAATTGCTCTTACGTCAGGGCAAGGACTCCCCGTAGTTACTCTGGATTGCGCCCTAAGATTATTTTTATTCTGGTTTTGGGGCCGGCCCATCCATTAGGCCTAATCAGACTGATGCTTCAGGCTGCAGGTTGATGTATGGGAAGGAAACACTCCTGCCTGACTTTGGCTGCAATCCTAAAGACACTTTCCTGGGAGTAAGACCTATTGAAAACAATGGGGCTTACTTTTGAGTAGACATGGTTAGGATTGTGCTATTAGTTTAACAAAATTAATCACCTTTTTGGATTTGCGGAATAAGTTTGCACAGAAATGGAACAAAATATGGACAAATTTGTCTTCCTTCTCTTTCAGCTTAAAAATAAACCAGCCAAACAATCTGCACACATTTTCCTGTTTCAGTGACAGATGTAGCGCTGTGGGAAAATATTAGGTTTGAGGAAGGAGGTGAAATTGATCTATTATGGGCTAGGCACAAGGACCAGTACTTCTGTTGTGGTCCAGCTGACATCAGTTCAAGGTGCCACTGGGCAACTGCTGAAGTCTGCAATCCTAACCTCCATTTAGGCCAGCCTAAGCCCTGGCTTAAGTCCAGTGCTGTCCTGGAGGTGTCACAAAAGTGCAGTAAGACCCTTTGCCCCACTCCTAGGTGAAACAGGCCAGTACACAGGCAAATGCTGACCTCCCCAAACCATCCCAGAAAGATAGGCCAAGTGCGTTAGGCCAGCCTAAATGTTTTAGGATTGCACACAAAGGCACAGACCTTGTGCAGGACATTCCTGAGAGTTGATGCCTGCCCTGCAGTGGCATCACTTGTGCTGGTGCAGACACCATCTCCTGGGGTTACACAAAAGAACTCCAGAGCTAAGGTCCAACCCGGCCACCTTATTTAACTATAACTCGGAGCAAGGGACGACAGGTTTCTATACATGTAAGTATAGGCACCCCCCACTTATTTGGGACAGGAGCACAGGTGGGCAGATGCCGGTTCGGGCCTACTCGCCCGAACCAGATCTTCCCCCTGGGCAGACGTTGGCGATCCGGTCACAGCCACGGCTGCAAGAGCCGCGGGGACCGGTTCACCAGCGTCCGCCGGCACTGGGTCTCCTGGGGCTCGCCGCCAGGAAGCTTAGTGTGCCTGTGTCCAGCTGGACGCAAGCGCATTGGATTCTCTTGGGGCCGAGCCCAGGAGGCTCAGTGCGCCTGCGTCCAGCTGGACGCAGGTGCACTGAGCGTCCTAGCGCCCAGCCCCAGGATGCTTAGTGCGTCTAAGTGGGCGAGACCCAGATGGATGCAGGCGCACTAAGTGTCTTGGCGCCGAGCTCCAGGAGGCTCAGTGCGCCTGCGTCCAGCTGGACCTAGCGCCCAGCCCCAGGATGCTTAGTGCGCCTAAGTGGGCGAGACCCAGATGGACACAGGCGCACTAAGTGTCTTGGCGCCGAGCTCCAGGACGCTCAGTGCGCCTGCGTCCAGCTGGATGCAGGCGCACGAAGCGTCCTGGCGCTGAGGATGCTTCAGTAGACGCACTGCCAAGTCTGGCGCATGCACAGTGCGGCCTGGTTAGGGCCGGCCCGGCCCGCCCCCCTGACCACGGCCCCGCCCCCTGACCCCAGCCCAGCCCCCGAACTTCCGGCGAACTGGATCTTTGGGGAGGCTGGGCCCATCATTGGACAGGTGCATTGTCTAAATGTTGCTTCCAGTGCTTTTTTAGCTAGGAAATTGCAAATGTCCCTTTTACCTTGCAAATTCCTGCTGCCGCACAAAAATTTCTGCAAATGGATTTTCATTAAGTCCTTTGGGAATGGGATTAGACCAGGAGATACAATATGAGGGAGGGCAATTTTGGCCTTTAGAATAGCAATGAGAGAGCGAGAGAGAGCGAGAGCAAGGCATGCACTGGATGAATGAATTCTGGGTATAATTGAAAGTTTTTGAAAGAGCAGATTGTCTGAAAACAGGGGATACCTGTATAACTATTTATGGAACCCAAGGTAAAGCCCTGTTCTACCCATGCTATAGACCAGTGATTTTCAACCAGTGTGCCATGGCTGTGGATAGTCCTCAGGTGTGCTGTGGGAGTCGGGAGAGGGACATTAATTAATAGGAAAATTTTGGGATTTGAACAGCCCGGTGTGCTTTGTCAATGGTAAAAATAACTGATGGTGTGCCTTGACAATTTCAAAGCCTTGTTAATGTGCCATGAGATGAAAAAGATGGAAACTCACTGCTATAGACCTGGATTCTCAGTTTGTGAATAGAAAGAAAGAAAGAAAGAAAGAAAGAAAGAAAGAAAGAAAGAAAGAAAGAAAGAAAGAAAGAAAGAAAGAAGTGGGAACTCACAAATGGAGGAGACAGCCCAACAGTGGTGATCTCATACCTGATCTCAAACTGGCAGCAAATTTGTCAGCAGATGTCTGCCTAGAATATATTTCTTATCTTCTAAAATAAATAATATCCTGTAATCTGGAAGAAGACGAAATCAGAACACATAAAAGAGCCGAGTGGGAGGTACGCAAGGAACAAATCCATCTCAACATTACTTCTTAATTTTATCTCTCAACATTTGCCTCATTCTTTCATGTATTTTTCAAATGCTCTCGATCTGGCTACGTCTCAGCAAAGGGATGATTTTCCCTCGATATTAGTTCGTTCGTCAAATATTAATGATCTCTCAGCAGGCTTCCTATTGGAAACGTTTCGCTAATCCCAAGCTTAAATCATCGCTGCGTAATAACATGTTTGCTTTCTGTACATTACACACTCTGTTCCAGCAAGGGATCTTAATGTACTTGTATGGCTCTTTGTGTACAGAACAATATATTTAGTATTTAACAAAAGAAAACTTACAGAAAAAAAAATGTTTTATAAAAGTTAGAACTCATAAGAACATCAGAAGAGCCTACATTAGATGAGGCCAAAGGCAGGTCCAATCCAGGTTCTTGTATCTCATGGTGGTCCACAGTGGTTGTGTGTCTTGTGTTCCTCAAGGAGCACACAAGACACACAACGAGACACTTGCACTCTAGACAACCCCTCAAATCCAGGGTAACTACAGGAGCACATAAGAGACTTTACGTGCACCCATAGTTACTGCACCACCTAGTTAAAACTTATGGGAAATTGATATTGGAATCCAGAGTAAGTTGTTCTTATACCAGAACAAGGACTACCCGTAGTTACTCTGGATTTTGCCCAATAAGACACATGCATCGTTTCTTCCCATTCATCAACCTGTAGCCTGAAGCATCAGTCTGATTTGGCCCAATGGATGGTCCGGCCCCAAGACCAGAATAAAAATAATCTTAAATGCTCGTGCAAGCTCACACAAGCTCGTTCCAGGGTGTCCTCCACTGGACATTCAACAGGGGCTCCAAGAAACGTTCATTTCATGCTTATTTATCACATTCTTGGTATCAGCAGGGAGTCCAGAATCAAACCCCTGCAGCTTTTATGGCACAGTCTTATTCCATTAAGATTAAAAACATGAAAAATCCTGACCCTGTCCCTACTAGTCGGAGGTATACAGAAAAACTGCCATCCATATACAATTATATATGGCCAATTGCAAATGTCCCTTTTTGCAAAAAGATTTTTTTGCAAAAGGATTTTCAGTAAGTCTTTTGGGAATGAGGTTAGAGGAGGAGCTATAACATGGGGAAGGGCAACTTTGGCCTTTAGAATAGAAAAGAGAGGATGCATTGGATGAACGAGTTCTGGGTATAACGGTGTTGAAGGGTTGAAAGAGAGTGGACATCAGAAAATGAACTATCAGAAAGTGGGGGATGCAAGTATTGGGGTCCAGTTGGAGACTTGTTTCCAGCCCGGCCACCTAATATGGGGCAGAGCCAGCCGTTGCAAGTGAGGAAGACACTAACAGCTTTTTAAGCTGTATTTTCCACTCCTTTACCAGACTGCAAAACACGAGGAGCCTAGATCGGAATTGACAAGCTGCGCAGTATACAGATAACATCTCCGGATCCCATAATATCCTGCATTATAACAAGTTGTGCTGAGCACTCTTGCTGTGTTGTATGGGCAAAAAAAAAATCTATGTACTCTGTCATTGTCACAAACAATGTTAAATATTGTCACATATCCAAAAGGAGAAGGATGTCAGGAGAATACAAGTGACATGCTGGAACCTAACATAGCAGGGGAATTCTTCCCTTTTAGGATAAGCTGAAAAGCTACTTATATATATATATTTTCCTTGGAAATTTATACTTGTTATGTAAAACACTTGTTATGTAGAGTGCTTGTTATGAGAGGTACCACTGTGTGTGTGTGTGTGTGTGTGTATATATATATATATATATATCTGTGTGTGTATACACATATATATCTCCATACACATACCTGTACCTGTAGGTACTTTTCTATCTTAATTTTCCAGTTGTGTGTACATGTATATATACATTGCATTCTTTTTCACCCCTCCTGGTGGGAATTTCCAAAAACCTTAGTGGGTGCCTCCATCATGGAAGGAACACCCTCCCCAAATTTCATGCTTCTACACCTGGTGGTTTTGGCTGGGCATTGATGAATGAGTGAGTATATATACATACATACAGTATATATACATACATACAGTATATATATATATATATATATATATATATATATATATATATATATATATATATATATATATATATATATATATATATATATATATATATATGAGATTTTTCTATCTTAATTTTCCAGTTTTTTGTGTGTGTGCATATATATATTGTGCACACACAAAAAAACTGGAAAATTAAGATAGAAAAGTCTCACTACAGGGGGAAAGAAATCTATGTTTTTTCTGATGAGGACAGATAATAAAATATAGAAGATGTAGTTAAACAGTATGCAGTGCATCCAATGCGGGGTGTAGCTTATCCATTCTTTGCCTGCTGAAAGGGTTTCATTCTTCATTAAAGGATGGATCTCTCTGCAAATGACAGACTGATAAGTTTGAAAGGCTTTCAGTGGTGAAGTTGGAATAAAAAGAATGTGAATTGCACTGAATCATCAAGTACAAAACAGGGTGATTCATTTATGCTCAGGCTCTGATACAGCTGAAGGTGCAAATTATAACACAGAGAGAATTTCTCCAGCCGTACAACCATCTATCAAACTCTGGTGGCATTATGTGCTGGAGCAATTCTCTCTGTCAAAACGGTGTTTGGACTGCCAAATTATCTCCCCTACTGAACCTGATCCAACTTTCCAGCAAATATGTGTGCAGTTCTGCATGGGGAGCAGTCATGGAGGTTCCCTCTAGGTATGGGAATCAATAATTCATTCATTCAATCAATCAATCAATCAATCAATCAAACAAACAATCAGTCAGTCATTCAGTCATCCATTCAATTTATTCATTCATTTATTCAATTACATTAAATCAATCAGTCAATCAATCATTCATTCAATTCATTCAATCAATCACATTCAATCATTCATTCATTCAATCAGTCAATCATTCAGTCATTCATTCAATTCATTCATTCATTCATGCATTGAATTACATACAATCAATCAGTCAATCATTCATTCATTCAGTTCATTCATTCATTGAATTACATTCAATCAATCAGTCAATCATTCAGTCATTCATTCAATTCATTCATTCACTGAAGTACATTCAATCAGTCAATCAATCAATCATTCAATCAATCACATTCAATCAATCATCCATTAGTTCAATCAGTCAATCATTCAGTCATTCATTCAATTCATTCATTCACTGAATTACATTCAATCAATAATCAATCATTCATTCATTCAATTATTCATTCATTCATTGAATTACATTCAATCAATAATCAAAGTCAATCATTCAGTCATTCATTCAATTCATTCATTCAATTACATTCAATCAATCAATCAGTCAATCATTCATTCAATTCATTCATTCAATCAATCAATCACATTCAATCATTCATTCATTCAATCAATCAATACAGTCATTCATTCATTCAATTCATTCAATCAATCAATCAATCACATTCAATCATTCATTCAATCAATCAATACAGTCATTCAATCATTCATTCAATCAATTACATTCAATCAGTCATTCATTCATTCAATTCATTCAGTCAATCAATCACATTCAATCATTCATTCAGTCAATCAATCAATTCATTCAATCGCCTTCAGTGGCATCAAGCAGCATCAGGCACCAGACATGACTGGAACCACTGTGTAGTGTGCAGCAGGCATCAGTGGGCACAAGTGCACACCAGTAGGCATTGGGCATCTCTACCACCAAGGACCAATGGGCAGCAGGCATCAATGGGCACAAGTGGGTGCAGGGCATCCCTACCAGGCATTGGCACCACTTGCCACCACAAAGATTGGTGGTTGCCATAATTCTCTTCCACAAAATTGGGACAGGACCCTTTGTCACATTTGGAGACGTGGACAGCCATCTAGTGGAAACCTATGGGAAATTCACAGAGCAATCCACAGTAAATTTTACGCAAGAACTGCTATACTCTGGATTGTGCCCACAGAAACATCGCCTTTGAGTAGAATACAAGGAAAAGGGGAAGATCTACAATCAAAGTCATGTGGGCAACATATTTCCACCTAAAACAACTATTTTTGACCTAACATTCAGATCTGATGAAAACTTGATGCTACTCCATTGACAGCAATGATGTGAGAACATTTCAATTGTCACAGAGTCATAAGCATGTTTTAAAGACTTCACAGAGAAATAAGTCTAAGGCTATACTTTTTCCCTTGAGCACAAAACCGATTATACGCTAAGTACATGCTGCTAAGTATAGCCTGTTCCTCGTCATATTGTCCCATTTTCTCTCTTCTTTATGTGACTGATGTGCTGATACTTCAAACAGTGCGCTAACAAAGATCTCCAGCAATAATGGAATCACGTGCGCTCCCTTTTCAAAGAATTTTTCAATTCCATTTATAAATGGCGTTCCACAACCCCAAAGTTGGTTTATTTCTGGGAAATGAGAGAGAAATCTGTATATTAAAAAAAAATTTTAATACGTATTTTTTTAAATACGTAACGTATACGTAAATACTTCAAATTGAATTGCTAGACTATTTTCAGGGGAGCCCAGAGAATTAGATGTCCCGTTTCCCTCCCAAAACACGTCCTCTTTATTTAGCACTGTGTCCTTGAAAAAATTTTCAGTGTCCTCCATTCCATTGGGGGCAGGCAGCATGGAGCGTTCTTATAATTAATAACTAGCAAAATATACATGTGTTGCAGGAGTACAATAACCTCTGTACGCCGTCCCCCATTGCGCAACACCATCCCAAGCACAACACCCTCCCATGGGCATCAATCGCCCATATGCATCAACACTCATGTGCAACACCCTCCCATGCACATCAAATCCCCCATGTACAACACTCCCTATGCACAACATCCCCCATGTGCATCAATCTTCCATGCGCAACATCTTCCATGCACCACATTCCCCCATACGCAACATTACCCATGCACATCAACCTCCCCATGTACATCACCCCCATGCACAACATCGCTCCATTCGCAATATCCCTCACACTCATCATCCTCCATGTGCAACCTCCACCATGCACAACATCCACCACGTGCATGAACCCCCCATGCAGAACATCCCACCATGCACATCATCCGACCATGTGCATCTGCACCCATGCACATCAACACCCCTTTGCAACACCCCTCTATGTGCAACAACCCCATGCGTATCAATCCCCCATGCACATCAACCCCCCATGTGCAACACCCCCATGTGCAACACCCCCATGCTCAACACCCCCCATGAGTATCAACTTCCCATGCACATCACCACCCCATGTGCAACACCCCCATGTGCAAAACCCTCCAAGCACATCAACCCCTCCATGCGCATCACCACCCCATGTGCAACACCCCCCAAGCACACCATCCCCCCCCCAGTGCTTCCTCCCTCCCCATGCATTAGGCACCGGGCACCAAACTGGCTGGATGTTGATCCGTCAGTCTTAAATGTTAAGTGTAGGACAAGAACACCTTGTATTTACTCAATTCTGTTATAACGTGCCATCAAATCTAATGTGCACCCAGATTTTGGAAACAACATTTGGCAAGAAAAGGTGCACATTAGATTCAACTAAAAGCACAATTCTAACCATGTCTACTCAAAAGAAAGTCCCATTATGTTCAATAGGTCTTACTCCCAAGAAAGTATGGTTAGGATTGTAGCCTTAATATGGTATATCTTTCTTGCCTACTTGGACTCCCCAGAGGCGGCTGGTGGGACACTGTGGGTCGGGTTGCCATATGTCCCCAAAAACAGGGATTCCTGATTTTGGGGGATTGTGTTCACATACTGGCAAATGGGACAGAGGGTCCTGTCCCCGTTTTGTGGAAGAGAATTATGGCAACCCTAACTGTGGGAAACATGATGCATGACAATTTATAACCCATGCAATCACATGGGTTAGCCCAACCTGTTTCAACTCATGGCACAAGACCTGTGGGACCAAAAATGGTCAAGGCACAACATCAATTTTTTTGACCATTATAAGCACACCATGATGTTGATGGGGGGTTCATACCTATTGGCCTGGCATCGGCACACTGGTTAAAAAAAGTGGATTAGCCCAACCAGTCAGAGATCATATAGTATATACTGGTATCTAGGTGTACATCTACCTGTAAACCTAGGTGTATGCTGAAACCTAGGTGTATCTACCTGTATACCTAGGTGTATGCTAGGTGTATGCTAGGTGTAGGAAAGAGCAAGTCATAAGCCATCTCCCCTGGCAAGCAACAGAAAAAAGGGTCTCAAGCCAGTTGGAGACCCTTTTTATTTTTTTATTTATCACACTTATCAATATCTATATCTATATCTTTACCTATATTCTCCATTGCATCTAATGAAAACTTTACAGAAACTTCACCATCTCCAAAAACATCCTTATCCTAAGCTATGATCGAAATTGCCGGTGAATCAATTGCCGGGAAATCTTGGACAATATCAAACCAATCATGTGCCATGCGCAGCAATGCGGTTGATAGCGCCTGCTGTCGCCTCTGGAGTCTTTGCATTGAGCTATCAAACCAGGAAAGACCGGAAGACGTCGGCCACTTAACAGCTGCATTTTATACGAGGCTCTTAAATGTATTCTTATTATTAGCCAACAGTAACTGCGATCCAGGCGGTTAATCCCGAGCGCTCATTAATTCCAGGAAAAAATGGATTCTTTGCAGAACTTGTTGTCCTTCTGTATCAACTTCTCGGGGAAAGAGTAAATCCCGGGGTGTATGGACTGTTTTATGAGCAATGGATCCATTGTTAAATTGAATGCAGGGCATTGGTTAATTATCCTACTCATCACCCAGCTACATGGCCTGTTCCATTTTATAACAGCAATAACAATTCTTGGAGAAATCTCTTTTCCTTAGTGCTAAACTCAAGGACACTCAAGATTATTGTTTTCACCCCAGACAATCTTGGCCAAAAAGCAGAAAAAGCTTAGTTTAAACCTAGAGATGCAACAGTTTTTTCTCTCATCGAACTATAATTTCTCAAGGGTTTCCATTAGAGCACAATCCTAACCTAATCTTAACCTAATCCTAAACTAATCCTAAAGTAGGCTGCCTTCTCCACCACCTCAAAGACCTCCATGAGCTGGATCACATCTTCCAAAATGCTCGGTTCTTATCCGATTCTTAGCGTATGGGGACATGTACCCATGAATCACTCCATCATCATATTCCTCCAAGGTCCTGAGAGTGGGCTTAGGCCATCAGATAGAGTTATCCCTTATGTGGTTGGCCAACATCCAACCCCTCTCTGATACTCCAATTCTTCTTTTGTACATTTCTTCAGAACTTCAGAGAACTTTAGCGATCCCAGGATTGCCTCTCTGAGCTGGATGTAGTCTGAGGCTTCTTCTAGTGGCATGGTGTGCACCACTTTCTCTGAGCATGATTATATTTGCCCACTTCCTCTGGCGTCATCCGGCCGCGTTGGGTACCCTCAAGAGTTGAGGAAGATCTTGGGAGCCTTAATCTTTAGTCATCAGGAGCATCGGGAACTTGGATGTGCCCCCCATTGTTCCCTTCATTTCCTCCTGTGGGTGACTATGTGGTCAGTTGTGGAATCAATGCATTCTGTAGCTCCACCATGGTGGACAGGGTCTCCTGGTTCTCCACCATGAGCCGTTTTGGTGCCTCTTATGGGGTGGGGATGCTGAAGATGTAGTCTGGTTCCATGGCTCAGGACACTGACATAACACAAGGAGGGTTTTTATGGGAGGGGGGATGACCTTCTCTCCGCAAGGGTGTAGCTTAGGTGGCGGTGGAAGGTCCATCAAATGTCTGTTCAGTAAGCTAGCCTCCTACTCAATAGCTGACTGAATCAAGGTCAGGGCTAAGTCAGGTATTTCCAGATGACACTGTTCATTCTCCACTCCAGACTCATCGCAGTTGGGCATCTCATCAACACTGCAAACTTGATTGAGGATAATCTGGCAAGGCAATGGCTTGGGGGGCTCTGAGTCCACTGGGACCATGTCCACCTGTGATGAAGATGAATCCGAGGAAGATTCCTCTTCCTTCATCATTCCAGCCTTCATCCTGTTCTCTGACTGTCCAGAGCTATTGAAGAAGAATTAAAAAAAAACATTGATGGGTTTCTGAAGGTCAGGCAAGGTGGATGTTGAGACTGTTCACTGGTTGTGGGAATCAATTAAAAACACACTCTGCCTACAATGAGTCTTAGGACACAATCCAGAGTAACTATGGGAGCATGTAAGAGACATTACGTGCACCCGTAGTTACTACACCACCTAATGAAAACCTATGGGAAATTCATATTGCAAACCACAGTAACTTGTTCTTACTCCGGAGCAAAGTCTCCCCATAGTTACTCTGGATTTCACCCTTAATCAGTCAGCAACTGCTTTTTGGGGAAAAAATCCATTCCTTTTAAACACAAGGACTTCATTTCTTTGTCTTGGGAGAAACAAAAAATTTCTGAACCCAGGATACCATTAATCTGTGGAACTCCTTGCCACAGGGTTTGATGATAGTGTCTGATCTATCTATCTATCTATCTATCTATCTATCTATCTATCTATCTATCTATCTATCTATACATACCACTTTTCAAAGTTCACAACGCAGTATACAAAGAAAATGAAGAAAATAACAGCTAATTAATAGCTAATGGGTTTGGAAAGTTTGATGGAGGAAAAGTCCATCATAAGTTACAAGTGAAGATGTGTATACAGGGTGATTGAAAAGTAACTCCCTATTTTAAAATACTTATGAATTACAATGTGTGTGTGTCTATGTATATACACACTATATAGATAGATAGATAGATAGATAGATAGATAGATAGATAGATGTGTGTGTGTGTGTGTCTATATATATCTATATAAATCTATATATATATATGTGTGTGTGTCTATATATATATCTATATAAATCTATATAGATATATATGTGTGTGTGTCTATATATATCTATATAAATCTATCTATCGATATATAGAGAGATATAAATAGATAGGTATATAGCTATACCTACACACACACACACAGAGAGAGAGAGACAGATAATCTATAGTTTAACCACTATATTGAAGAGGGGATCTTGGTATGTTTAATATTTAAAACCTCTCCATGTTGAGCTGCACCTGCCAAAATTCCCATTTCTATATAATGTTAAAAGGTATATGCAATGAGTCCCTGTTTGTATCAGGTAATTTTTGTTATCATCTGGATGCAGATGTCTTATCTGCTCCTTGATGAATCTGGTGGGCCGCTGGGAGATACTGGAAGCTGGACCAGATGGACCTTTGGTCTGATCCAGAGGAGCTCTTTTTATGTTCTATATATATACACAGGCAGCCCCTTTAAAGAGGCATTCAAGAAAGAGGAATGTCCCTCCTATGAGTTCCTGCTGAAAAGAATTGTGGCTTTCTTTAAAAACAAATGGAGGGTGGTTGTTTTCCCTGTATAATCATTTTTCTTCTTCAGACCATCTGGTTGTGGGACTATAAGTTCTAACATGTGGGCTTCCCAAGGCAGGGCTCATGTGCCGGTGGAAAATTGTACCTGCAGTTGAAAAAAAGGAGCCCAGTAGCTCAAAAATTTCCATGATCTTATATTTACCTAACTCACATTTTATGTAAGCTTACATAGTTTTGGATGTCATAATGCACAGACATTATGATTTAATGGAGAAAGTGATGTGGCCAAAAGAAACCTTCAAAAAGGGCACAAAAATGCCTTTGTAAAATGTTGGGGTAAAAATATCTTAACTAAATAAAAATAAGCATCATGATCTCTAAAAATAATTCTTCCCAGGCCTTATTCTGAAGATTGCTCCCAATCCAGCTACCCCACTTTCTGCCATGGACTGAACCCAGAACTTTCTATCTGCAAGGCAGCCCTGTATATGTCATGTACAAAGTGCGAAGGGGATGCAAGGTGTGCAACATACATGTTCTTCCACATCCGTTTCCGACAGATGAAGATGACGGCAGCAATGTCAAGGCATATAAGAAGCAGGAGCACACAGAGCACAGCGATCAGGAGACTGGTCCGCTTATCCGTCGATTCTTCTGTCAAAGAAAGGTGGACAGTCCAGATCAGCATTTCTTCCTTCCCCAGAGGTTGTATCTCCTGATGACTTGGAAAGGTCTCATCAAGTGATGGCCCCTGAGTGAGGCCAACTGAGTTTCCAACAGCAGACCACCTCTAGGTCTGACCACCTCACCCCAGAAAGAAGTCAATGGAGAGCAAGAGGGTCCCTCCTTCTCCTCCACTTCCACTCCCCTCTTCTTCTCTCATCCATGGTGTGAAAGGAGGAGAACCAAGCAAGTGGAGGGGACAATATTTGGTGTGCCATTTTTTTTGTGTCAGGCAATCTTGGACCACTCTTGATCTCAGACGCCTTCCTTAACACTGGACATCAGGTGGCCAAACTTATTTAATGTTAAGAGCCACACACTACAAACCTCAGACTTACGAGAACTGCAATACTTAAGAAGTATTTAAATCCTGGACAGTACAATCCTGGCTTCTGATAGAACAGGCAGGATGGCATCCTTGCTCATGTCCAGCTAACAAAATGCTGGAATAACAGGGTCTTTTGGGGGCAGAGTGGTCAACCTATGAGATGCACCTCTAGGAGGGTCTCAACCACTCCGGAACTTCTTTAGGTGTCCCCTCAGCATATTCTGAGCCCGTTCCCAGAAACAGCAGGATTACTCAGTGTCTCTCCACCTGCTTGGCTGGTCTCCTACCTTTGCAGAAGCTTGGCCTGATAAGAGCTAAGAAAATCCAAAAAATCCATGAGGCACATGCCATGGCTGCCATGCGGTGGGATTCACCATGCAGACTGGCTGGCCATGGGGACTGCAGCCTCTGATGACTCCCAATGACACACCTTTGGTACTCCCAGCAACAGGCTGACACCATAATCTGTGCCTATGAGAGGGGTTGCTTAGAGGGGGGGTCCAAGATGGCAAGTAAAAGGGTCTCCTGTCTAAACAGTCCAGAGGATTCATAGATCAGCATCCCTCTAAAAAGAGTGAATGTCCTAATGTTTCTCTGATGTGCAGGCAGAAGTCATTGGCAATCAGATCCACCCATACTGACTAGTAGCCACTCTATATCTTAGTTACTCTAAGAGCACAATCCTCCTAGCCATGTCTACTCAAAAGTAAGCCCCAATGTGTTCAGTGGTTCTTACTCCAAGGAAAGTGTATTTGACACTTATATATATTTTAAAGGGCTGTGGGTGGCGCAAGCGGTTAAGGCGCTGTGCCTGTTAACCAGCAGGCCAGGGTTCAAAACCTGGGTCGGCCCCACAAGACAGGGTGAGCTCCTGTCCTTAGCCCAGCTCTGCGACACCAGCTGGATCCAATCGTATTGGCTTTGCCTTTCCATTGGACTAATTCAGTGGTGTGGAGAGGGGGGATTTGCTGCTTGGGTAACAGCCTATCCTCCATAACAATCTAACCCAGGCTTTCATGCTTTGCATGCAGCGTATGCAGTGCTGAGCATGATACCATAGTCTTTCAAGACTGACGGAGGCCTGCTTTATATTTTAAAATACGTATAAATTACAATATGTATTAAAGATACAGGGTATATATTCCTTCTATGATGTAAGCACCCACTACGAACTGATTTGGTGCCTGATAGTACCTACTGCTTGCTGTTGCTCACTGGTGGCCCAGTGCCTGGTTCCCAGTAATGATTTTTGGTAGTGCCTACTGCTGTCTGCTACCCATCACCACTCAGTGGTGCCCATTGCCTGGTGCCCATAAGGCACAAGGCTTGGTGATGCCTGGTGTCTAGTGGTGTCTGGTGCCCAGTAGGAATGTGTGGTGTCTGGTGGTTCCTGGTTTCCCCTCATCTGGTGCCCAGCACCTGCTACCTGGTGCCCAATAGGGTTGCCCAGTAGGGATGCATGGTTCCCTGTGGTGCCTGGTATCTGGTGACTGATACCTGGTCTGGTGGTGCCCAGAGGTGCCTGCTGCCTGAAGATTCATGATGCCCAATAAGGATGTCCAATGTCTGGTGATGCCTGCTTCCCACTGTGCGATAGTGCCCAGAGTCCAATGGTGCCCATAGGAGTGTCCACTGCCCACTTGTCTCTGTTGCCCACAGTTGTGCAGTGGAGCTTGCTGGTGCCCAGTAGTGCCTGCTGCCAGATGGTGCCTGGTAGGGGTGCCTGGTGCCCATTGCCCGGTGTTGTCTGGTGGTGCCTACTGCCTCTCACTGGTGCTACCTGCCCACTGGTGCCCACACCAGGTGGTGTCTGCTGGGGCCCCCTGCCTGCTGCACAGTGGTGCCTGGTGCTGCCCTATTGTGCCTGGTAGGGATGCCCAGTGCTTGGTAGAGAACTCTGCTGGTGCCAGCCACAGTCCGCTGATGCCCGGTGCCTGTCGTTGCCCAGTGGAGCCAATGCCCATTGGTGCCAGCCACCCAGTGCCACTGCCTGATGCCCACCAGTGCCCAGCCATGCCCAGGGCCCACAAATATTCTTGAAATTTTACTCCTGCAATAGTGGGTTCATTCTGTTAGTATATTAATAAATGCCATTTTTGCACCAGAACAGTCCACAAATTAAATATATCTCCCTTCAGGGTCCAATATAATCTGAGAAACTTCATTACAAGTCTTCCTAATGTAACATTTTTTTAAAGAATCTGCTCTGAGGATTCCAAATATGTTTCTGTTGCTCCTGATGAATAAGATTGTTGAAATTGTCCCTTAATTTTAACAAAGAAAATAAAAGGACTTCTTAAATGATACTCCAGTCCCACCTTTCTAGCCATACCACTTATGGCTGAGCTCTTTGCTACATTATTTCCCTTGGAAAGTCCAGAAATATCATTATTTTATGCACGTGTTCACTACCCCAAGACAGTTCCTACCTTTGATATGCCAGATTTAATAAATGGTTCCTCATATTAAGATTGAAAATTGTAATATCCAAAACACAGTACAGGTGTAGTAGGCTTTTTAAAAGAAGATCCCTTGGATTGTGAAGAATATACTGGAAAAGAATATAATTGTGGATAATATACTGGAAAATATATTGTTCAGGAGACTTTTTTAAAAAGATCACTTAGGTAGTGGAAAGTATACTGGACAATTTTCTCCAAGGATAAAAGGAAGTCTATAGGGAGATAAAGCCCCCACTATAGGGAGATAAACCCCCACGTAAAAAGACTTTACGTGCGCCCGTAGTTACTGCACCACCTAGTGAAAATCTATGGGAAATTCACATTGGAATCCAGAGTAAGTTGTTCTTACACCAGAGCAAGGACTCCCCTTTTTACTCTGGATTGTGTGCAAAGGCTGCAATCCTAAAGACACTTTCCTGGGAGTAAGACCCATTGAACACAATGGGGCTTACTTTAGAGTAGTCATGGCTAGGATTGTGTTCAAAGAGTCCCACGCAGAAGTTTTTCAATAAAAGTCAGAACAACTTCTTGCTGTGTTTGCTTTAACCACTCAGCAGGCAAGCCCAAGAGTAGCAGTTTTGCTACAATCTCCAGTTGCAACGTTCTATTTGCCAGATCTTTATGGGATTTTTCATGTAGGTTTTTCTGGTCTGGTGGCTGTTAATCTTGATCTTTTAAACCCATAACTTTAGTTTTCAATTAGCCATATTGGTTCATAAAGCACCTAATGAAGCAAGTACGTTGTTGAATTGGAATCGTCCATAGCCCTCCCATTTTCACTCCGGAATAAGCTCAGCAATCCGGAATAACTCTGGAATAAGTTCAGCAATCTTAGAGAATTCTGTTGGCAAAGAATTAATATTTTCTCTGGACACTGAGCATCCTCTATCTTTATTCTTTGACATGTCTACCAAAACAGTACAATGTCTATGCACATTCAAGACAAACCCATATTAAGATAAGATAGCAATTCAGTATTAGTAATTGTTAATCTGGCCCTACAATCCAGAGTAACTACGGGAGCCCCTAAGAGACATTACGTGTACCCGTAGTTATTGCACCAGCTAATGAAAACCTATGGGAAATTCATATTGCAATCCAGAGCAAATTGTTCTTACACCGGAGCAAGGACTCCCCGTAGTTACTCTGGATTGCGCCCTAAATTAAAAAAAAATAATGATTCACAACTTGCATAAACAATAATCAAGCAAAATATCCATGCGGATATATTTTGAGAAAACCGGTCAGCCTGTTGCAGGTGCCTGTCGCCTCCACACAACAACCCTGTGAGGTAGCTCATTGAACTTCTCATCCAGGTGGAATCCTAACCACTGCATGGCATGAATCACATCTAGCATCACGGAGTTCCAGCAGGAGTTTCCAGGTAAGCCAAGATGTAAACCGTGACACTTTATGGCTTTGTTGACTCATGACGGCTATATCAGTTTGAGGTCTCCCATCCAAGAGTTGTCCAGGTCTTTCCCTGCTTAGCTTTCTTCGGCAGCCCTGCAATCAAACACCAGACCATGCCTGATGCCCCTTTTTATTGTGATGAAGGATGAGATATCCAAATCTTAGGCAGGGGGATGTTAAATGCCAGTTCACTCTGGGGTGGGAAACCTCAGGCATCGTATGCAGTACACATGTGCGCATGTACGTGGTTGGCTTTCTTGATGGTAACCATAGATGGAGCCTGTGGGTGACCAACCAGTGGGGTGTTTGGCACTGAAACTGGTAGGAAACTGACAATAGCTAGATGTCAGTGATCAGTCCACAGCAGAAGGTGGCTATGGTTTTCCAACACAGTGAGCACACAGAAGGTAACCTTCTAACAAAAATTTTTATTCCAAATCCAGGGAGTGAGCACAAATCAGAGTCCCAGTTACAGTCCAGAAGTCAGCACACAATAAGGTCGAAAAACAGTCCAAATCAGTAGTCTGGAGTCCAAAGTCCCGTCCAAGCCCAAAGTCGGAATCACCAGGCAGTCCAACTCTAGCACTCCAACATTTCCAACAAATCCACATGCCTTGGTTGGCACATGCGCACTGAGCATATAGCTTCATAGGTAATGGCCGAACCAATCCAGGTTTAAGGATCATATACAAACACACCTTACAATCCCAATGGCTTCATAGGCAAATCACGAGGGCAACTGTCAGGAAGCTGGAACTGTCCTAAATTGGCCTTGATTTTCACCCAAGGTCATCCGTGCTGCCTGATGATGCACAACTTGGATCCAGAGTCTAGATTAGACTCCGAAGGGTCCGAATCTGAAGATTCAATCTGAATCCGAGTCGTCATCGATTAGGGAAGGATCAATGATTCCTTCATCCAGGAAGTACTTGGATTGGAAAAGGAGGCTGATGTTGACATTTGTCTCCTTTGGTTTCAGGGCCACTGGGGACTCTGGTTCTGCCTCAGATGATGAAGACTCCGATTCACTGTCGCTGATTTCTTTTTCCATTTCTTGTATTTGATGCCTTTGCTTATGCCTGAAGCTGTCCTGGCCAGAGCTAAAGAAGAAGGATAAAAAAGCTTGATGGGTTTCTGGAGGTCAACCAACATGGATGTTGCTGAGGCTATTAACTGGTTGGATTAATTTAATCAATTAATCAATTAACTACTAACTGGTTGGATTAATTAAATTAATTATCAATTAAAAAACACATTCTGCTAATCTAAATCAGGGGTTGCCAAGAGCTCGCCGAGGGGCCAGATGTGGCCCTCGGCGAGCCTCAATGTGGCCCCAGGTGACACCCCTCTATCCAGCTCTTGGGCAAGCCATGTAATCCACTTGTAAGAATACATTCTTAGATGTAAATTTATTCAAATTTGAAATGTAAATTAGTTTTCTGGCCTCTAACACAGTGTTAGAGAGATGATGTGGCCTTCCTGCCAAAACGTTTGGAGACCCCTGATCTAAATCACAGATATCAAACACAAGGCCGAATCCAGCCCACCTCACCATTTCATGTGGCCCCCAAGAGCTTCTCCTCCACACTTTGCTGAGAGTAAGCCCCATTGACTATAATGGGATTTTCTTTTGAGTAGATATGCACAAGATTGGACTCTGGCCCTGGGGAACCACCATTAATGCTAGTGTCGGACAAGAAATTTTTTGTGAATCCAGCATCCCATTAATCTGTGGAACTCCTTGGCGCAGGGTTCGGTGATGGTGTCTGACCTAAGCGCCTTTTTAAAAGGATTGAACTGATTGATGGATGAAAATCTATCACAGGTTACAAGCTGTGACTGATATATGTAGAAGCAAAGGGTGATGGAGAGGCTATACTTTTAACCATTGCACAGAATAGTAAGCAAATACTACATTGATTGATTGATTGATTGATTGATTGATTGAGTGAGTGAGTGAGTGAGTGAGTGAGTGAGTGATTAAGCAACTACTCGAATTAATCAGCAAAGATGTCTTCTGTTTGGTGAGGCCAACCATGCCTCATATCTCTTAGTTCTCCTGGGAAGAGTTGCCCTGTGTCACACAGTGCAATCCTAGGTGTGCCTACTCAGAAGATAATCCTATAGAGTTCCTTGGGTCTTACTCCCAGGAAACGTGCATGGGATTTCAGCCTTAGTTCAAAGTCCAAGCTGCAAATCCTGACCTCACTAATTCAAGTCTTGCTTCTGCCACTCACTCCCATTCAGCTTCAGCTGCATGTGGGGATAATCTATAGGGTTCTTGTGAGGACTATATAGGTGCAGATTTCTTGCACTGCCAGAAATCACTCTGCAAAAGTGTTCTGTCCTGTTGGAATAATCACCCTTATGAATTGTTTGTTACTTCTATTATATTTTTATGACATCCTTCAATGAACTCAAGAGCAGGTGTGTGATTGGTTTGCATAACCACCATTGCTGTAGATCAATCATTCAATCAACCAACAATATTTATATACCAACACCCACCAAGAACTGACGTTAAGAAATTTAACCCTTAAAGGGGATAAGAGGGGTGCAACGTGTTTTTGTCCTATACTTAACATTGCAGACTGACTGATCAACATCCAGCCAATTTAGTGCCTGATGCACTGGGGAGGATGGTGTGTATGGGGTGATGGTGTGCAGGGGGGGTTGATGTGCAGTGGAGGTGATGTTCATGGGAGGGGGTTGATGTGCATGTATGGGGAGGTTTGTTGCACAGGGGGGAGTGATGCACAGGGGGGATTGATGTGCATGGGGGTTGTTGTGCAAGGGGTTGTTGTGCATGGGAGTTGTTGCACTTGGGGTTGTGCATGGGGGTGTTGTGCAAGGGGAGTTGTTGTGCATGGGATTGTTGCGCATGGTTGTTGTTGCGCATGGGGTTGTTGCACATGGGGGTGTTATGCAAGGGGGAGTGATGAGCATGGGGGAGTGATTCTGGGAATGTTTTGCACGGGATTGATGTGCACGTAAGGGATGTTGCGCATCAATGGGGGATGTTGCACATGGGGGATGATGTGCACGGGGGGATGATGCACTATGGAGGGATGCCATACCGGGGGGGGGGGGGCGGTATTTTACTCCTGCAACTCGGGTACACTTACTTAGTGAATACATAAACATAAATGTTAATTTGCTGAAAATAATTCCTCCCAGAGAAAATTCAGTTCCCAATGCAGCTTCCTGAACTGAACCCAGGACTTTCTACCTGCAAGGCATGTCTGTATATGACACCCATACGGTGCGTGGGAGAAGCAAGGCGTGCAACATACATGTTTTTGGGCCAGAAGCGGATGATGATTAAACCAACGATGAGGATAAATAGGAGTAGCAAAAGCTCACAGAACAACGTAATCATCAGATTCTCACGCAGAACTGATGCCGAGTCGTCTATCAAAGAAAGATGGTTGTGTGAGTCCAGACCAGCACTTCTTTCTTTCCCCACCGGCTTTCCTGCCATATCTATTGACTTGGAAAGATCTAGCAAGCATATTTTGGATGACAACCTCAATCCAACCCCGAGGTTTGCTCACAGTATAGGTCTGAGATGGCCAGAGATGGCTAGATCTATCTGAGTTTAGGAACTGGACCCCAGATGCTCAGCTGATGCCAAACCACAAAGACCAACCAAGCCTCTTTGACAAACATCCCATGTTTACATGGTGTCCTGCTAGTGGTTTCCCACCTGCTCACAATAGGATGCAAACCATTCATTGGACCCCAAAACTCAGGTTCTTTTCCAGGCAACCCTAAAATACATGCTGGCATCCAGAATTGCTTAGGATTTCCATACAGCTGGTCTTAGAAAATGTGCAGTCCAAATGGAAACAGGGTTTTTTTGTGTGTTATTTTTTTGGAGGGGGAAGAAGGTGCAGATTCACAGCCAAAGTCAGTAGAATCTTAGAGATATAAATATTATAGAGATATAATATAATCTAAACTATCTCTAAGAATCTTTTGAGATATAAACTATTCTAGACTTTACATCTCCACGGTTAGAATGGAAAGCAATCAAAATGTGCCCATAAAAAGGTGCATGTAAGTTAATGGCCAAATGGATCTATCGACATTATTTTATATAACATTTCATATAAAACTAGAGGAGTATAGAGTGGGGACCCTACAGTGCCACATACAATTGCAAGTCATCTGGTTTTCCAGGTTGGATCCATCCAAAAATACAGGAGTTTGAGTTAAAATTTGATGGTATATCAAGGCTACAATCCGAAAGACACTTCCTGGGAGTAAGACCCATTGAACACAATATGGCATACATTTGAGTAGACATGGTTAGGATTGTGCTCTAAGATTACTCTTTAAAAGGTGGAAGGAGATAACAGCCTAGCAGAGAAGGGTGGAACTGGCCCTACAATCCAGAGTAACTACGGGAGCACGTAAGAGACATTACGTGCACCCGTAGTTACTGCACCATCTAATGAAAACCTATGGGAAATTCATACTGTAATCCACAGCAAATTGTTCTTACACCGGAGCAAGGACTCCCTGTAGTTACTCTGGATTGTGCCCTAAATTATTAAAATGAATAAGGGCACAATCCAGAGTAACTACGGGGAGTCCTTGTTACTCTGGATTGCAGTATGAATTTCCCACAGGTTTTCACTAGCTGGTGCAATGACAATGGGTGCACATAATGTCTCTTACATGCTCCAGTAGTTACTCTGGATTGTAGCCTAATGCTGCAATCCTATCCACACTTTGGTGGGTATTAGACCCACTTACTGTTATTGGACTTATTTCTGAGTAGACCTGCATAAGACTGGGTTCTAAAGTCATTAAAAAGATAAAAGTTAAACTCTGACCAACTAAGAAAACAGCTGGAATGATTGGGCCATTTTGGCCAATAGGCCATTCTACAAGATGCACCTCCAAGTGGATCTCAACGACTATTGCAGTTCTTTTTATATGTTACCCCAGCATGTTCTGAGCTTGATCTGACCCCAGAAAATCATAGAATCATGAACACCCGGCATCTCCCTGCTTGGCTGGTCCCTAACCTTTACAGAAGCCTGGTTTGATCCAAGTGGAGAAAACGCACAAAAGCCATGAAAGCCATATGACACTCGCCATGGTTGCCTTGCCGGTGGGATTCACCATGCAGACTGGCTGGCCATGGGAACGGCAGCCTCTGATGACACCAATGACACCCTCAGAATTCCCAGCAACAGGGTGACAGCATAATCTGTGCTCTGAGAAGGTGTGCTTGGGACTGTGAGTATCATGGCAAGTAATAAGAGCATCTTGCCAAATTGGTCCAGAGCATCCCATTAAAAAGAGCTAGCATCCCATTGCAGCATCCCATTAACAAGAGGGACCTCCCTGATGATTCTTGAACATGCAGACAGGAGTCATTGGCAATCTGTTCCAGCCATCTTGATTTGTGCCAACCTAGTGGCTACTCTAAACCCTTTCATTTTAATTCATATTTTTTTTCTGCAGAGGGGAGTTGGTCAACCAAAAATCCCAAACCCCTTTAAGCCATGACATACTCCATGACATACCCATGACATATTCCATATTTTCCAAACCTTAAAACATTTTTCCAAGGGAATCCACTGTTTCATTGTGGCCTTGCCAAAGAGCTTCCTGTGCCATGATCAGAGATGGCCACCCTTTGAATGTGGGTGGATATGACTGAAAATTTCCAGAATTGTCCTCCTTTTCATCCTCTTGTCCGCATGTCCTGCAAAAGGGCTTCATTGTCCTCCATTTGGGCTTCATTTTGGAACTTTGCAATGGTGTGCAGAACCCCATCATGTCATATGTTGTTGGATTTGTATTGATGAGCAGAATCCAATGCAAAAATCTGTTTTGAAATATCTCCTTCCTGTTGAATGTTATGTCCAAAAAACTAAAACTAAAAAATATGCATTGAGCTCTATGGGAAAGTGAAAGTGCTCAATACCGCAGCTTTACTTGTGAGTAGACAAACATGCCATTGACTACCAGAAAGGCCAGGCTGAGAGGAATCTCTTGTCCTTCTTTAGAGGTTTGGGCATCTGGTCACCCTGTGTGGGTGACATGGTGCAATTTTGGACTTGCCATATGTCCTGAAAAACAGGGACAATCCCAATTTAGGGGGATTTACTGTCAAATGGGACAGAGAGAATTATGGCACCCCTAATTGTATGGCATCATAAATTGTAATTGTAAATCAAATGTTAATGTCCAGTCCATCCAGCCATCTAAGGACAGAGTGGCTTACATTGAAAAAAAAACAGACAGTGGGCTGGTGTAAGCCATCAATTTAGAGCACAATCCTAACCATGTCTACTCAAATGTAAGCCCCCTTGTGTTCAATGGGTCCAACAAAGGACTTGTAAGCCCCCTTGTGTACAATGGGTCCAACTAAGGACTTACTCCCAGGAAAGTGTCTTTAGGACTGCAACCCTAAAGACATTTTCCTGGGTGTGAGTCCGATTGAACACATTGGGGCTTACTTTTGAGTAGACATGGTTAGGATTGTGTTCTTAGTTGGACACAAAGTGACGAACGGTTTGTCAAGGAGAATCCCAATCACACAGTGGGGTAGATAGTCACCAATATATAAACAGCGAGTTTGGGAAGACACCATATTGGGTACGGATCGTGTTCGGTGCAGACAAATACCGGAGTTGGACTTCATTAGCGGGTGTGAGATCAGCACCCATTTTGCCGCTAGGGGCAAGAGAGGGCTTGCCACGTTGCCAGATTGAACGGCCGTTTATTATGGACGAGGAGAAGCTTTTCTTATGAGCTTTCTGACTATTATAATCAGTGCCGTTTCTGTAGAACGTATTGATTTCTGCAGAACGGTTCTCTGGAGCCTCGTAGAAGTTCTTTCAAGGGCAGCAGTGTCAACAGTGATGGGCTACAATGAGTTTCAATTTAATGCATTCCTTTGCTGACGTCCCCCGGTGCTCTCTACTTGAGCAGATTTGACAGATTTCCTGGCAACATTTATGTGGATAGAGGATATATTAGATAATATGCAACACTTCAAGACCTCTTTTTGCTGAACCGTTGCTATGGCATCCTCTGGAAATTAAAATATGAGCAAATCTTGGCTTTGTGGGATGGAAGGATCTGACGACGGGAGAGGAGAGTGCGTGGCACGCGCCAGAATCGGCAACTAATTGAAGCCATTTATAATAATTAGGGTTTTGTCAAATTATTCCCAGGGTTCAGGTTAAAAATAACAAGTTTGGTGGCGTACAAATGTTTTCTGAAAATAACTTAAATAGTGGGAATATTCAACTTAACTTGTTTAGTGCCATTTTTCCCCCTTTGCTGGCATGTGGCTGTGGGTGGCACAAGCGGCTAAGACACTGTGCCTGTTAACCAGGGTTCGAGACCCGGGTCGGCCCCACAAGACAGGGTGAGCTCCTGTCCTTAGCCCAGCTCTGCGATGCCAGCTGGATCCAATCGTATCAGCTCTGCCTTTCCATTGGACTAATTCAGTGGTGTGGAGAGGGGGGATTTGCTGCTTGGGTAACAGCCTATCCTCCATAACAATCCAACCCCGGCTTTCCTGCTTTGCATGCAGCATATGCAGCGCTGAGCACAATACCATAGTCTTCCAAGACTGACAGAGGCCTGCTGGCATGTAATTTCTTTTTCCTCCTCCTTAACAATCATATGGGGTAATTCCAGATAAACAGGGGATGTGACATGGAGTAGCCATAGAATGTGACGAATAGAACTGTGACGATGTGACGTCATGTAGCCATAGAATGGGCTGCATGAAGAAGGCAAATAAAAAGAAAAGGTGTAAGAAAAGGCGATCCCAGCTAATCAGGAATCCTATAGCCAGTGGTGGGGTTCAGGGGGTTCTTACAGGTTCTGTAGAACCCTTTGCTAATGAGCGCCTGGTTCTGAGAACTGGTTACTAATGGGACATACAACCTGTTCTTAATTTTGGTTATTAGGATATAGGGCAAAATCCATAGCAGTTACGAGTCCATGTAGTTATGTCACCCTCTAGTATTATCTTATGGAAAGTCTTAACTGATCTGGAGCAAGGGGCTTAATTTCACTTTAGGACATAGGTCATGGAACTTGTTAATTTATTGGAATCCCACCACTGACTGTAGCTATATAGCCATATACTGTATTTACTCAAATATAACACTCACCTTGTTCAGCTGAAGTCAGTCTCCAAAATCAGGGTGCGCATTATATTTGATGTTAATTAGAATTGAATAAATACAGTATCTTGATTATAAGTATAGGGTGTGCAATATATTGAAAGGCGCATTATATTCAAGTCAATACAATAATAGCCAGGAACATATACATGATGATGTTCTTTAAACCAGGTGTAGTTTGTTTATAGCACAGTTTAATCAAAATAATCCAAATAATTTTACATCAAGACCTCTCATCGTTCAATATTGTTGATTTGTGAAAACTGAAAATAGTTTTGACTCAGCCCTAATGATAAATACAGGTCCAACCATGTTATAAAAGGATGTTTTTACACACGGATTTGACTCAACGTGAACAGCCACTGCAAATCACAGTTTTAAAAATGAATTTTTCTACTGTTGTACATGCAAAATCCAGAGTAACTACAGGGACTCCTTGCTCCGGTGTAAGAACAACTTACTCTGGATTCCAATATGAATTTCCCATAGGTTTTCACTAGGTGATGCAGTAACGATGGGTGCATGTAAAGTCCCTTACGTGCTCCTGTAGTTACTCTTGATTTGGGGGGTAGTCATGCAAGCAATCATTCTATATGTCAGTCTCAGAATCAACCCCCTGTAGATAATGAGGCACTGCCTAAGTCCATTAGGCACAACAGAGGAGCAAAAAAATCCCAAATTTCAAGTTTCTAGGCCTGCCGGTTTTGGCTGGGCGTTGATGAGTGAGTGTCAGTTTTATATATACATATGTATGTATGGGTGGCGCAAGCGGTTAATAGGGCTGTGGGTGGCACAAGCAGTTAAGACGCTGTGCCTGTTAACCAGCAGGCCAGGGTTTGAGACCAGGGTTGGCCCCACAAGACAGGGTGAGCTCCTGTCCTCAGCCCAGCTCTGCGACACCAGTCTGGATCCAATCGTATTGGCTCTGCCTTTCCATTGGACTAATTCAGTGGCGTGGAGAGGGGGGATTTGCTGCTTGGGTAACAGCCTATCCTCCATAACAATCCAACCCAGGCTTTCGTGCTTCGCATGCAGCGTATGCAGCGCCGAGCACGATACTATAGTCTTCCAAGACTGTCAGAGGCCTGCTGCTTTTAATGTCATTCTATGGAGCAAACCCTGGGAAATACCTTCTGTCCCAAGTTTCCAGGGTGAAAAAATTTCCATGGATTTTTTCCCCTACAATAAATTCTCAGAATGATACATTTTCCTTTCCTTTTCACATACAGTTTTGGCTCCCAGGAGGGGCTTCAAAGTCAGGTAGTACTTGGCCCAACTCTCTGGAACTGACAAAGCATATTGGAAAGCACTCTTCATTTTTAAGTGATAAAAATAAATAAGCTTGTCGAACACGACAAGGCAGAGAAAGTGACACGAGTGTTTTTTGGAAGTTTTGCCCTTGGAGTCTTTATATGATTGTGATTTTTATGACTTTGTGCCAAGTTGCCTCAAGAATGAAGATATTGCATCTGTCCTCTGGAGAACCGCTTTAATTTTGTCATTTATGCGCCTGGAAATGTAAATTCCCCATCTAATCGTCACTACCGCTCCGTTGTTTACACTATTTAACACAAAATGTGTAGCTAATAATGCCATTACTGCAGCTGTGCTCAAAATCTGTAAGGTTTTATTTATGAACATCCTTGGATAGTTTCTGCGTTTAACAAATAACCACAAGGCAGATTGCCGAAGTGCCGCAATGGCCATCGTGATAAAAAATGGGGAAGGAAGAATTTGAAGAGTCATGAATGGAGAAGGAAAAATGGAGACACCATTCATTACGGCGCATGCAAGACAGATCGTTGTCCAAAAAGGTTGCCATTAATGATGGCGCTAAAGGAAAAACGAAGTGGTACCTAAGTGATTGAACAGGGAGAAGATGTGCAGGATGGGGGCAAATCAACCATATTGGTGATGGGATGTTTAAGAAATATGCTTTGGAAATGCTTATGGAAGGACCATTTAGTTATTGGTCTATTTAGTTATTGGTCTATAGTTATTTGGGAAGGACCAAATTGGTTATTGGCGAAAGAGGCATCCCATCAGATTATGGCTACTGATACAGAGTTAACAGCTTGCTTACATTGTACAGCTTGCTTAGTGGGTAGCGGGCATCACCGGGCACAACAGGACACCATCTGGCAGTGGGAACCACTGGGCACCAGTGGGCAGTGAGCACTGATAATCCCTAGCGAGCACCAGGCACTAGTGGGCATGGGGCACCAGCAGGAACCATCAGGCACCAAATGAGTTCTTAATGGACCCTTTCATGACAGGAAAAATCCCCCCCAAATATAAAATAAAGTAAAATAAAATGTCATGCTTCCAGGTCTAGGGGTGGAGCTGGGTGTTGATCAGTCAGTCTTCAACATTAAGAATAGGGACAAAATTACATTGCACCCCTTTTCACCCTCTTAGGGGTTAATTTTCTAAACATTGGTTCTTATTGGTGCTCACGTTATGTAAGGAATACCTTCCCCAAATTTTATGCTTGTAGGTCTGGTGATTTTTGGCTGGGTGTTGAAGAGTGAGTGAGCGAGTGAGTGAGTGAGACAGTTAGTCAGTCAGTAACTTTTTATTTTATATATAGATTTTATATATTTTATATTTTACAGATTTTATTTTATATATATGGATAAATTACATATAACAGTTTTAACTTGAATAATAAATAATATTGTGTTGAAATTAAGCACATGAAAGCAATATATATGAGTGTTTGGCGCAAGTGGTTAAGATGTCGTGACTGTTAACCAGCAGGACAGGGTTCGAGACCCGGGTCGGCCCCACAAGACAGGGTGAGCGTCTATCCTTAGCCCAGCTAAGATCCAATTGTATTGGATCCAATTGTATGGGCTTTGCCTTTCCACTGGACTCATTCAGTGGCGTGGAGAGGGGGGATTTGCTGCTTGGGTAACAGCCTATCCTCCATAACAATCCAACCCAGGTCTTTGTGCTTCGCATGCAGCATATGCAGCGCCAAGCATGATACCATAGACTTTCAAGACTGAGCATATAAGATCTTGAAATCTTATATTCAAGATTTTATATTCAAATCTTATATTCAAGATCTATTCAAGACTGACAGAGGCCTGCTTTTTAGGTTTAATTTTGCCGTGTCCTCCATTTTTTCTTGGATGTCCTGTATTGTACAGCTTGCTTAGTTTTAATTTTGCTTAATTTTGCCATGTCCTCCATTTTTTCTTGGATGTCCTATATTTTGGGGTGCCTGTCTTCTTTTGTGGTTATGACATATGTTCACCCTGCCTGAGACGCTGACTCAGTACGCTGCCTTAATCTGATCACAAACCTGCCCAGGGATCCTTCTGTGCCATCTGGAACTTTTGAAACCATATTTTAGTTTTCTTTAACTACTTGACAACAGTTTGTTGGCACTTTTTATTGCAAATACAAAGTTCAGACATATGCATAACAAAATCAATAACAAATAAAGTGTAAAAGGGGAAGGAGAGCCCCATCCATCTTATATGCTCATGTGCTGAGCAATGCAGTCTGCGGCGAGGTTCGGGGTTTACAGCTGGCTGTCTTGAAATTTAATGCAAGTATGAAACGAGAAATCGTGAAAACAGCTTTTCTTTTGGAAAGTGCAACACATATAATTAAATAGCTCTTTCCCTCCCAACATCTTCCCTGAAACTGTGTAGGTAGAATTTAATAAATTCTTACCCTTGGTGCTTTATTACCTTTCCTTTCCTTATTGAAATTGCATTTAACAATAGACTGTTGGAGCAATCCTAACTATGACTTCTCAAAAGTAAGCCCCATTGTATTCAGTGCCTCTTACTCCCAGGAAGGTGTCTTTAGGATTGTAGCCAATGCCTTCCTTATTTACCATTGGCTTCAGTGGTGTAGCTAGAAGGGGGGCAAAGCACTATGTTTTGTAGGGAGTCTCACTGCAGTATGCAAGAGGTTCCTCACACTTTATGAAGACGCTTTATGCTGCAATCCTAAAGGCACCTTCCTGGGAGTAAGACCAGTGGTGGGATTAAAATAAATCAACAACAGGTTCTATGTCCTAATAACCTAAATTAACAACAGGTTCAATCCCCCAAATCCAGAATAACTATAGGAGCACGGAAGAGACTTTATGTGCACCCGTAGTTACTGCACCACCTAGTGAAAACCTATGGGAAATTCATATTGGAATCCAGAGTAAGTTGTTCTTACACCAGAGCAAGGACTCCCTGTAGTTACTCTGGATTTTGCCCTATGTCCCATTAGTAACTGGTTCTCAGAACCAGGCTCTCATTAACAAAGGGTTCTATAGAACCTGTGAGAACCCCCTGAAGCCCACCACTGAAAGATCCATTTATTTACTTCTGAGTAGACATACAGTGGTGCCTCACATAAAGAGCTAAATTTGTTCCAGAAGCATGCTCTTGAAGTGAAATGCTCTTTAAGTGAAGCGGATTTTCCCATAGGAAATAATGGAAACTCAGACAATTGGTTCCACAACCCCCAAAATATTAACTGGATGTAAAAATGATGACAGAACACTGGAATTGAATTCAAAACATGCATTCAGTGTGCATGATCCTATGAAGTCTACTTAGGCTGCAAACCTAAAGACACTTTCCTGAGAGTAAGCCACATTGAACACAATGGGGCTTACTTCTGAGTAGACATGCTTAGGAGGCTGCAATCAAAGACACTTTCCTGGGAGGCTTATCTGGGCTGCTGCTGGAGGGTCTAGGGAGCCGGTGGGGGCACTTGGGAGCAGTTAGGTGCAGCTGTCTCTGGCACCTCCGGGCAACTGCCCCCAAGTTGGGGGCAGTTAGAGACAGCAGCGTTGACCGGCAGCCCTTTAAAAGAGCCTCTGCGCGGCTGCATAGCACATATGTTCATAACACACGTGCTTGTTAAGTGACACGGAACTTGTTATGTGAATCAAGATTTCTTGAAAATTTATACTTGTTATGTGAGGTGCTTGTTATGAGACGTACCACTGTACTTACGATTGCCTGCAAGAAAAGGGATCTCTTGACTTTTAAAACAAATACAAGGCTCAGTTGACAGTAAAGTGAAATCTAAAGAATTTCCAATATGATCCGAGAACGTTCAAGGGAAGACAAGCCAGATTCTTTCAGAGCAGGTCAAATTGCTCAGGGTGTTCCTGCACATACCACAGGTTGGCATCACAATTTCACAGAAATTCAAAGCAAATTGGAGCCAGCATTGCTGGAAGGCAACATCCTACGCTGTGGATCACAACTTTGCAAGGGTTTGTGCTTGCATTTCAAAAGAATCAGGCTCAACATCAAGACAGCATTCAACAGCCTGACATGCTTAACATCACCTACATGCTATTTCTAAGACACTTCACCAGCTGGAGGAGTGTGGGCTGGAACTTGGATATAGTGAATTAATTCACTTGGTGACAGTAATGATTTCCCCAAAATAAGTTTTATTCCTCCCTCCTTCTGTGTGATCCCGCATGTAGTCTCCACCGTAACCAGGGCAAACTGTGCGGGCGACAATAAGTGAACTGTGCGACAATGCACGCCTTACTCCCAAAATACTTAAAAGGCTTTGAGCACCATCCTAACCAGGTCTACACATTGTGTTCAGTGGGTCTTACTCCCAGGAAAGTGCCTTTAGGTTTGCATCCTTTGTCAAGTCTAAAACGGCAGGTCCCTTGGATGTGCATTTGTGCACACTTCCACGTATACGATGAGCACGGCGTAATGTCACTCAGGGCGCAATCCTAATCAGTTTAGGCCAGCACACCCAGATCCCTATAGCTGTGGTAGCAAAGGGAGGCTGGGGTATTTCTGTGCACTGGTCTAGTACTTCCAAGAGTGGTGCAGAAGTGCCTTAAGACACTTGTGTCATAAGTGCCAGCATGGGAATTGCGATGGGAACTAAGTGGCCTAACTGGGGATTAGGATTGTAGTGCGAGGCTCAATCAATTTTGGTGGGCAAGTCTTACACCATCTAATTATCCTACATGGGAATGGGTAAGAAGGGGAGATAGTATATATCCCAATTTTAATAAAAGGAAGATATCTAAATTCTCTCTCTTTTGATTTGTTCCATCAGCAAGTCCCGCTTGGGACCCCTCCTCAATGTATATGAAATGTCCTCTCCCACTATCCCACTACCCAGGATATACCACTGACTAGTAGGCACCTTATTCCCTAACTTTGGGTAATACTAACCTTTTCAGCCAAATTTAGTGCACAATCCAGAGTAACTACAAGAGCCCTTACGTCGACGTAAGAAAAATATTCTCTGGATTGCTCTATTAATTTCCCATAGGTTTCCACTGGATGGTGTCATAACTACGTTGACATAAATCCCTACAATCCAGAGCAACTACGGGAGCACATAAGAGACCTTATGTGTACCCGTAGTTACTGCATGACCTAGTGAAAACCTATGGGAAATTCATATTGCAATCCAGAGCAAATTGTTCTTACACCAGAGCAAGGATTCCCCATAGTTACTCTGGATTGCACCCAATGTCTCTTAGCTCCCATAGTTACTCGGGATTGTGCACATACCCTACAATCCACAGTAAGATTGGAAGATGAAAGAAGATGTAAGAAGCATTTACTCTGGATTGCTCAATGCATTTCACATAGGTTTCCCATGGGTGGCACAGCAACTACATGGGTGTAAAAGGTGTAAAAGAATAACTTTGTAGTTATTCTTACCCTACCATCCAGAGTAACTACAGGAACATGTAAGAGACATTACGTGCACCCATAGTTATGGCACCACCTAGTGAAAACCTATGGGAAATTCATATTGCAATCCAGAGTAAATTGCAAACCAGAGTAAATCTTACTCTGGAGCAAGAACTCCCCAAAGTTACTCTGGATTGTGCCCTTAGTCTCCATAATTGAGGTGCGCATTCGAATTAATGGCTCATGTGTTTCAGGTAAATAGAGGTATTTAGTTTAACAGTTTACTATGTTGTGATTAAAATGTATATAGAAGGGCAATTAGGTAAAAATCATAACATATATCCATTTATGTTATAAATCCATAATGTTAATCCAAATCCAACCATAACATAAATCTGTGCACCATTTTATTATTATTATCATATAACTCATTATATGCAGTAAAATTAAATTTTGTACCTGCTTTGCAGCTGCACATTACAATCGCCAGTAAATATTTTTTAATCTCAAGACTTTAAAAATAAGGATGCACATTAGATTTGATGGTGCATTACATTTGAGTAAATTTAGCATTTTGTATAAAACACCCACAGATATTAGAAGA
Organism: Cryptoblepharus egeriae; assembly: GCA_030015325.1. Classification (NCBI taxonomy): domain Eukaryota; kingdom Metazoa; phylum Chordata; class Lepidosauria; order Squamata; family Scincidae; genus Cryptoblepharus; species Cryptoblepharus egeriae. The sequence goes on from JAREYC010000016.1 coordinate 4,838,144, forward strand.
TTGGGGGGGGGGGGAAGACGGCGGCTGTTTTCTCAGGGAGCCTCTTGTCCTCCAACCTGGCTCAAGACAGTAACCAATTCCTGCCACATACATGCCATCAATCTGTGTGTAAATGCAGCTCCAGACTGTCTGCTTCCCATTGAGTGAGTCTTAAATCCTACCTTCAGGTCCAAAATTGTGATGTTGCTGGCTTATTTGACCATAAATTGTGTTGTTTCAGCCTTTGTTTTATTCTTCCTATTACGGAGAGCCCTAGTAAACTGATTTATTGCACTTACCCCATTTTTTCCCCTTTGTCACTTATCCTATTACAAGTAAGCCATGATTGCTTGGCATTTTCTTTGTGCTGTAGTTGTAGATTATTATACTGTAGATATTTGTTATTTTGTAGATAACATATATATAAGACATAAAACTTATATTTTCCATTGCCACTCATAGTACACAAAAACCTGTCCAATACGTAGGGGATGCCTGCAGCTTCATCTAGAGTCAGAACAGGGCAACTCTTATTATTAAGGGTTGGGACACCTTCTTTTTGAGATATCTTTGAAATAGTTGGGACTCTTTAGTTTAGAACAGGGGTCTTCAAACTCCAGACTTGGGGTCAGATGTAGTTTGTGGTGACCCTCAAACCGGCCCATGGCCCAGTTCTGGTCCCCTAAGACCCTCTGACCCAGTTGATCAACCATGACGAGAGCTGTGATGGTGCAGTGGGGGAAACTGCATGTGCTTTCTTTCTGTACTGTGCATCCTGGAGATTTGAGTTCATTTCTTGCCCCCAAATCCAGAGTAACTACAGGAGCAGGTAAGAGACTACGTGCACCCATAGTGAAAACCTATGGGAAATTCCTATTAGAATCCAGAGTAAGTTACACCAGAGCGAGGACTCCCTGTAGTTACTCTGGATTTTGCCCTTAGTATTGCACCTATAATGATCTTTCTCCAGGTTAATCTTCATGCACAATTTGCAGAAATCTTTTTTTAGAGCCATTTTGGGACAGGTTAATTAGCTATTAATTGGGACAGGTTAATTAGTCCCTATTAATTGGGACAGGTTAATTAGCTATTAATTAGCTATTTATTATTATTATTATTATTATTATTATTATTATTATTATTATTATTATTATTATTAATTAGCTATTCTTTTTTCATTTTCTTTGTAAACTGCTTTCTGAACTTTTTAGTTGAAAAGCGGTATATAAATACTGTAGACAGATAGATATACCAACTTTCCTGGAAGTAATCTCCATTGACTATATTGAGATTTTCTTCTGGGTAGATGCACAGGAGTGGAATTTAAATTTTTTTTTTGTTATTATTTTTGTCTCAGAAACACTGAGGAACCCTTCAGAACTCATGAAAATGATAATTTTAGGTGTCTAACCCCCAAATCCAGAGTACCTACGGGAGCCCATAAGAGACTTCATGGGCACCTGTAGTTACTGCACCACCTAGTGAAAACCTAAGGGAAATTCATATTGCAATCCAGAGCAAATTGTTCTTACACCAGAGCAAGGACTCCCTGTAGGTACTCTGGATTGCGCCCTAAGTTGTTCTTATACTGGAGCAAGGACTCCCTGTAGTTACTCTGGATTGCACCCTAAGTTGTTCTTATACTGGAGCAAGGACACCCTGTAGTTACTCTGGATTGCACCCTAAGTTGTTCTTATACTGGAGCAAGGAGACCCTGTAGTTACTCCGGATTTTGCCCATAGATTCATTCCATGTGCATTTTAAGGGTCTCTTTCGCTCCAGCCCAAACTTCAAGCACCTGGTTAATCTCACCACATTTGAAGGCACCGGATTATCTGCCTGCTGCACTGTCCAAATTAATTTTCTGCCTTTCTAATAGGCAGATCTATTTTGTTTTCCTTTGCCTTATTATTCTCCTTCCCTTACAAGGTTGCTTTGAGGATGGAGCATGAAGAAGTGTTTTTTCTGCTTGCTTCTAATTCTATTTCCGCGCGCAGTTCATTTTCCCCTTTGCTCTTCTGTCTCCGAAGGGTTTAAAAGAAAGAAACCTGATCTCTCAGCCATCTCCGCAGTTAAGATCTCTTTGAAATCTAATCAACTCGGACATGGACAAAATGAGTGAGTCATCCAAACGAAAAATGGAGAGCAGTTCGGAGTTGAAATAGAGAGATATTTACATAAACGCGTAAGACAGAATCTGAACAGCCATGTCATTAGTCCTGTGGACTCCGGAAGAGTCCTTGGGATTTCATTTACAATGGCGCATCACGTAACAAATTTAATTCGTTCCGGAGGCATGTTTGTTACGTGAAAAGTTCTTTACGTGAAGCGGATTTTCCCATAGGAAATAATGGCAACTCAGACAACTGGTTCCACAACCCCCAAAATATTCATATGAAAATTTTAACTGGATGTAAAAATGATGACAGAACACTGGGATTGAGTTCAAAACATGCATTCAATGTGCAGGATCCTACGAAGTCTACAAAGGGTAGTCTACAAAGACAATCTATAGTAACTACTGGGAGTCCTTGCTCTGGTATAAGAACAATTTACTCTGGATAGCAATATGAATTTCCCATAGGTTTTCCCTAGGTGGTGCCATAACTACGGGTGCACATAATGTCTCTTACGTGCTCCCATACTTACTCTGGATTGTAGGGAAAGGCTGCAATCCTAAAGACACTTTCCTGGGAGTAAGTCCCATTTAACACAATGGCACTTACTTCTGGGTAGACATTTTCTTCAGCAATCCAAGACATCTTCAAAGTTTCTCCCCACTTTCTCCTTCTCTTCCTCCTGAGCCTCTCTCCCCTTCTCCCTTCTAGCCAGCGCTGTTCTTTCCCTCTGCCCAGCGGACGCCCGGCCACAGGAGGAACAGCATGGAAGTGTTGCTTTTGCAATGGGCAGGCGCGCTAAACATCCCTGATGCTTTATAAAAGGGCTGCCAACCAGCTTGTCTTACCCAACTGCCAACAAATGTGTTTGTTATGTGGAGCAGAGTTTGTTACGTGAAGCAGAATCCTAGAGACATTTTTGTTTGTTACATGGAACATACTTTACATAAGGCGTTTGTTACATGAGGCGCCACTGTATTCTAAAATCATATACACAAACACACATACACACAATCAAGGGTGACTGGAACCCGCGCATTACCTGGATACAGTGGTTACAACGTGCATACAATGGTTACATTTTTGATTGTTATATCATAAACTGTTAAACTAAATACTGACATATACTTATAATCAAAATATTGTATTTACTTGAATCTAATCTGCCATTACATCTAATGTGCAACCCAATTTTGGAGACACAATTTGGCTGAAAAAGGTGAGCATTCAATTCGAGTAAATATGGTACAGTTGTGCCTCACATAAAGAGCTTAATTTGTTCCAGAAGCCTGCTCTTTAAGTGAAACACTCTTTAAGTGAAGATTTTTCCATAGGAAACAATCGAAACTCAGACAATTGGTTCCAGAACCCAAAAAATATTCATATAAAAATATTAAATGGATGTAAAAATGATGACAAAACACTGGAATTGCATCCAAAACATGTATTCAATGTGCATGATCCTAAGAAGTCTACTTAGGCTGCAATCCTAAGGATACTTTCCTGGGAGTAAGCCCCATTTAACACAACGGTTTTACTTCTGGGTAGACATGGTTAGGAGGCTGCAATCAAAGACACTTTCCTGGGGGGCTTACCTGGGCTGCAGCTCGAGGTTCAAGGTGGTTGGTGGGGACACCTCGGGGCAATTAGGGGTAGCTGCCTCTGGCACCCCCAAGCAACTGCCCCCAAGTTGGGGGCAGTTAGAGGCAGCAGCACTGTCAGGCAGCCCTTTTAAAGAGCCTCCGTGCGGAGTGTCAGGGCTGCATAGCACGCGTGCCCATAGCGCGCTTGCTTGTTAAGTGAAGCGGAACTTGTTGTGTGAATCAAAATTGCTTGGAAATTTTTTGCTTGTTATGTGAAAGGCTTGTTAAGCAAGGCAACTGCTAAGCGAGGTACCACTGTATTTCTATTCCCAGAGGCAGTTGTGAACAAATTTATTCCTTCTTCCATAGCTCTCTAGGTACTATCAAATTATTATCAAATTATTATCCTTTATCAAATTATTTCGATATCAAATACCAAATTATTTCCTTTTTCTACAACTGCAGCTCATCTGAAAACCCCAAGACCACTTTTTTCTTGGTTCTATAACATCCTTTCAAAGAAAACCTAAAGACTTAACCCCAATTTTTTCTGCCCAAATTTATATCCTGGAATAACCATCATCTTTATCAAAGTTGGAGAGATTTTCAGGATTTTTACTACCTAGAAATACCCAATTCTCCATCCTCATTTTTGTTTGCTTGGCCTGTATCCCACTGAGATAGCTGGAAAGGAAATAAATATATAGGATAAGTGATGCCTTAAAACAAAAGGAACACCTCCAATAACTTTCTCTGGGTGCCCGCCATCTTCAAATTGATGGACGAGCACATATCTCCAAAGACAGAGAAGGCAGTATATGCTAGGAAATTGCTTAGAGGACTGTGAACTCTTGGGATCCAACAGATAAATGGAATTGGATGGGTGTCCGCTTGCTCCAGCGGGATTGAAAATTGGGATTAAAAATGCTCTTACATACCCAGAGAATCAATAGCTGACACTATCTTCTGAGTTAAAGGAGTGGAGAATTCTTTGGCTGCAATCCTGCACACAAGTGGTTCCCAAACTGTGAGCTGTGGCTCCCCGGGGAGCTTTGGAAACCATCCAGGCTAAAGATGTGGTTGATGGTGTAGTAGGTCAAGGGAGCCACAAGTCAAACATGTTTGGGAATCATTGCTGTGCACTGGGAGTGACCCTACAATCCAGAGTAACTGTGGGAAGATGTAAGATTGCTGGATTGCTCTATGCATTTCCCATAGGTTTCTCATTGATGGCACCGTAACTACAGCGGTGTAAAAGGTCCCGTTGTTACTCTGAATTGTAGCCTAAGGCCTATATCCTAAGTGAAATTAAACCCCTTGCTCCGGAGCAGTTAAGATTTCTTTCCATAAGATAACCATAGAGGGTGATGTAACTGCATGGACCCATAACTGCTATGGATTTTGCCCTACATTTCATTCCACACAAAGGGACTGACTTCTGATCAAACATGCTTAGGATTGCACTATTTCAGTGCAATCCTAAACCCTGATCAGGTCAACACAAGTCCCATGTTGGCTTGGAGGTGTCAGAGAAGCGCCATAAGACTAGGGTTGCCATATGTCCCAATACCGATTTTTGGGGATTGTGTTCACATACTGGCGAATTTAGCAGAAGGTCCTGTCCCAATTTTGTGGAAGAGAATTCTGGCAACCCTACATAAGGCACATACACCACTCCTAGGGTGGGGGTTAGGCTAGTATACAGAGATGCGCCTGCCTTGCCACATCATGGAAGATGGGTAAGTTTTGCTGGCCTAAATTGGTAAGGATTGCACCCTTTAAGTAGGAAAGATTGGCAGAACAATCTTATCTTGCACTAGAGTAGGCAGGCCATCATGCCTATGTGGTATCCAGCACAAGATTGGGACTGCTGCTGTGCCAATGTGGGGCAAGCTAAAACTTTCCCCCTTACACTAGGTAGCATTGCAGCAGCCCCAATGGGTCTGCTTGGATCTACGCTTCCCATTTCAGTAGAATCAGGACCGGCACAACCTAAGGGTGGATCTGCTTGAATTGCACGAAAAATGTTTCCATTTTTCTAGACTTGGGAAGCTCTGCCAAGCAATTTGCAGACCTCTGCAAGGGTGACCCCCCTGCATGTAAGAGACATTACGTGCACCTGTAGTTACTGCACCACCAAGTGAAAACCTACGGGAAATTCATATTGCAATCCAGAGCAAATTGTTCTTACATCAGAGCAAGGACTCCCTGTAGTTGCTCTGGATTGTGCCCTTAGGCTGCAATCGTGAACACACTTTCCTGGAGTAAGTCCTACTGAATATAATGGGACTTACTTCTGAGTAGACAGGCATAGGATTGCACCCATCTACGTTTCAGCCTTCTGGGATTCTGTCGGAGGCTGGGGCCTGCACAAAACAATATAAATAATGCATTGGATCTAAATATAAATACCCAGTCATGCCCCCCCTCCTACACCAAATGGTGTGTTCATTACTATAGCCAACTCATCTGACCTCCCTGTCTGATTTTCGCGGTAACAAATGGGCAACTCTTGTCCATGCCAACGGTGGGCTGACCTGCCTTTGAAATAATTTGGATTTATTTGTTTGTTTAATGCAGGGATTTTAATATTTAATGCACACTCTCTTTCCAATGGCTGACCTAAGCAGCTTCAAAAATGGTCCTGCTTTTACCTAGACAAAATTTGCTCTTACATGGACAACTATGTAAGTGGTTGGTTGATTTTAGTCTCTTAATTAATGATTCTTCTTAATGACTTGTTTGAAAAGCTTTCTTTCTTTCTTTCTTTCTTTCTTTCTTTCTTTCTTTCTTTCTTTCTTTCTTTCTTTCTTTCTTTCTTTCTTTCTTTCTTTTGTGCATGTATGCTTTATCTACTGACATTAAACTGTTCACCCTTCATCCATGGATACACAAATAAATACATTCCGATAAAAATTTAAGCAAGTGCAATAAAACGGGCAATAAAAGAACCGCACTAAAAGTAAGTAGCAGCCAATTAAACCATCAGGAAAATCAGGAACATCTTCAAGTACAAAAGCATTTGCGGCAACAAAAAACGATTTTGTGAGAGGGGACGCTTTAAGGGCACTCGGAGACTAGATCTGTGAGACCAGTGGAGTTTGTTTGTGTGTGTGTGTGTGTGTGTACAGAGAGAGAGAGAGAGAGAGAGAGAGAGAGAGAGAGAGAGAGAGAGAGAGACCAAGGGTGTGCTGCTAGTTCGCCTCCTCGTGGTGCACCCAGATAGCAAGAAAGTGTGAATTAAACAACTAGCGACAATTGACAACCAGACTATGGGCAAAATCCAGAGTAACTATGGGGAATCCTTGCTCTAGTGTAAGAACAATTTACTCTGGATTGCAATATGAATTTCCCATAGGTTTTCACTAGGTGGTGCAGTAACTACGGGTGCATGTAATGTCTTTTACTCACATAAATTACTCTGACTGTAGGGCACACATGCTCACTTAGTTACTCTGGATTGTAGGGCACATTGAAGAATTGGCAGTTGGCAGCCAGACGTCAATGTGGAATTCCTCTCAAAATTCATGGCAGTGGCACATTGACATCTGATTTTCCACAAATCCATGTATTTGCCATATGTTAAATAAATAAATAAATGTAGACCACTCTGTTTTTGAATGGCTGGATGGTCTGGATATTAACATCTGATTTCCCATAAATCCATGTTTTGGATTCCATATGGTAAATAAATACATTTTAAATAAAAATAAATTCCATATGCTAAATAAATGTATTTGTTTATGGAATTTATTATTTAAAATTTATAAATTTATAAAATAAATATATTTATTTAGAAGCTAAACACTAGTGCCATGGGATCTCTGGGCATTAGTCTACCCAATGAAGAAGGCAGTGGCAGCTGGAGTTTCATTTTTAAAAGTCACAATAATAGCATCTGGTTTGGGATTTGTCGAAAATGTATGTTGGGGGGAGTGCGCCGAGGATCGGAGACCATGGCTATGGGAACAATCAAGCTCACACAATCAGATGGATGCAGGACAATCAAGCACCTCTTTCCCCTAAAAAGCCAAACCACTGGAGCATAATGGCTGCTTTTATTCTTCTTTTCCACTCTGACATTCTGAAAAGCAAGTAAATTGAGAAAAGTTCAAGCTCAGTGGGTGGTGTCAAGAGGAGCCAATTCCCATCTCCTTGCAAATACCAGGGTGACAACAGACGGGTCCGAAGATTCATTTTGTCTCCATTAACTCATCACTGATGATGCCCAAAGCTGGGGGAAGGCCAGCCCAACCAGTGGGACCATTAGGGTGGAAATTCTGCTTCTGCAAAACAAATAGCTGGACATGATTATCCCCACAGACCCTCTAGTTTTTTAGGGGTTTTTGTGTCTAGATCTCAATGTAATGCTCTTTAGTGGGAACCCATAAGATCTGGATTCTCTAAGCACCATTGTAAACTGCTTTGTGAACTTTTTACTTGAAAAATGGTATATAAATATTGTAGATCTATCTATCTATCTATCTATCTATCTATCTATCTATCTATCTATCTATCTATCTATCTATCTATCTATCTATCTATCTATCTATCCATACACTGATCTTACACTGATCTATCTATCTTACACTGATCACAATGGGGCTTACATAGATAGATAGATAGATAGATAGATAGATAGATAGATAGATAGATAGATAGATAGATAGATAGATAGATAGATAGATAGATAGATAGATAGATAGATAGATAGGGAGGGAGGGAGGGAGGGAAGGAGGGGATAGGTAAGAGAGGGAGAGATGGATGGATGGATGGATAGATGGATGGATGGATAGATAGGTAGGTAGATAAGTAGGTAAGTAGGTAGGTAGGGAAGGAAGGAAGGTAGGGAGGGATAGATAGACAGACAGATGGAAAGGAAAGGAAGAAAGGCAGGGATGGATGGGTAGGTAGGTAGGTAAGGTAAGGAAGGGAGGGATGGGTGATGCACATGGGGAGGTGATGCGCATGGGGAGATTGATACGCATAGGGTGATTGATGTGCATGGGGGGTGTTGCACAGTGGGGCATGGGTCACAGGGTGGATGGGATACTGGGGATATTTTACCCCTGCAACACGGGCACATTTAGCTACTTAATTATAAGAAGGTTGAATGTCTTAAAAAAAGAGAACATATGGGCAGATGCTTCCATGAGTTCAACTGGTTTACAGTGTGTGCCCACGAAGGGTCACTTATACAGGCATATAAGACTCCCATTTCTACAGGATGTGCAGGTTGGTCACCCGTATTGTCATGAATTCATATGAGAATATAATGTATGGAGAATGTATGGAAAATGTAACCTGCATCAATGCATCAATGATGGGGAACATGTTAATTCTAGTTGCTACAGGGAAGGCAGTTTAAACATCGTATAGCACAGGAAAGGCAATATGCAATTCTTTCCAAACTTTCTTCTGGACATTTAAAATATATATATATTGGGGATAAAATTTTCTTTCTGGGTATTCCTGCCCAATCCAGTGAAACATAACTTTTGCCCTTCTCAAAGAGCACAATCCTAACCATGTCTACTCAAAAGTAAGCCCCATTGTGTTCAATGGGTCTTACTCCCAGGAAAGTGTCTTTATGCAGTCCAAAGTCGGAAGGCTGACCATGATTAATGGACCTTCAGTTAGGAAAGCCGGGAGATCTATACCAACCTATTGACAGTTTGTGACAGCGGAGAAGGAAATCCTCAGGTTATAAATGAAACCTTCCATTGTTTTGACTCCAGAAAGAATGAATTTCATTTTTATTCTTTTTTTCTATCAAGATCTTTAAGTTGGGAGAAAGAAACAAAAAAACAACAACAACACATGAAATACTTTTTATTCTCCTGAACCAATGGAGAGTCATCTAGATCAATATCTTGAATTCCAATGTAGGGCTGCAGGGATCCCATGTAGTGTTGCTCAAGGAAAGAATAACAGAATAAATCTTGGACAACTAGTACATATCATTTTATCCCATATTGCCAGATATCATACAATGAATATTGTGATGAATATTAAAAAATTGGTGTAGGAAAAGTATAAAGATTCACACAGGAGGAGACCTAATCGGGGAGAGGATATGAATTTTAGCTCTGCAGGGACTATACCGTATACAGGGTGACCATATGGAATGGAGGGCAGAGTGCCTATACCATTAATGATTGCATAGAAGAAAGGATTTATGCAGGTTTAAATTTATGCCTGTGGCTGCAATCCTAAAGGCACTTTCCTGAGAGTAAGACCCACTGATCACAATGGGGCTTACATTTGAGTAGACACACCCCGAAATCCAGAGTAACTACGGGGGCATGTAAGAGATATTATGTGCACCCGTAGTTACTGCACCTTCTAGTGAAAACCTGTGGGAAATTCATATTGCACTCCAGAGTAAATTGTTGTTACACCAGAGCAAGGACTCCCCATAGTTACCCTGGATTTTGCCCATAGTTAGGCTTGTGCTCTAAGAAGCTTCCACTTTCCCCATCCTTAGACAGCAGTTAGAACTTGCAGGACAATCCTAACCATATCTACTCAGACTGGCAGCACAATCCAGAGCAACTAATCTGTCCATATAAGAGCCTTTGGGTTGCCCTATCTGTCACTAGGGTGGAGCAACTGCAAGATGCTCCAGCCCAGTTACTCTGAAGGAGGCTTAGGGCAGAGCAAGGCAAGATAGGGTGCCCTAAGAGAGGTGGACCTGCTCTGCCCTAACTGGGGCAGCCTAAGCAGCTCAGGAGAGGCAAGTTGAGGGCATGTTGAGCATTGCCTAGGGCAGAGCAGTTACTCTGTATCCAAAGCCTGTTTCAAGGCAGAAATGCCCTCTTCCAGTTCCTCAGAGATATACCACCTCAGGAGCAGGTATAGTAATGAGTAGACCCATAGGGGTCCATGATAAGGCCCGAGTAAGAATGGCAGCGCTGACCAAAAATCTGAGTTCTTGGCCAGCCTAGCTGCAACCCCTTCCTCTCAACCTCAGGATATGGAACAAACTACGGCTGCCCACAAAGCTCAGGATACAGCAGGCCACTCCAAGAAGCCCCTTGTATTCACTGTAGAATGTACTGGCATCTCATCAGAGACTCCTTATAAGGCAGGCACCCAGTGGCGTCACCAGACTGGTGCGGCTGGTGTGGGCCGCATTGGGTGATGTGTTCCGTATGGGGTGATGCGCTGGAGGAATTTGACTGTCCTTTGGCAGGCCCCATGCGTCAGCACGCCCAAGGTGGAGTAGCAGCCAGAAGCTGCCACTTGTCCACAGAGCCCTGAGACCAAATGGCCAGCTGAGGTGCATTGCGCAGAAACACACTGAGCATGCCAAACAGCTTCAGAGGAGACTTCCTTAGAGCAGAGGAAGTCTACACCTCTGCGCAGCCATTTGGCCTCGCTCAGGAGGCGGAGCGGCAGCCGAATGGCTTCAGAAAGAGTACTGCACAGGCACCAACTCTGACGCCTGCACAGTCTCCTCTGAAGCCGAAAGACTTCAGAAAAGTACCGCACAGGCGTCAGAGATGGTGCCTGCGCAGTATTCTTTCTGAAGCCAACTGGCTTCAGAAAGAGTATTGTGCAGGCGCCAACTTTGGCAATTGTGCTGTCCAGGTGGGAGTGTGCGCGCGCATCCCAGGGGTGACGCACAGACTTCCGCACCAGATGATGCGCAGAGTCATGTCACCACTGTTGGCACCACAGCTGTTCCTTGTTCAGTGTGATCTGAGGGGTGTCTCCTCAGGAGCAAGCCCTCCCTAGCTGTCACTGACTTAGCATGCTCTGGAGCAGTTAGGGCAGCCCAGGCTTCCTGACTCTCTGGATGCAGCATAACTTTCTGCTCTGGATACAGAATAGTTAGGAGAGAGCAGTTAGGGCAAAGCAGGCTGAACTTGCTCTGGATTGTGCCCATAAGCCCCATTGTGTTTAATGGGTCTTGCTCCCAGGAAAATATATTTAGGATTTCTGTAGTAGTTCTACCTGTTTTTTGGACTGTCCTAACCACAATTAATATCTTGACATAATATTCTTGAAAACAGCCGGGCTGACTGTATGATGACTGCTATTGTAATAGATAGCTTTTATTTTTTAATTGCTCATATGATTTTTTAATTTGCCCTGGGACCTTCTGGTGAAGAGAATATAATTCTATATAAGAAATAAGTAGGAATAAAATGCCCACCCACAATGAAACAGAAACAGTGAGAGCATCTCAGAACCTCTGGGGTTCAATAAGAATCCTAAAACTTGAAGATGGATCATAGCATAATGACATATTACCATCCATGCGCTCAGGCCTCAGAGACCATTTGCAGCACATAAAAGAACGCATAGAGAAATAGGGGTGTGCAACATTTGGGACTAGGGTATTCACATCCTAGACAGTTAATTTTCCTGTTCTCTTCCCATTCTTTTTTTTTTCTTCCCATTATGCAAATGCCTCCTCTGTTGCAAGCCATTCTTTTAAACTGCAAATCGCTTGCAGTGATTTGGTAGAAAGACTGAATATAAATGCGGTAAATAAATAAATCAATGAAGAAAAATCAGGGTGAAATCCAGAGTAACTATGGGGAGTCCTTGCTCCGGAGTAAGAACAAGTTATTCAGGATTGCAATATGAATTTCCCATAGGTTTTCACTAAGTGGTGCAGTAACTATGGGTGCATGTAATGTTTCTTACATGCTGCTGTAGTTACTCTGGATTATGCCCTCAGTCTCATGTAGCCTTTGCATTGCCTAGCCCGGTTATGTATTGTAAGAACTTTCAAGGTGAGCACAATCCTAACCATGCCTACTCAAAAGTAAGCCCCATTGTGTTCAATGGGTCTTACTCCCAGGAAAGTGTCTTTAGGATTGCAGCCATCGTCTCCTAAGTTCAGTCGTGAATAAGGCTGGAATCCTAAACTCTACTTAAGACTGGCCTAAACTCCGGCTTAAGTCCTCTGCTGACCTGGAGGTGTCACAAAGAGCACAATCCTAACCATGTCTACTCAAAAGGAATCCCCATTGTATTCAATGAGTCTTACTCCCAGGAAGTAAGACCAGGAAAGCGTCTTTAGGATTGCATTCAAAAGTGCAGAAAGATACTTCTGCCCCACTACTGGGGGATTAGGCACAGTCATATGCCAACCTCCTCAAACCATCAAGGAAGGATAGGTCAGGTGAGTTAGGCCAGTCTAAATTTTTTAGGATTGTGCCCTAAATAAGATATTCAGTCCCATTGATTCCAATGGAGGGAAGATATAGAGCCCCCTTCTAGGTAAGGGACTTTTTGTTTCTTTTTGCCGCACTGTACTGCATCAATGCTGGAAATTTGGATAGGACTGGATCTTTAGTTATGACTAAGGGTCCAATAACATCAGGACTTAGGCTGCAATCCTAATGATACTTTCCTGGGAGTAAGACCCATTGAACACAATGGGGCTTACTTCTGAGTAGACAAGGTTAGGATTGTGCCCTAAGTGAATTAGGATAGCCTAAGCCTTTCTGGTATAACTGTGCTTGTCTTGGAATTAGGCCAGCCCAGTGCTAGATAGGCTAGCTTAAGTGCACTTCAGGATTGCAGCCTAAGTCAGAAAGGAGGAGTGTAAGTTGTTCAGAGGCATTGGGGGGTCTTCCCTACTGCAGCACAGGCTCCAAAAGGTGAGCACAATCCTAACCATGTCTACTCAAAAGTAAACCCCATTTTATTTAATGGGTCTTACTCCCAGGAAAGTGTCTTTGGGATTGCAGCCATACCCTATAATTCTGAGTAACTATGGGAAGACATAAGAAGCACTTACTCTGGATTGCTCTATGTATTTCCCATAGGTTTCGCATAGGTGGCACCATAACTAAGTCGGTGTAAAAGCTCCTGTCGTTACCCTGGATTGTAGCCTATAGGCTCCTTGGACACAAGGGATTCCTGTGGGTCAAATTGGGGTTCCCCAATGGCCACAAATAGTTCCCTGGATTTGCCACCGTGGCCCTATAGCATTGTGATGCACACTTTATGAGCTCTTTCTATTCACTCTTACCTGGAAATACATATGTCCAAGATGACCAGATGTAACAACTTCAAAAGAGGACAAGGCCCCCCAAATATTGGACACCCAAAAATGTAGGACATGTTTTAAAAAAGCTAAGAACATGCATGCATATTGCTTTCTTTAAACACTATATTTACTTATTAATTTTAAACTTGGGCCTTTATCCTAAAGTGAAATTAAGTCCCTTGCTCCGGAGCACTTAAGATGACTTTCCATAAGATAACACTAGAGGGTGACATAACTGTGTGGACCCGTAACTGCTGTGGATTTAGCCCTTTAAATTACTTTAAACACTATATTTACTTATATTTATTTAAACTATATTGCATATTAATGAATCTATGGCTTATAATTGATTGTAAATAAATAAAGGAGGCAATGAAGACTTTTTTTTCTAGGACATGATTTAAAAAAGGGGCATGTCTAGAAAAAAGTGTACATATGGTTACCCTGAATTTGTTGCGTTGACTCCAATGGAACCTACTTCTGAATAAAATTCCATAGGATGGAGTGTTTACCGTTTATGTAACAATGCAGGACCTTAAATGCCCCAAGAACAGTAAACATATTTGTGTGTATTCCTTGTCCCCCCCCCCCTCTCTTTCTCAATCTCTTTCACACTCTTTCTCTTTTAAGTGACAAATAGTATCATTGGTAATTAAATGTGAATGACTCAGAAAGGGACTGTTCAGCAACTGAAGCATACTGAGCGATTAAGGTAGACAAAACCTTAATTATTCATGCTGCCACTGCCGTACCTGGACCAGATGTATAGAAGTATGTGCTGTTCCATTAATAATGTTGACACAGCTGTAGCTTTGATTTTTCAGAGACTTAACAGAGAAACTTGGGAATAAGTAACAGACTCTGACATTGTTCTGAGTATGGACCTTCTCACCCGCACACACCTCCAATGTCAGCAACTCAATGTGCAGCATTTGGGGTTTTTTTTTCCCCCTAACCTGGGTGAACTTCGGAAGAAGTTTGAGTTGGGTTTTTTCAAGGTTCACCATTGAACTAAATTCAGAACTTTAAAAATATATTTAAAAGAACAGGTTTTATAAACCCATTTTATACAGAATGGGTTTTTTAAATCAATCAGTCAATCAATCAGTCAATCTATCTGTCTGTCTGTCTGTCTACCTAGGAGACGGCTCTATTATTAATACATAAAATATCCATCCATCCATCCATCCATCCATCCATCCATCCATCTATCTATCTATCTATCTATCTATCTATCTATCTATCTATCTATCTATCTATCTATCTATCTATCTATCTATCTATCTATCTATCTATGGGCACAATCCAGAGTAACTACAGGGAGTCCCTGCTCCGGTGTAAGAACAATTTACTCTGGATTGCAATATGAATTTCCCATAGGTTTTCACTAGGTGGTGCAGTAACTACAGATACACATTATCCCTACAATCCAGAGTAACTATGGATTTTTACGTGTACCCGTAGTTGCTACATCACCTAGTGAAAACCTATGGGAAATTCATATTGCAATCCAGAACAAATTGTTCTTACACCGGAGCAAGGACTCCCCGTAGTTACTCTGGATTGCGCCCAATGTCTCTTACGTGCACCCGTAGTTACTCTGGATTGTAGGGTATCTGAAGAAGAATACAGTGGGTGTATGTCTGAGTAAACAAACATTGGATTCTGCTGTATGTGCTCTTTCTTTCTTTCTTTCTTTCTATCTATCTATCTATCTATCTCTATCTATCTATCTATCTATCTATCTATCTATCTATCTATCTATCTATCTATCTATCTATCTGAAGAAACTCACTCACTCACTCACTCACTCACTCATCAATGCCCAGCCAAAACCTACTGCACCTAGAAGCATGAAATTTGGGAGGGTGTTCCTTCCAGGATGGAGGAGTTTACTAAGAACTGATTTTTTGGAAATTCCAACTGGAAAGGGCTGAAATGGTGCACAACACATTTTTGTCCCTATACTTAACACTGAAGAATTGCTGACTGATCAACATCCAGCCCCAATCCCTGGACCTAGGTCCTAGAAGCATGAAATTTGGGGAGGGTATTTCTTCTGTGATGTACGGACCAAATAAGATCTGATTTGGTGCCCAGTGGTTCTGGTGTCCAGTGGTAGCCACTGATGCCAAGACCCCAGTGGTGCTTTGTGCCTGCTGCCTGGCAGGGATGCCCAGAGCTCAGTTGGGCTGCCAGGTGGTGCCCACTGGTGCATGGTGGTGCCTGCTGCTGCCTGATGCTGTCCACTGGTGTCCAGTAGGGATACCCATCATACAGTGGAGCCCACTACCCACTGAGCAGAGCTGCCCAATGCCTGTGGTCCCCAGTAAGCATGCCTGGTGCTCATTAGGGATGCCCACTGGTGCCTGGTGGTGCCTGCTGTCCACTGGTGCCCACTAGGAGCTGCTGCTGGGTGGTGGCTGATGTTGCCCGCTGCCTTCTAGGAATGCCTGGTGCCCAGTGGTGCCCACTGTACAGTGCCTGGTGTTGCCCAGTGGACAGTGGTGTCTGGTAAGGATGCCCAGATCCCCAATGCCTCTGAACAACTTATGGTCCTCTTTTTTGTCTTAGGCTGCAATCCTGAAGCGCACTTAGGTGAAGTATCTAACACAGGGGCACTCCTAACAAATTTAGTCCAGTACAACTCACCTGCTTCCCATTCCTGCAGTAGTGTGGAGAGGTCGGCATATATCTGTGCTCTGACCTAACCCTTCCAGGAGTAGTATAGAAGTGCCTTTTGGTCCCAGGCCAGTATTGGATTTATGCCCGGACTTGTGCCAACCTATCCAGGGATTAGAATTTCAGCCTATTACACACAAAATAAATATACAGCAATCCCTTGATTTTCATCCACTTGACACTCATTGCTTTGCATTTTCAACCATTTTCAATTTTACAATTCAGTAATTTACAATTTGAAGTTTACAATTCAAATTTCAAATTTTATTCATGTGCATTGCAGTTCTGTCCATTTATCCAACCTAAATGGGTTGTTGTGAGAACAAAAAGGTGAGAAAGAACTAGGTATACCACCCTGAGCTTCTTGGAAATGTAATAAATACATTATGTATAAAAATGTATAAAATATAAAAAATGTAAAAATAAAAATATAAAAATGTAATATACATAAATAAATAAATAATCAGCAGCAAAGGGCGCAATCCAGAGTAACTACGGGGAGTCCTTGCTCCGGTGTAAGAACAATTTGCTGTGGATTGCAATATGAATTTCCCATAGGTTTTCACTAGGTGGTGCAGTAACTACGGGTGCACAGAGGGCGCAATCCAGAGTAACTACGGGGAGTCCTTGCTCCGGTGTAAGAAAAATTTGCTCTGGATTGCAATATGAATTTCCCATAGCTTTTCACTATGAGGTGCAGTAACTACGGTTGCACGTAATGTCTCTTATATGTTCCCATAGTTACTCTGGATTGTAGGGATAATGTCTCTTACTTATCCCATAGGTACTCTGGATTGTAGGGTTTGTCTGATAAGAAAATAGAAGTTGTTGCACAATCAGGTCATACACCTGCTGTTGTGGCCCTCAGAACTGCATGAACTCATCAGAAGGATTTTGGATTGTGTCCATTTTCAGGTCCTTAAGGCATCTGCTGGTCAAATGCTGAGTTAGGACTTGGTTTGACCAATCTAGTAATGTATATGTTCTCACAACCCAAGAATAATTCTCCTTTATCCTTTGGCAAGAAATACTATTTAGATCTCTTTATAGGGGGGAAAAAAGCAAAGGTTTTGCAGGATTTCACAATTCTAGTTTTTTTCCTTGGGAGTCTCAGATAACGCTCTTTGTGATAACCCTGTTGCCTCTGGAAGGCCCTTATCTAAATAGACTTTGTAGAACATCATTTTTTAAAAAGTCACATTAAAGGTTATTTATAACTGCCTTAGAAATGAATCTTTTTAAACCAATTCTTTTTTTTTCCAGCCTCCACGCTGCCCACGGGATAAATTCAACCCAGTTGCAGCATACCATTACACAGAAGAAAAGGAGCTCACAAATAGCCTCAGCAGGAGTTGTGCCACCGATAAAAATAAAACTGCGGATGAATTTAGCATAAAGGGGAGGAAACCTGATTATTTTTGTGGAACATGAAGGGGTGGACAGAGTTTCCAATGAAAGTGGCGTAGAGCACAAATCCATAGCAGTTACGGGTCCACGTACTTACGTCACCCTCTGGTGTTATGGAAAATCATCTTAACTGCTCCAGAGCAAGGGGCTTAATTTCACTTTGGGATACAGGCCCATGTCTACTCAAAAGTAAGCCCCATTGTGTCTGATGAGTCTTACTCCCAGGAAAGTGTCTTTAGGAGTGCAGCCTATCCACATCCAGCAAGGTCTGAAAGCAAAACATGGACCTCATATATGTATTTCTTTTACTGGTAAAGTGGTACAACAAGACATGTTCCCATCAGTTGGGATAACACCTATCAAGGAGATGCAGCAAAAGCGATACCAGTAAAGAATAAACATAGCAATTTATGGTGCAATCATAAAGACAGTTTCTTCATTGAACACAACGGGGCTTACTTTTAAGTAGACATGATTAGGATTCTGCTCTATATTGGTGAGCCTTGCACCCTCACCATCTTCTCTGTAGTTCAATGGTCAAGGAGGTGGGGAGATTTGCTGCCAAATCCAGATTAACTACGTGAGCACGTAAGAGACGTTACATGCACCCAAAGTTTCTGCACCACCTAGTGAAAACCTATGGGAAATTCATATTGCAATCCAGAGTAAATTGTTCTTACACCGGAGCAAAAACTCCCCGTAGTTACTCTGGATTGTGCTGTTAATTCACCTTTGAATGATACCAGATCTCAGGATACTCCCTAGACATTATATCCCCCAAATCCAGCAATTCCTTTAATCATTTTTTTATGCTGTCGTTAGCAAACGTAGTACACAAGTGTTCTGATCAGGCCACTGTGAGACAAGAGTCACAACATCCACATCATTATTTATTGATACATTACTTCTTCGTGAAACCAAGTACAACCTTTTGCAATTTAGATGCTATTGATCAGCCAGTGCCTGGAGCAACACTGGAGTTATAGTCCTTGGGAACAATAACGTTCAAATAACCACACAGGATCAAACTCAAGTCTAACATTTTTGCCATCGCAGCAATCCTGATGTCTTCCGAAAATTCACAAAGTTCACATGGGTATGAGAGCATTAGCCCCCTCCCACATTCTGCTGCTACCCCCAACAAGGGTGCAACAACAAGGGTGCAACAGTACCCAACAACAAGGGTGCAACAGTACCCAACAAGGGTGCAACAGTACCCAACAAGGGTACTGACTTAGGGTGCAATCCTAAGCCTGTCTACTCAGAAGTAAGTCATGCAGTGCAATCCTAAGCCTGTCTACTAAGAAATAAGTCCCAGTCTATTCAATAGTATTTACTCCCAGAAAAATGTGGTTAAGATTGCAGCCTTACTCTAAGGAAAGTGTGTATAGGATTGCAGCTCTACTTACTTACTTAGGCTGCAATCCTAAACACACTTTCCTGGGAGTAAGACGCACTGAATGCAGTGGGGCTTATTCTGAGTAGACATGGTTAGGATTATACTCATACTTACTTACTTAGGGCAAAATCCAGAGTAACTATGGGAAGTCCTTGCTCTGGTGTAAGAACAACTTACGTTGGATTCCAATATGAATTTCCCATAGGTTTTCACTAGGAGCACCTAGTGAAACTATGCAGAAACTATGCAGTAACTTTACATGCAGTAACTATGGCTGCATGTAAAGTCTCTTAGGTGCTCCTGTAGTTACTCTGGATTTGGGGGTTACTTACTTACTTACTTAATTACTTACTTACTTACTTACTTACTTATGGGGTTTATACCCTACCTTTCCTTTGCCTCGTCAAATGTCCAGTGTGCCTTAGGACACAATCCCAACTAATTTAGGATGGCATAACTGGCAAAATTTTCCAGTAGGCTGGAGTAGTTAGTATACTAACTACTGGCTGGGTTGAGGAAATGAACTCTCCCACTGGGTAACACACACCCTAGTGATGCCTCTGATAGCAAATACTGTATTTACTAGAATCTGATGCTCACCATTCCAGCCCAATTCAGTCTCCAAAATCAGGGTGTGCATTAGATTCAATGGTTAATTAGATTTGAGTAAATATTGTGTTTTGATTATAAGTATAGGGTGTGCATTAGATTTGACAGCGCATTAGATTCAAGTAAATACGGTAAATGTGCAACCTTCTAATGCAGTGATTTTCAACCTTTTTCATCTCCTGGCACACTGACCATGTGGTAAGATTGTCAAGACACACCATAAAACTTTGGACAATTGACAAGGCACACTGCTGGTGGGGGACTCAATTCCTCAATAAATAAATGTTTATTCATTAAATAAATTTGCCAAACTCCCAGGTTGACCTGTTGACCACTTGCAGCACACCAGTGTGAAAATCATTGCTCTAATCTGTTCCAGATTCATTTTGTCCTGGAGGATTCACTGCAATCCTAAACAAACTATCCTGGGACAATCCTAAAAACACATAATGGGACTTACATATGACTAGAATCCTACGATTTAGGATTGCATCGATAGGCAGGATGCAATACCTATATATATTATATCTGTACCTTAATCCTAAACACACTTTCCTGGGACAATTCTAAACACACATACCCTACCATCCTGAGTAACTATGGGAGCACATAAGAGACATTTATGTCGACATAGTTACAACACCACCTAGTGAAAACCTATGGGAAATTCATATTGCAATCCAGAATAAATTGTCCTTACGTTGGAGCTAGAACGCCCCGTAGTTACTCTGGATTGTGCCCACCTACATGAGTAGAATCCTATGATTTAGGATTGCATCCATAGGCATAAATCACAGAGAACCAAACACATTCATTGGGCGCAATCCAGAGTAACTACGGGGAGTCCTTGCTCTGGTGTAAGAACAATTTCCTCTGGATTGCAATATGAATTTCCCCTAAGTTTTCACTAGGAGGTGCAGTAACTATGGGTACATGTAATGTCTCTTACGTGCTCTCGTAGCTACTCTGGATTGTAGGGTTATTTCTACTCCTCTACTCTAGATCTTGCTTCTTGGTCACGCCGGAATACATGGCTGGTTGGGACCTGGATTCTTTTCTTTTTCTCTATTGGATCAAGGTATTTAGAGGATGCTTTCTGAGCTGTTGTATATGTTTCCTCTTTAAAGATGCTCCGACCTTTGGGTCAAATGAATTGTACTGCTCTGCAACCCAGACGCCACTCTCCTTTTTTAAAAGTGCCCTCTGTCTTGGTTGATCTAGACACAATGTACTCCTTTGATTCCATGTGGCTCACCCAACATTGGCAGAAAAATATCTATATAATACATCTCTCTCTCTCTCTCTCTCTCTCTCTCTCTCTCTCTCCCTACCTCTGGTCGAAAGGGGACACTGAGAATAACATAACCTGCTTTTAGCCAGTGACCTCCAATGAAGATGACAAAGCATGAAAAGGACAACATGTTCTCAACCTAATCAGCAATAGTCTTGCATTTCTGTATCCACAAAGTTGGAAGCAGAAATGCCCTTTCCAATCTCAGCTTTTGAACTTTACCTGGATTGCTGTGATTGGGGGTCAGAAATTGCAGGCGACGCAATAAAAATAGCCACAACACTGGAAAAAAAAATACTACCTTAACCTAAAGACCGAGGCAGAAATTGACTATAAGGTTGCCATAATTCTCTTCCATAAAATTGGGACAGGACTCTCTGTCCCATTTGCCAGTATGTGATTACAATCCCCCCAAATTGGGATTGTTCCTGTTTTTCGGAACATATAGCCACCCTATTCACATAGTACTCAGCAACAAAATGCAGTGGAATACTACACTGCAAATTGTATGGAGATGAAACAAGTCTCACACATCTTGTGTGAAACAGCCCTAAGGGCAAAATCCAGAGTAACTACGGGGAGTCCTTGTGCCGGTGTAAGAACAATTTGCTCTGGATTGCAGTATTAATTTTCCATAGGTTTTCACTAGGAGGTGCAGTAACAACGGGTGCATGTAATGTCTCTTAGGTGCTCCTATAGTTACTCTGGATTTGGGGGATATTATATCTCTCTCTTTCTTCTCCCTCCTTCCACTCCACAACATCACAATATTTCACAGTTTGTCCCTCTTTTTCTATGCTTTTGAGAGGAAACAACCACAGATGTGAAATTTCATGTGCCAGTTCAACATACAACGCAATCCTAACCCTGGTTAGGCCGGCACAAATCTCATGCTGGTTTGGGAGTATTCCCACACCACCTAAATTGGTTAGGATTGCATCCCACAACTGTTCCATTGCATGAATATGATCAAAATCTCCCCTTTGTTTTGATTAAGAGAGTCTGGCCAGACTATAAAAAGTCTGGCAAAGATATTGTGGATCTCTCCTGTTGATTTCCTATGAGCACAATCCTAACCATGTCTACTCAAAAGTAAGCCCCATTGTGTTCAATGGATCTTACACCCAGAAAAGTGTCTTTAGGATTGCAGCTTATGCCCCCCCCCCCTCCACCCCAACAAGGAGGCTGAATTTAGAGCATGAATTAATGGCTGGGGTTAAATCAGAAGTTGAACTGAGACCTGAGAGATCCATGTTCAGACCCAACCTTAGCCACGGGTGACTTAAGTTTACCCAGGGCAAAATCCAGAGTAACTACAGGGAGTCCTTGCTCTGGTGTAAGATCAACTTACTCTGGATTCCAGTATGAATTTCCCATAGGTTTCCACTAGGCAGTGCAGTAACTACAGGTTCACATAAAGTCTCTTACTAACCCTACAATCCAGAGTAACTAAGGGAGCACGGAAGAGACATTACATGTACCAGTAGTTACTGCATCACCTAGTGAAAACCTATGGGAAATTTATACTGCAATCCAGAGCAAATTGTTCTTACACCGGAGCAAGGACTCCCCATAGGTACTCTGGATTGTGCCCATCCTCCTGTAGTTACTCTGGATTTGGGAGCCAGTCACATTCTCTCATCCTCATCTACCTCACAGGGTTGTTGTGAGGACTAAAGGATAAAACCTTTGTAAACTGCCTTGGGTATTGCGCTTTGGCATGGGAAAGGTGGGCAATAAACAGAAAGAAAGACAGACAGATGGACGGATGGGCCGATGGGTGGACGGATGGAAGGATGGAAGGAAAGAAAGAAAGAAAGAAAGGAAGGAAGAGAGAAAGGAAGAAAGAAAGAAAGAAAGAAAGAAAGAAAGAAAGAAAGAAAGAAAGAAAGAAAGAAAGAAAGAAAGAAAGAAAGAAAGAAAGGGTTTTCTCTGGGGTATAGCTGAACAAATGGATGGATGGATAGATAGATATTATTAGGATAAAGGAAGTATTGATTTGACAAACCCCACTGCAGTTATTTGTGATAGTTCTGGATGAGGCCATTCCTGGTTCGCTGTTGCCATCTACCGTCAAAGTGGATCATCACAACGGAGTAAATCTAGTAAAGGGAGATAAAAGAAGAAGTGTTGCCCAGAGCCATAAGAAAGGATAAAGTTTCAATCAGTCCCTTGAGAAATTTGTTTCTGAGAATTTCATACAAGAGTTTTATGTTGGCATTTTTTTAATGGTAAAATTTTGACAATACTAAATAGCAACTGGAAAGGGAAATATAGACAGAGGGTGTTAGAAGAAGAGAGAGGGGGGAAAAGTAGCAGTACTGGATGTTAGATTTCTTTGTGGATTTTCCTGTAAAAGAAAAAGGAGAGTACGAGGATGGCAAATGTTTATGTACATTTTCAGACTCAATTTCTGGTATATCAAAGTCAAGTTGGGGTTTTTTTTTTCCGAAAGCCCAGGAATCCACTATTTGGCAATGATGGTAAGACTCAGGGTGTGATCCTAACAAATTTAGGCCAGCGCAACTCACTCCTTCCACCATTCCCACTTTGGTGTGGTGAAACTGGTTCATGTCTGAGCACTGGCCTGACCTCCCACCCCCAGCCCGCAGAGTGGCATTTTTGCAACACCACCAGGCCAGCACAGGACTTGTACTGGAAGTTATGCTGGCCTAACTAGGGTTTAGGATTGCTTCCTAAGGGTGCAGTCCTGAGTAGGACTTGTGCCTGATCTTAATCCCATTGCTGGGCCACACTTGGACTGTTCAGACTGCACTGCCTGGATCTGAGAAGCCCCACTGGGGCTGCTGTAGCATACACTGGCTATAGTGTGACTATCCCTACAATCCAGAGTAACTACGGGAGGGGGAGGAAAGGCGGGATATAAATTGATTTAATAATAATAATAATAATAATAATAATAATAATAATAATAATAATACGGGAGCACGTAAGAGACAATGGCCTATATTCTAAAGTGAAATTAAGTTAAGATGACTTTCCATAAGATAACACTAGAGGGTGATGTAACTGCGTGGCCCCGTAACTGCTATGGATTTTGCCCATTATGTGCACCCGTAGTTACTGCAACACCTAATGAAAACCTAAGGGAAATTCATATTGGTATCCAGAGCAAATTGTTCTTATACCGGAGCAAGGACTCCCCGTAGTTACTCTGGATTGCGCCCTATGAGCATAAGCCTAATCTTGTCTATTCAAAAGTAAGCCCCATTGTGTTCAATGGATCTTACTCCCAGGAAAGTGCATTTAGGATTGCTGTCTCAGGGTACAATGCATACTTTCATAGGAATAAGGCACATTGACATCTTAGTAGACATGGTTAGGATTGTGCTCTTAATGCAATTAAAAAAAATGTAAAAACAAATTTAACTTTTTTTTAAAAAATGCATATTTTCCTCAGCAGAAAACAGAAATGTTGCCCTAAAACATAAGGAAACATGAGGTCGATGTGTAAAAATAACCCCAAAACAAAAACAACACATTAGGAGCTCTTGTTAATGAAATTGTCATAAAGGCCACAAGTAATTAGACTCAACACTGAAATGTCACCTGCAGCAAAATCCAAAGCACATTTTAAAATTATTTCTCAGGCAAAATATCCGAGTATCATCAAGAAAGCCAAAAGGTTTTTTTTTTAATAACTTCAGTGACATTTCTTGCAAGAGGGTTCATCACATCCCCAAATTATGCCCAAAGCAAAATTCAAGGTCCTTCATGTGCAGCAATTGGGAGATTTAGGGCGCAATCCAGAGTAACTACGGGGAGTCCTTGCTCTGGTGTAAGAACAATTTGCTCTGTATTGCATTATGAATTTCCCATAGGTTTTCACTAGGTGGTGCAGTAACTACGGATACACATAATGTCTCTTATGTGCTCCCGTAGTTGCTCTGGATTGTAGGATTAGAGAGAGGATTTGGGTTCGGCCCCCAATATTTCAATCACAATATCAACATCCTAAAACAGTTGACAAGGCACAAATTAGTGTTGGATTAAACCCTAACTAATGTTCTCTTCTGTGAAAGGAGAATTACAGTACAATCTTATCACTCTAGTTAGGACAGCCTAAACCACGGCACATGTCCCATGGTGGGGGTGTCACAAAAGTGATCTTCCTAAGTAGTGTCCCATGGGCTGTGGGTGGCACAAGTGGTTAAGACACTGTGCCTGTTAACCAGCAGGCCAGGGCTCGAGACCCGTGTCCCCACAAGAAAGGGTGAGCTCCTGTCCTCAGCCCAGCTGGAAGCAATCATATTGGCTCTGCCCTTCCATTGGACTATTTCAGTGGTGTGGAGCGGGGGGATTTGCAGCTTGGGTAATAGCCTATCCTCCATATCAATCTACCCAGTCCTTTATGCTTCCCAACAGCATCAAGCACGATACCATAATCTTTCGAGACTGATGGATGCCAAAACTAATAATACTAAGTAGTGTTGCATCCACATAGTTTAGAAGTCCAACCTTGGAGCTCTTGTCCAACCCTGAAATGTTACCGCATTCAATGTTCTGAATGTACCTGCGTTGCGGGAGTAAAATACCCCCCCCATGTGCCATCCACCCAGTATGCCATCCCCCCATTGCACAACACTTCCCATACTCAACACTTCCCAGGAGCAACACCCCCATATGCAACATCCTCTCCATGTGCAACATCCCCCAAGCCCATCATCTCCCCATACGCATCATCTCCGCATGTGCAGCATCCCCCATATGCATTGTCTATGTGCATTCACACATAGAACACCCCCGGCAACCATGGGCACCCGTGCCAGGCAGATGCAGGATTTAGGACTAGGTGTTGATCTGTCTTCAGTGTTAAGTATAGGCCAGAAATGCATTGCACCCCTTTTTAACCCTAGGGTTAAATTTCTAGAAATTGTTTCTTGTTGGGGCTCATGGCACAGAAGGAATACGCTCTCCAAATTTCATGTCTCTAGGTACAGGGGTTTGGGCAGGGCGTTCCTCAGTCAGGGATTCTTCAATGGAAAGTATAGGGAGGAAAACATGTTGTGCCCCTTTTCACCCCCTTCCAGTTGGAATTTCTCAAAACCAGTTTTTAGTGGGTGCCTTCGTCACGGAAGGAACATCCTCCCAAATTTCATGTTTCAAGGTGTCGTGGTTTTGGATGGGCGTTGATGAGTCAGTCAGTGAATCAGTGAGTCATTCAGTGACGTTTCAGTTTTATATAGAGAGACTGAAATATTGAAAGAGAAATATATTTAGGATGGCAGCATTTTTGCTTAGTTTCAAAGCCCAATCCTATCCATGTATACTCAAATGTCAGCTCCATTGTGTTCAATGAGTCTTACTTCCAGGAAAGTGTCTTTAGGACTGCAGCCTTAAGCTTTTACAGATATTTTTCTATCAATTTTCAATCAACTTTGGGAGTTGATTGATAATTACAGATAATTTTCTATCAATCACCATTTTCCCATATGGGTGTTCCAAATTCCCATTGAATCATCCTGGCCCAATGACACCCTACAACTTCCAAAAAGGAACAGCAAGCATGTGTTCTCAAAGGGCATTTCCAAAATCCTGTGATGTCGGATATATGACCTGTATGTAATGAGCCATAAAATGTATTTACAGGTCCAGCTACCTAATTGCAGAACCATTAATGCAAATTGAAACAAAGTGAGCTTTCATTTTTAATGAGCATTTCTGAGCGTTCTGTGAAACACAATGTCCCAGCGCTTCAAGAGTGAAGAATTGTTATGATGGGATCTTTCTGTAGGACGGTTTCTACTTGGGAAGGAGGACATAAGTTTTGTCAGATTCTAACTCGATGGAAAAGTTTTCATGCACTGATGCCACCAAAAGGTATTGAATAGGATTGATGTGTCATCAACCCAATGTGCCATCCCCCATTGCGCAACACCTCCCATGCACAACATACCCATACGCAACATCCTCTCCACGTGCAACATCCCCCATGCCCTCTTTCAGTATTTCTCTTTCTATAAATATTGCGCCGGCTGTGGGTGGCGCAAGTGGTTAATACACTGTGCCTGTTAACCAGCAGGCCAGGGTTCAAGACCCGGGTCAGTCCCCACAAGACAGGGTAAGCTCCTGTCCTTAGACCAGCTCTGCGACACCAGCTGGATCCAATCGTATGGGCTCTGCCTTTCCATTGGACTAATTCAGTGGTGTGGAGAGGGGGATTTGCTGCTTGGGTAACAGCCTATCCTCCATAACAATCCAACCCAGGCTTTCGTGCTTCTCATGCAGCGTATGCAGAGCTGAGCAGCACTGTGTGTGTATACACACACACACACACACACACACACACGAATCTAAGCAAGACTGCTGCAATCCTAAAGACACTTTCCTTGGAGTAAGACTCACTGAACACAATGGAGCTATCTTTTGAGTATACATGGATAGGATTGGGCTTTCGACCTAAGCAAGAATGCGGCAATCATAAACACACTTTCCTGTGAGTAAGGCTACAATCCTAAAGACACTTTCCTGGAAATAGGATCCATTGAACACAATGGGGCTTACTTTTGAGTAGACATAGTTAGGATTGAGTTTTTGGAGTCTTAAGATAACTTTTGATATACACTGGACAACTTCACAATTTACACAGTTCAGTCTTGGAGCATTAATTTTACACCAGTGGCTGAAATTTTATACGACGGCTGTTTTGCTCCCACCACCCGCAATTCTAGGTATTCTTCACTTACCTTGGCTTACTTTTTAAAAATATCTTTATTTAATCTTCATTTAAATTTGATTTTTAAATTATCTGATGCTCACGATATGATTGCCTTAAGAGAGATAATAGCACCCATCCCACTTAGAGCAATTTCTGATAATTATCCCTTGAGCTGCTTCAATGTTTTTGAACTTTTAAAACAGGAGAATCAATCTCTTACGTTGTGTACGTATAAAAAGAATATTCTTTAAAGTGAGAATTAAGTCCTACAGACATCAGACTAATGAATATTGGAAGACAGAGAGGGTGGCTTCCAAATCAGTTTTCTTTACCCCTCCCAGGAGATTTTGGAGAGCCTTACCTGTTGGAGAGCCGCCTTTCCTGCCTCTTCCATTCCTTCCATGCAAAGTTGACTGTGGGCACAATCCTATGCATGTCTACTCAGAGATAAGTTCCATTGTGCTCAATGGATCTTACTCTCAGGAAACTGTACTTAGGAATTTTGCTAGAATGTATTTTGCTAGAATGTCTGGATGGCATTCGTTAGGATTGCACACAATAACTAATAAATTAAGACTGCAGTCCTATCCACACATACCTGAGAGTAAGTCCCATAGAAGTAATGGGACTTACTTCTGAGGACATGCTTAGGATTTCACCCTAAGGCAGCAATCCTAAACACACTTCCCTAAAAGTATGGCCCATATCCTAAAGTCAAATTAAGCCCTTTGCAATGGAGCAGTTAAGGTGACTTTCCATAAGATAACACTAGAGGATGACATAACTGTGTGGACCCGTAACTGCTCTGGATTTTGCCTTAAGTCCCATTGCTTCTATGGGATTTACTTCTGAGTAGACATGCTTAGGGTTTTACCCTAAGGCAGCAATCCGAAACACACTCTCCTGGGAGAAGGCCCAATTGAATACAATAGTACTTACTTTTGTGTTAACAGGCTTAGGATTGCACTGTATATGTAGTAGTTTTAAATATAGTAATAAGTAACACAGGCTGCGATCCTATCCATGTGTCCCTAGAAATAAGCCACACTGAGTACTTCTGAGTAGACATGCATAGGATTGGTCTCAATGTTTTAAATTAACCACATGAATGTAATATATAGTTTTAGCTTTTATTTTGTTGTGTACTACATTTTTCATGGGTGTCCTACATTTTTTGCGTCCTGTCCTCTTTTTTTGGTTATAACATATGGTCCCCCTTAGCCCAGTCCTATGCATGTCATTCAGCGTGGAATCCTAAAGACACTTTCCTGGGAGTAAGACCCAATGAACACAATGGGGCTTACTTTTGAGTAGACATTGTTAGGATTGTGCTCAGTCACATTATAGCCAGTGGGGCTTATTCTCAGGTAGGTGTGGAGAGATTACATCTTCCTTCTAGTATTTATTATCTGCCACTCCCACTGCACAATTCTTTTATTACTGGTATTAATCAGTTTTAATTCATTGTGCTAGTTTAATCAGTTTTTAAATGGAGATGTTTTTTATTTACTGTTTTAACGTGTTTTAAAGGTATGGGATTTTATTGGTGTTTTTATGCATGTTGTGAGCTGCCTTGAGTCCCTAGGGAGTAAGACGGGGGAAAATAAAGTTGTTGTTATTATTATTATTATTATTATTATTATTATTATTATTATTATTATTATTATTATCCACCTATTGATCTTTCTAAGGTCACCATCACCTCCTTCCTTGATATTCACACCCTAAACCAGAGGTCAGGGAACAGGGGTAAATTACCCCAAATGGGGTAAAAAGGAAATTGCTGGGGGTAATGTATAGTTGCGCTGCCAAGTCACAGCTGGGCATGCATATGAATCTTTATGCATGCCCGGCTGTGTCTCGGCTGCGTGACTGTCCATTACCCCCAGGAATTTCATTTCATTCCATATAGAATCTATATACGTGTATACATGCCCAGCTGTGTGTGTTACAACACTGTAGTGAACAAGGACCTGACACAGTGCAGTATATTAATAATATATGATTTCCTTCTTTTCAAATCAAGGGGGTAACATCGGCGTATCTAAATATATTTTGAGTTAAAAGGTTAAAAAGTTCCCTGACTCCTGCCCTAAACAGACAAGCCAATGTGCCTTCTGACTTCTTTCCCTATCAAAGCATTATGGATTTTTTGGAGGAGAAAACGCAGCTGGAGATGCCTGACTACCTTGCGACTGGATCCGCATTGGTTATGCAAATGTGGTTAATTTTCATAATTCACCCAGCCTATCTAATTAAGTTGTAACTGCATTGCAATTTTTTTTGTCACCGGAAGAATGCATTTTTAATATGTATACGTGATTATACAGTATCCCGGTTATAATAACTTGGATTTGCTATATAATGCATGGGTGGCAAGCACTGGATGGCAAATTCCACAAGAGGGCACAGTAATAATACAAAAAAAACCAGTAGTCAACAGTATAGTTAAACTTTTTTCCAATAGGAATCTCGTTCTAGTTTGCAAGATATTTCGGAGCAAGACATGCCATTTTACAAATCAGTTGTAGGTAATTTGGAGACAGACATTGCTACAATCCAGAGTAACAACCAGAGATGGGCTGGCCCCATCCCAAGATCCGATACGCCGGAAGTGGGAGGGGCCAGCTGGGGTCAGGGGGGTGCGGGCGGGGCGAGGGGCGGGACTGGGGAGGGGCGAGGGGCAGGGCGACGTTGGCGCCTGAGCAGTGCCTGCTTAGAAGCCGGCCTGCCAGCTTCTAAGCAGGCTCTGTGCAAGCGCCGCCACCAGCGCTCACACAGAGCCTGCCTAGAAGCTGGCAGGCCGGCTTCTAAGCAGGCTCTGCGTGAGCGCCGGTGTCAGCGCTCGCGCAGAGCCTTCCTGGCACCGGCTTCTAGGAAGGCTCTGTGCAAGCGCCGACTTCGGCGCTCGCAGAGAGCCTACCTAGAAGCGGGCAGGCCGCCTCTAGGAAGGCTCTGTGCGAGTGCCGATGTCGGCGCTTGTGCAGAGCCTGCCTAGAAGCGGCCTGCCCGCTTCTAGGCAGGCGCGGTGGGCGCAAAACATGGCAGACCGTACCGGTCCGCTATGTTTTGCGTTTCCCTGTCACTAGCGGTACGCTAGCGGCAGGGAAACTGGAAGAAGCGGTACGGGCGCGTAGGCCCGTACCGGTAAGCGCCCACCACTGGTAACAACAGGACCTTTTACACCAACGTAGTTACGGTGCCTCCTATGGGAAACCTATGGGAAATGCATAGAGCAATACTGAGTAAGTGCCTCTTACGTCTTCCCGTAGTTACTCTGGACTGTAGGGTTTGGCTAACTTACTGTACCATTAAATGATCTGAGCTGGTGTCACTTATGGAGACAGAATTATGGAACAGCCGCTGTCCCATAACGGATCACTATTGATTTTGACACCTTATTGACAGTGCAATCCTAATGTCTGGTTAATCCAGCACAAGTACCAGCATGTGGCTGCAATCCTAAATGGCTCTTCCTGGGAGTAAAGCCCATTGAACAGTATGGGGCTTACTTCTGAGTAGATGTGGTTAGGATTGTGCTCGAAGTCCCATGCTGCCCTAGGAAAGACATAAGGCTCTTCTGTGCCACTCCATGAGGAAGCAGTGCACATACATGCGCCAGCCTCCTCATGCCACTGCAGTACGGTCACCACATGTCCTGAAAACAGGGACAATCCCGATTTTTGGTGATTGGGTTCACATACCGGCAAATGGAACAGAGGGTCCTGTCCCAATTTTGTGGAAGAGAATTATGACAACCTTAGAAATAAATATACTTACATACAGTACACTCAAACCAGTATGATAAGTGTGATCTATATATGATCATGGTGTCAAGGCATCTGGGCACCTGGGGGCAGGTGAATTATGGCAACCCTAGACATAAATATACTTATATACAGTACACTCAAACCAATATGCTAAGTGTGATCTATATATGATCATACATTGTGTCACCCGGGGGCAGGTGAATTATGGCAACTCTAGAAATGAATATACTTATATACAGTACACATAAACCTGTATGCTAAGTGTGATCTATATATGATAGATCTCTCTCTCTCTCTCTCTCTCTCTCTCTCTCTCTCTCTCTCTCTCTCTCTAGAAATAAACCCTAGAAACCCTAGAAATAAATATACTTATATACAGTATACGCAAACCAGTATGCTAAGGGTGCAATCCAGAGTAACTACGGGGAGTCCTTGCTCCGGTGAAAGAACAATTTGCTCTGGATTGCAATATGAATTTCCCGTAGGTTTTCACTAGGTGGTGCAGTAACTATGGGTACACGTAATGTCTCTTATGTGTTCCCGTAGTTACTCTGGATTGTAGAGTAAGTGTGATATATAGAGAGAGAGAGAGAGAGAGAGAGAGAGAGAAAGAGAGAGAGAGAAAGAGAGAGAGAGAGAGAGATCTATATATGGTAGATTGTGTCAAGCCACCTGAGCACCTGGGGGCAGGTGAATTATGGCAACCCTATACTACAGGAACAAGGAAATGGGAGATTGATGGTGCCCTAATAGACTAGGATTGCATCCTGAGTCTGAGCAAGCCAGCAATGATGGAAAGGAGGAAAAAACGATGCTGGGGAAGGGGGGGCTGGAGAACGTTCCTGGAGGAAATCATGCCGAGGTGCCCCCAAATTTGAAGCTGACCCTGATATGTTCACAAATCTGTCTTGATTCCCCCCACCTCTTTTCCTCTCTCATGAATGCCGGAAGGATGTCAGGGCAAAATGTGTTGCTTTGAAAACAAGCTATTTCCATCTGGCCAAGTGCCCGGTTACTTTTGGCTAGAGAATTACACAGTGGATTCTTACCCTCTTCCACCCTCCTCCGCCTTCAGTAGTTGAAATGCTAAAAATATATGGCAAAAGAGCTGCTTTTATCAAACGGATCGCTGCCAGGATGCGAAATTTCTGCCTCTCGTAAAACCATCAAGTTCTTTCCCCCTGTGCCAGTCATGCTGTTTGATTATTGCTTTGGCGTTCCAGGAAAACAAAAAAACCTTTTTTCCTTTTTTGCATGACTTTTCTTTGTCCCCAACCGCACATTTCAAGGTTTTTATTCTAGCTAGGGTTGCCATATGTCCTGAAAAACAGGGACAATCCTGAATTTGGAGATCGTGTTCACATACTGGCAAATGGGACTAGCCCCCAAATCCAGAGTAACTACGGGAGCACGTAAGAGACTTTACATGCACCTGTAGTTACTGCACCACCTAGTGAAAATCTATGGGAAATTCATATTAGAATCCAGAGTATGTTATTCTTACACCGGAGCAAGGACTCCCCGTAGTTACTTGGGGTTTTGCTCAAAGGGTCCTGCCCGGTTTTGTGAAAATGAATTACAGCAGCCCTATATAAGCACTTCTGGGTCATGCAACCCCCTCCTTGGGCCCTGGCATGCCCCAAAATGTGTTGCATGTGCCAGAAATGCCTTACTAGGAATGAAGAAGGATGTCCTGTAGCCCTGCAAAGAACATAATTTTTTGATGCAAAGGTAGGAAAGGAATTTCTTACAGATTTTTAATTTTTTTAAGTGTTTTAAAAGGGAGCCCCCACACCCCAGCATTTGTTGATAGTGAAACTTGTGGACGCCAGACCTATGGATAAAGCAGGTCCACTGAACTCCATTGCTACACTGCAAAGAACATAAAGCAAGACAATATAAATATGTATTCCCTGCAATGATCATTGTTATTCACAGTATTCAAACTGGTTCCTAAACTGGTCCCTAAGGAGTAGGCCCCTTTGAATATAGTGGGCGTACTTCTGAGTAAACAAACATCGGATTGTGTTGTATGTGCTCTATCTATCTATCTATCTATCTATCTATCTATCTATCTATCTATCTATCTATCTATCTATCTCATCAAGCTTTCCATCCTATCTATCTATCTATCTATCTATCTATCTATCTATCTATCTATCTATCTATCTATCTATCTATCTATCTATCTATCTATCTACAACATTTATGTGTAGTGTTTATTCCAAGGGGGTAGATCTCTGTGCCCAAGGGACTAAGAATAAAATCCAGAGTAACTACAGGAGCATGTAAGAGACATTCTGTGCACCCATAGTTTTGGCACCACCTAGTGAAAACCAATGGGAAATTCATACTGGAATCCAGAGTAAGTTGTTCTTACACCAGAGCAAGGACTCCCTGTAGTTACTCTGGATTTTGCCCTTACAATCTCATTCTTTAACTCTTACTTCAATAATGACATTTTGAGATGGTTGATTCCTGGAAGGCCTTTCCTTATCAGCTGGATGTCTTAAGAGAAGAGCCCTTAATGAGGAATTACATCTGATGGACTCCAATTAGCATCATCTCCAGAGACTTTAAATCACCTTTGCTTTGGAGAGTTCTCCGTCTCTCTAATATGAATTTTTCCTCTTACGAGAACTTACATTTGCTTGAAGGAAATCAAGAACAGGAGGTTGATAGAAAGAGTGGTAGAGGTCAAGAAAGTTTAACGTGAATATTTTTGAAATGGGAATACAAGTCGGCAGGACTTTTGGAAGAGGAGTTCCAGCATTTTGTTGCTACTGCTCCCATGTAGATGACCCATATCTCCATCCTTTGAATCTTTCCCGGTGCAAAATCCAGAGTAACTATGGGGAGTCCTTGCTCCAGGGTAAGAACAATTTACTCTGGATACCAATATGAATTTCCCATAGGTTTTGACTGGGTGGTGCAGTAACTACGAGTGCATGTAATGTCCCTTACGTGCTCATGTAGTTACTCTGGATTTAGGGGCTGATGTACCAAGGTTTCCGTCAGCACTTGAATTATGGAGTGAAAGATCAGGATGCCCTGGAGTCTATTTACGGGTCTCCATTAAAAAAAAAAACAAAGTGAAGGTGTGGGCCTTGATGGTGAAGGCACCTTTTAGTCTAAGCCCAAATTCTGCTTCCAGAATCCTATCTTATTTATTACAATACTAGACTTTTACCCTACAATCCAGAGTAACTACAGGAGCACATAAGAGACATTACATGCACCTGTGGTTACTGCACCACCTAGTGAAAACCTATGGGAAATTCATATTGCAGTCTAGAGCAAATTATTCTTACAAAAGAGCAAGGACTCCCCGTAGTTACTCTGGATTGTGCCCTTAGCCGCAGCTGAAGGTTTACCCAAGGCTTTGCCTGCAAGCATCTTCAGTTTTGAGTGCAAGAGGAAGATCAGTTCACATGGTTCATTAATTTACCCTACAATCCAGTGTAACTACGGGAGCATGTAAGAGATATTTAGGTCAACGTAGTTACGATACCACATGGTGAAAACCTATGGGAAATATATATTGCAATCCAAAGTAAATTGTTCTTATCAGAGCAGTCCATCAGAGCACGGACTCCCCGTAGTTACTCTGGATTGTGCCCTTAACTTGTAAAGTATTACAAAGTTCTAATAATATTTAGATTATTATTTAGAATAATATGTAGTTACAAATATCTAATAATAATATTGAAGAAATTGTGATCTTATTCTATATTTATAATTTGATTTTAATGGTGTTTTACTTTTCTGTGTGATGTTAGCCACCTTGAGCTCCCTCTTGCAGGTGAGGAAAGGCGGGATATAAATTAAATAAATAATAATAATAATAATTTATTATTATTATTATTAATAATAATAATAATAATAATAGTGATGATGATGATGATGATGATGATGATGATGATGATAATAATAATAATAATAATAATAATAATAATAATAATAATAATAATAATATTCCGCCTGGCTCCACTGTAGAAAGGAAGCACAGGGCACTGAGCACTGGGCTCTGTGCATGATGTCCAAAAGTAAAAAATGTACAGCAACAATTGTATACATGGAGGCCAAAAGTCAAAAATGTACAGTGACACTTGACGTGTGAAAGAAAAGTTTTGTTATTTTTATGTTGCAAAGTGATCACCAACTTATGTGATCACAAGGATCTTGGGACAGGCAATGGGTTCTATCCACAACAATCCTGTCCACACTTTCCTGGGAGTAAGCCCCACTGACTATATTGCAACTTACTTCTGAGTAGATATGGATTGTCTATCCATAGATATGGATAGATATGGACAATCCATAGATATGGATTGTCTATCAATGGATAGGATTGAGCTCTGAGATGTTCAGAATTTCAGAATTAAATTCAGAATTTAACCTGGGAGAAATTCTACAGTCAAATCCTAAATTACCCCCCAAAAAAGAACATTAGACTTAGGGTTGCTATCTATGCTTATAGGAACTCTGAAGTCAGCCCTGTAAATGGTGCAGTTTTGTGGAACGAAGGTAATGGGGTGCAAGCACTAAGTTTGGCAGGGTACCGATGCCATCTCTTTGACATAAGAAAGACTATTTCCTTACTATTAAAAAATGTTTTTAAAGAGATTCCAATACTTGCATACATCAATACCTATAGCGATGCCAGAACTGAACCCCTATGTAAACTGTAATCCTGTCTTCTAACCGGATTATAGATATATTTCAAAGATTTAGCCGTAAGAAAAACCTTTTGTAGCACTGGAACATTAAAATGTGCAACGGAAGCAGGAATCCAGGGGCAAGGAAGGCTGCTGCGCCAGCAGGTCGAAGAGGCAACCTGTCAAGACAGGTGCTGCCCATGAAAGGAGATCTGTTGGAGAACCCACAAGAGAGGAGACATATGCGCACCCTTGAGGAGAAAGCGATTGGCTGTAATTGGGTCAGCTCCGAGCGTCTCCGGAGACTGCAGAGCTCAGCTGGCATCAGGAAACACAGCATTGCCTTTTATTATATATTTATTTATCCCCAACATTTTTTATTAAGGCTGGGATGGGAACCTCACAGCTCCAAGAACTCTTTCCTTGGAACTGGGAGACTGAAAAAAACCATCATGGTTGGAGGTGAACGATATGGTTGGAGATGTGGCCGTCACCCAGCATCACTCTACGGGAGAACAAAATGGTTATTGATGGAGATGATAGGTGTTCCTTGCAAGTTACCCTACTAATCGTGACTGAATCTAATGGTGATGCTTATCCCCCTTACAAGGCCGAAGACTCAGCGTTGTCTGAAGACACCTCCATGGGCATGCAGCGAGCATGACTAACAGCACAATCCTAACCATGTCTGAGTAACCATGTCTACTCAAAAGTAAGCCCCATTGTGTTCAATGGGTCTTACTCCCAGGAAAGTGTCTGTAGGATTGTGGCCTAAGACTTTGAGTAGACATGGTTAGGATTGTGCTCTATAAGAAGACCCCAATGGGTTAGGCCAAAGGCATATTGACCACTGTTACCTTCCCACCCAAATGGTCCCTATTTATCTGCTTGCATTTCCATGCTTTGAAGTGGTTGGCAGGAGTTATGCTCACTCCGTCTTGCAATACTCGGGTCTCAAACCGCCAACATGCTGACCTTCAGGTTGACAAGCACAGTGTCTTTAACCCCTGAGCTACCAAAGCCCTTGAACAGGAAGATGATGGGTACAAATGAGTTTGGCACAGAGTTCAATGAGTTCTCCCTATTCCCAATTTTCCAGCATTGTGGGTGGAATGAAGAAGCTGGTTGTGTGGGCGGAGAAGCATTTTTTCTGAGTCTGATTTTAATACCATCTCACTTATATGTTAATGATTTTAAACATTTTGATTCCCGGTGCTTTTATGAATAAACTAGCAAAAAGCATACCCTCATTACGGGAGTAAAATTCCCCCATACGCCATCCCCCCGCGGCCAACATCCCTGCATGCGCATCAATCCCCCATGTGCATCAGTTTCC
This sequence comes from Cryptoblepharus egeriae, assembly GCA_030015325.1. Classification (NCBI taxonomy): domain Eukaryota; kingdom Metazoa; phylum Chordata; class Lepidosauria; order Squamata; family Scincidae; genus Cryptoblepharus; species Cryptoblepharus egeriae. The sequence goes on from JAREYC010000016.1 coordinate 4,875,666, forward strand.
CATGCGAATCCGTCCCCCATGCACAACATCCCTCCATGCGCATCAACCCCACATGCACATTAACCCCTGTGTGCAACTTCCCCCATGTGCCTCAACCCCCCATGCACAACATTGCCCATGTGCATCAGTCCCCCATGCGCAACGTCCCCCATGCGTAACTTTCCCCATGCGCAACATCCTCCATGCTCATCAACCCCCATGTGCATCAACCCCCCATACACAACATTGCCCATGCGCATCAGTCCCCCATGTGCAACTTCCCTAGTCGCAAAATCCCCCATGTGCATCAGTTCCCCATGTGCATCAGTCCCCCATGCACAACATCCCCCTTGTGCATCAACCCCCCATGTGCATCAACCTCCCATGTGCAACATTGCCCATGTGCATCAAACCGCCATGCATATCATTTCCCATGCGCATCAACCCTCAATTGCTACATCTCCCCATGCGTATCATTCCCCCATGCACATCATTCCCCCATGGGCAACATCCCCCATGCATATCATTCCCCCATCCACATCATTCCCCCATGAGCAACATTCCCCCATACACATCAACCCCCTATGCGCACCAACCCGTGAGTCAGTTACTTTTCTCTTTTATATATATAAAATTTTATTTATGGGCTGTGGGTGGCGCAAGTGGCTAAGACGCTGTGCCTGTTAACAAGCAGGCCAGGGTTCGAGACCCGGGTGGGCCCCACAAGACAGGGTGAGCTCCTGTCCTTAGCCCAGCTCTGCGACGCAGCTGGATCCAATTGTATCGGCTCTGCCTTTCCATTGGACTAATTCAGTGGTGTGGAGAGGGGGGATTTGCTGCTTGGGGAACAGCCTATCCTCCATAACAATCCAACCCAGGCTTTTGTGCTTTTCATGCAGCGTATGCAGCGCTGAGCACGATACCATAGTCTTTCAAGACTGACAGAGGCCTGCTTTTTTATTTTATTTTATATGCCAATAAAAGTCTACCGCACTGGACCGCAGTGGGCCAAATGTATTGGGGTCTGAGAAGTTGCAGTGTCCAAAAATTCCCAACAGCTCATACTGGAAACCAGAATTTTCACATTAATGTTGCAGGTGTGACATTTGCAAATCACCCAGTTCTGATCCAACAAACTTTGGAAAGAGAAAGAGTTAATCTGGAATTTTGCAAATCATTGCAAAAAGGGGAAAAAAGAAATCTATTTAAGAGTGCAAGGGATGTTCCAAGAGATCTAATATATAAAGATATACTCTGCTGGCCAAGAGGAACTTTGACTGAACTGATGGAAGGCTTGGGGACTCAGAACATGATCAGAGTAAATTAAATGGAGAAATAGCATGGATACTTGTGGTGCATTTGTAGCAGCAAATCCAATTAAAATTTTCACTTCAAAAGTAAGTTTGGATGCTCAGAATGCCTGAATGGAATTGAAATGTAGACTTTCTGGATTATTTGTTTCTGTGAGATAGCTCTTGGCAAATGTTTATTTTTTATTTATTAAAAGGGGTGTGCGGAGAGTGTCAACCCGACTGCAAAGGACATCGGGGGAATATCATTCGTTCCGTTAAGCCGCAGATGCAATGTATGCATCTCTTTTAATCCTCAACGACAACGTTCTCTAAAGATAATTCATTGTAAATAAGTGTTTTGATTATAGCGGAGAAGGGATTGAGTTGGGGCACTTGACTTTCTGATACGAGGCACAATTCCAAACACTAGAGTTTGAATCATGCATATAAAGACATGGGGTGCAATCCAGAGTAACTACGGGGAGTCCTTGCTCCAGAGTAAGAACAAGTTACTCTGGATTGCAATAAAATTTCCCATAGGTTTTAACTGGGTGGTACAGTAACTATGGGTGCATGTAATGTCTCTTACGTGCACCTGTACTTACTCTGGATTGTAGCCATGGTAGCCATTATTTATTTATTTGTTTACTTACTTAGGGCAAAATCTAGAGTAACTATGAGGAGCCCTTTCTCTAGTGTAAGAACAACTTACTCTCGATTCCAATATGAATTTCCCATAGGTTTTCACTACGTGGTGCAGTAATTACGGGTGCACATAATGCAGGGGTCCTCAAACATTTTAAACAGGGGGCCGGTTCACTGTCCTTCAGAAACTATCGGGGGCCGGACTATAATCCGGACTTTTGGAGGACATTGTCCTACATTTTTTTAAATGTAGGACAAAATGAAGGACGTCCTACATTTTGCCCTACATTTAAAAACACTCCCTGGGGGCTTACCTTTGGGGTCTGTTGGAGCCTCTGATGTCTCTAAACACCCCCCAGTAGGCGGGGGGAGGCTGCAGAGGCGCAGAGGACCAGTGCAGGTGGCTTTAAACACCCCCCGCCGGCCGGGGAGAGGCTGTTGCAGCATGGTGGTGCCGCGCAGGTGCCTTGAACCCCCCCCCAGCGAGGAGGAGCCTCTGGGCGCTCAAAGACACTGTGCACCCTTGTTCTCTTGGGGGGGGGGGGGCGGGACAGGAAGAGGCTCCTGCAGCCACCTTGCTGTGGCGAGGAAGAGCCTCTGGCCATGCAAAGATGCTGCATGCCCTGGTTCTCCACCTCCCGCACAGCTGAGGGCAGAGCACCCCTGCCAGGAGGCTGTGGGCTAGATCCAGTCCATGGGCCATACTTTGAGGACCCCTGACTTAATGTCTCTTACATCACACGTGGGCCCAGGCCAGTTTGGGCCAGATCGCCCGAACCAGTTGTTAATTTTGGCCTGCAGCTAGCAATCCGCTTGCTAGCAGCGGGTCAAAGCCTGGGCGAACCGGTTCGCCTGGGGGGGGCCCACCACTGCGCTTGCATCAATCTTGACGCAGGCGGAGTCTAGTCCTGTTCAGGACGTGTCTCCAGCTCCGCCAAGGTCGGCGCAGGCGAAGTGGTGCCCTGAACAGGACGCAACTGCATGCAGTTTGACAAGCTTGACGCAAGTGCAGTCATGTCCTCTTCAGGATGCGTCTGCGCCTGTGCCAACCTTGGTGCAAGCGCAGAAGCATCCTCTTTAGGACACAACTGCGTGTGCGCCAACCTTGGTGCGGGCATAGTACTCCAGGGTTGGGGCCACCACTCTCCCCGCCCCTCTCCCTGCCCACCCTCAGCGCAGCCTCCCGGCCCGCCCCCAGTTCCCGCCCCTGACCCCCTCCTGGCCCACCTACTTCCGGAGAACCAGTTGTTAGGCCGGGCCAGGCCCACCCCTGTCTTACGTGCTTCTATAGTTACTCTGGATTTGGGGGTAACAAATTTACACCCCACTTTTCTCCCACAAGCAGGACTCAAGGTGAATAACAACAAAGTTAAATCATAACAAATAAAAATACATAAAATAATAAAAACTTTTCTAAACATGGTACCCATTGTTTGTTTGTTTGTTTGCTCACAATAGAATATAAGAAACAGCAGAGATGCTTAAGTTTTTTTTAAAAAAATGAACTTTTTTTTGAAAGGTAAATTCATGGAAGGTAGAATTTCCCATCTTAGTACAATGATTTGGTAAATGCTATAAAGCAGATGAATTACTGAACTACATAATAGGGCACAAATCCTGTAAGAGATGACAATTACTTACCATCCAAGGAGCACATCATATCACACAAAGGGTTTTTTCCTCTGGATATTTTTTCAATCAGCCTGAACATAATTGCTGCTCCATAAACAATGGCACTTGTTGAAAAGTGGCCTTTATGTTTCATCTGTATTAGTTGCATAGATTACTATTATTATTATGTTGTGCTATTTCACAGTTGCCAGGTGTTTGTCTGGAATTGGCTCTATTGTGTTTCAGTAGCTATCCAAGGAACTAGGAATCACAAAGGTATCGTCTCAATATGAAGAGTACACTTCCCAGGAGGAGAATAAAAATAAAGAATAAAGAATTAAAATTTGGATGGAGAAGCATTTAAGGCATTCTAACCTCAGAGTTGTGCCATAAATTCCAAACTTTAAGAACCAGTACCTCCAGTTAGGCTACAATCCAGAGTAACTACGGGAGCACGTAGGAGACATTACGTGCACCCGTAGTTACTGCACCACCTAGTGAAAACCTATGGTAAATTCATATTGCAATCCAGAGTAAGTTGTTCTTATTCCAGAGCAAGAACCCCCCATAGTTACTCTGGATTGTGCCCTAAGTGTCCCATCCCATCACATCGGTCCCTGCACTCCCGGTACATGTCTCAAATTACTAATACAAGACTCACTCTCACTGTAAGTTCAAATCCTGACACCACTAAAATACTCACATGACTCATAATTCAAGACTGAAGGTTCTACTACTGACAATCCTCATATGGCTCCACCATCCGTCCTGTCATCATTTTATGGAAAAAATAATAAGAACCAGGTATACACATGTAGTGCAGCAAAGTCTAATGAGTCATGAGCACGGGTGGTAAATAAGTGCATATATGGGCCCATGTCCAGTGGTGGGCTTCATGGGGTTCTCACGGGTTCTATAGAACCCTTTGCTAATGAGCACCTGGTTCTGAGAACTGTTACTAATGGGACATAGAACCTGTTGTTAATTTAGGTTATTAGGACATAGAACCTGTTGTTAATTTATTTGAATCCCACCACTGCAAATGTCCCATCACAACTTTAACATTAAGTGGAGTCAAACAGCAACTGGAATTTAACACAAACTCAAAGTAAAGTAGTATTCAAGGTGAACTGGATAGTTGAAAAGCGGTATATAAATACTATAGGTAGGTAGGATAGATAGTGCTTTAATTAAACCCAGTGGTGTTACCAGGGTAGGGTTGCCGTATGTCCCCCAAAACAGGGACAATCCTGATTCTGGGGGATTGTGTTCACATACTGGCCTAAGGGAGAAAGGGTCCTGTCCTGATTTTGTGGAAGAGAATTATGGCAATCCTACACCGGGGATGTGGGGCATGTGACCCACATGAAGTGACACCATTAGGGAGGTGACACCAAATTGATTGTTTATAAATTTTGGGGGGATCCCATTTTTTTTTCCCAACATGAAATTCAAGATTCTCTTCTAGATCACTTGCAGATGTTGCTTTCTTCTTATAGCTTAAACTGCATTCCCCCCGCATGCTCTCTTATTCCCAAGATATCCTTTTGTTAAAGCACACGGCGACACTGAATCACAGGATGTGACTCATCAGAAACTAAATCAAGGTTTCTGTTCATTGGCATGTTTGTAATTAGGGTCAGCAGGTTTTCAAAGTTTTTTTATATAGAATAAAATTTGTGCATTGAAGGATGGAGCGGACAAAGAATGAACTCTTTTTATCAGTTGTAAGAAAGGGGGATGGACAGGAATGCTTAAATTAGGGTGCAATCCAGGGTAACTACAAGGAGTCCTTGCTCTGGTGTAAGAACAATTTACTCTGGATTGCAATATGAATTTTCCATCGGTTTTCTGTAGGTGGTGCAGTAGCTACGGGTGCATGTAATGACTCTTACGTGCTCCTGTAGTTACTCTGGATTGTGCCTTTTATGTATTAATTTAATTGTTAAAAAGGAACAATCTAGGGCTTCACACATACCGAATATATTTGGATTTGGAAAAAAAGATGGAGCAAATTGAAGCCCTTCTACCTGGATGCTGTCCAGTGTTTACTCAGAAGTAAGTCTCATTGATTTCAGTGAGATTTCCTGCTCGGGAACCGTGCAGAAAGACTGAAGGACTGAAGTCTGATGGGCTTTAATGGAAACTAAATGGAAGTTTCTAAGTCCTAACCTCGGCCACTGAAATGGATGAAATAAAAAATACCTTCCCTTGCCCAGATCATGCCCAGAGGCCATTTTCTTCTTTTATTTAATCAGATATGGAATTAAAAGATGCTAAAATAAGATAATGAAGGAATTGAGCCAAACATTTAACTAGGAAGAAGCTCGCGATCTAATCCAAGAATCCTATTATCTCTCCGTATCTGGTCCAAAAAACCTATTATCCTGTGTCCACTATTGCTCTCCCTGATGGGTACCTACTCATCAAGCAAGGTCAACACACATTAAGATTCTCTCTCTCTCTCTCTCTTTGTGTGTGTGTGTGTGTGTGTGTGTGTGTGTGTGAGAGAGAGAGAGAGAGAGAGAGAGAGAGAGAGAGAGAGAGAACATAGCTAGAGGGGGACAGAACAGTCAGCCTTGGAAAAATGGGAGCATCTTGACAACCATAGAATTGGAATGGCCATGAAGCCTTTTGATCAGAGGGAATGAATGAATGAATTAATTAATTAATTCATAGTGTAGGCAATAATTTACATGCCCAAAGCCCAGGTGTCTCCAAAGCCCAGCCCAGGGGCCAGAAGAAACCCATGGCAAGCCTCAAATATTCAAATTTGAAATGTAAATTAGTTTTTTAGCCCTCAACACAGTGTCAGAGATGAACCCTACAATCCAGAGTAATTACGTGAGCACATCAGAGACATTACATGCACCCGTAGTTACTGCACCACCTAGTGAAAACCTATGGGAAATTCATATTGGAATCCAGAGTAAATTGGAGTCGATAGTAAATATTGGAATCCAGAGTAAATTGTTCTTACACCAGAGCAAGTTTGGAGGCTCCTTCTCTAGGGCATTGATTTTCAACCACTGTGCCACAGATGGTCTGCAGGTGTGCCATAGGAATTTAGAGAGGGGAATTTTTGTAGGGGAATTGGGGGATTTGAACCCCCTACAAGCAGCACGGTGTGTCCTGTCAATTGTACAAAACCTTACTTACTCCGAAGTAAGTCCCACTGAATTCTATGGGACTTACTTTCAGGAAAGTGTGTTTAGGATTGCAGCCTTTGTAGCTGAGACTGATATGGGGCAATCAGTTTGACCCAGGAGAGTTCTCCAGATGCTCAAGGTAAATAACTGCTTAAGAGCACAATCTTAACCATGTCTACTCAAAAGTAAGGGCAAAATCCAGAGTAACTATGGGGAGTCCTTGCTCCAGTATAAGAACAACTTGCTCTGGATACCAATATGAATTTCCTATAGGTTTTCACTGGGTGGTGCAGTAACTACGGGTGCACATAATGTCTCTTTCATGCTCCCATTTGGGGGCAAGCCCCATTGTGTTCAATAGGTTTTAATCTCAGGAAAGTGTCTGTAGGATTGTAGCCCAAATCCTCTATATCAATGAATGGTCAAATCCATGGAAATCCATGGAAACTTGCAGGTTTGGAGGGTCTACTCTACTAGTTTGAGGTTCTGTTCAAAAGCAAAATTTTAAATATAATAATAAAAAAAGTTCACGAGACTATTTTCACTTCCTTCTGGAAGGAACATTGTGTCCCTTCCATTTGTATTCTTTGTTCTACTTTTCATTGGAAAAAATACTTTTCTTGAGTCTCATTTAATGGAGAGGTTTGATGCCTGATCAATTTAGATTTTATTAGCGAGATTGGGGAAAAGGGATTGGAAAGAGAACCTCCATCGGATCCCATAAACGTATATTTAGAATATAGTGTTCAGTTCTATCTCTTCTTTATTTTTTTGTTTTGGGGTTTATTTTTTAGAGGATAGATTAGAATAAAAGAACTCAAAAGGACAATGCAGATAATCAGGAGGATGGTTTATCCATCTCCTGCTGTACGAATAAAGATGGAACCATTCATATATCTCTTTTTGTTGGATGGAGAAGAAAAGGCAGCTGAATAGAGATATCACACAGATTTCTCCAATTATCAGTTCATTTTCATTTGGGCTCCCAGGGGATAGAATTTCCTTCAGTAAGAGATTGCAATTGTAAAAAAAACCCTACTAGTTATGGAATCTGGAGATAAAAAATGTGCATACATCAGTGGTCCATGCTCATCAAGTTAATGCACAATTCTACGCAAGTCAAAGTGATCCATCTTATCAGGTCCTCCATTCGTGCACCAACTTCTAGCTTCAGGGAACCTAAATTCTATTTGAGCCTCTCCATCAGCAGTGCTGATGTGGTCAACTGTGTATAGGTAGAGCAGGGAAATGGTTCCTATTGCCTCTGATAAAATAAGGGCACTCTTGTACGGCTGTGCCACCTTTTTTTCTGACCAAGATGAATCGAACAGTAGTTCCATCATCCTTCCATATTTCTTGAGAGAGAGAGAGAGAGAGAGAGAGAGAGAGAGAGAGAGAGAGAAAGAAAGAAAGAAAGAAAGAAAGAAAGAAAGAAAGAAAGAAAGAAAGAAAGAAAGAAAGAAAGAAAGAAAGAAAAAGAAAATCAGGGTTGTCGTATGTCCTGAAAAACAAAGGCGGTTTCGATTTTGGGGGATTGTGTTCACATACTGGCAAGTGTGACAGAGGGAACTGTCCCAATTTTGTGAAAGAAAATTATGGCAACCCTAGATTTAGGTTGTATTTACTAATGAGTAAACCTAACCCCCATAAATGCATTTGCATTGAGCAGCAGCCAATGGTCAAAACATGCACCACTGTGTTGCCTTTGCGCTTTCACTATTTGGGTGTTTTTAAAAATGGGGAAAAACTTTAGCAACACACGTTTTGGGGGGGGGAGGAGAGAGAGACAGAGAGACTGCAATCCTAAAGACATTTCCTGAGAGAATGGCTACAATCCTAAGGACAATTTCCTGGTATGATGCCTGATCAATTTGGATTTTATTAGTGAGATTGGGGAAAAGGGATTGGAAAGAGAATCTGCATCGGATCCCATGAATGTATATTTAGAATATAGTGTTCATAGAATATAGTCTACTTGTTCCATGGATAGGATTGCACCCTAAGACTCATTGACCGTTGTGCTCATAGAGAGTGTGTCTAATGAAGTAAATTTGCATTGAGCCGCAGCCAGTGGTTGATCCATGCATCATTGTGTTGCCATTGCATTTTGATTATTTGAAAGTTGGAAAAAGTCTTGCAGCACAAATTTTAAAAACGAGAGAGAGAGAGAGAGAGAGAGAGAGAGAGAGAGAGAGAGAGAGAGAGAATATAATGCATATTTACTCAACAGAAAACCCAACTCCCATTGATAAGTTTGCATTGAACTGCAGCCAATGGTCGATCCATTCATCAATATGTTGGGTTTGCATTCTATTTGAGAGTTTTAAAAAATGGGGAAAAATTCTTGCAGCACACATTTTAAGAGAGAGAGAGAGAGAGAGAGAGAGAGAGAGAGAGAGAGAGAGAGAGAGGTTACATCTCAACTCTGGAATTCCCTCCTCAAAGAGGCTGTTTTCTCCCATTTCTGTTGAGCTCCCCATACTCTTTTAATGATTTTATAGCCCTCTGCCCGCTTTTTTAATGAATGGGTTTGATTTATTGTGAACTACCTTGAGTGTGATGCTTCCTGAAAGAAAGGTGAGCTATAAATTATAACAGTGATAAGAAGAAGCAATTTGAAAAAACACACAAAATAGAAGGAAATTGAAATACAGTGGCGCCTCATGTAACAAATTTAATTCGTTCCAGAGCCATGTTCTTTACGTGAAACATTCTTTACGTGAAGCGGATTTTCCCATAGGAAATAATGGAAACTCAGACGATTGGTTCCACAACCCCAAAAATATTCATAGAAAAATATTAACTGGATGTAAAAATGATGGCAGAACACTGGGATTGAGTTCAAAACATGCATTCAATGTACATGATCTTATGAAGTCTACTTAGGCTGCAGACCTAAAGACACTTTCCTGGGAGTAAGACCCATTTAACACAATGGGGCTTACTTCTGAGTAGACATGGTTAGGAGGCTGCAATCCAAGACACCGTCAAAGTGTCTCCCCACTTTCTCCTTCTCTCCATCCTGAGCCTCTCTCTCCCCTGCTCCCTTCTGGCTGGCCCTGAGCTGCTTCCCTCTTCTCCTCTGCTCTTCTCTCCCTCTGCCCAACGGATGCCCAGCCACAGGAGGAACAGCATGGAAGTGTTGCTTTTACTATGGGCCGATGCGCAAGGCAGCCCTGACGCTTTTTAAACAGGCTGCCGGCCAGCGCGTCTGCCCCAACTGCCAACGAATGTGTTCTTTACGTGAGGCAGAATCCTAGAGAAATTTTTGTTTGTTACGTGAAACATACTTTAAATGAGGCATTCCTTACGTGAAGCATCACTGTACATAGCCTTTGGTCAAGGTGACCATGGAGTTTAGGCAGGTGTACCTCAGCAAAGAAGGGTTTAAAAAGCAGCACCTGCGTCAATTCCCTCTTGTGTGCAATGGTTGAAGGTGCAGGCACACCTCCATTCTATATGGTCACCCTGACTTTGGTGCACTAGGTGGAGTAACAAAGCAGTGGCACAGCCAGCTGCCAGTAGTAAATGAGATGACACGGCCACCGCTTTTATGAAAACGCAGCCACTGAGTGTATGCCATGGTGGGAGAGCACCATTTTGCTACTCCACTTCCCCTATGATGTATCCATGGCACTTGATACATGCTTGGGGAGGTGGGGTTGCATTTCCATTCCTTGCTACCAAGGTGGTAGGGGAAGCAGGATGCCCAGTATCCTCAAGGTCCATATCAGCCCAATAAAGGCATTGACAAATTAACAGTTAACTTTACTGGAAGTAAGATCCATTGAATATAATGGGCTTACCTCTGAGTAGACATGATTAGGATTGTGCTCCAAGACTACTAGTAAACCTCAAACATACCCCCAAATCCAGAGAAACTACGGGAGCACATAGGAGACATTACGTGCACCTGTAGTTACTGCACCACCCAGTGAAAACCTATGGGAAATTCATATTGTAATCCAGAGTAAATTGTTCTCACACCAGAGCAAGGACCCTCTGTAGTTACTCTGGATTTTCCCCATACAGGTCCAAAATTGTTATCCATTGATTTTTCTTTTATATATGGATTTGACTCAAGAGGAATGCCCACTGCAAATCACAGGTTTTTTTTTTCCCAAACTGCTTTTCTTACTGTTGTAGGGCAGCAGTCATGCAAACCGTCATTCTATTTTTCAGCTGAATCAGGCAAGGTTCTTTGCATTTCTAGTTGCTGACTGCTTCTCTACAACAGTAAGAAAAACTGTTTTAAACAGGGACACTATTTATTTATTTATTTATTCTTTTCATTTCTAGTTGCTGACTGCTTCTCTACAACAGTAAGAAAACCTGTTTTTAAACAGGGACATTATTTATTTATTTATTTATTTAACGTGAGGCCCTTGTGACTCTGTGGTTTTAAAGGCACTGTGCCTGTTGGTATAAGATCGGCAGGTCAGCGGTTCAAGACTCAGGTGCTGCATGAAGCAACATCCTGGCAACAAGCCCCTGTGACAGGCTGGTCAGATTTCCCCATATTGCATCCATTAAATAAAGCATACCGTGCCAGGAACAGGAATAATGCTAAAAAATAAACGGTATGTATGTTTGTTTATTTCCCACCTTTCTTTCTAAAGGAAGGATGCACAAGTCTTTTATTTAACATGTATTTTAGTACAGGGTGACCCAAAATCAACCCCCTTTGGATATTGATGTACAACTTTCTTCCATTAGGACCAAGAACCTAGAAGTAGGTCTTTAAATCTAATTTCCTACTCTTTTTTATCCACTTATTTTTTAATCCACAGGAGGTTTTAGTACAGTAGATATCAAGCAGTACCTGTACAGAAATATCTCACCAGTTCTTAAAATTTTGCACAGTTTGAAAACTTTGCACACCCAAAAGTCCTAGTCTAAACATCTGGTGGGCTATGACACCGCTGATCTCAATCATACATGGACACAAATAAATAGTTGTGCTACTTTTTTTTCTGGGAAGTGAGAATGGTCACATTTTCCCCCCGTAGGCACGAAATATCTTTTGTATACTCAATTGTCTCTTTGAATCTGCATTTCTAGTATGTTAAGATAATTAACATGAATGGTTGGCATGTTATTCCAAAGCTGTTTTCCTAACAGAAAGTCCTCAGGAAACTCAAGGTTAGGCAGACAAGCCTTTGATTCTTGAAGGAACCTGACACTTGACCTTGCACAAACAATAGCACCGTCCAGGGAAGACAACTCCAAAGGAGTCAACTCGTATTATGGGCAGTCCCTGTGATAGGTCTCCTTAGATGCAGTTTTCCCCCTTCCCCAATATATTTCCAGATGCTGAAAGGTTGCCCTGAAGCAACGAGCAACGAGCTTCAGAAAGTAAAGGACTAATGTGTAAATTGTCCGTTATAATTATTTCTGGAGGAGCAAAATTCTATAAAACTGCATTGACTGAGTATAATTCCAAATTATCCACTTTGCAATCACAAATTCCCCTCTACAAAGGTTGACTGTCAATTCTCAGAGCATTCAACCTTTTTTGGTGTCATAACTCCATCAGTAAATAAAGTATGAGTCCAGGGACCCATCGCTGATCCTACTTCCCTTCTGGGACCCAATCCACCAACCCCTACCTCTTATTCTTCATACTAGCCCCACAAGGAGCGGCCCATCTTTGGGAACCATGGAGCAAAACAGTGCAGGAAAATGTCAAGTGCGGGATCAGTGTAAGAGCCACAAATGTGCAAAAACTAAGGAAAATATAATATATATATATATATATATATATATATATATATATATATATATATATATATATATATATATATATATATATATATATATATATATATATATATATATAAAAATTAAGGAAAATATCAAGATTTGGTGTTTTTTGTTTGATTTGATTTTGATTTTTCTGTGGCCTCTCTATAAATCTGTGCACATTCTTACTGTTCTCTTACTATTACCTGTGTCTGACCAAAATTTATCAATATCTAGAACTAAGTACTAAAGTACTAAGGTTGCAATCTAATAGACATGTTCCTGAAAGTAAGTCCCATAGAAGCCAGTGGAACTTACTTCTGAGTAGACAAGCTTAAGGCTGTGCCCTTAGGCTGCAATCCTAAAGACATGGCCCCACTGTACCAGAACTGAATAGGATTGAACTGCCCTTCTTTAACATCTATCTATCTATCTATCTATCTATCTATCTATCTATCTATCTATCTATCTATCTATCTATCTATCTATCTATCTATCTATCTATCTATCTATCTCTCTCTTTCTCTCTCTCTCTGTCTGTCTGTCTACAGTATTTATATACCGCTTTTCAACTAAAAAATTCACAAAGTTGTTTACAAAGAAAATTAAAAAAAATAGCTAATTAATAATTAATAGCTAATTAATAATAATTAATTAGCCCTGTCCCCGAAAGGGCTCACAATCTAAAATGCAAAAAAGTACACCAGCAGAAGCCACTTGAACAGACATTGCTGGGGTGTATAGGACCAATTAAAAGGATCAAGTAATATCTTTTTAGGGACCACCCTGTAAGTATGTTATGGCAAAACAAACAATAGATCATCCTGAATCCTCTTAAAGATAATTTCAGCATCAACCTCTGTGGATTCAAGTCCATGTTATAGGTATGGTGGAGAGTTGGTTTCAGAGAGTTCTCCAGGGAAAGGGATATTCTGGATGACCTAAAACCAGATTTTCCTGCAGATACAATCCTTTGAAGAGACAAGAGTGACTTGTGTCATACTAGGTTTATTCTGACACCTCCAGCTCTGATTCTTTTCCACGTCTCTCCGAGGAAATGGTGCCGAGCCTTTCGTGTACCAAAGTCTCCGTGTTTTACTGAGTGGATAAGAGAGTGTGCAGGCTGCATTTCCAGTCCCAGGCGGTGGAAGAGAACACAAAAAATCTCTTAAATCAAATACTCCACTACATTAAAAGAACCCAAAAGGAGTCACAAGTTCTTGCCAAACATGCACTGTTGGGTATTCAAAGCACTTTGCATGCAGAATCTTGGGAATCGTAAGAATATTCCTCCCTAGTTTAACCTACTTTCAATTCCCCCCCTCCCTGTTGTCTCCTATCTGCCATATTTTAGATTGTAAGGTGGCAATCCTAATGACACTTTTCTGAGTGTAAGGCTGCAATCCTAAGGACACTTTCCTGGGAGTCAGACCCATTGAACACAATGGGGCTTACTTTTGAGTAGACATGTTTAGGATTGTGGGCCTAGACTCATTGAATACAGTGGGGCATACATTTCAGTATATGTGGTTAGGATTGTGCTCTAAGTCCCTTGGGGGCAGAGTTCTACCCCCTTGGCATAAAGAAACACGATAGATAGATAGATAGATAGATAGATAGATAGATAGATAGATAGATAGATAGATAGATAGATAGATAGATAGGAAGGCTGGCTGGCTGGCTGGCCAAGGGACAGAAGGACGGACAGACAGATAGATAGGTAGGTAGGATGGAAGGCCTGATGGGCAAGAGACAGACAGACAGACAGACAGACAGACAGATAGATAGATAGATAGATAGATAGATAGATAGATAGATAGATAGATAGATAGATAGATAGATAGATAGATAGATAGATAGATAGATAGATATTCTGCATGCAGTTAAGTAATCAAATAATATAACATGGTGGACGGTATTATTCAAAGCTACCAAGATTTTGGTAATCCACCCCCCAACTGAGTGTGTCACTTGTTGCAGTCTATCCCCACTGCAACTCGTCACGGCCAGACAACACCAAGTAAAGTAAAACTCCGTGTGCAGCTCAAGCAGATGGAGTTATTTTGGAACTGGGGAAATCAGGTGCAACGACGCAAGAATTTCCATTGCTTTCTCCAGCGAAGCGGGACGCAGTTTGGGAGGCTCCCAGTGCCAGCCCCAGCTTTTCTGACAGTTCTGCTTCTTTTTTGCACATGTGCAACCACTGCCGCACCCAGCAAAAGCCATCTGCTTCATTTGTGCCAAAGAATGTCCTAGATAACAACTATTCAGGCTTCTTTGCCGAGCTCAGCTAATCAGTAATAATTCAGGCACTTATCGCTTGTTATTTTAGGCCAAGCATATGCCTTTCCTATTGTCCATTTTGTTAACATCTTAAAAGAATTCCTGATTATTTGTGTGTGCATGTGTGTATGTGTGTGCATGTGTGTGCCTCCCTTTCCATTTTTACAGTTTCTGGGCGTTAATAAGAATCATCATTTTAATCACAACTGTGCTTCTAACAGCCTGCCCCTGAAAGTTGACGTTCTCCCCCAATTTTTTAGAGGAAGAAATTCACCCTTTATCATCCATCCATCCATCCATCCATCCATCTATTCATTCATTCATCCATCCATCCATCTTTTCATCCAGCCAGCCATCCATCCATCTACCCACCCACCCATCCATCCATCAATCCATCTTTCTTTCTTCTTTCATTCATTCATTTCATTCATTCATATGATTTATTTATTCCTTCCTTCCTGCATTCATTCAGATGATCATCCATCCATCCATTCATATTATTTTATTCCTTCCTTCCTTCCTTCATGCTGCAATCCTAATGCCCAGGTAGGCCAGGAAAAATCCCAGCATAAGTCCTGTGGTGGCCTGTGGTATTCACAAAATGCCATAAGGCACATCTGCCCCACTCCAGGGGGGTTAGGCCACGGCACATGCATGCGCTGGCCTCCCCACACCACCATGGGAAGTTATGTCAGGTGAGTTATGCAGGCTAGGTGGACAGGGATTTCTGTGAGCCACATGGAGGCTCACCATGGGTCATGTCTGACCCCAGGTTTAACCCTTGCTGAGCCCCAGTATCCACTATGAGTGTACTTGGATTTGTGCTAGCATCAGCTTCTGCAACAGGCCCTGCCCCGTTCCTGGCCTGGTTGTCCACCTAACCAACCATGTGCCACCTACCCTCACCCTACCTAGATTTGACCTGCCTTCCCCATACCGTCTCCACCCCCAGAAAGCCTCACATCAATCATTGACGCTCATTGACTGACTCACATCAGCTCCTCCTGCCCTTCTGAACCGCATGGAGTCCCAGCACCCACCTATGGTGGCATCTAACCCATCTATGGTAGTACCAGTACTACCACTGGTACTACTGGAAGTTATAATTGGGCCATCAGTCTTGCCTTGCTTTTAGGTAGATGTTGGGCCACAGTGTGACTTGATGGAGGCAATGTCCAGCATCATTCACCTATGGCTGCCTCTATTTGACCACCAGCGCACTCTCCCAGCCACATCACTCTACCATCTTTCTGGTTGCTCAAGGAAGGAGAGCCACACAGATGCAAATGAATTCTTGTTCCTTTCATTTGAAGCATTGGATAAAGACTAATACAGCCATGAAAAAATAATAGGCAAAACTATGAATTTGTGGTTAATGAATATAATCACCTATATTTAGTTATGCGCATGCGCGTGCGCACACACCCCATGTATTTAATTACAAGGGCTGCATTTCTTATACATAATGCAGGCATTTCTGTGTAATTTGCTTCCTGGGATCTGAATAAATTAGTGCAGATGAGGTAGTAAAGTGGAGGATTAATTGCATTATGATGTTCAAATCAGATTCAGTCCATGGGGAGGGGAACAGCCGAAATAAAGCTTTCTTTCAAGATTGGATCCTGCTGAATATTTCAATAACTATTATGGGTTAGGTGGCAAAGCATGTCACTTGTTGAGAGGAACGGCTTCATAGTAGGTCTCTAAGAGCACAAACCTAACCATGTCTACTCAAAAGTAAGCCCCATTGTGTTCAATGCGTCTTACTCCCAGGAATGTGTCATTAGGATTGCACAGCCCTAACCATGTCTACTCAAAAGAAAGCCCCACTGTGTTCAACGGGTCTTACTCCCAGGAAAGTATCATCAGGATTGCACAGTCCTAACCATGTGTACTCAAATGTAAGCCCCATTGTGTTCAATGTGTCTTACTCCCAAGAAAGTGTCATTAGGATTGCACAGTCCTAACCATGTCTACTCAAATGTAGACCCCATTGCGTTCAACGGGTCTTACTCCCAGGAAAGTGTCATTAGGATTGCACAGTCCTAACCATTTCTACTCAAATGTAAGCCCGAAGTGTCATTAGGATTGCACAATCTTAACCATGTCTACTCAAAAGAAAGCCCCATTGCGTTCAACAGGTCTTACTGCCAGGAAAGTGTCTTTAGGATTGCACAGTCCTAACCTTGTCTACTCAAATGTAAACCCCATTGTGTTCAATGAGTCTTACTCCCAGGAAAGTGTCATTAGGATTGCACAGTCCTAACCATGTCTACTCAAATGAAAGCCCCATTATGTTCAACGGGTCTTACTCCCAGGAAAGTATCATCAGGATTGCACAGTCCTAACCATGTGTACTCAAATGTAAACCCCATTGCGTTCAACAGGTCTTACTGCCAGGAAAGTGTCTTTAGGATTGCACAGTCCTAACCTTGTCTACTGAAATGTAAACCCCATTGTGTTCAGTGAGTCTTACTCCCAGGAAAGTGTCATTAGGATTGCACAGTCCTAACCACGTCTACTCAAATGTAAGCCTCAATGAAGACAAAAGAGGACATGTCGTGGAAAAAGACGGAAAAAACTGAATGGGAATCAGTGTGGAGATGTCTCTGTCCACTGGGAAATCTCTGCCAAAATATAAACCCCATGAACAGTGAGCTTATGGGCAAAATCCAGAGTAACTATGGGGAGTCCTTGCTCCGGTGTAAGAACAACTTACTCTGGATTGCAATATGAATGTCCCATAGGTTTTCACTAGGTGGTGCAGTAACTACGGGTGCACGTAAAGTCTCTTACATGCTCCCTTAGTTACTCTGCATTTGGGGGTAAGTATTGAACAACCCCAATCCAATGGCCATATAGGATCTCCCAGTTTAATCCACTTTGGATTAAACTGGGCTTCCCAGTCAAGGATCTCTTTTAATTTATTTTTTTCTCATCTACAATCACCGATCAGGTTTTGCATCCTAGAAACTGACATGAACACGCATTTCCTCTGCTAACTTAAAATTAAACATCAACTCCAATTGTCACCATAATATGCCTCAGTGACTCATAAGGCAGTTGGGATTCTACGCCTCTGTTGCTTTTTTCCCCCTTTCCCCAAATTGTGTTTCCAGCTGACACTAACTCCGAATACTTAGTGCTTTATTTAAAGCACTTGGTTCTGCTTTGTTCTCTTTTGTATTTTATAATTTTGGATTGCGGAGTTCACAGGGGTCCTTTTTGCAGCTCAAAAGAACATCTTTTTTTGTTGTTTTCTGGAAGGAAAAAAAAGAATCTTGCAAATGAAGAAAAAGGAAAAAAAATATATTTCCACAAATAGAATCTTGTTTGAATGCACTATATTATATTCTAAATGGGAGGTGCTGAGTCAAGAACTATTAAACCTTTTCTGCTTCTTAATCATAATGCTATCACTGGGATGGTTTAAGTAAGTTTCACGCAGAAAGGGATGCTGTCAATTCATTTTTTATTTATTTTTAAAAACATTAAGGGCACAATCCAAAGTAACTATGGGGAGTCCTTGCTCTGATGTAAGATCGATTTACTCTGGATTGAAATATGAATTTCCCATAGGTTTTCACTAGGTGGTGCCATAACTACGTCAATGGGTGACCATATAGAGTGACCATATAGGGAGACATAGGGTGAAATCCAGAGTAACTACGGGGAGACCTTGCTCCAGAATAAGAATAAGTTACTCTGGATTGCAATATGAATTTCCCATAGGTTTTCCCCAGGTGGTGAAAAGAGACTTAGGGCAAAATCTAGAGCAACTACGGGGTGTCCTCGCTCTGGTGTAAGAACAACTTACTCTGGATTCCAATATGAATTTCCCATAGGTTTTCACTAGGTGGTGCAGTAACTATGGGTGCACATAAAGTCTCCCGTAGTTACTCTGGATTTGGGGGTTAATGTCTCCCATAGTTAGTCTGGATTGTGCCCATTTAACCATATAGGGGCCTGCACAGGGTGACCATATAGAAAGGAGGACAGAGTGCATCTACTTTTCACCATTGCATAGAAGAGGGAATTTAGGCAGGTGCTGCTTTTTAAATCCTTCTATGTTGCACTAAACCTGCCACAATTCCCTCTTCTATGCAATGGTTAAAGGTACAGGCACTCTGTCCTCATTTCTATATGATCACCTTGGGACTGCATGAAGTGGCCCAAAACCACAGAGAAAGGAAACTTTAGGTCTAGAGTACATAGGCTATCATCTAGTGGTGGGACTCAAATAAATTAACAACAGGTTCTATGCCCTAATAACCTACTTTAACAACAGGTTGTACGTCCCATTAGTAACCATTCTCAGAACCAGGCACTCATTAGCAAAGGGTTCTATAGAACCTGTGAGAACCCCCTGAAGCCCACCACTGCTCCTGACCAAACTTTCATGGGAGTATGCCCCATTGACTATAATGGGACTTCTGAGTAGACATACATGGTACTGGGGTCTTCGATTTATTGTGGTTTACAGCCAAATCATGCACCATTTGTGTAACAATTTGTTAGCATAAAGGGTGACCATATAGAATGGAGGACAAAGTGCCTTTACTTTTAAACATTGTGTAGAAGAGGGAGTTGAGGCAGGTTTAGCACAACATAGAAGGGTTTAAAAAGCAGCACCTGCCTCAATTCCCTCTTCTACACAATGCTTAAAGGGAGAGGCACTCCGTCCTCCATTCTATATGATCACCCTGTTAATGGGATATATGCTGACAGTGATCAGGAGGTGCCACTATACACCTGTGTAGGCATCTCCAGCTACCTGTAGCAGACAGATAGACACTGCTTGCGGTTTCCTCCCATTGTAAGTCCATTCTTTATTATGTATGGGCAAAATCCAGAGCAGTTACGGGTCCACGTAGTTACGTCACCCTCTAGTGTTATTTTGGGGAAAGTCACCTTAACTGCTCTGGAGCAAAGGGCTTAATTTAACTTTAGGATATGGACCTAAGTCCACTGTCGAATATGATGCATTCTTTCAATGCAATCCTGTTGGTGTCTACTTAAAAGTACGTTCCATTGAGTTCAGTGGGGCTTACTCCCAGGAAAGTGTCTATAGGATTGCAGCCATAATTATACATGTCCATTTTTTATGTATGTTCATCCCTTATTCTGACCCATTCACACATGCAAGGATCTGGATATTATAAACAACAAATATGCAGGCTTGGCTTAGTTCTTCTGAAATTAATATCTGCAGATCAAAATGCTTTTCTGTCTTTATTCCTAGCAGTGGAAAGAAGATAATTCCTCTTTATTCTTTGATGCTGAGAAAACTAATCAATCTAAGGACCCTATGCCAAAGCTAAGAGCTCCATCTTAATAGGGAGATAAAATCATTACTGAAGGTTGGTAGTCCATATGATACTGAGAGGAATAGAATTTTCCTTCAATTATCCTAAGCAGTTTATAATTTAATCTACTGTAATATAATGACTTTCAGGAAATAGCTTTCCTATCATTTACGGAAATGTCACCTAGCCCAATATGTAGTTTCCCTGCCCCGATGAAATAGTAACACAACAGATAGCTTCCGTTGAGCTGTAATGTATAAATGGGTACGCATAGCGGAGAAAGGTAGAAATCTTTTAAATAAATAAATTATATAAGAATCATAGAATCTTAGAGTTAGAAGGACCCAATAGGTCATCTAGTCCAACCCCCTGTCTGTAGCAGGAAATCCTCCTAGAGCATCTCTGACAGGTGCTCGTCGAGCCTCTGTTCGATAAACATATCAAATGTTTAATAAAACATTAATAAATGATAAATTTATTACCATTTATTATCATAAATGATAAATTTATTATCAGGGACTGTGGGTGGTGCAAATGGTTAAGACACTGTGCTTGTTAACCAGCAGGCCAGGATTTGAGACCCGGGTCCCCACAAGACAGGGTAAGCTCCTGTCCTTAGCCCAGCTCTGCGACGCCAGCTGGATCCAATTGTATTGGCTCTGCCTTTCCATTGGACTAATTCAGTGGCGTGGAGAGGGGGGATCTGCTGCTTGGGTAACAGCCTATCCTCCATATTAATCTACCCAGGCCTTCGTGCTTTGCATGCAGCGTCGAGCACGATACCATAGTCTTTTGAGAGGGATGGATGCCAATGCAATGCAAATGATTAATAAACATATTAAATGCATTATATTTAGTCCCAGCAAAATCAGCCATAAATCAAGTATAAAACAAATTAAATTAACGAGGGGAGGTGGGCACGGGGAAAAGAGTGACAAGCTCTTTTGTTGAGTTTTTTTGTTTGAAAATATATGTACCAGAAACGCACAACTGTGTGTTTATCATAAACAAAATCTACAGGGATGGAACAGAAACCTTCAGGTAAGATAACTTATACTAATGTCAGAGAAGATGAACAAATTGTAAACATCATTTAGAAGATTATCTGTCTTGAGGCGGCTTTGTGAAGGCACGTCAAGCTATCTGCGCATTACATCCTTCTAACAATTCTTCTGCGTTCAAATCAAATTAATTTGATGGCAATGCTAATCTGCTTCAAAGTTTCCAAAGGACTTCCTATTGATGAGTAAACATCATTCCATGAGCACACTGTCAGAGTAAACATGGGTTGATTCTGAACCTGTGAGTGGGGGTGGAGCTGGTTAAGGGGCCGGTGATTCAGTGGTCATAGTGTGTCCGGGTTCATGCCATTGCCACCCAAAGTTTTTTTTAAAAAGGGTTGGGGACTTACCCACCAAGGGTGCACTTTGGGGAGAAAGACAGAGCACAGATCTATCTATCTATCTATCTATCTATCTATCTATCTATCTATCTATCTATCTATCTATCTATCTATCTATCTATCTGTCTGTCTGTCTGTCTGTCTGTCTGTCTGTCTGTCTGTCTGTCTGTCTGTCCGTCCGTCCGTCCGTCCGTCCGTCCGTCCGTCCGTCCGTCCGTCCGTCCGTCACCTACCCACCCACCCATCCATCCATCCATCCATCCATCTAGAAAGACATCGATAGATAGATAGATAGATAGATAGATAGATAGATAGATAGATAGATAGATAGGTAGGTAGGTAGGTAGGTAGGTAGGTAGGTACGTAAGTACGTACGTACGTACGTACATACATACATACCCATGTTGGGCAGCAGCAGGAACCTGGGTTTTGAAGTGCCTCAAGGCACTGCCATATATAGACACATCTGACACCCTTTTAATTTTGTCATTATTGGCATGAAGTGCCATCAATGCTTCCACACCGTCATTGCCATCAACACCTTGTCACCACTCACCTTAATTTATTTTAATTTATTTTATTTATTTACGGGATTTCTATTCTGCCTTTCTCAGCGAGGCCGACTCAAAGCAGTGGTTCTCAAGCATTTCAGCCTGGGACCCCCATCTGCAAATGGCAATCTGTCCAGGACCCCCCACAAGTAATGTGATCTATTTGAAAGTGGACTAAAATGGCATCGTAAAGCTAATGACATCATGGTGATACCAAAACTCTTCCATGTCTGCTTGGAAGCAATTCCCATTTTGTTCAGTGAGACTTATTCCCAGGAAAGTATGGATTGCAGCCTGAGTAACCAAGATGGCAGTGCCCAGTGCCAGGTTCCCAGATAGTCGCACGCTCCATGGGGGTACTGACTCCAACAGGGCACAGACTACTGTCTTAAGGTTTTGTTTCCTACAAAACAGTTCACAGTTCCCATATTTGGGATCACGGTTCCCATATTTGTCACAGTTCCCATATCTGGGTACACTAGACAAAAAACTTTCCAAAGATTTCTGTAACTTCCGGGTGACCCTCCTTCCAAAATGTGCCATTGCACACCAGTGTACACTAACAGTGTGTTGCCCTTGCATCTGAGATACATGATTGCCCAAAGACACCAGTTAATCTGTGAATATCTATTCCAGATCCCATCAATGGTTTCCTTTGGATTCGGTCATTATCACATCCAGCCTTATCTATTACACCCTTCAACATAAACCAGAACCTTATAAATTCCTTCTATATCTCAGAGTGGGTATACATGATTGAAATCGGAGTTTGTAATTGGATTTCGGTGGTATATATCTGGGGCTCTTTTCAAGCACATGGCTAATGAATGTGCATTTAACTTACATTTATGAAAAGGGCATTGTAAAATTGAGACTCTCAAGCTGACAGGGGTGACTATACATTACATATGGCCAAAATCGTTATTAATTTGGATTGCATTAGGAAACCTTTAATCATTAAAGACTCCTTCACTCTGAATATGGCTCTGCTACCCCATTTCAGGTGGATTTCACTTTAATTTAAACCCTGATTAATGGCCATCCTATAAAAGTGTCTCTGAAAATGTTAGCTTAGCCTGGCTTAGAAAGAGACATTCTTGGACTGCCTCTGTTGGATGTAAAAATAAAATCTAGTATTTTTATTGGGATTTAGCCTGGCTTAGAGAGAGAGACATTCTCGGACTGCTTCTGTTGGAGGTAAAAAAATAAAATCTTGTATTTTTATTTACTTTATTGGGATTTTCAGTACAGACTGCTGGATGTTCTCCATTGTCCTCTTATCATTTGGAAGGACCTAACAGACTCTATGGGGCTACTCAGATCAGCAGCAGTTCGATATAGGTTAAGGTATCCCCCACAGATTATATTGCTAGTTGTGTCCAACTGTAGGGTACGGTGCTTATACCCGTTTCTAGAGCCATAGGCCCAGCATTATCCGACATGTGATTCACATGTTTATGGAACGCTGTTACCTTCCCACTGAAGTGGTACCTGTATAGCTCCTTGCATATGCATGCTTTTGAACTGCTAGGTTGGCAGGAGTTGGGTTTATGGGAGCTCATCCCATCTTGTAGGATCTCAGGGCGCAATCCAGAGTAACTATGGGGAGTCCTTGCTCTGGTGTAAGAACCATTTGCTCTGGATCGCAATATGAATTTCCCATAGGTTTTCTTTAGGTGGTGCAGTAACTATGGGTGCATGTAATGTCTCTTACGTGCTCCCGTAGTTACTCTGGATTGTAGGGCATGTCTTGAACCCTGGGACACCTTGTGTTGGGTATTCAGGTTTGGGTGAGGAATAGGATATAAAAGAGGTCTACTCTGCCATCCTGACCATTTTGGACACCCTCTTCCAGAACAACTCTCAAGTCCGATTTTGCCTTCCCACCATCCTGCAGTATGCCTTCTTGATCAGGCAAGGCTAGTCTTCAACTGGTGTATAGGAGAAATAGTAACTGGAGAAAGTGCAGAAGAGCGTGACCACTCCTTTACATTTTTCTTGGGTGTCCTACATTTTGGGTGAGCTTTGTCCTATTTTGTAGTTATTGGGTACAGTCACCCGGTGTCTGGCCTAGATGCCATTCAAAGGAGATGGGACAGATTGATGGAGGAAAACTCCATCACAGGTTACACGTCAGGATGGATATGGGCAAATACCTCCTGATCTTAGAAATAGGCTTCGTAAGAATGCCACATGCAAGGGACGGCACCGGGATGCACATCTCTTGTTGTCTTGTGTGCTCCCGGAGACATCTGATGGCTACTACAAGACACAGGAGGATGGGCTGGAGGAGCCTTTGGTCTGGTCCAGATGGGCTTTTCTTCTGTTCTTATGTCTTATTGGAGATGGAGGTGGATATGCCTGCTGAGATATTCTGAGGGCGCAATCCTAAGACATTTTGGCCGGCCTGATTCACTTGGCCTACCTTTATGTGATAGTGTGGGGAGGTTGGTGTTTACCTATGCAATGGTCTAAACCCCACAGGATGTCTTACTGCACTTTTGTGACACCCCCTTGTTGGCACAGGATTATGCTGGGGTTTAGGCTGGCTTAAATTTATAGTAGGTTAGGAATGCAGACTATGAGCACGATCCTAACCATATATACTCAGAAGTAAGGCCTATTCTGTTAAGTGTGTTTTACTTCCAGGGAAGTGTCTTTAGAATTGCAGCCTAAGGCTACAATCCAGAATGACTATGGAAACATTTACACCAACGTAGTTACAGTGCCACCTATGGGAAACTTATGGGAAATGCATAGAGCAATCCAGAGTAAGTGCCTTTACGTCTTCCTGTAGTTATTCTGCATTGTAGGGCTAGACATTCTATTTCCTCTAGATTGATTTCATTCATTCATCAATTCAGACTGCAATCCTAAAGAAACTTTCCTGGGAGTAAGATCCACTGAACACAATGGGGCTAACTTTTGAGTAGACGTGGTTAGGATTATGCTCATTGGGTGCAATCCAGAGTAACTACGGGGAGTCCTTGCTCCGGTGTAAGAACAATTTGCTCTGGATTGCCATATGAATTTCCCATAGGTTTTCACTAGGTTCTGCAGTAACTGCGGGTACACATAATGTCTCTTTTGTGCTCCCATAGTTACTCTGGATTGTAGGGTTATTCTATTTATTCATTTTGTATTTTGCCTTTCTCCTGAAAAGGAGACTCAAGGTGGCTAACAAATTTTATTTAAGATAAAAAACAGTTAAAAAAATAAATTAAACAAAACAAAACAATAAAACAAACAAAAAAGTAAACAATTAATGCCTATATCCTAAAGTGAAATTAATCCCTTTGCTCCAGAGCAGTTAAGATGACTTTCCATAGGATAACAGTAGAGGGTGATGTAACTGCGTGGAACTGTAACTGCTATGGATTTTGCCCTAAAATTGAAAATATCAAAGGCAGACAGCAAATAACAGTAAAACAATCACATCTGTGGACTAATTTATATGTTTTCAAGGTTTCCTTTATGCCATTAAAAGTAATTTGAATTTGACTGATTGATAACATTCACATATAGGGACTGATTTTCTTTCCGTGGAAAGCTTAGTCAGATTTATTTGATGCATCAACTAAACTTCAAATGATTAATCTACTAGTTTTAACAGGCTGAGAACCCTCAATACAGGCACTGATATAACAACGCTTCATTGTGGGTTTTGTTATCTTCCAGAATGCCTCCTTGCCCTCTGCTCTCACTGCGCCAAATATTCTCATAGCTATTGTTGGATTTTTCTTGCACCAGTTTTGCACAACCCTCTCCAACAGGCACCATGCCGTCTCCTCCTATATTGTTCCATCAATGAGTCTGGCGTGTGGGGAGAGAGGGCTTTAAATCTTGCAGACACCAACCTGCAGCAGGCTGCTTGATATGCAGGAGAGAAGAAAAATATCTGAAAAATCAAAAGTTTTTTCCCCTTTCATCATTCCAAATCTTTTGTTTTCATCCTTTCGGTGTTTTGGTTGCAATCCTAAAGACACTTTCTTGGAAGTAAGACCCATTGAACACAATGGGGTGTAACCACTGTTGGGCTCCAGCAGGTTCACACCTATTCTATAGAACCGGCTGTTAACGAGAGATAGGATATATAAAGTTTAAAAACAGCCATTTAAAAGTGGCAGCCAGATGGGCAGAGAACCGGTTGTTAATTTCTTGGAATCCCATCACTGAGCATACTTATGAGTAGATATGGACTGCAATCCTAAAGAGACTTTCTTGGGAGTAAGACCCATTGAACACAATGGGGCTGACTTTTGAGTAGACATGGTTAGGATTGTGCTCATGGTTAGGATTGTGCTCTAAGGGCACAATCCAGAGTAACTACAGGAGCAGGTAAGAGACATTACATGCACCTGTAGTTACTGTACCACCTAGTGAAAACCTATGGGAAATTCATATTGGAATCCAGAGTAACTTGTTCTTGCTCCAGAGCAAGGACTCCCCATAGTTACTCTGGATTTCACCCTATGTCAGCAAGGAAGGCCAAGTGGTAGGAGGTTTAATATATAAAATATTTATATTTATACTAATATATTATATTAATATAATTAATATATAATTATATGATATAATTATATTATAATTAATTAATTAATATAATTATATTATATTAATATTAATATATATTAATGGATATATTTATATTATATGCTTGCATTGTGTCAGGCACAATTTTGGGGATTTCTAAAAATACTATCCTGGGAGTAAGACCCATTGAATACAATGTGGTTTACTTTTGAGTAGACATGATTAGGATTGTGCTCAACTACAGGTTTGTTATCCTCTTGGGTTCTATTCCTGATGGATTAAAAAAATAAAATTAAATTTGTGGATTAAAAAACAATGGAAAATAGATTTAGGGCACAATCCAGAGTAACTATGAGAGCACATAAGAGACGTTACGTGCACCTGTAATTACTGCACCACCTAGTGAAAATCTATGGGAAATCCAGAGTAACTTGTCATTACTCCAGAGCAAGGACTCCCTGTAGTTACTCTGGATTTCGCCCATAGAGCACAATCCTAACCATGTCTACTCAAAAGCAGTGTAACCATGTCTACACTACTCATTGCGTTCAATGGGTTTTACTCCCAGGAAAGTGTCTTTAGGATTGCAGCCATAGTGCTTTTGTTAATCACATGACATATACATGAGTGTTTAGCTTTTATTTTATTACATCCTACATTTTTCTTGGGTGTCCTACATTTTGTCCTCTTTTCTGGTTATGACATACGGTCACCCTGAAGTGAATTCATTTGTGTTGGGTCTTGTAAAAAAAAATTTCTGCCTTAATATGGTGCCAACTCTAGATGGAGTGTGCATGCAGTAAAATGTACATCCTCCGAAGAAAGGCGAAGGACGGACTCTCCATGCAATAAAAAGCTTGTAATGTTTTGAGGGGTTGGGAAAAAAAACAGACAATAAATAAAGGAGCTTCATTTTTTTTGCTCACATTCACCCCCCTCTTGCTGTCACACAAGGGTCTCCCTATAGCCACTCCACAAGTATTTCATAACAATAAAACTCAGAACCTACAAATCAAATTGTCACTAGCTTGGGTTGATGCTGCGCTTTGGGGAAGACAAGTCTCGGCTTTGTCTCGGAAGAAGCGGATGCCCTTTTCGCTATTGACACGCTCAGCGCATGCAGGAAGGAAGAGTGACCTTGCCCTGACCAGAAGTGGAACATCATTTTTGCTTCCTAGCAAGACTATAAATTCGGCTTTCAAATTCCCCCACTTTTCCTTTGGAGCAGTGGGTTTCTAAGTGGGGGTCGGGACCCCCTTGGGTCTTTCAGGGAGTCACGAAAAGCTGAACCCCGACATCTCGGAATCTGGCACTGCCTTCTTGGAAAAAGACACTCAGGGTGAAATCCAAAGTAACTACGGGGAGTCCTTGCTCTGACGTAAGAACAATTTACTCTGGATTGCAATATGAATAGGTTTTCACTAGGTTTTCACTAGGTGGTGCAGTAACTACAGGTACACGTAATGTCTCTTATGTGCTCCAGTAGTTACTCTGGATTGTGCCCTCAGGCTGCTTTCCAGGGACTAAAAAGACACTTTCCTGGGTGTAAGACCCATTGAACACAATGAGGCTTAATTCTGAGTAGACCTGGTTAGGTGTCCTTGCTCCAATGTAAGAACAATTTACACTGGATTGCAATATGAATTTCCCATAGGTTTTATCTAGGTGGTGCCGTAAATGTCTCTTACGTGCTCCCGTAGTTACTCTGGATTGTAGGGTATGTCTCATAAAACACAATGGAACTTACTTCCAAGTAGAAATGGAAGAGCTCAGGCATCATAGTCTTGGAGCAGGCCCAAATTGGTGAGCTGAGGCGCAGATGCGCCAGAGAAGTGTCAAACTCCTCCAGTGCATCATCTCCAGTGGTGTGTCACCCAGTGTAGCCTGCATCAACTGCACAACCCTAATAACGCCACTACATGAGGGTGTGAGCCACATGGGTCATCCATGGATTAGCTAGGAGAGTGGCTCAGCCATGGTTATGAGCCAAGAAAGTATGGATCAGCCAAGAAAGTATGAAAAGTATGGATCAGCCAAGAAAGTGGATCAGCCATGAGAGTGTGAGCCACATGGATCAGCCATGACAGTCGATTAGCCAGGTGAGTATGAGCCATGTGGTGTTTATGAGCCATGAGAGTGGATCAGCCATGCGAGTATGAGCCATGTGGCTCAGCCATGGATCAGCCATGAGTGTGAGCCATGTGGCTCAGCCATGGCTCAGCCAAGAAAGTGAATCAGCCATAATAGTGTGAGCCACATGGATCAGCCATGAATGTGGATCAGCCATGCAAGTGTGAGCCATGTGGATCATCCATGGATCAGTCATGAGAGTGGATCGGCGATGGGCGTATGAGCCACTTGGTTCAGCCATGGTATAGCCAAGAAAGTGGATCAGCCATGAGAGTGTGAGCCACTTGGATCATCCATGGATCAGCCAAGAACGTGGATGGGCCATGTGGATGAGCCATGAGAGTGGATCAGCCATGCGAGTGTGAGCCACGTGGCTCAGCCATGGATCAGCCAAGAACGTGGATGGGCCATGTGGATGAGCCATGAGGATGAGCCATGAGAGTGGATCGGTCATGAGATATGTGAGCCATGTGAACCCAGCCATGAGCTGTGTTCATATTACAATCTGTGCAACAGAAGTCCGTCGGCACTGCAACACATAAGCTTTAGATTGCCTTTTTTAATTGATGCAGCCACTTAAAACGGCACCAGATTCTGTTTCTTTCTCATACAAATATCAGGGTTATTTTCTGAT
This sequence comes from Cryptoblepharus egeriae, assembly GCA_030015325.1. Classification (NCBI taxonomy): domain Eukaryota; kingdom Metazoa; phylum Chordata; class Lepidosauria; order Squamata; family Scincidae; genus Cryptoblepharus; species Cryptoblepharus egeriae. The sequence goes on from JAREYC010000016.1 coordinate 4,904,923, forward strand.
GCCTAATCAAGTCTCCAGGGAGCTCTTTCTCCACCGCTGTAAAAAAAAATGCTTTTGTACAACTTTTTTTTAAAAAACTTTGATAGTGTGGCAATTGGCATCGGCTTTGTCACATACTACGTTCTAAATTCGTCTTATGTTTGTTGTATCCAATTGAACGGGCATAGCGATAAGCGGAGCTGGGGTTCTCTGTCATTCATTTTAATTGCCTTATGCTTGAAAGGCACCCGGGTCATTGATGTTGCACCAACACTGGGGAAAACGACGTGTTTCGAACCACCGTTTTTGATGATACTTTTCAATTATTTCCCGCTAAGTAAAGCCAGAAAAGGGGGGGGTGGGAGAGATTGGAGGGCATAACGATTAACATTGCTTTGCCCAATGATTGCTTCTGATGCACCGTGGTTTGGAAGATGTCGCACGGCGGCTGTCGTTGTGTACACAAATGATCATTAGTTGTCGGGGCCGCCGGTCCTTTGATGGGGCTTCAAAGGGACTTCATGCTTGCTCTGTATTGAAGAGTTGGACTCCCTCTAAGCTAATATTGGGAGAACTACTTGGCAAGTTGAATGAACTGCAGTTCCGTTGTGTAGAAACACAAACAACGGGGAACGGCACAAAGGGGGAAATTCATCTCCGCTGGAGACTCAAGTCGAGCCTGCGGTTTCCCAACGTGATGGTGTCTGACCCAAAAACCACATAGAGATTTAGTTCTGAATCATCAGATACAGTTCTAACTACTACATGTTTTTAAAGAGTGGTATCCCTTCATATAAAGCAAGGAGGTCCAAACCACAGCCTGGCGGCCATATACAGCCCATGGCAAGCGTTCTCCATCCATACTGCAGGCAAGTGGTTCTCAAGCATTTCAGCCCAGGACCCCTTCTGAGAATGACAATATCTAGGACCCCGCTGGGTGTGGTGCCACCGCCCTGGAAGAGATGACATGGTTGGAAGAGAAATCAAACTCTTCCAATGTCTACTTGAGCTCTTCCATGTCTACTTGGAAGTATGATCTATATCCTGAAGTGAAATTAAGCCCCTTGCTCCAGAGCAGTTAAGATGACTTTCCATAAGATAACACTAGAGGGTGACGTAACTGTGTGGACCCGTAACTGCTATGGATTTTGCACGAAGGGCAAAATCCAGAGTAACTATGTAGAGTCCTTGCTCAAGTGTAAGAACAACTTACTCTGGATTCCAACATGAATTTCCCATAAGTATTCACTAGGTGGTGCAGTAACTATGGGTGCATGTAAAGTCTCTTATGTGCTCCCGTAGTTAATCTGGATTTGGGGGTAAGTCTTATTGCGTTCAAAGAGACATGTCCCTCAATCCAGAGTACCTACTGCAGTCCTTGCATCGACACATGTAAAATTTAGTCTGGATTGCAATATTTCCCATAGGTTTCCACTAGGTGGCGCTGTAACTGTGTCGACGTAAATGCGTTGACACAAGGACTGCAGTAGCTACTTTGGATTGTAGACTTATTCCCAGTTACTGATTACAAGCATGCCCCACTTATTAATGGTTTGTTTTCTGACTGTTCCGCTCTTTCAACACCTTTAAGTTATACCCAGGACATAGGTCACAATCCTAACCATGTCTACCCAAAAGTTAGCCTCATTATGTTCAATGGGTCTTACTCCCAGGAAAGTGTCTTTAGGATTGCAGCCATATTCATTCAGCACATGCTCCACTTTTTCAAAATCTCTCTGCTGGTTTAAAGGCTAAACTTGTCTTCCCTGATGTTGATTTCCATATGACGTGGCGATCAAACTGTTTATGGAATTTCCTTATGACTTTCTTCAGTAAATAAACATCATTCAAATATATAAGATATTCATTGCCCACACATGCCTTGCTTCGTTTTACTGCAGTTTGTGATGCATTTTGGCTCTTTTAATAAAAATATGTTATTTAGGCTTTGGCAAGTGATATTTATGTCTTCTTTGGTCTCCATTTTGCATTTGCACACTGAAATTTGCAACCACTTTTCAATGGTTTTCACTTTTGGACAGTGCTCCAGTCCCCTTCCCATCCACTATGTGGGGGATGCCTCTACTCCCAGGAAAGCAGATTGCTATGCCAGTTACAAGTTCCAAGATGGTGTGACCAAGGGTGGGATTCAAATAAGTTAACAACAGTTTCTGTGTCCTAATAACCTAAATTAACAACAGGTTCTATGTCCCATTAGTAAGGTTCTCAGAACCAGGCTCTCATTAGCAAAGGGTTCTATAGAACCTGTGAGAATCCCCTGAAGGTGTCATCCTCTTATGATATCACAACCCACAAAAAGGGTCCTGACACCCACTTTAAGAACCACTGAGAGCCTTTGATTAACTGCCAGGCCGATGTAACATTAGGATTTTCATTCTTTTTTAATTGTATTTTTAGGGTGTGGAAATGTTTTTTAAAAATTTTAAAAAAGTTTTAAAATGTGATATGTTTTTATTTTACTGTATTGACATGGTTTTTAGCCACCGTGGGTTCCCTTGTGCAAGAGACAGGTAGGGTAAAATCCCTTCAATCAATCAATTAATCTTCATTCCTCCCCTTCATTCCCCCCCTTCATTCCTCCCCTTTCTATATAGTATTTTCAAAATACTATATAACATTCTTGTAATTAATACTGTATAGTACTATATACTATATAGCATTCTTGTAATTAATAAATTAGATGTAATAACTTATATGTAATAGTTTTAAATGTAATAATAAACACGATAGATAGATAGATAGACAGATAGACAGATAGATAGATAGATAGATAGATAGATAGATAGATAGATAGATAGATAGATAGATAGATAGATAGATAAGGGTATTTTCTGCTACTGTTGACATGTCAGTTCGCTCCAGTCTGCAATATCTTTGATATATATATATGAGTGTTTTTTGCTTTTAATTTGTGATGTCCTACATTTTTCTTCTGTCTCCTACATTTGGTGGACCTTGAGCGCAATCCTAACCAGGTCTACTCAAAAGTAGTCCCCATTGTGTTCAATGGGTCTTACTCCCAGGAAAGTGTCTTTAGGATTGTAGCCTAAGTCCACTTTTTTTGGCTTTGACCCATACATTTCATTTTGTGAATCCAAGTTAGCACCAGCATTTTGTATTTCACTTCCCACCGAAACCTTTTCTAGATACTCTGGTGTTAACTGACATTTGGAACTCATAATCTTCATTGCCATTTAGAAACATTGCAAAAGGAGCTGCAAAAGGTTGAGGTCTGCAAATGGCAGATAATAGGGAGAGGCAAAGTTAAGATCTATGGCTTTGAGTTCCTCCACAGGTCAGACCTGATGCACATTAAATACATATTTTCCATCTATCATGTGAAGCTGCCCAGTTGAACAGGAACTGCTTCCAACATTGAATTTCTGCTGAAATAAAATTTGACAGGAAACCCCTATGCCCAAAATAGATTGGCAGTGTAATCTTAATCCCTGGTTAGACTGGCATAAGCCCAAGCACAAGTCCCATTCTGGCTTGGAGGTATCACAAAAGTGACATAAGGCACTAACGCGCCACTCCTGGCAGGTTAAAAGAGTGCACAGACATGTGCCACCTCCCTATGCCACCATGGGAATGGGAAGATGATGCATTGTGCTGGCCTAAAATACTTAGGATAGTGCCGTGAGTATGCTAGGGCTCAAATGTGCCCTTATCCTAAAGAATTATAAGCGGATCCTTAAACATTTTTATTAAGAGAGACTTCAATTAATTGCCTGGCTGATGTATCTTTAGGAGGTTAAATGCTTTTTATTGTATTTTTGGGATGTAGAACTGTTTTCTAAAGTTCTTTTAAGTTTATTTTTTTAAATCTTATAAAATATGTCATGTGTTAGCCACCTTGGGTCCCCTTGTGCAGGAGAAAGGCAGGGTAAAAATCTGTTAAGTAAGGGCAAAATCCAGAGTAACTACAGGGAGTCCCTGCTCCAGTGTAAGAACAATTTACTCTGGACTGCAATATGAATTTCCCATAGATTTTCACTAGGTGCTGCAGTAAGTACAGGTGCACATAATGTCTCTTACATGCTCACTTTAGTTACTCTGAATTTGGCTATTAGTTATTAAGTCAGTAAGTAAGTAAGTAAGTAAGTAAGAAAGAAAGAAAGAAAGAAAGAAAGAAAGAAAGAAAGAAAGAAAGAAAGAAAGAAAGATGCCCTACAATCCAGAGTACTTACAGGAGCACGTAAGTGACATTATGTGCACCTGCACTTACTACACTACCTAGTGAAAACCTATGGGAAATTCAATTTGCAATTTGAAATTCAAATTGCAATCCAGAGTAAATTGTTGTTACACCGGAGCAAGAACTCCCCATAGTTACTCTGGATTGCGCCCTAAGTAAGTACTCAAAAGCTCCAAATTCCCCATGGGATGCAGCACAGCTTGCACCAGCACTGGTGCATCATCACATAGGGGCAGGGTGACCATAAAGAATAGAGGTCAATATTCTCAGTGTGACCATATAGAATGGAGAACAGAGTGCCTGTACCTTTAATCATTGCATAGAGAAGGTGCTGTTTTATAAATCCTTCTATAATGAGCTAAACCTGCCTCAATTCTCTGCAATGAATTAAAGATAGAAGCACACTGTCCTCCGTTCTATATGGTCACCATACATAGGGATTTAGGGCTCAATCCTAACCAACCAGCACTGGGGTAAGGTCAATGCAGCTCAAAGTCAAAATATTATCTTGAGGACTTTTTTTAGGGTATGGACCTTAGAAATGGGCTGCAAATGTAGTGTCTTCCTTTAATTCTTCCAGATTTCCCAGAAAATCCTTAGGGAGAGAGGATTTCTTACCTATCACCCAATGTGCTGTGATGTGGAATGATAGGTGCATATACAATTGGGAAATGTAATTTTGTAGATAGATAGATAGATAGATAGATAGATAGATAGATAGATAGATAGATAGATAGATAGATAGATAGACAGACAGACAGACAGACAGACAGACAGACAGACAGAGTGCTCAGGGAGCAAGTGGCGGGCCATGGATCGGCAGTAGATCAGTAAGAAATCCAAGTAGACCTATTGGGCTTCCCCTTTCCCACAGCAGTACAGCAGCAACCCAAAGTTTTTATTCATTTATCCACAACAACCCTGTGAGGTAGGCAAGGCTGAGGAGTGACTGCCCCAAGGTCACCCACTAAGCTTCCTGGTTATGGGGTGGTTTGAACCTTCTAAACCACTACACTTCCTGATTATATCTCTATGACTTTGGCTTGACTTGGCCCGCTCCCTACTCATTTACAATGGAGGGACCCCAACTCCATCAGTCCCTCCATTGCCATAAAAAGACAGCCTTATGTGCCCTTACGAGTACAAAGAGCGCATGAACATCTCAGTTGGACCATTGATGGCATTGACGTGTGCCCCGAAGCCAGAGTCCTCTAAACTCTCCGCACACATGCACTTGTACTAATTCGGAGAATCTGCCAGCTGACAAATCGATTCCCCTTCCCCTCCGTCGTTTTTGGGGTAAGCACTCCCCAGACCCATTAACTTGATTTGCTGGGCCTGCCTTGAAGACTCGGTGACAGAGAAAGCCATTTGCAGGACGCATCGTTGTCTCCGCGTCACCCGGCTGAAAACTGAATGGAAAAGATTGTTCATTGAATCGCTCTGTGAATGACTGAGTTAAAAAACAGCCACGGCGCATGACTGAGCGCAACCAAAACTAGTCCTGACAGCATTCAAAAGCCAAGTGCATTATTTTATGCAATTTTCTTTTATTTTGCACAATAACAAGGTGACAACTTGGATCTCACAATCTCTCCCTCTCTATCCTTCAGATGTTACACTGGCCCCCAAATCCAGAGTAACTACGGGAGCATGTAAGAGACTTTACGTGCACCCGTAGTTACTGCACCACCCAGTGAAAACCTATGGGGAATTCATATTGGAATCCAGAGTAAGTTGTTCTTACACCGGAGCAAGGACTCCCCATAGTTACTCTGGATTTTACCCATATACCCTTTTCTGGTCTTAATAATAGATGCTTATCATAATAGATGCTAAGTGCTGAATCAAAGCTGTGTTATGTGCATTGCTTATCCATTTATTTTATTTTCCTTCTGGGACTCCTTTACATTTTTTATAAAAATTTTAAAACATCGAAGGAAATGCTATGATCTTATGACTTTTAAAACCATATTAGATTATAAAAATGCCTACTGATGCTCTTTTCCTTCTTGTACAACACCAGAACCAGGAAACATTCACTAAAGTTGAATTACGGGAGAGTTAAGACATCATCCTAAGGCTACAATCCTAAAGACACTTTTCTGGGAGTAAAACCCATTGAACACAATGGGGCTTACTTTTGATACGGTTAGGATTGTGGTCTTAGGCTTTCACAACTCCCACATCTCCCTGTTCCTGTGGTGGTGTGGAAAGGCCGGTGTAAGACTGTGCGTTGGTGTAACACTCCTGGGAATGGTGCAGAAGTACCTTGTTGCATTTTTGTGACACCCCCATGTCACCACAGGACTTGTGTCGAGCAAACCAGGGGTTAGGATTGCAGCCAAAGTGCACAATCCAGAGCAACTACGGGGAGTCCTTGCTCCGGTGTAAGAACAATTTGCTCTGGATTGCAATATGAATTTCCCATAGGTTTTCATTAGGTGGTACAGTAACTACGAGTACACATTAAGTCTCTTATGTGCTCCTATAGTTGCTCTGGATTGTAGGGTTAGACAAAAGGAAATATTTCCATACCCGGAGTATGATTAATCAGATTGCCAAGGGGGGTGGTGGACTCTCCCTCATTGGGGACCTTCAAGAAGAGGCTCCATAAACACCTGTCGGAGATGTTCTAGGACAGGGGTGCCCAACTTTTTAGTTCCCCTGGGCCGCATTGGAAGAAGACAAGTTGGTTTGGGCCGCACATAAACACTAACAACATTTTTTAAAATGTAGGACAAAATGTAGGCTGTCCTATATTTGTCCTAAATTTTTAAAACCTTGGAGTAAGTCTCATTGATTTTAATGGGGCTTACTTCTGAGTAGGCATGATGCATAGGATGGGCAGCGATCCTCTCCAAGCTAAACCTTGGAGTAAGTCTCATTGATTATCATGGGGTTTTCTGCAGAGTAGCCATGCATAGGATTGGGCTCTCAGACTGCAACTTGGGAGTAAGCCTCATTGACTTTAATGGGGATTACTTCTGAGTAGGTCTCAAGGGCAGCAGGCAGCAGCTGGGATAGAGGCTGAGGCTGCTTTTGGGGGATGTGGGTGGGAGAGCGCTGCAAGGTCTGCAGGGGCCTGAAGTGCTCTGAGTGCCAGGAGGCAGGTAGGGGCAGGAGCCAGGCAGCCCAGACCAGCTTTGTGGTGGCCGCCCAGGGCAGTGCGCACAGAAGCATGCAAAATTTGAAAATGGCTGCTGCCACAAAGCCAGTTTTTCCAATGGTGGTGGCCAGCTTTGCAGGAGGGCCACATCCACCCTTGTCCTGGGCCACATGCGGCCCCCATGCCTCGTGTTGGGCACCCCTGTTCTAAGAAGATCTCCTGCTACAGGCAGGGGTTTGGACTAGATGACCCACTGGGTCCCTTCCAAACTCTAGGATTCTATGATTCTAATTTGCAATCCATTAACATGCGCAGCTCGAAAGCATGTAAATGCAAGTAGATAAATAAGTACCACCTTGCTGGGAAGGTAACAATGTCCTACGTGCATGTGGGCCACATGCAATGGTGGGCTCCAGCAGGTTCGCACCTATATAAAGTTTAAAAATAGCCATTTAAAAGTGGCTGCTAGATGGGTAGAGAACCGGTGGTTAATTTCTTTAACTCCCATCACTGGCCACATGGAGACGTCTTCCAACTACACTGGCTCTATGGCACTAGAAACAGGGATGAGCACCACACCCGACAGTTGGCCACAACTAGCAGTACAACCTGCAGGGATAACTTTAATGTGCTTAAAAATGAAAAAAAGTTCCATTCCAGCATTTACTTTCTCCAGTACATCCCAATGCATTGGTTTCTCGGGACCAGTTACCTGTTCAAATGAGATGGCTGGACTAATTAATGAAAAGAGAACTGAAGGGGGCTTTGCTTGAAATCACGACAATGCATTTCACTGGGAGGATTTACTGATTAATCTGAATTTCATAATCATCACTGCCTCCTCCGTTAATCTGGACTTAATCTTTTCAAAATGATTGTCAATCTCTGTCCCAACAAAGCATCATCCGAAGGTTTTGTCGCACTTCATTTTTAATTTAAATCTCTTCAAAGACCCATTTGTTTTCCAAAATCCGTCATAATTCCTTTTTTAAAATAATAAAAAAATAATACCTCATTTTCTTAGGGTCACCATTTGATTGGGTTGTTGCTTTCTTGGTTAATTCAGAGATAGTGCTTGCTTGTTTATTTTATTTTATTTTATTAACTATGCAGGAATAATTTTTCTCAGTATCAAGGAGTTAATGAAAAGTTTATTCTTTATTAATGAAAAGTTTCTACTTCTGTATATCCATAAAAATACAGAAGAACCATCCATAAATTGTACTTATGTTCAGGTCCTTAATACAAAAATAGATTATTTTTAATTTCTTATTTACTGCACAATTCAGAGTAACTATAGGAGCTCTTAAGAGACATTTATGTCGACATAGTTAGGGCGCCACACAATGGAAACCTATGAGAAATTCATAGAGCTATCCAGAGTAAATTTTGATTACATTGATGTAAGAGCTCCCACAGTTACTCTGGATTGTGCAGTTAATCACGATCTCTTTCATATCAATTTAATAGGAAATGCATCTTTATGTGCACCTTATTTAAATTTCTCCTAATTGGACTTTTGTCTAGAGAATTCTAATTTCCACTATTTAAAAAAATCCTAGATGAGAGTCCCATATTAATTTCAGCAAATAATTTCTCCTGTGATATTAGAGAAGAATATATATATATTCTTGTAAGATATATCTATATCTATATCTACCGTATATCTTAACAAGCGATCCACATAAGGAAAAATTTCTCTAGAATTCTGCTTCACATAACAAACGGCGCTTCACATAACAAACACACTCTTTTGCAGTTGAGGCAAACATGCTGGCCAGAGCCCTGCCCATAGCGTGCCTGCCCATAGCGAAAGAAACACTTCTGCGCTATTCCTCCTGTGGCCCAGCGTCCACTGGGCAGAGGGAGAGAAGAGCAGTGGAGAAGAGGGAAGCAGCTCAGGGTTAGCCAGAAGGGAGCAGGGGAGAGAGAGGCTTAGGATGAAGAGGAGGAGAAAGTGGGGAGACACTGGGAAAGTGGCTTGGATTGCAGCCTCCTAACCATGTCTACCCAGAAGTAAGCCCCATTGTGTTAAATGGGGCTTACTCCCAGGAAAGTGTCTTTGATTGTATCCCCCTAACCATGTCTACCCAGAAGTAAGCCCCATTGTGTTCAATGGGGCTTACTCCCAGGAAAGTATCTTTAGGATTGCAGCCTGAGTAGACTTCATAGGATCATGCACACTGAATACATGTTTTGAATTCAATTCCAATGTTTTGTCATCATTTTTGCATCCAGTTAATAATTTTATATAATTTTTTGGGTTGTGGAACCAATCGTTTGAGTTTCCATTATTTCCTATGGGAAAATCCGCTTCACATAAAGAGCAAGTTCAATTGCACTTATTTCCTAGTAAGTGTATATTCGTAGCAGATGTGCAATGGAAATTTGGATACCATGGTGAAACTGCTTCGGAGAGAAAGGTTTTATACAAATCGAATGAATGAATGAATGAATGAATGAATGAATGAATGAATGATAGGAGAAACAGCAAATCTGAAGAATACGATGATGATGACGATGACAATGATGACGATGACGATGATGGTGATGATGATGATGATGATGATGATGATGATGATGATGATGTACTATTTCACAGTTGCCAGGTGTTTGACTGGAATTGGCTCTATTGTGATTCGGTTCCTATCCAAAGAACTAGGAATCTCAAAGCTATCATCATCATCATCATCATCATCATCATCATCATCAATTCAATTTTGATCCCGCCTTTCTTCCTTGGATAAGGAAACCCAAGGCGTTGAACACATTTAAAAGCAACAATAAAACACAATCAAAATTGGATAAAATATGTCTATATGGCATGTATCCAAACCCTTTCAACTACTGGCTCCCTTGACTTGCTGGTCCATCCAGTTTGAGGATTCTAGTCTCCTCGGGCTGGATTCTGCTGCTATAAGAGTCTATAATGGGATTTAGTTCTGAGTAGACATGCATAGGATTGAGCTCCAAGTTTCCCTAGAAATCCTCTCGAAGGATTGATGACTTTCACGATCATCCAAAGTCAAATGTCTCCTCCTGTCCTCTTCTCTGCTATTATCTTTCAGTGTCATATTAGTTATATTTGGCTGTGCCACATTAGGTTATGTCAGGAATTCAGGTTATGTGAGCGATGAAGCTGATGAATGCCGAAGGAGGCACCCGTATCCTTGAAGTGACACAGAAGTACCTATATTTTCAGGTGAATAATTAGCAGATTAAATACAAGGTGATTTCACCTGCAGGATGGCAGCTCCCTGGTGGCTTTTTGGAAGGTATCTCTGCATTTCTATTCAATCGCACTCTCCGCTATGCTAAAGATAAATAAATTATGTTATACTAGTAGAAGGAACATAATTTAAAGGGAGAGATGTAAACGTGATTCCATGCATTCCCAAGAGATCATGAAATGTGTTCAGTATTGTCTATGCACATACTAGGACATATACAATATTTTGTATATTGGTTAGGATTGGTTACAGGCAAATACAATATTTTGCACGTATAAGTGCAAAATATTTAAAATATTTAAAATTGATATATTTTTTTTTAATTCACTCGAAAGCAGTGGTTCCCAAACATTTTAGCAATGGGACCCACTTTTCAAAACAACACTCTGTCACTCTGACACTGTGTTGGAGGTTTGGGGGGGTGATAGAGAATTTATTTATTTTCAAATTTAAATAAATATATATAAATTTATGTGAATGAACATATTAGAAACAGAACTCATGAATGAACTAGCAAAATTTATCTGCCGTTGCATGAGTAATATTTCAAGAATATTTGTGGGCCTGAGCACGGCTGGGTACCACTGGACAGCAGGTGCCCCCCATGCAACAACTTGTCCCCGTGTAATAGCCCCCATGCAACATCCCCCCTGTGTAACAGCCCTTCTCAGTACAGTATTCCCCATGCAACAAAACTCTGAAACACAGCCAAAATGTCACCTCCTTATGATCAATAATTAATCTGCTATTGATGACAGTTTGCATATAAGTGTCCAAATCCTCTGGCTGTGTATTATTTTGTTGAAAGGATCTGCTTTTAAAATGAGTCCATTGAGGCTGCAATCCTTGCCACACTTCCCTGGAAGCAAGCCCCATTGACTACAATTGGATTTACTTCTGAGAAGACACAAATAAGTTTGGGATCCCAATTGGACGTACTGTTATTTTCTAATGTTCCTTCTCACTAGTTGATATTCCAAGGCATATGCCGAACATGGAGATCTTATTTTGCGATCATAACCAAATAGGCTAAGAGCACAACCCTAACTATGTCTACTCAAAAGTAAACCTAATTGTGTTCAATGGGTCTTATTCCCAGGAAATTGTCTTTAGGATTGCAACATAAGTGTCCTAACCATTTTAGGCTGGTCTAATTCCTGGTCCATCTTTGCACTCGAACAATATAAGGAATTACTTTTCAATCACCCTGTATATTTACATCTCAACCCCTTAAGTCCTCTTAGGCCATCTCAGTTCCACAAGCCACAACTTGTGGCTGTGTGGCTGCAATCCTAACACCAAGTTAGACTGGCGTAAGTCCTGACACAAGTTCTGTTCTGGTATGAGGGGGTCATAATAGTGCCAAAAGGCACTTCTGAGCCACTTCTGGGGGGTTAGGCCAGAGCAAAGACATGCACCAGCCTCCACACACCACCATGGGAATGGAAAGTGAGTGAGTGGTTATATTCATTATATAACCAACTAGCAAAAAGCATGCCCGTGTTATGGGAGTAAAATTCCCCCCGTACGCCATACCCCACTGCACATCAACCCCTCAGGCGCATCAACCCCTCATGTGCAACACCCCCCATGCGCAAAATCCCCGATGCACAAAGTCCCCCATGTGCAAAGTCCCCCATGCGCAAAGTCCCCCATGCGCATCAGTCCCCCATGTGCATCATCGCCCCATGCGCAACTTCCCCCAGTGCGCATCAACCCCCCATGCTCAACATCCCCACATGCACATCAACCCCCATGCGCATCAGTCCCCATGAGCAACATCCCCATGTGCATCAACCCCCCATGCGCATCAGCCCCCCATGTGCATCACCCCCATGCACATTACCCTGCCGTGCACATCATTCTGCCATGCACATCATTCTGCCAACCCCCATCTGCAACTTCCTCCGATGCTCATCAGTCCCCCATGCACATCATCTGCCGCATCCATGCATGCACATCACCTCTCCATGCGCATCACCTCCATGTGCGCAACAGCCCCCCATGCACAACATCGTCCCCATGAAACCACTCCCTCCGAACAACATCCCCCCAATGCACCAGGCACTGAGCACCAAATCAGATGGATGTTGGATAGTCTTCCATGTTAAGTGTAGGACAAAAATACGCTACACCCCTTTCCAGCCGTTAAGGGTTAAATTTCTCCACATCAGTTCTTGATGTGACAGAAGGAACACCCTCTCCAAATTTCACACTTCTAGGCCCAGGGGTTTGGGCAGAGCATCCATCAGTCACTGCAAAGTATGGGGAAGAAAAGACGTTGCACCCCATTTCACCCCCTTCTGGTTGGAATTTCCGAAAATTGGTTCTTAGTTACTCCTTCCATTGCAGAAGGAACACCCTCCCCAAATTTCACACTTCTAGGCCTGACGGTTTTGGCAGGGCGTTGATGAGTCAGTAATGATGACGAAGATTAGTTTTATAAAACGCATTGCGCCCCTTTTCACCCTCTTCTGGTTGGAATTTCCGAAAACTGGTTCTTAGTGGATCCCTCCATCATAGAAGGAACACCCACCCCAATTTTCACACTTCTAGGGCCGGCAGTTTTGGCAGGGCGGTGATGAGTCAGTCAGTCAGTGAGTCAGTCAGTCAGTGAGTCAGTCAGTGAGTAACTTTTCTCTTTTATATATATAGATAAGAAGATATTGGTTATTGGTAACCAATATAACCAATATATTGGTTATATAACCAGGTTATATTGGTTAGGATTGCATACATTTTTCTAAATGCATAAAACACTGCCCAGAATGGGTGTTTGTATCTTCAGTTTGTTGGTAGCCTTGGAAGATTTGTCAATCAATTTCCTTGGATAAGGGCACAATCCAGAGTAACTACAGGGAGTCCTTGCTCCGGTGTCAGAACAATTTACTCTGGATTGCAATATGAATTTCCCGTAGGTTTTCACTAGGTGGTGCAGTAACTACAGATGCACGTAATGACTCTTACGTTCTCCCGTAGTTACTCTGGATTGTAGGGTAAACCAAAATTTCACCTTGCAAATTTTTCAAGCGGCAAGCGAACTTTTCATTGTGATAGAGTTGGGCTTTGGGGGACATTTAAAACCGGTTTTATTTTACCGCTCCGTTGGCACCCAATTTAATTTATACAAAGTTGGGAAAAGTTCCAGAAGAAACTATTTCAGGGTTCACCAATGGGGCAATATTCAACCGAGCCCCTTGCTCCAACTCCCCTTCGGTCTTGCATACCAATGAGTGTGACTGTTGTGTTCCTTCTCATTCTCCAGTTCTGAATATTGTTGAGATGCCGGCAAATTCGATATGTCAAAGAGGGTATTTTTTAAAAATAAAAATAAAAAAGAAACCTTGTATTAAACTGACCCGTGGTCAGGTCCCCAAACATTCCACGATTCAATGATTGTGGAATAATTTCTCTGCTGTGAAATTTCTTATTCACAGAGGAATGTGTAGGAGGGAAGGAAGAGGGATTAGCATACTATGTAGGTTTTACCCAGCGCTGAACTTGGATTTCAAGTGGGCGACGAGGGACTCGTTCTTTGTTTTATGGGTATCGATTCCGGCCAGCAATTAAAGCCATTGTTTATAAATGATGTCATCCAGTCGAGTATGGGGTTCCTTCATTCAGAGTATAAGGAACAAGGAAGGAGGGGGAGAGCCAAGTCTTGAGAAGGCCATAAGAAACGTTGAACTAATGTGGCAGAAATGCGGAAAATCTAAATCCCTTCTGAGATCACATTGGGAATGAGAGCGACACAATGAATGTGTTTGGCCATCACATTTTCCCCCTATTTTCCCCCCTATTTCCACATTTTCCCCCTATTATTTAATAATAATTTTGCCATATGCGAAATAGAATTGTATCCCAATTTTTCTCAGGCTGATGCCGACTCCAGGCAGCTAAAAAGTAGAAATTTAAAACATTGGTTTGAGTGACGCAATTTTTGGCAAATCCTAATGCGGAAAGGCATTACCTATTGTTACCTGTTGTTACCTGTTATTCTAGTGTGGAAAGGCATTACCTGTTATTTATCAATATGATCTTAAAGTTTCGGATGCAACTATTAGCTGTCCTCAAGCAGAAGTTGGACAGTCACTGACGAGGGATGCCATAGCAATTTACTGAGGATGGGGTTGATCAAACCAGGAGATCTACAATGGCTACAATCCTATCCACACTTCCCTGGGAATAAGCCCTACTCACTATAATGGGGCTTACTTCAGAGTAGATGTAAGTCTTGAGAAGGCCATAAGGCCATGTTTGGGCTCAACATCCTTTCCTGAGTAGACAGGGTGGGCTCAACATCCCTTTCAACACCATTATTCTATAGGTTTAGGCTAATCACCACTTTCTACCACTTGCCACCCTGCTATATACCATCTAGAGATCACCCTATGGAAACCCATTGTACATCAATTTCTCTTGTTGTGGGGGTCAAATTCACAATCCATTATTTTGTGTTCCATCTTTATTTATTAATATGGAAATGAAATCCTGTTAACTTTTAAAAGAAGCCATAGGCTTTATGAGTGTTCTGCATGTTTTTCACAGATAACTCCATGCTGTCTAATTTGCTTGGAATTAGTACAAATATGAAAAAAAAATTTGTTTGGAAATGAGTACCCCTACAATCCAGAGTAACTAAGAGCCCGTAAGAGCTTTTATGGGAGCCCGTAAGAGCCCGTAAGAGACTTTATGTGTACCCATAGTTGCTGCACTACTTAGTTAAAACCTATGGGAAATTAATATTGCAATCCAGAGCAATTTGTTCTTACACCGGAGCAAGGACTCCACGTAGTTACTCTGGATTGCACCCTACATCAATATTTTCATTGTCCTCCTTGACCTTGTGAGCAGGTAGATTAGATTAGATTAGATTAGATTAGATAGATAGATAGATAGATAGATAGATAGATAGATAGATAGATAGATAGATAGATAGATAGATAGATTTGAATTAATAAATTCTATGTAATAAATTCTCTGTAATACAGAACACCATCCTAACCATATCTGCTCAGAAGTAAGTCCCATTATGTTCAACGGGTCTCACTCCCAAGTGTGTTTAGGATTGTAGCCATAAAGTTAAAATTAAACACGAAAAAGCAATATTTATGAGTGTTTTTAGCTTTTACTTTTGATCTTATATTTTTCTTGGATGTCCTACATTTGGGGGGACCTTGTCCTCTATTTGAGATTATATGTTCATCCTAGGTTGACATCCATACAAGCAAGAAAGGAATGTGTGTTGTCGATCACAACTTCTTTCAGGGCAAAGGCTTCCCCCATGCAAAACCATTGAACCATCAAAGGGAATCCTCTCTGGGAAATGAACTGAACTCTGAAGACAACAAACTCTTCTGCCTTCGGGGGATTTTCCCAGCTCCAGAATAAGATTACTTACTTACATCCTTGCCATTTGTGTGTGTGTGAGTGAGTTTATAACAGCTTGCAATAAACATTTCAGAGCTTCAGTAACTGTCAGATGCCAAATGAACTGGCAGGGTTTCAAAATCTTGGAGATCCTGGAGTGAGTTTTATATATATATATATATATATGATTTATATATAAATCATATGATATATATATATATATATATATATATATATATATATATATATATATATATATATATATGATTTGATTTTCAACATACCTTAATGAGTGTCAGGCGTATACTCCGAACAAGGCTTCAGGTGTGGTCTGGTGTGGTTGAATGAAGGGCTGCAAAAAAAAAGAAAAAGCTAAGCAGGGAAAGACCTGGACCACTTTTGGATGGGAGACCCATAAAGCTTGGAAAAGATGTCCTGAGAGCCATCGGTGTTGCTGTCTACAGCTAGGTTGACCTGAAAACTGCTTCTGCTGGAAGCTTGGAAGGCATTCCCTTATGCCAGATGTGGTGCTGACCATGCAGTGAAGGGTTCCACCTGGAACAGAAGAATTCTACCGTCCATAGAACAATTGCCTACCTTACAGGGTTATTGTGAGGACAAAAAAGGGGGTGCATTGAAGGAGCCTCAAAGACTACTATGCAAATGACATTCCAGCAATCACATGTACTCTGGCAACATCCTCAGTGGCTTCACCCCCCCCCCCCCCGAATCAACAGGGGTATTTTTTAGGAGGTATGATTCTTTACTGAGTACTGGCACCTTTGTGTGAGTACCAGCACATCTATGGGTGAGTACTGGCACCCCCACAATTGCCCCCAAATCCAGACTAACTACGGGAGCACATAAGAGACTTCATGTGCATCCGTAGTGACTGCGTAGTTACACCCATAGTTATGGGAAATTCATATTGGAATCCAGAGTAAGTTGTTCTTACACTGGAGCAAGGACTCCTCATAGTTACTCTGGATTTTACCCATAGACACAAACATACACACAGGTGAATACCTGTGAGTAATGGCACCTATTTTCCAGAAAAAAGCACTCCAAGACCTAGGCTACTATCCTAGGCTTACACTCCAAGACACTTCTTTCACCTAGGCTACAATCCTAAGCACACTTTCCTGGGAGTAAGCCCCATTGAATATAATGGGACTTCTTAGTAGACAGGCCTGGGATTGCATCCCCCGGTTCTAATTTTAGGTGTATTAAAGAAAGCTGGGAAATGGGTGTAAATGTGGAGGCTAACTAATGATAACACAGGCCAGTGCAGAACACAAAAAGTTGCCCCAGAAGTGATTCAAATCAGAAGTACCTCTACTACAGTGATTTTCAGCCTTTTTCATCTCAGGGCACACCATCAGTTGTTTTTACCACTGAAAAGGCACACCATGCTATTCAAATACCTATTAATAAATATCTCTCCCCAAATTCCCGTGGCACACCTGAGGACTGTGGCACACCAGTGTGCCATGGCACACTGGTTGAAAATCACTGCTCTACAACTTAGGCACCACTTACAATTGCCTCTTTACCCAATTAGCATTAAATATATGGAAATGAAGAGCTAATTCATATAAATACCTTATTAGTTCCAAATGTGTAATAGTTTTTGAGTTTAAAAAAATCCACTTTTATTCCATCAGCAGTTGAGTTTTCAATTTCGGGTTAATTGATGACACTGTAACTTTTGAAAGAATGCAGATATTCAAAAGCAGTTTGTTTCATTGCATTCTTCATTAAATTACCTTTCCAATCTATATATATATATAAGATAAAAGTCACTGACTGACTGACTGACTCACCAACACCCTGCCAAAACTGCCGAGCCTAGAAGCATGAAATTTGGGCTGGGTGTTCCTTCTGTGACAGAGGGGTGCACTAAGAACCAGTTTTTGGAAATTCAAACTGGAAGGTGGTGAAAAGGGGCATGACGGTTCTTCCTCCCTGTACTTTGCATTGAAGAATCAGTGACTGAGGGATGCTCTGCCCCAACCCCCGGACCTAGAAGCATGAAATTTGGGGAGGGTGTATCTTATCTCATATGAACACCCACCAAGAACCAATGCGGAGAAATTTAATCCTTAAGGGGCTGAAAAGGGGTGCAACCAGTGGTGGGCAGCGCCCGGTTCGGGCAGATTGTCCGAACCAGTTGTTAGTTCTGCCCCCCCGCTACCGATCCGGTAGCTACGGGGGGGGGGGCAGAAAACCGGGAGTACCAGTTCAGTGGCCATTTTTTATTAAATTTTTGGCTGCCACGGTCGCCATTTTAGCACTGTGCGTGTGCCAACCTTAGAACATGCGCAGTGCGTGTCCTGAAGCTGACCAGCTTCAGGACACATACTGCACGTGCGCTAACCTTAGCGCATGCACAGTGTGCCAGGGTTGGAGGCTGCCCCTCACCCCGCCCCTCGCCCTGCCCACCCTCTTCCACAGCATGCTGGGGTGAGTGGCATGCCCTCCCCGGCCCCTCCCCTAACCCTCCCCGGCCCTGCCCCAGTCCCTCCCCGCCCCCTGACCCTGGCCTGGCCCGCCCACTTCTGGAGGTCCGGTTGTTCGGCCAGGCCCGGCCCACCACTGGGTGCAACGTGTTTTTGTCCTTTACTTAACATGGAAGACTGATCAACCTCCAGCCAATTTGGTGCTTGGTGACCGGTGCAGTGGGGGGATGTTGTTCGGAGGGAGGGGTTGCACTGGGGAGGATGCTGTACATGGGGAGCGTTGCGCATGGGGGGGGTTGGTGCGTATGGAGGGTTGGTGCGCATGGATAGATGTTGCGCATGGGGGGTTGGTGCACATGGGCATTGATGCACATGGAGGTGGGGTTGCGTATGGGGGGCTGTTGTGTATGGGGGCTGTTGCGCATTGGCTGTTGCACATGGAGGCCTGTTGTGCCATAGGGGGTCTATTGAGCCATGGGGGAACTGAAGCGCCATAGGGGATGGCGTATGGGGGAATTTTACTCCCCCAATGCGGGTACACTTTTCGCTAGTTCTATATAACAGGATAGTATTATTTGTCATATATTTGTCATTATTCGTCCCATTTTTGACCATTTTAGCAACTGGCTCAGTTTGTCATTCCCCCCCAACTGCTTACCCACTGCACCACTTTAGCCACACCACTTACTTGTCCCACAGTTGTATTGTGCAGGGCTTGCTAAAACTTATGTACAAAAAATCATACTAACCTAACGAAAGATGCGATAAATTGGTTAACCCACCAGTAACCAGGCTAATGCCAGGCTGCTTTCGCTCAACCAGTCTCAGCCACAAGGGGGAATGGAGCGTTCCTTTCAAGCACATCACAATCACAGCAGACTGACTGCTAGCAAGTGGATAAATTGGAACACTTTCCATTAATAGTTGTAGCTGATGATCCAATAATCACAGTAATATGGAACGGGAGCAGCCTAGTGTGAATTTTGGCATCAGAGACTTTAATTTGCAGAGTGTTTAAACACGCCAGTCCCGACGTGATTCTGATTAACCGTCATCAAATTCGCATGAGCGCAAATCATTTATAGCAGTCGGCTGCCATCTCGTGACAAAATGGCAGGTCTGGAGAACCGGCTACTCAGCCACTGGCCGTAGGAAACTCCCAGGCATTGTTTTGACAAGGAATAACTTAGGCTGCAGTCCTAAAGATACTTTCCTGGGAGTAAGACCCATTGAACACAATGGGGCTTTCTGTAGAGTGGACATGATTAGGACTGTGCTCTAAGTCCTCCATCCTGGATCTCATAATGATTTATGAACCATTCAATACAGTGATTTTCCATCACTGTGCTGTGGCACGCTGGCGAGCCACAGGTGGTCCTCAGGTGTGCTGTGGGATTTTGCAGAGGCTCCGTTATTGGGGGGTTTGAGCCTCCTTCTTGCAGCCTGGAGTGCTTTGTCAATGGTAAAATAACTGACAAGTGTGCCTTGACAATATTAGGGCAAAATCCAGAGTAACTACAGGGCATCCTTGCTCCGGTGTAAGAACAACTTACTCTGGATTCCAATATGAATTTGGAATCAGTCGGTGGTGCAGTAACTACAGATGCACATAAAATCTCTTACATGCACCCATAGTTACTCTGGATTTGGGGGTATGTGCCTTATCAGTGCACATACCAAGAGATGGAAAAGGTTGAAAATCACTGATTCAATAAACTTTCATAAACTCGCGTAAACTTGCCTTGGTTTATTTTTTATTAATAATACATGCAGCTTTTCCTGTAATATTGCAAAGATGGCATACAGTCTGTCTCCCATCCAGGCTTGGATCTCTGCTGAACCTACTTAGATGGAGGAAGGATGATATAAGGGAATCCAAATAGAGCTGCCATAAGTCTCTTCCACAAAATTGGGACAGGACTCTCTGTTCCATTTGCCAGTACGTGAACACAATCCCAGTATGCGATTTGCCAATATGTGAACACAAATAATTGGGATTGTTCTTGTTTTTTGGGACATATAGCAACCCTACTTCCAAACCTTGTCATACATACCTATTTTGGTACCACTGGCATTTCCAAGGATAGCTATAAACATATGCACACCAGGTGCTGTCCCAATTTTGTGGAAGAGAGTTATGGCAACCCTACCAGTGCAGCTACTCACAGGGAACCACTTAGGCCCATATCCTAAAGTCAAATTAATCCCTTTGCTCTCGAGCAGTTAAGGTGACTTTCCATAAAATAATACTAGAGGGTGACATAACTGCGTGGACCTGTAACTGCTATGGATTTTGCCCTTAGGCATGCATGCAACACCCTACACTGGTGAATTGGATTGTGTCAATAGGCTAGCATTTCATTTCCGGTGTCTTGCGCCAACTGTGGAGCACTTGAAAGGAAATCCAGCGGCACAGAAGTAGGCAACACAAGGGTATCATGTGAAGGTGAAAGGATGCTAGGAAAGAGAAAATTCTTATACAAAAAACGGGGTCAGGCAATAATAAAAAGGAAATAAAAGGGTAAAGCTGGATTTGACGGAGCGTGATCTGGAGAAAGTCATTATGGCATGAAGTGAAGTGGAAACTGGTGATGGCAAAGGTTCGAGGAGGGGAGGACTGGCAGGGATGACAGGTTGACTGACAGCAGAATGACAAGGCTTGGAGCTTCACCAGGTCCAGATGGGATGGTCAATCTTTTCCATCAGAAGTTCAGAAACTGACAAGGAAGATAATACATTGGGACAGTTAGGTAGGCATCCAAATTGCCAGGTCATACTTTGGAAGAGTTTGAAGCAATGACATGTTGCTGCTTTTCTTTGCAATGAAATCAGAAAATAAACCAAATGGATGTTAACCCTCTGCTTGCCAAATATTTTTCCAACAGATTCAGTTCTTCAACATACCGTCATCGCAGCCTCGCTGTATCCGGATCTTGTTTCCGCAGTATCCGCAGTTCACAAATTTTCCCATCGTGCTGTTTCACCTGTTTTGTTTGTTTGTTTTAGTTTGTGCATTTGTAACCAACTGAACTGCTTCTTCTACATGCCTACAAGCAAGTGTGAAGATGAAGGTGTTGAGGACGCAATCCTAGCCAATTTAGGCTGGCGCAACTCACCGATGTCCCCCATTCCTACGGTGGTGTGTGAGGTTCAGAGTGTTCCTAGACACAGGGCTAACTCACCCCCCAGGAGTGGCACAAAAGTGCCATATGACACTTTTATGGCAACCCTAGGCCAGCACATGATTTGTACCGGAAGGCATGCTGGCCAAACCAAGGGTTAGGATTCTGCTGTCAGAAGGTTGATATGGAGAGTCTACCCATGGTTTCAGGTTTCTGCAGTAGCAGCAAAAATGTATTTCCATGGATATTAGTATACTATATACTATAGTGTATTATAGACACACACTATATATACATTAGTATATATTAATACACTAGGCAGTAATCCTTAGTATTAGTTTTTACTAATGTATAAGTCTCCCTAGTTATCCACTAGGGTTTTATTCTGGAACCTCCCATGGAAAAAATAAACCCATGTATAAAGAAAACAATGGAAAAATAGATTTAAAGACCCACTTCCAGATTTTACTCCTCTATTGCGCCTAATGGAATAAGTTAGTGCATCAGTATCTGCAGGGGTTTGATTCTGGGAAAGAAAAATGAAATTATTCCTTGCATTACTATCTCTCTACAATAGTGGAAAAGCAGTTTTTAAAAACTGTCATTTGCAATAGCAATTTGTGTTGAGTCAAATCCATATATAAAAATATCAGTGCATAACAAGGATGGACCTGTAATTACTTACTTTATTTAGGCTGAAATCCTAAACACACTTTCCAAGGAGTAAGACCCACTGAATACAATGGGGCTTGTGTCTGAATAGACATGAGTAGGATTGTGCTATTAATAGTATCTACTAATTTCTATTAATTAATAGTAATAGTATTAACCTCAATTATCATTATTAGTTCAATTAAACAGTTCAATTATTAGTTCAATTAAACTGTGGGCAAAATCCAGAGTAACTATGGGGAATCCTTGCACCGGTGTAAGAACAACTTACTCTGGATTCCAATATGAATTTCCCATAGGTTTTCACTAGGTGGTGCAGTAACTACGGGTGCACGTAATGTCTCTTACATTCTCCCGTGATTACTCTGGATTTGGGGGTATGGCTGGAATCCTAACCTCCAGTTAGGTTGGCACATGTCCCATACTGACCTGTGTTTGTCGCAAAAGTGTCATAAGGCACTTCTGCACCACCCCGGGGCAGTTAGGCCAACGCACCCATATATGTCAGCCTACCCACACCACTACGGGAATGGGGGGATGGCTGAGCTGTGCCAGCCTAAATTGGTTAGGATTGTGCCCTTATGTCAAGTCAGGTCCAAGACCCTCATACGCATGAAACCGGCACAGCAAACTCTCTTGTGCCATGCCAGCCTCTTCTCTTTCTGGATGAAAAATATATAGTATTCATGTTCCCTGTTCCCAACCACCCTCCTGGCATAAGTGCCACCAATGTCATTGGTTGTTTGCTTATTTGTCACTGTACGTGTTCGTGCAAATCCATGCTCTCTATTTGCAAAGCTCGTTTCCTCTGGAAGCCGTTTTGTCATAAAACTTACATGAAAACATCAGGTCTGTAAATCATAGATGAGTGGGCTCTTCCGCTCTTTCGCAGGGCACGGAACACGCTTGGAAGGGAGCCAAGGAACACAGACTCTCTAACAGCCATTGTCTCCAACGCCGCATGTACGATTAAATCGCAAACGTACATTTAATTGAACTTAGGCAGCTGCGTCAAGAGGAGGTCCCGGGCTGGGAGCGCAGCCTTGGAATCGGCTCCATTCCACTTCCGAGGAACATACTGTTAAAAATACAAAACAATTTAGCACTCTTCAAGAATTGCCTAGTAGCGGCGATGCTGTGTTAATTTCCAAAGCCAGGCATGCATATTTCAAATCTCAACAAGTTGGCAATCATCGGGAATTCTCCCGGGTGCAAACGAGCTTCACGGAATTAGAAAGTCTAATCAATTGGAATTAGAAATGCTTATTATTCTTTGGATTTTTAAGAGTACCTGGAAGGAATCAAGTTAGATAGACTGAAACCAGGATAGCGATAGAGGATAGAGACTCAGCAAAACTGTCCATAATTAAACTATGGAACTCACTGCCACAATGCATGACGTCACCTTTTGTTTAAATCATACCAAAACCTCCTTAAATCCTACACAAATATACCAAAACTTTCTTAAATATATTTGTGAAAGTGGACTTCGTCTTCTATCAGATTATGTGAGTCATGATAGACAGCACAACCTTAATAAATAGAGATATTCCTGAGACTTTATATACATTATACTATACACACTATATATATATATATATATATATATATATATATATATATATATATATATATATATATATATATATATATAGTGATTAACGTATCAGTACATCAGTGTGTGGTGTGTGTGTGTGTGTGTGTCTGTCTGTCTGTCTGTCTCTGTGTGTCTGTATGTGTATGCCTCACATAAAAAGCTTAATTCGCTCCAGAGGCCTGCTCTTTAAGTGAAACACTCTTTAAGTGAACCAGATTTTTCCATAGGAAATAATGGAAACTCAGACAATTGGTTCCACAACTCCCAAAATATTCATATCAAAATATTAACTGGATGTAAAAATGATGACAAAACACTGGAATTGAATTCAAAACAGGCATTCAATGTGCATGATCCTATGAAGTCTACTTAGGCTGTAATCCTAAAGACACTTTCCTGGGAGTAAGCCCCATTTAACACAATGGGGCTTACTTCTGAACTGACATAGTTAGGAGACCGCAATCAAAGACACTTTCCTGGGAGGCTTACCTGGGCTGCTGCTGGATGTTCAAGGTGGTCGATAGGGGTACTTGGGGGCAGTTAGGGGCAGCTGCCTCTGGCACCTCCATGCAACTGCCCCCAAGTTGGGGGCAGTTAGAGGCAGCAGCGCTGGCCGGCAGCCCTTTTAAAGAGCCTCCATGTGGAGCGTCAGGGCTGCATAGCATGCGTGCCCATAGCACACTTGCTTGTTAAGTGTTGTGGAACTTGTTATGTGAAGCAAGATTTCTTGGAAATTTTTGCTTGTTTAGTGAAACGCTCATTAAGCGAGATACCACTGTGTATACGTGTGTGTGTATTTATGTGTGTGTGTATGCACACACACGCACACACACACTGATGTACTGAAACATTAATCACCACTTTGGAAATGAGAGCAATACCATTCACATCTTGACAAGGATTAAAATCCAGGGATGAAAAGGCAGTGTCTGGAGTTGGCCTTCATTTGAAACTAATATTGGGATGTTACTCTTTTGCAGTTTGAAACCTCCAAGCCTCCTCTAAATCCAAGATTTAAGAGAGGGGTTGCAACAGATCCACTGGCCGTGGAACGTGGGCTCCTTGAAGCAAACAGATGAGGCTTAAGTGCATAATGTGATAATATTTACTGCTTTCTAGTTAGAAGCGGCAAAATAAATTCAGCTGAGAGTTCAGTTCAAGGTTAAAAGGTAGGAGAAAATATTGGGTGCATTTCAGGCAATGAGGACACACTGTACATTAACAAATCATGAGCGCATGGTTGAGTACACAGTTTCTTGATACATCTCTATTTGCTTAGTTTGAGGCACGTAGAAACTTAGGATAGCCTATTGGAAATACAGTGGCACCTCACATAAAGAGCTTAATTCGTTCCCGAGGCATGCTCTTTGTGTGAAACACTATTTAAGCGAAGCAGATTTTCCCATAGGAAGCAATGGAAACTCATATAAAAATATTAACTGGATGTAAAAATGATGACAAAACACTGTAATTGAATTCAAAACATGCATTTAATGTGCATGATCCTACGAAGTCTACTTAGGCTGCAATCCTAAAGACACTTTCCTGGGAAGCTTACCTGGGCTGCTGCTGGAGGTTCAAGGTGGCCAGTGGGGGTACTTGGGGGCAGTTAGGGACTTTTAAAGAGTTGGCTGGCAGTCCTTTTAAAGAGCCTCCGTGCAGAGCGTCAGGGCTGCATAGCACACGTGCCCATAGCGTGCTTGCCTGTTAAGTTAAGCATTTATCGCTATGTTAAAAAAAATCACATGAAGAAATACTGCTGGAAAACTAATTGTTCATCAAATAAAAACAGGTTCATAATCCCCAATTCAAACTACTGATCCCTGCAGGTGTCAAATTGTAGTGGGAATAATAGTGGTCCAGAATGGGATCCATTCCCAGAATGGGATTAACAGTGGGCCCAGAAGATTGGGTCAGAATGGTCTAGTGCAGGGGTATAGAATCCCTGGATCAGGGCCACATACACCACATGGTGAATCTCCATGTGACCCACAGCAAGCCCCTGCATACAGCCTGTCGGAAAACCATTTAATTTCCAGAGAGACGCACCTCCCCTCTGTGTATGAAAGTACTTATGAACTGATTTGAAGAAAGAACAGCAAACAAATATTGTACACAAATGTACAACAAAATTTGGGATGCACTGTCAGGATATAGACTCAGCCAATCACTGGAGTACTAAGCCGCTGCATGTACGTGCGCCACCACATTGACGTCTCTCCATGTTAGAAAATGTTTATGATTTGAATTCATCCATTCATAAGTTCTGTCACTAATATGTTTTTATATGTAAAAATGTATCATGATGTGGCCCTCTTGCCAAAAAGTTTCGCCCATCCTGGTTTAATGATTTAGGGGTTAGACCCAAAAGATCCAGGTTCAAATTCCAGCTTAGCATGCAGTTTCCTGGGTGACCTTGGGCAAGTCACACTCTCTCAGTCTTGTCTACCTCTTAGGGTTGTTGTAATGACAAAATGAACTATATACACAACTGTGCGATCCTTGGAGGAAGGGTGGTTTAAATATGCGGAAAGGGTACAATCCTAAGCCCCAGTTAGGCTGGCACAAGTTGTGGCACAGTTCTGTGCTGGCATGGGGGTGTCACAAAAGTGTCATAAAGCACGTCTGTGTCACTCCTGGGGGGAGTTACGCCAGTGTACAGACATGCACCTGCCTCCCTACGCCACCACGGAAGAGGGAAAACAGTTATGCCAGCCTAAATTGGTTAGGATTGCATTCACAATAGGGTGGCCTTATTCAATGGAGGACAGAGTGTCTTGACCTTAAAAGCAATGTATGGAAAAGAGAATTTTGGCAAGTACTGATTTTTAAACCCTTCCATGTTGAGCTGAACTTGACTCAGTGCACACTCCTAACCATGTCTACTCAGAAGTAAACCCCATTGTGTTCAGTGGGTCTTACTCCCAGGAAAGTTTGTTTAGGGTTGCAGCAAACATACTATCAATCCATCCTACGTTGTATATGGTCACCCTGGCCCAGAATGTATGTACATGTCCTAGGATAGCTGTAACTTCTGGACCACATGCTTATGTTATTATATTTTGTGCTTTTCATCAATAGAAAAAACACTGGACTATTTACAGAATTAAGACAAAGCATCTCATCTTTTTTTGTTCAACTGCACATGATCCGTGAACCGGAGCTCCATTTTATTGGCAGGCAGCCACAGCATTACAGACTCAGCTTGGCCATCCTTTTGTTGCTGTCTTCAGAAGCATCAGATCTCAAGGCCTCGGAGAGTTTGAGAGCTATAACTCCTACAAGCCAGCATGTCTTTTTAAGACCACGTTCAAATCCGTGGCTTGAAAAGTGGCATTTAAGACCATCATCCATCTCTACATTTGAGGAAAGGTGAATGACACACGAACAGAAATCTTGATGCACACTTGATGCAATCCCTTGATCCACCGTTGATGTACTCATTTAATCGTGACATGCCCCCAAATCCAGGGTAACTATGGGAGCACGTATGAGACTTTACATGCACCCATAGTTACTGCACCACCTAGTGAAAACCTATGGGAAATTCATATTGGAATCCAGAGTAAGTTGTTCTTACACCGGAACAAGGACTCCCCGTAGTTACTCTGGATTTTGCCCCTAGAGCACAACCCTGACCAGTTTAGGCCAGTGCAACTCATCCATCTCCCCGTTACCCTAATGATGCGGAGAGACTGATGCATGTATATGTACTGGCCTAACCCCCAGGAGTGGCACAGAAGTGCTTTATGGCACTTTTGTGATAGCCCTAGGACAGCACGGTACTTGTGTCGGCCCAACTAGGGGTTGGGATTGCAGCCCTGGCCATACTGGAAAATGAGAGGGGAGTAGGCAAAAGCCCAACCTGCCCAGTATACTTAGCCACCCCATCTGAATTTTCCTGCTTGAGCCCTCTTTGAACCCTGGTCTAACAGGCTTCCCAAGGTAGACCTACCAATCCCATAGATCTAGCCTACTAGTCAACATGGCCTCTATCTTTCATTCTCTACAAAGCCAGTTCTAACTGAAGCCAGGGCTGCAATCCTAATCTCCAGTTAGGCTGGTTGAAGCCCCAGCATAAATCCTATGCTGACCTGGGGTGTCACAAAAGTGTCATAAGACAATTTAGCGCCACTCTTGGGGAAGGGTTAGGTCAGTGCATGGACATGCTCTTGCCTCCCTACATCACCATGGGAAGAGGAAGACTGATGAGTGGGGCTGGCTTAGGTTAGGATTGCACCCAAAGTCTAACAAAGCCAGGTCTAAATGAGGAGAGGGTGATGATGGGGACTGGGATCAGTCCATTTCCAGATTGGGATTGATTGATTGATTGATTGCATTTGGATTGGTTTAAAAAAGCAACTTCAGCATTCAAAACTAATAAGAACAATACCTGCCTTGCATTCCAATGAGACTCGAGACTCATTTAATTAATAAAACTGGCAAGATCCCACCCCTGCATTAATCTCATTGATCCTCACCAGGGACCCCTGACCTTGTGAGATGTTAAAAGGCTTCTCTGCTCGGAACAGATGGGATGTCGCTAATTAAGACAGGCACTCGTTCAGTTTCTTGTGCGCTCGCTTGATTTTTGGATGTCAGAACTAGTGTGGAAACCACCTCTCCCCTATTGGGAAGCATGTCAGAAATACCAGATGCACCCGTTGATTTCAAGCCAATATAGGATTATAGGATCTGCTTGAAATGCCAATCTCCGAATGGCGCGGAAAGGTGGGGTAGAGATCCGATAAATAAATAAATAAATAAATAAATAAATAAATAAATAAATAAATAAATAAATAAGGGGAAGTGGGAGAGACGGCAGTCCGTCAGCAATGCTGCATTTGCCTGAGCATTACTTACAGAGCAAGGTGCAGAAATCAGTGACTTCCTTATACTGGTCTCATACTGGTCTCTCTTCCAGGCATGAACAATCAGCCCCCATTTAGCTTCAAGCAGGCAGGCAGCTCAATCTCTGGACCTCATCTACTGCTTATTTTTTTTAAAAAAAAATAGTTATTAAATTAAATATAAATTAAATACTATTTTGCTTATTAAAATTTAAGATCATCATTTTGGACTGAAGCTCACAATCTTAAAGATCCAAATCAGGTCAGGATAGCATATGTTTAATACTTCTGGGCTTGCACGAAGTACATCTTGTACATCATGTACATTGTATGGTGATGAGTAGTACCAAGGACACAAACATAGTGGACATCCTGGTGATGGTATTCCATCGTCAACTAGAACAGAGGATTTCAAAATTGCCACTCAGCTTTGGGTAAAGACAGGGTGACCTGACCATATATCATAACCTCCAAGACAGGACCTAGCACAAAATAAAAGCTGAATATACTCATATATATATATACACACACACACACACACACACACACACACACATATATATATACACACACACACACACACACACACACACACACACACACACATATATATATATATATATATATATATATATATATATATATATATATATATATATATATATATATATATATATATATATCTTTTGCATGGTTAATTTAAACACAATTATATTGCTTATTATGTGTGTTGCCATATGTCCCAAAAAACACAGACAACTGCAATTTTTGGGAATTGTGTTCACATACTGGCAAATGGGACTGAGGGTCCTGTTCCGGAAGAAAATTATGGCAGCCCTACTTATTATTAAATTTAAAACTGTTTATTACATATATTTTATGAATTACAAGCAGGCTAATGCTGTCTCAGACTACGGAAAGAGGGACAATGAAGATTTTTTTTCAGGACACATAGGGCACAATCCAGAGTAACTATGGGGAGTCCTTGTTCTGGAGGAAGAACAATTTACTCTGGATTGCAATATGAATTTCCCATAGGTTTTCACCCATAGGTGCAGTAACTACGGGTGCACGTAACATCTCTTACGTGCTCACGTAATTACTCTGGATTGTAGGGATAATTAAAAAGTGGGACATGTCCTGGAAAGCAGATTTAGGGTCACACTAGGGTTGCCATAATTCTCTTCCACAAAATTGGGACAGGACCCTCTGTCTCATTTTCCAGTATGTGAACACAATCCCCCAAAATCAGAATTTCAGGATATATGGCAACCCTAGATTACTCTGGATTATGACTCAGAAGGGCTGAAACCAGACTACTATTGACTCATTTAAATTTTAGGTTTTTTATTTCTCTGCCAATTTTAATTTGGTGGTGCTTTTGTCGAACTTAATGAAGGACTGTGGTGTTAAATTAAACCCTAAGAAAGTTAAGAAAGCATTTCCATATCTGCTTAAATCATTGTAATGGGGAAAAAAATTAATGCTTGGAGCAATAATTTCTTGCTAAGAGGCAAAAGGCCCTATTATAGCTTTTCTTCCACCGTTGAATAATTTCACATTAGTTAGATACTTTCATTTCATATTTCTCTCACAATGGGGAGAAAGCATCCCGCTAATGACGGCCTTGCATCATTTGTCAAGATCTATGTCTCCCGCTCAAGACATCCTTCACTGACAATGTAATTCAAGGAAATTCTACCAAACTCCATCCTTTTTCCAAAGGATAATGTTGCGGGCCTTGGATGAACCATATCTTTTTGGCACGCTGCATATTAAAGATAATTCTTTGTACGGGATTGCTTTTTATAGACTTGTTCTCATCTTTAAAAGGGTTCTCGGAAAGAATAACCCATCCTATATCTTCTTTCCAACTTTAATTCATAGTTTTTACCCAATGTGGGTGACTCAAGAATATATATATGACCAAGGTAGGGAATGACAACTCAACAAATGGGAAATTTATTATTATGTATTATTTCACAGTCACTGGGTGTTTGACTGGAATTGGCTCTATTGTGATTCGGTTGTTGTTGTTGTTGTTGTTGTTGTTGTTGTTGTTGTTGTTATTATTATTATTATTATTATTATTATTATTATTATTATTATTATTATTATTATTATCCATAAATACACAGCGAACAATTTCGTGCTGGTTTCATTCTCATCACCAGTCGGACCCTTCCCAAGAGTCTAGGACTGTGTGATGTAGCGGCGTATAGTTCGTGCTGATCCCAGAAGAGCGGCTTTCTGCAATTGGCAGAGTGATATTCTGTCAATGCCAATAGTTTTCAGGTGCCTGCCAAGGTCTTTGGGCACTGCACCCAGTGTGCCAATTCCCACTGGAACCACCTGCACTGGCTTACACCAGATATGCTGTCATTCAATTCTTAGGTCTTGGTAGTGGGAGATCTTTTCCAGGTTTTTCTCCTCAATTCTGCTGTCACCTGGAATGGTGATGTCAACAAGCCACACCTGACTGCTTTCTATGATGGTGATACCTGGAGTCTTGTGTTCCAAGACCTTGTCCGTCTATATCCTGAAGTCCCACAGAGCTTGACCTGCTCATTTGCAACCACTTTTTCAGGCTTGTGGTCCCACCAGTTTTCTGCCACTGGCAGATGATATTCTTGGCATAGGTTCCAGTGGATCTTCTAGGCAACAGCGTTAGTTGTGCCTCAGTTTGTAGTCAGTCTGCGTGATCTTCTTGCAGCCACTTAGAATGTGGTCGATGGTTTCATCCCCTTCTTTACAGAGCCGGCATTTGGGGTCATGGGCTGATTTGTCAATTCTGACCTTGATGGCATTTGTCCTGATTGCCTGTTCTTGGGCAGCCAGTATCAAGCCTTCCTCTCCTTCTTCAGTGTTCCACTCGTGAGTCACAACCAGACTTATCCTGATCCACTTTTCCTTTGATCTTGGCAAGGAATTGGCCATGCAGTGCTTTATTCTGCCAACTGGCAGTCCGAGCCAGTTGAATTGCATTTTTGCGATATCCATAGTTGGTCTGCTGCACTTTCAGCCACTTTCTCTTGCTGACTCAGTCAGAGCAGATTCCTGGCTCTCTCGCACATCATCTGCTGGGGCATGTTTTTCTTCTTCCACCGACTGCTTCACTTGCAAAAGTCCTCTGCCCCTGATCTTCTAGGCAGGTACAGCCTGTCAACATCACTACATGGATGGAAAGCATGGTGAATGGTCATTAATTTCCTTGTTTTCCTGTCCAGTCCTCCAGTTCCTTCTGTGTCCAGTTCACAATGCCAGCAGTAGACCTAACTACAGGTACGGCCCAGGTATTTATAGCCTTTATAATGTTGCCGCCATTCAATTTGCTCTTCAAAATTTTTCTAACCCTTTGTATGTATTCTTTGCTGACCACAGTTTTTACATGCCTGTGCTTGATATTGTGCAGCTGCAGAATGCCCAGGTATTTGTAGGCTTCAGGCTGGTGGCATTTAATGGTTTGGCCATTCGGCATTTCAGTGCCATCTCTTTCAATGATCTTCCCTCTCTTTAGTGCCACTGTGGCACATTTGTCCAGGCCAAACTCCATGTTGATGTCGGCACTAAAGACTCGGACTGTACTGGTGAGTGGCTGGATTTCTGCTTCTGACTTTCCGTAGAGCTTCAAATCATCCATGTACAATAGATGGGAAATTTTCTGTGAATTTTTGGCAGTTTGGTAGCCCAGATTTGCTTTCAAATAAATTATTATTATTATTATTATTATTATTATTATTATTATTATTATTATTATTATTATTATTATTATTAAAAACAACTGTAATACACAGTGAACAATTTTTGCTCAGTTCCATTACTTTCTATGGGGCTTACTCCCAGGAAGATGCTATTAGGATTGCAGCCTTAGAATACAATCCTAACCCTGTCTATGCAAATGTAAGCCCCCATTGTGTTCAATGGGTCTTACTCCCAGGAAAGTGTGTTTAGGATTGCAACCATAGTTAGTTAGTTAGTTAGTTAGTTAGTTAGTTAGTTAGTTACTGTACAATCCAGAGTAACTATGGGAAGACATAAAAGGCACTTACTCTGGATTGCTCTATGCATTTCCAATAGGTTTCCCACAGGTGGCACCATAACTATGTTGGTGTAAAAGGTCCCGTGGTTACTCTGGATTATAGACTCAGTCGGACAGACAGACAAAAGCCAGATAGCGATAGATAGATAGATAGATAGATAGATAGATAGATAGATAGATAGATAGATAGATAGAGCACCATCCTTACCAGGTCTACTCAAAAGTAAGCCCCATTGTGTTCAATGAATATTAAGCCCAGGAAAATGTCTTTAGAATTGCAGCCTTAGTATTTGATTTATATCCCGACTTTCTTCCTAAAAGGGTACTGAAGGCATCTAACAACAATTAATACAAAGAATAAAATATAATTAAAACTAGATTAAAACAATAAAAAGCAGACAATAAAATACATTAAAAACTAGATGGAAACACTGAAAAACCCAAGTTAAACCAAAGTTCTGGGGAGCCCCTATAGACTGTTACTCTAGAAAGTGAGTCCTGGTGCTAAAACATTTGAGAATCACTAGTTTACACTATTTTGTACACACACACACAAACCCACACCCCACAAGTAGATCATAATTACTCACAGTCTGACAAATGATCACTGGAAATATGTATCATTGAAAAGTAACTGATTCTTTTTTTTAAAGGGCACTGCTAATGGTAACTTTGGCAATGCTTACGTCACGGATATTAGTCTTTCAAATGTCAGTGACACTAGAAGAAAAACAGATGATCCTTTTAAAAAACAGTTTAGAATCATTAGTTTTGTTACTCTTTTAGTTCATTTCAGGTCTAAGACAGGAAATTTCTATAACTGGAACTAAAAACTTATTATAAAGGGATTCTACAGGCCTTATCTGAGTCATTGGCCATATATCATAGGATGACCATATTTCATCAATACCCTGGAAAAAAAATATATAGTTTTCATTTATTTACTGTATTTACTCAAATCGAACACCCACCTTTTTCAGCTGAATTCAGTCTCCAAAGTCAGGGTGGGCATTAGATTTGATGATGCATTGGATTCATGTAAATGCACTAATTCCGAGAACTAGCCTAACCAGGTATACTCAGAAGAAAACCCATTTTGTTAAATGGTTCTTACTCCCAAGAAAGTGTGTTTAGGATTGAAGCCTTAAATGATCTAACTTAAAATTGTTACAGTTAGGCTGAAATCCTGAAGACATTTTCTTGGGAGTAAGACCCATTGAACACTATGGGGCTTACTTTTGACTAGATGTGAAGGATTGTGCTCTCTGGCTACAATCCTAAACACACTTTCGTGGGAGTCGGCCCCATTTAATACAGTAGAACTTCCATCTGAGTAGATATGCTTAGGAAGTCTCTTGCCTGACCAGGTCTACTCAGAAATAAACCCCATTATGGGGCAATCCAGAGTAACTACGGGGAATCCTTACTCTGGTGTAAGAACAATTTACTCTGGTTTGCAATATGAATTTCCCATAGGTTTTCACTAGGTGGTGCAGTAAGTATGGGTGCATGTAATGTCTCTTAAGTGCTCCTGTAGTTACCCTGAATTGTAGGGTATGTTTAATGAATCTTACTTCCAGGAAGTAACTCCCCCCAGTTTGGGGGCAGTTAGAGGCAGAAGCGGTGGCTGGCAACCCTTTGAAAGAGTCTCCGCGAGGAGCATCAGGGCTGCATAGCATGCATGCCTATAGAGCGCTTGCTTGTTAAGTGAAGCGGAAATTGTTATGTGAAGCAAGATTTCTTGGAAATTTATACTTGTTATGTGAAACGCTTGTTATGCGAGGTGCTTGTTATGAGAGGTACCACTGTATTGGTATTGGTTAAAAGTACAGGCACTCTGTCCTCTGTTCTATATGGTCACCCTGAACCAAGATCTATCCAGCCCTGATGGTATATACAAGCACCATATCTTTTTGTGGGGCTGTTATCATTTGCAAAGCACTTAACATTTAAGGAAAAATGGGGAAAACATTAATTGAGATCATATGATCCGGGGATGCCTCATTCACTGACACTGTAGGTTGAGCAACTGCTGTTCAGAGCAGCCTTCCTTCTCCTCTGGAGAGCTCATTTTCTCCGATAATGCAGAATTTGACCTTTATCTCCGATTGCAAAAGATTATGTGGGATTGTCTGTATCAGATAAAATAGATACCACGAGCCCTTCGCCAAACAGTTTTCCGCGTCAGAAGAACATAAAGATACTATTAGCGTAAGTAAAGTGCTGGGGGAA
The DNA here is from genome assembly GCA_030015325.1 of Cryptoblepharus egeriae. NCBI lineage: Eukaryota > Metazoa > Chordata > Lepidosauria > Squamata > Scincidae > Cryptoblepharus > Cryptoblepharus egeriae. The sequence goes on from JAREYC010000016.1 coordinate 4,939,801, forward strand.
AAATCTATCCATTGATTAAATAAGCAAAAACTGAAAAGAAACACAACAGGAAAAAATCAGTTAATGCACGGAAATCACAGGGAACTTGGCTATAGGGGATGAACCTTTTAAGTAGTTCATAAATGTCAACCATGCAGGGGACACGTGGAGAGGTTTCAAAAGCATCTGAAGCTGTTTGAAGGCCGTAAGTTGCAATCCTAAGCACACTAACCCTACAATCCAGAGTAACTATGGGAGCACGTAAAAGACATTTACATTGACATAGTTACTGCACCGCCAAATGAAAACCTATGGGAAATTCATATTGCAATCCAGAGCAACTTGTTTTTACTCCAGAGCAAGGATTGCCGGTAGTTGCTCTGGATTTCACCCTAAATTGTTCTTATGTCGGAGCAAGGACTCCCTGTAGTTACTCTGGATTGTGCCCTTATTTGGGGGTAAGACCTCTTGCCATAATGGGACTGCTGAGTAGAAAGGTTTAGGATATGGTGGTGTCAATAGGACTGTGTCTTTAATATAGGTTTATCCTCTTTATCAGGGTGACCATAAAGAATAGAGGATGGAGTGCCTCTACCTTTAACCATTGCATAAAAGAGGGAATTGAGGCAGGTTTAGCTCATCATAGAAGGGTTTTAAAAAGCAGCACCTGCCTCAGTTCCCTCTTTTATGCATTAGTTAAAGGTATAGGTACTCTCTCCTCCACTCTATATATCCACTCCACTCCACTCCACCCCACTCCACTCTATATCTCCTCCACCCTGCTTTTTATCCATGTTTCAGGACCTATAGATTTGACTCAGTGAGGGTCATGAAGTTCTTACAAGGACTTATGAGGGCTGGAAAGTCAGAGAATGACCTCTTCAGCTCTCAGAATGTCTCCATATGGGAAGGGCATGATTGGCCCCAAGGGCAGCATCTAGGACATCTCCAGTGCTGTCACATTAGCTCACTTGCACCTATGGATTACGTACTGCACCTACGGATTACATACTATGGATTACAAATACATACTGGTGGGGAGAATGGAAAATGTAATAATAATGTAAGGGGGCACCGCTGATTTACAAATGCATTCCTTTCCATCCTCTAAGCCAGTGGGGGGTCACAACTTCATTCCAGGGGAGGGAGGGGCGTCACAAAAAGCTGGGTGCAACACTCTTGGAATTTGGCACTGGGTGTTTCCATCTAGGAATGGGGCACTCAGGCTGTTTTCCTGAGAGTAAATCTTATTGAACACAATGGGACTTACTTCCGAGTAGATATGTAGGTGCTCTGGCATCACAGTTCCAGCCATGACATCACTTCCAGGGTTGTCCGAACAGATTATTTCCAGAAAGGGGGGGTCTCAGGGTGAAATGCTTGAGAACCGCTGCTGGAAGCACCACAATATGAGTTGCAACTGTTGGCAAAAGGAAAAATACACACACAAACACTCATCAGCATTTGTTAACCTCTGTTGTTACTGAGCAAATCCAGCATGAACTCTGGTTTCTTTTGGGACCGATGGCAAAACTCTTGAGTAAAAATGAGAATTGCTTTTCTCACCCCTGTGCCTGTGTTTTCAGCTGATGTTTCAACTAATAAAAGATGTTTGCAGAGCAAACTTGTACCATAATCACACCTCGTTGTGAGGCCGGGGCAGGCAGGGATGTTGTAATCGCATTCCTTCTCCCAGTGATATTGGCTTCTAGCTGGCTATAAAATATGAATCCACCCACTTACTCCCCCTGCTTCCTAGGCTAGTTGGATAGATAGATAGATAGATAGATAGATAGATAGATAGATAGATAGATAGATAGATAGATAGATAGATAGATAATGTATGTGTGTATGTATGTGTGTGTATATATACATATGTGTGTGTGTGTTTCTATTTATGACTGCAATCCTAAAGACACTTTCCTAGGAGTAAGACCCATTGAACACATTCGGGTTTACTTTTGAGTAGACATGCTTAGGATTGTGCTGTATGTCATCCATCTATCTATCAAAAAATTTCTTGGCTGGGATACAGCAAGTTTTTGGCACTCGACCAGCCTATACCTGTCTACTCTGAAGTAAGCCTATTACAGTCAATGGGGCTCACTCATAAGTAAAGGAGGAAATGGATAGAAACCTGAGAGGCTTAGCCATGAGGGTCTACTCTAAGGAAAGCCCTATTATAAACAGTGGGGCTGTTCCGTTATAAACATATATATATATATATATGTTTGTGTGTGTGTGTGTGTGTGTGTACATAGATACATATATATATATATATATATATATATATATATATATATATATATATATATATATATATATATATATATATATATATATATATATATATGTTTGTGTGTGTGTGTGTTTGTGCTGCCTGATTTAATGATATTTCTGTGCATTTAATATTTGCATTATATTTATTAATAAGGGTTGGAGGCCTTTTTGGCAAAGGCAGCCTCATTTATTTTTCAGAAATGCTTTTACAGCACAAGGCTGCCTTACTTACATATGTTTGTGTGTATGTTTGCCCCCAGGATGTAGAGTAGCAGTAAACCTAAGATAGCTTAAAATTGTCTTATAAAAATAATAATTTGGAATTTTCTTCTTGGAATACTAACTCCAAGATAATAAATTGACCCATTGGATGCCTGAGCTAGCAGATAAGACATCACGTGACCTGCACACACACATATCCATCACAACTTGTAACCTGTGTGGATCTTTTTCTAGAAATTTCCCTTCTTTCCTAGAAATTTCCCTTCTTAAAGGCAATCTTCAAACCTGTGGCAGGGAGTTCCACAGACTAATTAAACACTGGGTAAAGAAATACTATTCTCTCCCTCACGGGGATCTTCAAGGACAGGCCAAACAAGCACCTGCTGGAGATACTCTAGGGGTTAGTTGTCAAACACACTTTATACAGAGGGTTGAAGTTAATATTAATGGTGTCTCCTTGAGGGCCAGAATCCCATCTTATGCATGTCTACTCTGAAGAAAATTCCATTATAGTCAATGCGGCTTACTCCCAGGAAAGTGTAGACTGAGAAGCCCTTGTGGGCAAAATAAAACGACAAATTTGGTCCACAGGCTTTGGGTGACACCTAGGAGGAATTCCTGCTACATGCAGGGGGTTGGACTAGATGACCTTGTGGGTGCCTTCCAACTCTATGAGTAACCAACTAACTTAGAATAAATAATGTCTTAAAATAACTAAGTTATTTTTTATTTATTGGGGACAGGGGAGTAGAACCCAATCCTGGGAAGAGTGGGTATTTTTAGGTTTTTTTAATAACGTGCCCACCTAAATTGGAAATGTGCTTTATTTAAGCTCTTCTCCCTCTCCTAGCAACCATATAGGCTCCAATGGGACCAGTTGCATCATTCCATCCCTCATTCTCCGTTTCATCTCATCTCATCTGGAGCGATCCCCCCCTCCGTGATCTCACCCTCACCCACTCCTTAGCTAGCAATTACAAGACATCGTTGTCTTCCCCTGACTTATTAAAATAGGGCATAATTGTAGCTGGAATAATTGGCTTTTGTAGCTGAGCACCATTAACCTGGCATAATTGTTCTCCAAGCAAGCAACGCCTTGCTTCGTCTCCCTTTGTTCCGCACGGAAAGGGGCGTCCTAACCTTTGTCGTCTCCGTCTTGGCCTGGCCTGGTTCCACGGCATCCACTGTACGGGCAAAGACGGCCAGCATAATGAGACACTAGGGTGTGATCGAGAACCTCACGTGCCTGGATTTGTAATATAGAGGAATTATGGAGCCAGTGACCTTTGAAGGAGAGGTCTCAGGTCCTCATTCTAGAATGTGCAACCAAAGAGGATTCCTTCTTTCCTTGACTAGATCTCTTCCAGACCATTTGGTGCAGGGTGACCATATACACGGTGATTGAAAAGTAACCCCCTATATTGTAGTTTATAAGTATTTTAAAATAGGGAGTAACTTTTCAATCATCCTGAAGAATGAAGGACAGAGTGTCTTGACTTGCGGCAATTGCGGCAGAGGGAATTTTGATCTGCAGATATTAATTTCAGAAGAACTAAGCCAAGCCTGCATATTTGTGCTTGCTGTTTATAATATCCAGATCCCTGCATGTGTGAATGAGTCATAATAAAGGATGAACATACATTAAAAAATGGACATGCATAATTATGGCTGCAATCCTAAGAGCACTTTCCTGGGAATAAGCCCCATTGAACTCAATGGAACTGTCTTTTAAGTAGACATCAATAGGATTGCACTGAAAGAATGCATCATATTCGACAATGGACATGCATAATAAAGAATGGACATTCAATGGGGAAAAACCACAAGCAGTGTCTGTCTGCTACAGGTGGCTGGAGATGCCTACACGGGTGTGTAGTGGCCACTCCTGATCACTGTCAGCATATATCCCATTTAGTGCTACAACTATACACTGTACAAGTGTACATGGTACAATACAGTTGGGAGAGGCCACTTTTGGATAGGTGGATGGAGGAAAATCCATCACAGTTACAAGCTATGATAGTTGCATGAAACCACCTGGTTTTATAAGTGGGCTATCACCAAGTGACAGATGCAACAGATGCAGTGTGAAGGTCTCTTGTTGTCATCTGTTTTCTGGTGCGTCCATCTATCCATCCATCCGTCCGTCCGTCCATCCATCCATCTATCTATCCATCCATCCATCCATCCATCCATCCATCCATCTACAGTATGCCCTGAAATTTTGGAGAACTGGAGCCAGTCAGTATAGATACTGTGGATGCTGATGATCAGAACAGGGCATGCTCCTATGCATCCTATACATCCCTGGATGCAGAATTTTTCATTTATCTCAGTGGCATTGCTAGAAGTGGGGCACATAGGGAGAATTTTTCAGTTAGCCCAGTGGCATTGCACAGGAGGGGGGCACATGATGAGTGAAAAAACTACTGGCCAAATTTTTGTAAAGTCTTCCAATTTTTGAATAATTCCAAACATCATATGCATATACAGTAAAACCTTGGATTGGTAAAACCCTCTGGTAGTTCTGTTTAAAACCTTTATAGGTATACTCCGTGGTGGGATTTAAATAAATTAACAACAGGTTCTATGTCCTAATAACCTCAATTAACACTAGTTTCTATGTCTCATTAGTACCCGGTTCTCAGAACCAGGCACCCATTAACCTGTGAGAAGCCCCTGAAGCCCACCACTGAGGATTGACAGTGTTTCACAAGACAAGCAAACATTTCGAAGACTTTTGACTTGCAGTACTTCAATCAACACTTTTCTTTATATTTATCCTTCAGTTTTGCACATCAGTAGAATAATTGTATACCCTGAAAAAATAGCTCTCTAAAAACCTATGGAGATGCATCATGGGGTCTCCTGCACCGCTGGTCTCCTGCACTGTGATGCAAACCCTAGTAATGCCACTGATTTCTCCCAAAAAGGATCTCATCCAGAATTCATGCGTGGAACACTTTGTGGATCCAGGAATGGGCCTGTTTATTTTATTATTATTATTATTTTTTTGCAAGACAGACCCATATTATATTCTCCCTTGAAAACATGAACACAACCTGGAAGTTGCGCAATATGCCAGGCGCTGAGAGTGACAATTCCATCGGATTATTTATACCTTAAAGACCTTTTCCATTTTAATCAGAAGCTAAATGTAAACAGAATGAAAGATAAGCATTAGGAAAGATTTGCTTAATTAAAATTTGAATATTTGAACAACTTGGCTGCTTTTCAGAGTGGATAAGCCCATCTGTCTGTTCGCGACCATGGAATATTTATGCTAAGTAACTTTTATAGGTTGGAATTTGCCTTCATTTTGTCCTTCATGGAATAAATAGAGGAGTTTTGCATCCATCCTAAAGCATTTTTCTTTCTCTTCGGGGCAGATGGCAAAATTTTTTTATGGGAAGAAATAAGAGCAAGTAACAGTCACATCAAAGGGCACCATTCTTCTGAGCATGACATAGAGCTGTCTTTGAATTATAGCTCTATAAAAAAGTAGGATCTCCTATAGGGTTGACATGTATCCCGAAAAACCAGGAACAATCCCAATTTGGGGGGATTGTGTTCACATACTGGCAAACGGAAGAAAGGGTCCTGCCCCAATTTTGTGGAAGAGAATTATGGCAACCCTACTCTCCCGGAAAACAGAGACGATTCTCAAATTTTCTCCATCCAAGGAAGGTCTTTATAGCATTCAGATATAGGGCAAATTCACAGCAGTTACGGGTCCACGCAGCTACGTCACCCTCTGGTGTTATGGAAAGTCATCTTATCTGCTCCAGAGCAAGGGGCTTAATTTCACTTTAAGATATAGGCCATACTATATTTACTCGAATCTAACATGTACTTTTTCAGCCAAATTTATTAAGGCTACAATCCAGAGTAACTACAGGACCTTTTACACTAATCTAGTTACGGTGCCACCTATGGGAGATGCATAGAGCAATCCAGAGTAAGTGCCTCTTACATCTTCCTGTAGTAACTCTGGATTGCAGGGTTAGGGCGCAATCCTGAGCAACTATGGGGAGTCCTTGCTCTGGAGTAAGAACACTTTACTCTGGACTGCAATATGAATTTCCCACAGGTTTTACACTAGGTGGTGCAGTAACTATGGGTGCACGTAATGTCTCTTATGTGCTCCCGTAGTTACTCTGGATTGCAGCCTAAATCTCTAAAATCAGGATGTGCATCAGATCTGATGGCACATTAGATTTGAGCAAAAATTGTATTTTGATTAAAATATAGGTCAGAATTTGATTTAGGACTACAGTTGGCTTGGTGGTTAAAGTCACTGTGCCTGTCAATCTGAAGACTGGGAAGTCAGCGGTTCGAGACCCAAGTACTGTAAGGCAGGGTAAGCTCCCATCCTTAGCCCAGATCCTCCCAATCTAGCATTTTGAAAGCATGTAAATGAAAATAGGTAAATAGGTACCACCTTGGTGGGAAGGGGACAGCATTCTGTGCACATGTGGGCCACGTGTCCACGGAGGTGTCTTCAGACAATGTTGGCTCTATGACTCTAGGAACAGGAATGAGCACCACACCCTACAGTTGGCCACGACCAGAGGTATATAACGTGGAGAGACACGTTATTCTTTTTACATGCTGTTAGTTGGTGCATCTCCTCCCATCCCCAGCCCTTTACCATGAGAAAATAATGGCCAAGAGTTGGAGCAACTCTTCCACTTTTCCTACAATCCAGAGTTACTACAGGAGAACATAAGAGACATTTACGTCGATGTAGTTAAGAAACCACCTAGTGAAAACCTATGAGAAATTCATATTGCAATCCAGAGTAAATTGTTCTTCTGTCGGAGCAAGGACTCCACATAGTTACTCTGGATTGTGCCCCAAAACTGACATTCCTTTAGAGGACAATGCAAGGCAGGTTCAACTTTTGGAACAACCTCAGAATGAAAAGAGGGACGATTGTCTTACCCAGAAAAGCACTGATCGTGATGTAGCATATACGTTTGTATAATGGGATTGCATTTCTATATAGGATTCCCCCTCCCCCCTCCCAGGCAAATTAGATTGTAAAACAGCAAGTCTAAGGGCAGGTATTGTTACCTTTATCTTGCTAGTAGAAAAGCCCATTTTTAAACTGTCAAACCCACCTCTGTCAAACCATTTATTTTACTTTACCTTAATTCTTCTTCTCTGCACATTGACAGCGCATGGTGAGTTGTACTTTGACCCCTGGTCTTCCTTTGCATCTCATTTACATAAATTGAAGCAATCTCTTAGGGAACCAAATTGTGGATAGTGTTGACCTATCTCAAGTAGTTCTGAGTCTCTCTCCTCCAACTCTACCCTGTTATTATTTCGCCATCCTCACGGACCCTAAATAGATGGCCGCTTGTGGTGAGGCTGGAGACAACGGGGACGGCATACTAGCCCAGGAGGTGAGACTTAGGCCTCCGTGGGACCGGGTGTTGGAATCCACCAAGAACGACCGGGTCCACTGGTCTGATTCTTACTGGGACCTCCTGCGACTTTATTGTGCGGGGAGGACTGGGGTGTACCCCGGACGTCCGATCTCAGCCAGAGCCAATCCTGGAGTCTCCCGCGCACCAAGACCACTCTGAGGCAGGCTGCAAGAATGGAAAGGGAGGGGGAGTGGGAGGTGTATATAAGGAGGATGCAGGGGGAGTAGGCGGGAGTTGGAGGAGGACGAGGAGATCAAAGAGGACCATCCAGCACCAGTTGCTGTCCAGTTGCTGCGTGCTTCCTAAGGAGAGAAGGAAAAGAGAGACCATCAAGTAAAGTGATGTTGAATGAACCCTTGAATTATACTTACCTGTTGAGCAACCTGTTGGCTGTTAAGACTTACCTGAAAGAAAGCCCTATAGGAAGAGTCACCTGTGAAGAGAAAACAGGGAAGAGAAGTCAGTGGATGTGATCTCATGCTGGAAAGGGGGTGAAGTAACCTACCTAAACTAAGTTGAGCTAGAGACTAAAAGACTCTGTAAGGGTATTGTGTGTACGAAGTGTTGAGAATACGAAACTCTCTCGTACTTCTATGTAACTAAGCCCGTGCTACCTGTGTCCCTGTCTACCTAAACATTAAGCTTATAAAACTTTTGTTAATCATACTCACCTGAGTGGACATTCCTTCTTCTTAAGACTCGAGAGCCAGAAAATCATGGTGGATGAAAGATGCAGTGACTCAGAAATAGAGGTATCCTTGGCGGGAGATAGTGAGGGGCAGGACACTGCTATAGTACACTTGTCGTGGCCCATATCCTAAAGTCAAATTAAGCCCCTTGCTCTGGAGCAGTTAAGATGACTTTCCATAAGATAACACTACAGGGTGACGTAACTGCGTGGACCCGTAACTGCTCTGGATTTTGCCCTATGTCCACTGGTTTTACAATGGCTACTTTAGAGTAGGGTTGCCATAGTTCTCTTCCCCAAAATCAGGAAAGGACCCTCTATCCCATTTTCCAGTATGTGAACACAGTTCCCCAAAATCGGGAGTATTCCTGTTTTTCAGGACATATGGCAACCCTACTTTAGAATCATGCATCCTGCAGGAAGAACAAGGTAGAACATGTGCAGAATACATAGTTGAGAGATCCAATTGGTGAAAGTTGCCCAACATGACATTTTAGGTTCTGAAATTACTCCTGATAGATGATATAGGGGTGAAAAATTAGATTTTTAAAAAAATATAAAGGTAATACGTAACTAGAATTTCTATATTGTTAGAAATATCTTACAATCCTAACCTCCACTTAGGAGGCTTAAGCCCTGGAATAAATCCTATGCTGACCTGGGGGTGTCACAAAAGCGCAGTAAGACATTTTTGCCCCATTCCTGGGGGGGTGGATGCATGGGTTAGGATAATGCACAGGCATACGCTGACCTCCCCACACTATCATGGAAAGATAGGCCAGGTAAGTTAAGGGCAAAATCCAGAGTAACTATAGGGAGTCCTTGCTCCAGTGTAAGAACAACTTTGGATTCCAATATGAATTTCCCAAAGGTTTTCACTAGGTGGTGCAGTAACTACGGGTGCACATAAATTGTCTTATGTGCTCCTGTAGTTACTCTGGATTTGGGGGTATGCTAACCTAAATTTCTTAGGATTGCACCCATAGTTTAAAAAAATATATATTTTTATTCATTTTGTTGTCTATTGGTTTTTATTTATTTATTTATTAGTAGTAATTCATTTAATTCTAATTTATTTGTAGTAATTTGTTTAAAATCGAGGTGTGTATTAGATTGGATGGTGCATTAGATTTGAGTAAATACGGGTACTTTGCTGCAAGATATTTGATAACAAGATACACATGTGTAGCCACAGCTGTTCTTCTTCTTACCAACTGGAAAAGCAGTAGCTGTTTCTAGGCAATTTTCCTCCTCAGTGGAAACAGCGTGAACGGCCACCTAGGAGGAAGTGTGGGACGTTCTTTCATTTCTACTCAGTGTGTCTTAAGAACAATCACAAAGGACTTTCTAGAAACTATTTTCAGATTTATTCCAGTAACAATTTGATTTTGCGGGAGAAAATAACAGAATTGACATTCACCCTACAATCCAGAGTAACTATGGGTGCACGTAAGTAACTACGTTACTGCACCACCTGGTGAAAACCTATGGGAAATTCATATTGCAAGGTACTACTGCTACTAAGGTTGCATATTGCAATCCAGAGTAAATTGTTCTTACACTGGAGCAAGGACTCCCCGTAGTTACTCTGGATTGCACCCTTAACCTATAATCCAGAGTAACTATGGGAACTTTTACTCCAACATAGTTATGGTGCCACCTATGGGAAATGCATAGAGCAATCCCAAATAAGTGTGTTTTATGTCTTCCTGTAGTTACTCTGGATTGTATGGTTAGGCTGCAATACTAAAAACACTTTCCTGGGAGTAAGACCCATTTAACACAATAGTGCTTACTTTTGAGTAGACATGGTTAGGATTGTGCTCTAAGGCTGCAACCCTAAAGACAATTTCCTGGGAGTGTAAGACCCATTTAACACAGTGGGGCTTACTTTTGAGTAGTTGTGGTTAAGATTCTGCTCTGAGGCTGCAATGCTAAAGACAATTTCCTGGGAGTGTAAGACCCATTTAACACAGTGGGGCTTACTTTTGAGTAGACATGATTAGGATTGTGCTCTTAGAAAGCTAAATGTTACTGATGCAATATACCGGCACATCCTTACAGTGAGATTCAAATGCACCTTCTTGGATCAGGAATGACAGGTGAGAAATTGAAACTTCTTGGGTAGTAAGAGCCTGATTTTCTTGCCCAATTCTGCAATTCCATCACACCATGCCTAAGGCAACATTTCATTGAAACAAACATGCACCCTTAATCAGGAACGGTATTTCACTTAGACATAATGCATTGCAGAAAGCACTTTGTGCGCAAATTCAGTGTGACCGTATAGGTAGGGTGACCATATAGAATGGAGGACAGAGTGACTTTACCTTTATCCATTGCATAGAGGAAGGACTTGAGGCAGGTGCTGCTTTTTAAACCCTTCTATGATGAACTAAACCTGCCTCAGTTCCCTCTTCAATGCAAAGATTAAATGTACAGGAACTCTCTCCATTCTATATGGTCCACCTGCATATGGGATAATTGCAAAAGAGGACAAGCCCTGCAAAAAATGTAGGACATAAAAATGTAGGCCATGACAAAATTAAATCTAAAAACACTCCTATATACTGTTTCATGTGGTTAATTTAAACACTATATTACTTGGGGTGCTCTCCTAACCCATTTAGGCTGGCATAATTCACCTGGCATCACTTTCTCTTGTGGTAGGGGGAGCCTGGCGCCTGCCTGCACACTGGCCTAACCCCCCAGGAGTGAAGCAGAAGTGCCTTATGGCACTTTTATGACACCCCCAGATCAGTACAGGACTTGTGCCATGACTTATGCTAGCCTAACTGGGGATTAGGATTGCAGTCTTATTATTAAATCTTCTAATTTAATATTTATATTAAATAATTATAATTATAACTATATTAAATAAATATAATTATAAAGGTCACCCGTCTCCTTGTGAGCAAGCAACATGTAGACTTCTTGTAATTCATAATTATGTGTAATAGTTTTAAATATAATAATTACAAATACAGTGCTCAAATTAACCATGAGAAGGTAATATATGAGTGGTTTTAGTCTATATATATAAAAGAGAAAAGTCACTCTCTGACTGACTGACTGACTCACCACTGCCCTGCCAAAACCGGTGGGCCTAAAAGCATGAAATTTGGGGTGGGTGTTCCTTCGTGACGGAGGGGTGCACTAAGAACTGGTTTTTGGAAATTCCAACCGGAAGGTGGTGAAAAGGGGCGCAACGTGTTTTTCCTCCTATACATACCATAGGAGACTGAATAACATCCAGCCAATTTGGTGCTCAGTGCCTGGTGCACTGGGGGGACATTGTTTGGAGGAAGAAGTTGCGCTGGGGAGATGCTGTGCATGGGAAGATGCACATGGGGGGTTGATGGGCATGGGGGGTTGATGGGCATGGGGGATGTTACGCATGTTGGGTTGATGGGGGGATGTTGCACATGGGGGGATGTTGCACATGGGGATGTTGCACATGGGGGATTGATGCTCATGGAGGAAGTTGAGCATGGGGGACTGATGCGCATGGGGGACTGATGTGCATGGGGGACTGATGCACATGCAGGGTTGATGCGCATGGGGGTTGATGTGCATGGGGGAAGTTGTGCAAGGGGGGATATTCTGCCATGGGGGGATGGCGCATGGGGGAATTTTAGTCCCGCAACGTGGGTATGCTTTTTGCTAGTTTTATCATATACTAGTTTTTCTTGGGCGTTCTACACTTTGGGGACCTTGTTCTCTATTTGTAGTTAGGACATCTGGTCACTCTGCATTAGATCATAGTTTTAAAATTGATTTTCTTACTAATTCAGAGTGGCAGTCAGGTAATCTCCAGCTATTAGAACTGGGTTGTACTGAGAACTGGGTTATACTGGGTTGTACAACACAATTTCTGGGTTATACTGAGGTTGCAACCCCCCTCCCTTGACTACCCCAAAATGCAATGGAGAAGTTTTAAATCACTTCCAAGTTGTATTCTTCAAAGCAACAAATCTTGACCTGGTGCAACCAGAGAATTCAACTCATTCATCCCATTGAGTCATGGAAAATTCAACCTTTTCATCCCATTGAGTCACAGAGAATTCATCCCATTTGTCCCATTAAGTGAACGAGAATTCAACCCATTCATCTCACTGAGCCACAGAGAGTGCAACCCATTCATTCCATTGAGTCATAGAGAATTCAACCCATTAGACCCATTGAGCCATGGAGAATTTAACCCATTAATCCTACTGACACACAGAAAATTCAACCCATTAGTCCCACTGAGCCACAGAGAATTTAACCCATTAGTCCAATTGAGACATGGAGAATTCAACCCATTAGTCCCATTGAGCAACGGAGAATTCAACCCATTAGTCCCATTGAGCCACAGAGAATTTAACCCATTAGTCCCATTGAGACACAGAGAATTCAACCCATTAGTCCCATTGAGACACAGAGAATTCAACCCATTAGTCCCATTGAGTCATGGAGAATTCCAAAGGATTTGACTCCATAGGAAATCATTCTGGTTATTTTGGAACTCAAAAATTAGGGTACTTTGGGGCAAAGGGAATGTTGGAAGTCTTGCTAGATTGCGCTATACAAATTCAGAGCACCAGTATGCACAGCTGAACCAGTCTACTCAGAAGTAAGTTCCATTGAGTTCAGTGGGGCTTACTCCCAAGAAAGTGTCCTAAAAATTGCAGCTGCAGTCACTTAAGCTTTCCATTGGAAAAAAGTCTCACGTTGCCATCTCAGGACAAACCTAAGCAGCAATTTCACTTAAACTTATTATGACAGAGTGAGATTTGAAGGGTCTGTCACATCAGATATGGCCAGGCTGTGTGGTAAGATGTCAGAGTTAATAGGTACCTGTGAGCCTGCTTGCATGATGGGATCTGAGTGAACATGCATCTCCCCATTAAAAGAAGAGTCTCCACAATCTCTGGATACAGTGCTGGACATCATCACAAGAAAACAAGATATGCGCATCATGTTTCCACTCGCTTGAAACCGGCACGGAAAAGGTAGCATGGAAAAGGTAGCCCTACTGACTGTGCCACCACGAAGGGATGTGAGCGGTGTGGCGGCCAGAAATAGGGCCTTCTCAATGGTGGCACCATGGCTTTGGAACTCCCGTCCCTTAGAACTTAGGAAAGCTCCTGTAACCTTAAGATGACCAACTGGATCCATTGACTGGCAATTAAAATGTATGCAAATCAGGCTATTTTTAGATAGTCATCTAAGGGCTATAAGGGAAACAAAATAAACATTTTATTTCCAAAAAGCATTTTATTAATAATAAATATTAATATTTATTAATATTGTTTTTAGAATTGTTTTTAGTCGGTTTTTATTGTAAATTTTTAGGTCCAGCTGTTTTTAATGTTTTTGTGTAATCTAATTATATTTTAATTGTGTTTTAATCTGTATTTACTGTTAATTTTAGTGGTGTTTTAATTGTTGTTTTAATTGCTGTTAGCTGCCTAGAGTTCCCTTTTCTAGGGAAGAAAGGCGGGATATAAACCAAATAAATAAATAAATAAATAAATAAATAAATAAATAAATAAGTAAGTAAGTAAGTAAGTAAGTAAGTAAGAAAATAAATCAGTAAATAGATAGATAGATAGATAGATAGATAGATAGATAGATAGATAGATAGATAGATAGATAGATAGATAGATAGATAATACTTCTAAAAACTGGAAGTTGCATGTATCCATCATGGCTTCAAATATGGGATGGACCTTTCCTTCATAAATCAGTCCAACCCCTTTGGAAGGCAATTAGGCCAGATGCTTCCACCACCACCACATCCTGCGGAATAGAGTTCCACAGATGAATTACGTAATCAATAATAACTAGGGTTGCCATAATTCTCTTCCACAAAATTGGGACAGGACATTGTCCCATTTATCAGCATATGAACACAATCTCCCCCCCCCAAAAAAAAAAAAAAAAAAAAAAATCAGGATTGTCCCTTTTTGGGGGGAAATTTGGCAACTCTAATAATGACATTATTTTTAAGTCTCCTAGTTTTAGTTGATGATTCTGGTGTTGTGAGAGAGGCAAAAGAACGTCTAACTTTCCACTCTATCCTCCTCTGCATCATTCCATCCATTAATCATTTGTACACCATGTATACATCTGTATATCTTAGGGTGCAATCCAGAGTAACTATGGGGAGTCCTTGCACCGGTGTAAGAACAATTTACTCTGGATTGCAAGTATGAATTTCCCATTGGTTTTCACTAGATAGTGCAGTAACTACGGGTGCACATAATATCTCTTACATGCTCCCGTAGTTACTCTGGATTGTAGGGTTAATGTCCCTCTTTGTTCGCTGTGCTGGAAATGGAAACTGCCCAGTGTTTAATTAGCATTTCAGGTCCAAGTTTGTTATACACCAATGTTTTATACTCGGATTTGACTCAACTGCAAATTACAGTTAAAAACTGCTTTTCTACTGTTGTAGCCAGATAGTCATGCAAACAATCATTCCATTTTTCAGTCCCAGAATCAAACCCCTGTAGATACTGAGACAATACTTTATTCCATGAAGCACAATAGAGGAGCAAGAAACCTGGAAGTGTGTCTTTAAACCTATTTTTCCATTGTTTTCTTTATACACAGTTTATTTTAATCCACAGAAGGTTCCAGAACAGAACCCTAGTGGCTAATGAGGGACACCTGTACAAGCTCCATATTTTTTGGCTTCTAGGATCCATCAGGAATTAGGATTGCAATCCTATCCACACTTTCCTGGGAGTACTTTCCTCCATTGATGGCACTTGTTTCTGAGTAGAGAAGTATCATGAGTATAATGGCACTTATTTCTGAGTAGAAAAGCATTTATCTCAATTTCTTACATATAATTTATGTAAGTTATATGTAATTATGTCAAAATTATATTAAATTTTCTAATAATTTATTTTATATTAAAATTATATTATAATTTTCTAATAATTTATTCTTACATATAATTTATTATATGTAATTATATGTATATGTACATGCTGCCTGATCATAAGGAAAAGGAGGACATTGAAGTTTTTTTTCCCCAGAACACATGACAACGGGCAAAATCCAGAGTAACTACGGGGAGTCTTTGCTCCGGTGTAAGAACAACTTACTCTGGATTTCAATATGAATTTCCCATAGGTTTTCACTTGGTAGTGCAGTAACTACAGGTGCATGTAAAGTCTCTTACATGCTCCCACAGTTACTCTGGATTTTGGGAAATGAAAGAGGACATGTCCTTGAAAAAGAGGACATCCATTAACCCTGATGTTACCCCAAGGAGACATCCAGAAGCGCATGTTCCCCGCAGGTTGCAGTGTGTGGCCCACACAGGAATTGATCTGTTAAGAAACCGCCGCATCAAAAGTGTGCTTTTGCAAAGTGATCTCTGTTATTTATTGTTTACTCTTATCTAAGTTATAATAAGGTTTAAGATTTAAATGGAATGCTTATTGAAGTGATATTTTTTCAGGATGATCTCTTATCTGACTTCAGTTTTCCAACCACCTTTTATGGGCCTTCGGGATGGTGCTTAAATCAGAGATGATGGTATAGATTTGGAAACTTTTTTCTCTTGGGCTAACACTTTTGCTTTCCGCTCCTTGTACATATATATATTTGCCAAGTGCCTATATTTACAGTTTATCCCCTGCTGATATTCATCTACCTCCGAAGTGCAATTATGTCTTGAGTTTTCTCGGCTGCTGTATATGCCAGAAAATCATTATTGGCCTTTCAGGGAGAGGATCCCATCTTGGGTTTAGTAACCCATAAATCTCTGGCTGGAAACATGTCCCCTTTAATCTCCCCAGTAATCAGTTAAGCTCCTGGGTTGCTCAGATGCAAGACAAGAGAACCATTTACAGAAACCTCTCTTTGAGCCCTACGGAAGAATCGAGGCATGTTGATGGTGACAATGAAATGTGTGTACATGGCGCATTACAAAGAATAAATTGCAAGGTCCCACATCACAGTCTAGATACAGGCACAAGAGTAGCAACAAGGGGGGGAAGGTATAGGTGTCCCCCGCAGATTAGACTGCTAGTCATGCCCGACTGTAGGGTGTGGTGCTCATCCTCGTTTCTAGAGCCATACCCCCAAATCCAGAGTCACCACAGGAGCACGTAAGAGACTTTACATGCACCCGTAGTTACTGCACCACCTAGTGAAAACCTATGGGAAATTCATATTGGAATCCAGAGTAAGTTGTTTTCACACCGGAGCAAAGACTCCCCATAGTTACTCTGGATTTTGCCCATAGAGCCATATTTTTGTCCGATATGTGGCTTGCATGTGCATGGAATGCTGTACCACATGGGATGCTACCCAGCCTAGGAAGCCAGCCTGTATTGCGCCAGGCATGGGATACTACTGAGCTAAAATCAGAAGGTGTAGAGCCAAGTGAGCAGCACAGAGACCCTATAGCGGGTAAAGGGATGATGGTGAAATTTTGTTGTCACCTTCATGATGGCAACACTTTCTAGTGATGGCGCAGCCATTCAAGATTTGGGGCACAATCCTAACCAAATTAGGCCTGCACAACTCACCATTTCCCAGTTCCCCTAGTTGTATGGCGAGGTCAGTGCATGTCCGTGCACTGGCCAAACCCCCTCTTATGTAAGGTTGCCATAATTCTTTTCCAGAAAATCAGGACAGGACAAAATCAGGATTGTCCCTATTTGGGGGGACATATGGCAATCCTACTCTTATGGCACTTTTTGTGTTCCCCATGGAACTGGTACCAGGACTTACGTTGGCCTATCAGGGATTTAGGATTGCAATGACATAATTATTCCCCTTCTCTTTCTCTGATTTCTTCCCTTTCTCTAATTTCTCATTTGTGTCTGATTTAGATTGTGAACTCCTTGCAACACACAGTCCCATCCTCTCTTCACCCTGAATTAATTAATAATATTAATATTAATAATTACAATTAATTACTTATTACAATTAATAATAAGTAAAAATATTCAGTAACATTATGGTGCAATTCTAACCAATTTAGACCTATGCATTGCCTTGTTTCTCTGGTCACGTAGGGAGGTCTATGTATGTCTGTATATGGCTAGACCCTCCCCCCCCCCACAGTGGCACAAAGTATATTTTTGTGACACCTGCAAGGGTGACCATATGACCGGATTTTTCCAGATTTGTCCTCTTTTTTCTGTCTTGGTGTCCTCCAAAAGGGCTTCATTGTCCTCCATTTTGGCTTCATTTTGGAACCTTGCAATGGTGTGCAGTACCCCATCTTGTCATATGTTATTGGATTCGTATCGAAGAGCAGAATCCAATGCACAAATCGGTTTTGAAATATCTCCTTCCTATCAAAATTTATGGCCATAAAACTAAAAATCCAAAATACGCATTGAGCTCTATGGGAAAGTGAAAGTGCCCAATATCACGGCTTTACTCATGAGTAAGCAAATGTACCACTGTCCACTGAAAAGACCAGGCTGAGACGAATCCACACCTTGTCCTCCTTTTTAGGTTCAGGCATCTGGTCACCCTGATGAAAGGCCACCTAACCAAGGGGTTAGAACTGGGCTGTAAGTATGCAATCCTAACCAATTTAGGAAGAAACAACTCATCAGTCTCCTCATTTCCATGGTGGTACATGGATGCCAGCACATGTTTATGCATGTTTATGCAACCCCCCAGGAGTGGTGTAAGGGGTGCCTTATGCCACTTTTGTGCCTTATGCCACTTTTGCAACACCCTCAGACCAGTGTAAGACTTGTGCTGGGAATTATACTGGCCCAATTAGGGTTTAGGATTATATCCTAAGATTACATGCTTTCCTGGAAGTCAGTCCCACTGAAATTGATGGTACATATATCTAAGTTGTCATGCATAGAATTGGGTTGTGACTCTTATTTTTGCCTTACTTGTACTCATTTATGCATGCTGGTCCAATGAATGAAGTTGATGACTTTTATGCACAGTATTGTAGATTATTTTTTTAAAAAATAGCAATAGTTGTCAACTAATTATTTAAACTTCATCCAATTTACTCTGCTACCAAACACTAAATACGTATTGTTTTGGTAGCAGAGTAAATTGGATGGAGTAAATTGGATGGAGAGCCCATAATTATGGATTAATCTGACACCACTGATTTTTTCCCCTCGAGAGCAATGATTAAAACATGTTAAGAGCAGAAGCGATAATAGGATCCAATTGACATTTGTTTCGAGCCCTTTTGCCAGCAATGGGAGGAAGAAATAGCAGGCCTGATTTCACACTGCAATTCCTACTGTACTTGGAGCACAATCCTAACCATGTCTACTTAAAAGTAAGCCCCACTGTGGTCAATGGTTCTCACTCCCAGGAAAGTGTCTTTAGGATTGCAGCCAGAATCCTTTACCTGTCTATACAGAAGTCCCACCATATTCAATGGAGCTTATTCCCCAGAAAGTTTGGACCAGCTTTGGGACCCTATTCTTCAAATTTATATGTACACTATTAGAACCCCAGTTTGTTTATTGAACATACAAGAGATCTGGCTGGTTGGAGCTTCCATTACCAGAAATGTTGTGAGGTCTCAGTGACCATACAGAATGTAGGACAGGGTGCCTGTACCTTTAACCATTGCATAGAAGAGGGAATTGAGGCAGTTTCAAGTCAACATGGAAGGGTTTTAAAAGTTTCACCTGCCCAAATTCCCTCTTCTATGCAATATGTTAAAGGTATAGGAACTCTGTCCACCATCTTATATGGTCGCCCTGTATGTGGTGTCATGAGGTCAAGCTAATTGGGAGAAATAGCAAGCATAGGGGGGCATAAATGAGGGTGCTGAAAACACACAATGGGTGAAATCCAGAGTAACTACGGGGAGTCCTTGCTCTGGAGTAAGAACAAGTTACTCTGGATTGCAATATGAATTTCCCATAGGTTTTCACTAGGTGGTGCAGTAACTATGGGTGCACGTAATGTCTCTTACGTGCTCCCGTAGTTACTCTGGATTGTGCCCATTTAATGTGGCAGTGGAAAAAATCATTTTTAAAATAATATTTCACAAGTTCACTACATGTTTGTTACTGATAATGTCAGTGTTTGATTTATAAGCAAATCAATTCAAGAGCGGAGCTCAATCCTGAGCATTGAGTAAGCCCCATTGTGTTCAATGGGACTTACTTTCAGGAAAGTGTGTTTAGAATTAATTGCAGCTGAAGCTATTCATAAATAGGAGAGCTTCTGTAACAGCTTTACAGTAATAGTAATAGTAGTTCCAAAGTAGATTGAGGGAAGGTACGTATGTGATGTTTGTTTCAAGGATGGACTTGTGATGGTTTGAGCACAATCCTAGCCATGTCTACTCAGAAGTAAGCTCCATTTTTAGTGGTGTTTTATTGTTTTTTAATTGTTGTTTGGCCGACTCGAGTTCCCCCTTGTGGGGGAAGAAAGATGGGATACAAATTGCTTAAATAGGTAGATAGATAGATAGATAGATAGATAGATAGATAGATAGATAGATAGATAGATAGATAGATAGATAGATAGTTTTCAATGGGTCTTACCCTCAGGAAAGTGTGATTAGGATTGCAGCCTTTATTGATTAGTGCCACTGAAATTTTAGAAGTTGTCAGAAAAGAAAAATAAATCATGTTCAAATTTCATCTGTCCAAAAATGCACTTTCAGAAATATGAACCTTGCTTATTGATCTTCTGCATAAATGCTAATTATTTTCCATATAAGAGTGGCGTAAAATGGTGTTGCGTCAATCAAACCTTGGAAAACCATGTTCGGTTTAAAATATTGCTTGATTGCATCTCTTCTGTCGACACGGACCCACACAATTGGCATGCGCCTTGGAAATGAATAGTTGTCAAAAAGAACAAAATATGTATTATCTGTGCTCCATACCGACTTTCATATTGATGAATAAAATAACAAAAGCAATTCTCTGACTTGCATGACAGTTTCCAGAAATCACATCAGAAGCACTGAATGGGAGGAGAAAAAAATAAAGCCTGAGAAGCAAAGTTGCAGTTTCAAATGAAAGGGCGTTAATGATGCTCATAGAAAGGAGGAGAGAGTAGGACAGAGGAGCTCAGAGTGGAAGGAGACAGAAGTTTGGGAAAACTTCTGAAACAAGGAAATATTCCCTTTCTATCTATCTATCTATCTATCTATCTATCTATCTATCTATCTATCTATCTATCTATCTATCTATCTATCTACTGTATTTAACAGCGCAATCCTAAGCAAGTCTACTCAGAGTACAAACTGCAAGAAAGGAGATTCCAGTTGGATATCCGGAAAAAGTTCCTGATGGTTCAGGCGGTTTGGCAGTGGAAGAGATTGCCACGGGTGGTGGTGGACTCTCCCTCACTGAGGATCTTCAAGCAGAGGCTTGATTAACACCTGTCGGGGATGCTCTAGGAGGATTTCCTGCTGCAGGCAGGGGGTTGGTCTAGATGACCTACTAGGCTATATAGTATAGCCTCTTGTTGGAACCACCAGATAAGCCAGCCTAATCCCTGGTATAAGTCCTGTGTTGACCTGGGGGTGTCATAAAGGTGCCATAAGACACTTGTGTGCCACTCCTGGGGGAGGGTTAAGCCAGTGCACAGACATGCGCTTGACTTCTACACACCATAGGAATGGGAAGACTGATGAGTTGTGCTGGCCTAGGTTAGGATTGTACCCCAAGTAAGTAAGTAAGTAAGTAAGTAAGTAAGTAAGTAAATAAATAAATAAATAAATAAATAATGCATCATTCAAAATGAATCTCTCTCTCTCTCTCTCTCTCTCTCTCTCTCTCCCCCCCCCCTTTATAGGAACTAATGTCTATATACAAAGCTTCCTTTATGTGAACATCTTTCTGGAATGTTTGGAATGAGAAAAACATGGCCACAAGTCTTCTGCATGACATCATGTGTTCTATGTTCTGGTGGGCCCACTATAGTGCTGGAACTTGTTTAGAAAAGAGAGAGGTTTCTATTTATTTTATTTTTTGAAGGCTAAAAATAGTCTCCTGCTGCTGCTTTTCCAGGGTGCAACCTCGCTGAGATCCAAGATGAAATATGTGATTCTTGAATTATGAATGCATTAGTATTCTAGTACAAATTAACTTTGGGGGGAACTCATCTGTCGAGATGTGCCATGCTTATAAGCCTATGACAAGCTTAATTAAAATCAGCCGAGAACATGAAAGAAGTACGAATTAGGTCACAGGGAAAGCAGGGAGAAGAAACTCTTCCACCACTGGAGCCCCACACTGCTGTCATTCCTGTGCATTGTTCTCAGATGGAAGTGCCTCTGTGTTCATTGCTATTTACTCTAAGGCCGGTATGTACAGGATTGGAACCTTTTCTTTGTTTGTCTAGAGCAGTGTTTCTCAAAGTGGGGGTCGGGACCCCTTTGGGGCTCGCCTGGAGCTTTCCTGGGGGTCACCTAAAGACCTCTGGTGCAGGGGGCCAGGTCAGGCTTGCCAGACCTCCGGCTGTAGCTGCGCACTCACTGGGCCTGACCGACAGCCTCAGGGCCCAATCCTATGCATGCCTACTCTGAAATAAATCCCACTATAGTAAGGGGGCCCTTGCTCCCATGTAAATGTGGATAGGATTGCAGCCTCAGGGCCCAATCCTATGCATGCCTACTCTGAAATAAATCCCACTATAGTAAGGGGGCCCTTGCTCCCATGTAAATGTGGATAGGATTGCAGCCTCAGGGCCCAATCCTATGCATGCCTACTCTGAAGTAAATCCCATTATAGTCAGGGGGGCCTTTACTCCCATGTAAATGTGGATAGGATTGCAGCCTCAGGGCCCAATCCTATGCATGCCTACTCTGAAGTAAATCCCATTATAGTCAGGGGGGCCTTTACTCCCACACTCCCAATGTGGATAGGATTGCAGCCCCAGGGCCCAATCCTATGCATGCCTATTCTGAAATAAATCCCATTGTGTTCAATGTGTGCATAGACTCCACGTAATTACTCTGGATTGTGCCCATCATAAATTACCGCACTGGGTGACACCAACCCTAATGTCACCACTATGTCCTTGGCATCATGAGTTACCGCGTTGGGTGACACCAAACTTAATTAATGAAACCTTAGTTAATGAAACTAATGAGACCTTAGTTAATGAAACTATTATGTCTTTGCCCTTCACTGGTGAAACTGCAGGATGAAAATTCCCATATGATTCAACCAACCCAGAAGCCCATTGCTTTCCAATAGTCACGACTGCCTCTAACTAGTTCTGGCCAAAAGCCAGATGCTGGGCTTGTTTTTGGGCTAAAAATAATGAGCAATGTGTTGGTGCGCACTTTTCTCTTCATGCACATGTTTCACCCAGAGAAAGGGAAGGAGATAATTGAGCTCCAAATCTTACAGGGGTAACAGGGAACTGAAACACCCCCCTGCCCTTCTTTATTTAATGCTACTACCACCTGTTCCACAGTGATGGGGTGGGGAGAAAGCCAACTGTTCGTGTTATTTTCCTTGAATGCCATTTGGAAAGACGTTACATGTGCCAATTCAAAAATAAATTCTACACATTTTACGCAAGTGCACGGAAGACAGGTGGAGCACATCATCAGACTTCGTGGAAGCAAAGAATGGAAATTAATTCACAAGCACAACCCCATTCTTCAGGGATCTATCCTAGTCCTGGTCTCATGTGTAAATGTACGTAAATGTAAATACAGCTTCCACCATTCTGAATTTTTCCAGCTATATGCCACTTGGGTATTCCATACCCGACACAGTGTCTGCCAACTCACTTGGCACTATTTATATGTAGTCTAATATCAACCCCACAGTGTGACTGTGATGCTCCTCGACAAACCATCATATTGTGTCCGGCTGTAAACTGAGAGCGTATATCAGCCCACTGTCTGATTTTTTTCAACATACACCACTGGATGGCTGGACATTGATATCTGGATGTCAATGTCCACTGGATGACTGGACATTGTCCACTGGATGTTCAATGTCCACTGGATGTTCAATGTCCACTGGATGACTGTACATTGATATCTGATTTACCGTATGTTCATGTATTGTATGCCAACCACTAAATAAATAAATGTCCAAAATTGTTGGGCATTTATGTATATACACAACAAATGTATACATTTATTAGACAAATGTTGGACATTTTTATATATACATAAAAAACTGGGGCATACTGTAGATGCTGCACATCCATGGCATGCATGACGTCATGACATCATGCGCATGCACTTCACAGCCAGCTGGAGAAACCCTCTGGATTGGTGGATGCATACATGCCCATAGCATGAGATACCCTGTACTCTATGAATAGTACGCCACTGACAACAAAAGTGTATATTTATTGGACAAAAATTGGACATTTATATATTTATACAACAAATGTGTAAATTTATTGGACACATGTTGGTCATTTATATATACACAAAAAACAGGGGCAATGTGCAGATGGTGTACATCCATGGCATGCATGACCTCATGACATCACATGGCATGTCTGAAGTAAATCCCAATATAGTCAGGGGGGCCTTTACTACCACACTCCCAATGTGGATCATGCGCATGCATTTCTCAGCCAGCTGGAGAAACCCTCTGGGTTGGTGGGTGCATACATGCCCATAGCACGAGATAACCTGTACTCTATGAATAGTACACCACTGACAACAAAAGTGTATATTTATTGGACAAAAATTGGACATTTATATATTTATACAACAAATGTGTAAATTTATTGGACACATGTTGGTCATTTAGATATACACAAAAAACAGGGGCAATGTGCAGATGGTGTACATCCATGGCATGCATGACGTCATGACATCACATGGCATGTCTGAAGTAAATCCCAATATAGTCAGGGGGGCCTTTACTCCCACACTCCCAATGTGGATCATGCGCATGCATTTCTCAGTCAGCTGGAGAAACCCTCTGGGTTGGTGGGTGCATACATGCCCATAGCACGAGATAACCTGTACTCTATGAATAGTACACCACTGACAACAAAAGTGTACATTTATTGGACAAAAATTGGACATTTATATATTTATACAACAAATGTGTACATTTATTGGACATGTATTGGTCATTTATATATACGCAAAAAACAGGGGCATACTGCAGATGCTGTACATCCATGGCATGCATGATGTCATGATAACACATGGCGTCATGATGTCATCATGCACATGCACTTCGCAGCCAGTTGGAGAAACCTTCTAGGTTGATGGACGCAAACATGCCCATAGCATAAGATACCTTATTCTATATGAATAGTATGCCAGTGACAACAAATGCGTACATTTATTGGACAAATTTTGGACATTTATCTAAACACAACAAATATGCATATCTCTCAGCTGAATGCCATCAACTGTTGTCTACGATTGAAAGCAGCAACAGAGACCAAATAAAAATGGAGTATCTAGTCCATATGAAGGATACATGCACATATACTCTACAGTACTACAACAACCATCATGAAAGAGAGAGAATGAGTGCATTCTTCACAATGCTAATGAAAGCACTCTGATGCAACGCGGTTTAATTTATTTTTAAAGAGGAGCTATCTTATTTATTAGGAGTTACAAAGACATCTCTTGAAACAGTACTTGGTGCATTTAAAAAACCTCAAAGATCACTTAGGAGTCTTCCATCTATTGGACAGGAAAGCGATTTAAATCACATCTGGAGACCCATCAGGGATTTACTATGTTCTCAGGAAGCAATTATATACCTATGAACCATTTTGCAATTTTATGACTCTGGGATTTGAAGAAACGAACATTTTCTGGGTCTGCGTCGATGGGAGTTAACATCTAATAAGATTATGGTTGGTCTGAAACATTTCAAGTGTTATTACTTTTAATTTTAAGGGCACTGAAAGGCTGCAGTCCTATAACTACTATTTTTGGAAAGGAAGTCCCACTGAAAATAATGGGGTCTACTTCTGAGTAAACTTGCATAGTCTTGGGTATGACCACACTTGGATATGGGATGGCGCAAAACAATCTGTTGGCTCAATGCAAGGTTGACATTTATCTTAATGTGTTATTTTCCATAGAGCTCAATGCATATTTTTAGTTTTAATTTTTTGGCCATAATTTTTTGATAGGAAGGAGATACAGTATCTCAAAACCAATTTTTGCATTGGATTCTGCTCTTCAATATGAATCCAACGACATATGACACGATGGGGTTTCGCACACCATTGCAAAATAGTGGACAATGAAGCCCTTTTGGAGGACACCCAGATAGGAGACTAACAAAGAGGATAAATCCAGAAATTTCCAGGCATATGGTTTAATTTATTTTTAAATTAAAAATAATTTAAATAATAAAATAATAATTAATAATTATTATTATTTAAATAATAAAATAAAATAATTCAAATGATAAAATAATAATTAAAAAATTATCAACAGCCTCTCTGCAGCTTCAAATGCCACGGTCATATGGTCACCCTGGCTAGAATGTCTCCATGAAGACACTGTAGGGTTTTTGTACCTCCCATATTTTACCACTTTTGATCGGGGTGACCAGATGCCAAACCCAAAATTCCTGAACCCCAAGGCCAAAATTCCTAATCCCAGGCCAAAATTCCTACCCGCTGAAAAAAAATTGCCAAAAAATGTATTTTTCTTGTTTTTGTTTTTCTGTTTTTTGACCATAACGTTTGATAGGAAGGAGATATCTCCAAACTGATTTTTGCATTGGATTTTGCTCTTCAATACGAATCCAACGACATATGGCATGAAGGGGTACTATGTACTATCGTGAAGTTTCAAAATGAAGCCAAAATGTAGGACAATGAAGCCAAAATGTAGGACACCCGGATAGAAGGCTAAAAATCCAGACAAATCTGGGTTTTTCTGGTCATCTGGTCACCCTGCTTTTGATGGACAGAGTGCATCTAAAGCACAAGAGGGTAAATTAGGGCGCAATCCTGAGTAACTACGGGGAGTCCTTGCTCCGGTGTAAGAACAATTTGCTTTGGATTGCAATATGAATTTTCCATAGGTTTTCACTAGGTGGTGCAGTAACTACGGGTACACGTAATGCCTCTTATGTGCTCCCGTAGTTACTCTGGATTGTAGGGCAAGTGGACAGAGGCCAATGTCCTAAAGTGAAATTAAGCCCCCTGCTCTGGAGCTGTTAGGATGACTTTCCATAAAATAACACTAGAGGGAGAGGTAACTGCTATGGATTTAACCCAGAATGTATATTGGGCTGGGTGACCACAAAGAATGGAGGAGGACAGAGTGCTTTTACCTTTAAGCGTTGTATTGAAAAGGGATGCATTGTATAGAACAGTGATTTTCAACCAGTGCGCCGTGGCACACTGGTGTGCCGCGGATAGTCCTTAGGTGTACCGCGGGAATGTGGAGATTGACATTCATTAATAGGAAAATTGGGGGATTTAAATAGCCTGGTGTGCCTTGTCAATGGGAAAAAAAGTGATGGTGTGCCTTGACAATTTCAGTGCCTTGTTAAGTGTGCCATGAGATGAAAAAGATTGAAAATCACTAGTATAGAAGATGGAATTGTTAGCTTTTTAAACTCTTCTATGACTTTAAACCTGCCTAAATTCCTTCTTCCATGCAACGGTTAAAGTTACAGGCACTTTGTGTTCCATACTATATGGTCACTCTGATGTTGGGGTGAGGCAGAGAGCAGACAACGGTTGCCAAAATTTGCTGCTCCATCAACCGGTTACCAAAAAAATAAAAATAAAATAGTGGCTTCACTTGGCAGGCCAGTTCATTTGGTTTGGGATCTTTAAGAGTACCCCTTTGGGCAAGACTGCTCAGTGGTTAGAGCACCAAAGAAACATCCCACCAGAGACTCCAGCTTTGAGCATCACTCCACAGCTCTCTGGCAAAGTCAACAATTTATTACTGCTTTATGATCTATTTTCCTGCCTATTGCTTTATGCATTTAAGATTTTTCTCTTCTACGTCACTGACGGGGGCTGTAATAAAGTGCTGTAGATCTGCCTTTCTTTCCCCTTCTTTCCCAGGCATTCTCTGTCTGCATTAATTGGGCCCATAAGTGCAAACGGAGATGCATAGATCTTCCTGATTCCTGATTACAAAGGCTTGTCATCGTCTGGTTTTACATCTTGTACTTTGCGCACTGAGATCTTTTATGGCTCTCTGCCTTATTGGTAACAGATATGCGCTACAATAAATGAACACATATGCTGCGTCAAATGATTTCTCTGTTAAGAACGGATGCCCAAAGTGGCTTAGGCTGCAATCCTGAACACACTTACGCCTGGGAGTAAGCCCCACTGAACATAATGGGACTAACTCCTGAGTTGATAGGCTTAAGATTGCACCATTACAGTCATTTGGGCTGCAATCCTAAAGACACCTTCCTGGGAGTAAGCCCCATTGAACATAATGGGACTTACTTTTGAGTCAATAGGGTTAGGATTGCACCCTTACAGTCATTTGGACTGCAATCCTAAAGACACCTTCCTGGGAATAAGCCCCATTGAACATAATGGGACTTACTTTTGAGTCAATAGGGTTAGGATTGCACCTTTACAGTCATTTGGGCTTCAATCCTAAATACACTTTCCTGAGAGTAAGCCCCATTAAACATAATGGGTCTTACTTCTGAGTAGATAGGGTTAGGACTGCACCCTTATAGTCATTTGGGCTAGAATCCTAAAGACACTTTCCTGGGAGTAAGTCCCATTGAACAAAATGGGGCTTACTTTTGAGTAAACCAGGTTAGGATTCAATAAAACATACAAATATAACATATTTAAAAACAGAATAAAAAGAAGAGCACAAATCTAACCATGCCTACTCAAAAGTAAGACACATTGTGTTGAATGATTGTGTATTGTGTTCAGTAGTACTTACTCTCAGGGAGGTGTGGTTTAGATTGCAGCCTTTAATCTGTGGAAATTAATCCTGCACAGAGCGTAGGTGACAATTTGCAATATTCAATGATTTGAATTGAATATTGATTTTATATTGATTTTGTATATTGCATATACAAAATTTTATTGATTTTTTAAAAGAAGGGAGGTGAATGGAAAGCACCCCAACACAAAACACCCAAAGTTCTAGGCACATCATGTGTCTGTTTAAGCAACTTGTGACCTTTTGCTGATGCTATTTAGACCATCACTTTCTTTTTGGAGTCAATATCCTGAAGCCACACAGAACGAAATTGCTCACTGTTGAAAATATCCTTGCAGCGAGCATTTGTCTTGGGCCGTGTGTGGAATTCGCTCCTGTTGCAGTCAAGTTAATGTTCAGACTGCAAATCATGCCCGCTACAGGCTGCGCATGGAAAAGTAATATCCAAGAACCAAGAAGGAGGACATACTCTGGCTGTGTTTGAAAATCCAGGACTGATTTATTCACAGACTTTCTTTCTTTCTTTCTTTCTTTCTTTCTTTCTTTCTTTCTTTCTTTCTTTCTTTCTTTCTTTCTTTCTTTCCTTCCTTCCTTCCTTCCTTCCTTCCTTCCTTCCTTCTTGTTCTGATTCATTTTGTACACTTTACGCATAGCAGATTTGGATGATTGCACAAGTTTCATTTTGATTTTTATGTTTAAATTTCCCATTGAATTCAATGGGCTAAATTGGGTTCACTGTAGTATATTAAATATAATTTGATGAAATTTACAGGAAGGAAAGTTATGTATAAGAGGATAATGTCAGCAAATTGGCTTTGAATCTCAAATCTTTCATGAACTCTCTCTCTCTCTCTTTCCCTCTTTCACTCACTCACTCACTCTCTATTGATCAATCAGTTGCCTCTAACAATAGATACAGACAGACAGACTGACTGAGGATTGACTGACTGACTGATCGATCATTCAGTACATGGGTCCGTCCATCCGTGGGTCTGTTTGTCTGTCTGTCTTGCCCTACAATCCAGAGTAACTACTGGTGCACGTAAGAGACATTACGTGTACCCGTAGTTACTGCACCACCTAGTGAAAACCTATGGGAAATTCATTTTGCAATCCAGAGCAAATTGTTCTTACACCGGAGCAAGGACTTCCCATAGTTACTCTGGATTGCACCCTACGATGGGCATCTAAGGTTTAATGGATTGAAAGGGATGCACAAAGAAAAGTAACTCACTGGATCTGTGGCACTAGAATTTCCAAAGCGTAACATAAGCTCCAAGATATTTACCATACATCTATTTTCTAAGCAGTCCTGTCTTTGCTTGGATATACTCTTTTAACATTTATTTTCCTTTGTAACGAAAAAAATAAGCTCAGGACATCCCCCTCAAGAAGAGTGTCTTCTGCGCCATGAATTTTAGTCTGCTGTAAAGTCGGTTACAATATTTTACGTAAAACTACTAGCAAGGTTTCTTTTTCTCTTCCTCCTCCTCTACCATTTAAAATTTTCATTATGTCTTCAGGGCCTGTGAAGCATTCAAGAGCTAATAAAGAATGTGTGTAAACATTTTACGACTTATGACTTTTCCAAGCCATGCTTTGTTGTCAGTGATATTTCTCATTCCGTTTTGGGGTTGCAAGCAAAAAATCTCTTTATGGCGTATTAAAGCTCTCTAAAGACTCCGACAACACAAAGGTAAATGGTAGGTGAAAATATGGGCTATTTTCACTTTTTTGTTAACATGGCAATTTAGATCTAACTCTGTTGGAGACAATTTGGAAAGTCAGCAATTCCTATACTCGTTGGCGGCCATATTCTAGTGCTGCTTGTGTGTGTGTGTATTCCTTTTTTATATTTAAATTTTTAATACTTAATTTATTTAATATTTAATTTTATGTTTAACTTTTTAAATTTAATTTTATTGATTTTTTTAAAGTGAAAAACAGGAAAAGTTTATTCTCTATTCTTCTTCCTATCAAACCCTACAATCCAGAGTAATTATGGGAGTACGTAAGAGATATTATGTGCATCCGTAGTTACTGCACCAACTACTGAAAACCAATACTGCAATCCAGAGCAAATTGTTCTTACGCCGGAGCAAGGCATCCCCATAGTTACTTTGGATCGGATCCATAGGCTCCTACACCCCCAATCCAACCCAATCAGCCCAGTCCAACCTCACCTGTTGAGCTGGACCAAGCCTTCCTGAAATCAATCTGGCACTAACTTTCATAAACATGCTCTAAGGCATGTTTGGACTTACTTGGAAACCAGCCAGGAAGGTGTAGATTCCCATGCTTACTTACCCTACACCTGCTGGCAAAAGTAAATGTGTGACTGGTAGCTTTGGGGAGAGTATGGTTCAGGAGTGGAGAGGGGCATTTTATGGCAAGGGAGGGCAGAATGGGGAGGAATGTGCTTGGGATGGGGCAGGATTAATGGAGTAAGACTCTGTTGTAGCCTAGCTAGGGTTGCTATATATCCTGAAAAACAGGGACAATCCCAATTTGGGGGGATTATGTTCACATAATGACAAATGGGACAGAAGGTCCTGTCCAGATTTTGCGGATGAGAATTATGGCAACCCTAAGCTTAGCCTCCTTCCTAACCAGCCCGGCTTTACACCAAGCCTCTCAGATTTACACCAGCTAAATAGCTGGCACAAACCCCAGTAGTCCCTTAGGACTTCTATGGCAGGGTGACCAGATGCCAAACCCAAAATTCCTGAACCCCAAGGCCAAAATTCCTAATCCCAGGCCAAAATTCCTCCCCGTTGAAAAAAAATTGCCAATAAACGTATTTCTTTGTTTTTGTTTTTTGGTTTTTTGACCATAACTTTTGATAGGAAGGAGATATCTCCAAACTGATTATTGCATTGGATTCTGCCCTTCAATACAAATCCAACGACATATGGCATGATGGGGGTACTGTGCACTATCGCGAAGTTTCAAAATGAAGCCAAAATGTAGGACAATGAAGCCAAAATGTAGGACACCCGGACAGGAGGCTAAAAATCCGGACAAATCCAGGTTTTTCTGTTCATCTGGTCACCCTGTTCTATAGGTCCTATGGGGTTAAACTGGGATTTTACTCAGGGTAATGGTGAAAATTTCTCACCTTATTCTGAAGTTACCTCTAAACACCTTCTAGTCTGCTACAGGCAGGGAGTTGGACTAGATGACCTATTAGGGCTGCAAACCTAAACACACTTTCTTGGGAGTAAGTCCCCTTGAAAACAGTAGGGATTACTTCTGAGTAAACATGTATAGGATTGTGCTTAGGTCACTTACAACTCTATGATTCTATTAATCTGTCTTGCTTGGGTACAGTGGATAACTTTACCAGCATAGGATTAGGCTCTTTGAACTACATAATCCATATTTTTGTTTTAGAGAAATTTCAATTTGTGTTAGTATATTTGGTTCTATTTGATTCAATATATATTTGGTAATATATATTTCTTTGTGTGTGCGTTCGTGCATGTGTGTGTGTGTGGATAGATAGACATCCCCTGCTTTCTAATGGTTTGTTTTCTGACAATCCACTCTTTCAACACCTTTCAATTATAATAGAAATATATATTAAATTAATTATAGAACTAGAAGAATTACTACACATAGGGTGAAATCCAGAGTAACTATGGGGAGTCCTTTCTCTAGAGTAAGAAGTTACTCTAGATTGCAATATGAATTTCCCATAGGTTTTCACTATGTGGTACAGTAACTACGAGTGCATGTAATGTCTCTTATATGGTCCCGTGGTTACTCTGGATTGTGCCCATAAGTTCCTATCAATTTCCATCAGTTTTTGGATGTCCATCATGTCCTGGTCCTGATCTGGGTGAAAATTATTTTGAGAATATTCTTCTCTGTTCCTGATCCAAATTCACTGACTGCCATTAGAGGGGATGTACCTGGGACAGTTTGTATCCTTGGTGGAAGATTTATGTCCTGATCACTTCCTGCCCGCTTGATATGTTTGGTTATCCCTCTCGATACCTTAAGTAAGCAAGGATGAGCTTTAAGAAGAGTCCGTGGGAGCCTCTTGAGCACACAATGAGAGACTATGTGGATGTCTTTGCATAATACTGCCATTAATACAGGGCTAAGTTATGCATGTGCTGCAGAAGAGGAATGCCCTCTTTCAGTCCTAGGATGTTCAGATTTGTTCTGGAGGAGAAAAGGAGTACAAGAGGTGGTGCAAAAATGTTTGCGGTGAACCCAACATGACATCCAACCAAAGCCGATTTTCCCAAATAAGAGTATTTTCTAGGACCTTTTTAAAGAGTATTTTCTAGGACCCTTTTCTAGGACCATCAGGTCAACAAGCAGGCCTCCGTCAGTCTTGAAAGACTATGGTATTGTGCTCGGTGCTGCGTATGCTGCATGCGAAACACGAAAGCCTGTGTTAGATTGTTATGGAGGATAGGCTGTTACCCAAGCAGCAAATCCCCCCTCTCCACACCACTGAATTACTCCAATGCAAAGGCAGAGCCAATACAATTGGATCCAGCTGGCGTCGCAGAGCTGGGCTAAGAACAGGAGCTCACCCTGTCTTGTGGGGCCAACCCAGGTCTCGAACTCTGGCCTGCTGGTTAACAGGCACAGCGTCTTTACTGCTTGCGCCACCCACAGCCTCTCATTCACCAACCATCAGGTCACATTTTAGCAAAACAGAATCCAGAAGTACTGACCTTAGTTATGGGATCTAGATGGCAACATTTTATGGGCAAACCACAAATTCCAGGTAGAAATTCCACACTTTGGTCCTGCCCACGGGTGTACCAATGGCACTGCATGCCCATGGCACGCATGACATTATGTCATCACATCATGATGTCATAACGCATACAGGCTCTTCACAGCAGCCAGAGAAACCCCCTGGCCAGTTGCGAGGAGCGCATGTCCGGCTCATCTGCAACTGCACATGCATCCTTTGCATCCAGCCTGAGGGTTTCTTCTGTTGGCTGCAAAAAGCACATGCGTGGCTCAGCAACTGACCCCCAAATCCAGAGTAACAACAAGAACATGTAAGAGACTTTACGTGTACCTGTAATTACTGCACCAATTAGTGAAAACCTATGGGAAATTCATATTGGAATCCAGAGTAAGTTGTTTTTACACCAGAGCAAGGACTCCCTGTAGTTACTCTGGATTTTGCCCTGAGTTGTGTACATACCCTTCTGAACCCGATGTGTTCCCCACCTGGTTCAGAAGGGTACATGCGCAGCTCACCTGGAAATGCACTTATGCCCTTCTGAGCCAGCCAGGGAGTATACAGAAGGGTGCTGGGGTGGGGGCAACTGCTATGTAGGTGGGTGCACTTGTGCCCACTAGTGCATATACACCTATGGCACAAGACACAGTGTGCTACATACATAGTACGCCACTGATCCTGCCCAAGGAATGGTCATCACAGGCCCTCACTGTCAGTGTATCACCGTACTGGGTTGAATCTCTCCCCCAGCCTACAAAGGCAGTCCCTTTGACATTGGATTACTGGTCATTGGAAACCTTTTTTTAATCAAAGAGTAATGTTTGTGGTTATGGAATGAAGGGGCATATCCTTCTCAAGACCACCGATTGGTGAAAAATAATTTTTTTCACCACCCTTCCTCTAACCAACTTACGGAAGGTTTCTCCCCTCCTTTTGACCTCACAACAACCCTGTGAGGCAGGTGAGGCTGGGAGAGAAAGCAACTGGCCCAAGGACAGTTAGCCAGTGGAACAGATTGCTGAGAGAGATGGTGGACTCTCCCTCGCTGCGGATCTCCAGGCAGAGGCTCCATAAACACCTGTTGGAGATGCTCAAGGAGGAGTCTTGCTTCAGATAGGGGTTTGGACTCAATAGGGTCACCTATTCAATAGGGTCACCCTGGATTCAGTGATTCAATAGGGTCACCCTGGAAGCTTCGTGGCTGAGTCTGGATTGGAACTTGGATCTTCCAGATCTGACTCTCAAACCAGTTATACTATCGTTTACAATGGCATAGTGATTTCTAAGCCAATTTAATTAACTATGAATATTTTAACTATGAAAACCATCACAATATTTCATTTTAACATTGCAGAAACAAATAATGATGAAAAAGGCCCAGTGATTGGAAATTCCATTGGATTCCCAAGAACAAATAGGTAGCTGAACATGGGTGGCTGCCTTTCATGGCTTTAAACCTTGACAAGATCGGTGGGATTTGACACAATATATAATTACACTGTGTGGAAACGGGCGACCAGATATCCAGAGCCTGCAGGGAGTAAAGACAGTGCAAATGTAATTAAGAATGTAAGCGAAGCTTGACCTATTTTTTTCCTCCCCCACCAAGCCACGATTCCTGATCAATCTATCTTTCCGTCTGTCTATTGATCTATTTCTCTCGCTGCCCAGACTCCCTGATAATAATCTTGACCTCATTTTCATTTTGATTGATTGTACAGAAATAATTTCTGGTCCCCAGCATGACTCTTTTTGCAAGAGGAAGACTCATATAACTTGGTACAGTGATGACTTGGACCTACCTACCTACCTACCTACCTACCTACCTACCTACCTACCTACCTACCTATCTATCTATCTATCTATCTATCTATCTATCTATCTATCTATCTATCTATCTATCTGTGCCACCGTTTAATTTCATCTATCTATCTATCTATCTATCTATCTATCTATCTATCTATCTATCTATCTATCTATCTATCTATCTATCTATCTATCTGTGCCACCGTTTAATTTCATCTATCTATCTATCTATCTATCTATCTATCTATCTATCTATCTATCTATCTATCTATCTGTGCCACCGTTTAATTTCATCTATCTATCTATCTATCTATCTATCTATCTATCTATCTATCTATCTATCTATCTGTCTGTCTGTCTGTCTGTCTGTCTGTCTGTCTGTCTGTGCCACAGGTTAGTTCTGTCTATCTGTCGGTCTGTCTGTCTGTCTAAAAAGTTTACAAAGCAGTTTACAAAGAAAATGGAAAAATTAATAGCTAATTAATAGCTAATGCATTGTACACAAAGAAAGAAACCGGCCAGCCAGCCAACTCACCAACCAACCAACAAACAGTAATGATTGCCAGGAATGCCAATGGTGCACTTGACCAGGATATAAGTATGCTGGATGGAAATACCATGGTATTGTGTTTGTTCCATTCCCCCCACCGGGATGGATTTCAGCCGATTGCTCCATATTGACTGATATTTCTGCCAAAAAATTGAATACTGTTTTCAGTATGTTTTGTTTGTTTTTGTTTATTTGTTTAGTATTTGTTCAGTATTTGTTTGTTTTTTTCTTTATCAGGGATATAAACCCCTTGCTTACTTTCCTAGACTGCCAACTCTTTGCTTTATTGGTTTTTTTTTCATTACCACTCCAAAGTGATGATTAGCAAAAATGGCTGGATTATACCGGTATTAGGCGAAGGTTTCGGTGGAGGTACTTATGGTTCTCCATGCTATGGAATGGAGCCCATACAATTCCCTCCAGCTCTTTTGTCCCAGATGTCTGGCTCGGAGGAGAGCTTCTCTCCATCTCCTCGTCAGGTGCTTGTTAACTCCAATTTTGGCAAGCTTGCTCACCGAGTTGTTTTGTTCCCTTACAAAGAGACAGATTAGCCGCATTCGCTTCTGTTGACAATACCAAATGTTTGCCACACGGATAATTCTGCCCAAGCTGCCTAAGGGCACAATCCAGAGTAACTACGGGAAGTCCTTGCTCCGGTGTAAGAATAATTTACTCTGGACTGCAATATGAATTTCTCATGGGTTTTCACTCGGTGGTGCCATAATGACAGGTGCATGTAATGTCTCTTATGTGCTCCCATAGTTACTCTGGATTGTAGGGTAAGAGAGATTTGGCTTCCACATGAAACCCTGCCTTATTTTTATCTGTTGCACAAGGAAGACAAGAAGGTGAACAAATGGGTTTTCACATCACAGTGCATTTCCACATCACATCCATGATGTGCCTTTCTCCGACACTAAGCCTATTTGTCGCACCATCTTATCGTGCCTCCGTGTGTGTTCCACCAGACTGTCACAAATGTGCCATCATGCACATTGCTACAGCGCAAAAAATAGACCCACTGGTGTGAAGACCAAAGCTTTATTGCCAGCACTAGTGCAAGCTTTAGTACAGTGGACCTTGAGGATCTTAGCCCACGACCCCCTTCTGAGAAGGGACTCCTCAACACCATGTCCAGAAGTGACATCAAACATGAAGTGACATAACTGTGACGTTACTGTGATACTCCATGTCTACTCGGTAGTAAGAACCATTGTGTTCAATGAGACTTGCAGCACAATCCTAATCATGTCTCAAAAATAAGTCCCACTGTGTTCAATGGGTCTTACTCCCAAGAATGTGTCTTTAAAATTGCAGCCTTACGGTGCAATCCTAACCATGTCTACTCAAAGGTAAGCCCCATTATGTTCAGTGGGTCTTGTGCCCAGCCAAGTGTCTTTCAGATAACAACCTTAGTGCCCTATTCCAAGATAATAGCACTGTCAGATTCCAAGATCCCAGTGCTCAATTTTTTGTGACCCCATGGGGGTCCTGACCCACCCACTTTGAGAAGCATTACTATATCACATACTGGAGCAATAAATGTCCTGCTGATGGGCACAGGGGCAGGGGAACAATAGGGGATTTAATGTGCTTTCGGATGACATACAGGGTGGGGTGGAGGTTTAGGTCCAGAATGGGGGATCATTATAAGCAGTGCATAATGTATCC
Source organism: Cryptoblepharus egeriae (assembly GCA_030015325.1). Lineage (NCBI taxonomy): Eukaryota > Metazoa > Chordata > Lepidosauria > Squamata > Scincidae > Cryptoblepharus > Cryptoblepharus egeriae. The sequence goes on from JAREYC010000016.1 coordinate 4,976,974, forward strand.
TATTCCCCTCCCATGGCCAAATCCATTGGCACAGATCCACTCGGATTTGTAGTGGCAATATAGTGGCTTGGCATTGCACAGTACATTGGCATTCCCAAATAGACTGGGGCTTTCCCATGGGCAAGGGCCGCAGTGGTGGGCTTCAGGGGGTTCTCACAGTTTCTATAGAACCCTTTGCTAATGAGTGCCTGGTTATGAGAACCGGTTACAGGGATGTGCTAGAGCCACAACACCAAGGCTTTTAAACAGGGATGTACCAGAGCCACAACACAAGGCTTGGTACAGGTATTCCTCGCTTTCTGATGGTTTGTTCTCTGACAATCCACTCTTTCATCACCTTTCAATTATACCCAGAACCCATTCATTCAACACATGCTCTGCTCTTTCAACCTCAGTCTGCTGTTCTAAAGGCCAAAATTGCCTTCCGCTATGCTGCAGCACCTTGTCTCATCCCATTTCCAAAGGAGATAATGAGAAACCATTTGCAGAATTCATTATGTGGCAGCAGGAGTTTGCAAGATAAAAGAGACATTTGCAATTTGCTAGCGAGAAAAGCATTGGAAGCAACATTTATAAACTTAAAAAGATTGTGTTCTATTTTTCAATGGTTTTCACTTTTGGACGCTACTCTGGATCCTAACCTGTCAATATGTGGGGGATGCCTGTAGCAACATCCTCAGATGGTCCAGGAAAAGGATATCCATGTATACTGAAGACCATCTGGTGCCATTGTAGAAATGAGTTCCAAAATCCCATTTGGAACATTGTGTCCAGTTATGGGAAGGAAAACATGGAACTGGAAAAAAGCAGAAAAGAGCAACCAAAATGGTTACTGATCTGGGGCTCATCCTTGACAGGGAAACGCTATAGCATTTGGGGTTCTTCAGTCTAGAAAATATGGTGCCCAAGGGGTGGGGATAAGATTGAGATGTACAAAATTGTTTGTAGGATGGATAGGGGGGACATTCTGTTCCTTCTTGCACATAACCAGAAGAAGGAGCAGGGTGACCATATGACCAGAAAATTCCAGATTTGTCCTCTTTTTTAGTCTCCTGTCTGGGTGTCCTCCAAAAGGGCTTCATTTTGGAACTTTGCAATGGTGTGCGGCACCCCGTCATGTCATATGTTGTTGGATTTGTATTGAAGAGCAGAACCCAATGCAATAATCAGTTTTGAAAATCCCCTTCCTATCAAATGTTATGGCCCAAAACCTAAAAATCAAAAATATGCATTGAGCTCTATGGAAAAGTGAAAGTGCCCAATATCATGGCTTTACTCATGAGTAGGCAACTGTACCATTGTCTGCCAGAAAGGCCAGACTGAGAGGAATCCAAGACCTTGTTGTCCTTTTGAGGTTCAGGCACCTGAGAAGGGGTCATCTGATAAATTTGATTGGTGGGAAATTGACCAAAGTATCAAAAGTATAAAAAATTAAATATTCATACTTTTCTGATGTGTTTTGGTCTTTCTTTCAGTTTCCTATAAATGAAAATTAAAGATTGCTTTACTTTAGGTAGGGAGAACTTGAACACTCTTGAAGCTGTCAATTGCCTTGGAAACTGGGGGCTTTGTATAAGGATTTTACTTTTATTTGACAATGGAGCAATCTAATTATATAGAGTTCTGATTAGTTCCAAATTATGATTGGATAAGAATTGGTGTGATATGAATAGGCTGGTGATTAAGAACCAAATTAGTTGGAACTTTTTTCCTTCTCCTCCCCAATAAACTGAAGATCATGTAAATGTTGGGAACAGAAGAGGGAGAAAAGTACAAAAGCTGGTTTTGTATGTATGTATGTGTGTGTGTGTGTGTGTGTGTATGTATGTATATATATAGAGAGAGAGAGACAGACAGACAGACAGACAGACAGATCGATCGATCGATCGATCGATCGATCGATAGATAGATAGATAGATAGATAGGTAGATAGATAGATAGATAGATAGATAGATAGATAGATAGATAGATAGATAGATAGATAGATAGATAGATAGGTAGACAGATAGGTAGATAGATAGGTAGATAGATAGATAGTTTTTTTACTCACACAATCACTTTGGTGAAACTGAATTTTTAAATAATATGCCCATTGCAAGTGCTTTATATGAAGTTCTTACTTCTGCAAAGGACTGAGAAGGCATTCAATTTTCTGAAATTTTTTTCACGTTGTAATCAGCACTATTGTCTTCCATAAACAGCGTGACCAAAGGTGATTATTAAATTCAAAATTATTGCATATATTTATTACATTATTATTGCAAGAAAGCTACATGCTGCTCTTCTCACAAGGAAAAGGAGGAAAATTGAAGATTTTTTTTTCCAGGACACAAGGTTAAACAAGAGGACATGTCCTAGAAAAAGAGGACATATGGTGACCCTATCCATAAAAGAACAAGGGTGTTCCAATGTTTCCCCAAAGACTTTTCACTGACCAAACTCGAATATTCAAATATTCAACCAAATATTCAAACCAAATACTCAAACTAGTATGGTGCAATCAATCAATCAATCAATCAATCAATCAATCAATCAACCAACCAACCAACCAACCAACCAACCAACCAACCAACCAACCAACCAACCAACCAACCAACCAACCAACCAACAAACAAACAAATATTTTAAAAAGCTAGAACTAGGGGAAAAAGTATAGATACACCCTTTGGGGTAAAACCTCACACTTACCCTGATTATTATAAAAAGCAGGACTCTGTCAGTCTTGAAAGACTATGGTATTGTGCTCGGCGCTGCATACACTGCAAGCGAAGCACGAAGGCCTGGGTTGGATTGTTATGGAGGATAGGCTGTTACCCAAGCAGCAAATCCCCCTCTCCACCTCACTGAATTAGTCCAATGGAAAGGCAGAGCCAATACGATTGGATCCAGCTGGCGTCGCAGAGCTGGGCTAAGGACAGGAGCTCACCCTGTCTTGTGGGGCCGACCCGGGTCTCGAACCCTGGTCTCGAAACAAGCGCCTTAACCACTTACGCCACCCACAGCCCACCCTGATTATTATTATAGCACACAAATTATAGCACAATCCTATGCACATTTTCATGGGAGTAAATCTGTTCTTGGGAATAGATCACAGTGGGACTTAACGTCTGAGTCAACATACTTAGGATTGCACCCTGAGGCTGCAATTCTAAACACACTTTCCTTAGAGTAAGACCCATTGAATAAAATGAGGCTTACATTTGAGTAGCCATGGTTAGGATTGTGTTCTGAGTCTATTCATTCAATGGGTCTAACTCCTAGGAAATTGTCTTTAGGATAGCAGCAGCCAAACGATTAGGAGTGAATCCATAAAGTCAACTCCTCTATACAGTGGCATAACTAATAGGGGCAGGAGGGGTACAATGCCCAGAGAGCCACACCTTGATGGGTAGCCAACTCACTGCCATATCACCTCCTTTTAATCCCCCCCCCCCCAACACACACACCCAGGAATTTGGCACTTGGCAGCCACTCTGCAATTGTATGCAATAGGCTGCAATCCTAAAGACACTTTCCTGTAAGACTCATTGAGCAAAATTGGGCTTATTTTTGAGTAGACATTGTTAGGATTGTGCTCTAAGTGGCTCATAACATCTCCGAGCACTACCCATAAATAACTGGTAGTTATGCCAACTGGCCATATAATGCCAGGGTCATCATATCCTGCTCTTCGAGGACATGTCCTCTTTTTTAGCCTTGTGTTATGCAAAAAAAAAAAAATCTTCATTTTCCTCCATTTCCTTGTAAGTAGGCAGCATCTTGTAATTAATACATTACATGTAATAAACTGCAATCCTAAAAACACTTTCCTGGGAATAAGACTATTGAACACAATGGGGCTTACCTTTGGGCGGACATGGTTAGGATTGTGCTCTAAATGTAATAGTTTTAAATTTAACAATCAGCAATTGAATTAACCACATGAAAACAATATACTGTATTTTCTCAAATCTAATGCCCCATCAAATCCAGCTGATTTGATGCCCCAGATCTAATCTAATCTCAAATCTAGTGCCCCATCAAATCACACCCTATAGGTATGATCAAAATACCACATTTAATTGAATCTAATTAACCACTGAATTTAATGTGCACCCTGATTTTGGACACTAAATTCGGCTGAAAAGGTGAGTGTTAGATTTGAGTAAATACTCAAATAAATATTGAGTAAATATTGAGTAAATGAGTGTTTTGTTGTGTCCTACATTTTTCTATGGAGTCCTACATTTCACAGGGGACATGTGCTGTCCTCTTTTCTGGTTGTGACTTATGGTCACCATGCATTAATACCCTTGGCAACTCTTAGGGCACAATCCAGAGTGGCTACAGGAGCATGTAAGTCATTATGTGCCCCCGTAGTTACTGTACCACCTAGTGAAAACCTATGGGAAATTCATATTGCAATCCAGAGTAACTTGTTCTTACACCAGAGCAAGGACTCCCCGTAGTTACTCTGGATTTCGCCCATAGACCCATTCACAGTATATCCTTTATGTGTTCAACGGCAAACGCAGCTCTTCATTCAGAAAATAAACGTCTCCACTCCCAGAAATGTGAGTGCGAAGCACTAATCTAATAATTTGCAATGAAGTTGGGAACATTATGGTTTCCAAGGCACATGAAAATAGATTTCTAAGTTGCAAAGTCAACTGTGAAGAACCAACCTTAATGCATTTTAAGTGGGGAAGAAAATGGATCTGCGAATGGCAGGATATTTATGGAAAGCGCACATTGCCTGTACATTACAGAAGTGCTCTATAGGCTGTTAGGAATAAACTGATCTGCCGTGAAGCTGAAAAGAAGCTAATCACCAAAGAAAGACAGAGAGAGAGGAGCAGTCCGTTGCATCTGGAAGCTGTTAGGAAAACAATTCAGGATGTGCCCACAACTGCACTTCCGACTCTATCCAATGCGCTGGAAAACATCAAGGGAGTTACTTAACTGCAAGTATTCCAGAATTATAAGTCTGATTTTTAAAAGTCAGGGAAATGGTAGGCAAAGGGCAAAAAAAGCAGTTTCTCTTTAGTTGACTTAGGCTGCAATCCAGAGCAAATTCAGCCTGCTCTGACCTAACTGCACTCTCCTAACTATTCTGTATCCAGAGCAGAAAGTTATGTGGAATCCAGAGAGTCAGGAAGCCTTGGCTGCCCTAACTGCTCCAGAGCATGCTAAGTAATTGACACAAGGGGAAGACTTGCTCCTGAGGAGACACCCCCCAGATCACACTGAACAAGGAACAGCTGTGGTGCCTACAGTGGTGACATGACTCTGCACATCACCTGGTGCAGAAGTCTGTGCGTCATCCCTGGGATGTGCCCCCCCCCACCTGGACTGCACAGTCACCAAAGTTGACGCCTGCGCAGTTGTTTCTGAAGCCAACTGGCTTCAGAAAGAGTACTGCGCAGGCACCATCTCTGACACCTGCGCAGTACTTTTCTGAAGCCTTTTGGCTTCGGGGGAGACTGTGCAGGCGTCAGAGTTGGTGCCTGTGCAGTACTCTTTCTGAAGCCATTCGGCTGCCGCTCCGCCTCCTGAGTGAGGCCGAATGGCTGTGCAGAGGCGCGGACTTTCTCTGCTCTAAGGAAGTCTCCTCTGAAGCTGTTCGGCATGCTCAGTGTGTTTCTGCGCAGTGCATCTCAGATGGCCGTTCAGGCCAGCTCCTCAGACAAGTGGCAGCTTCTGGCTGATTCTCCGCCTTGGAGCAGGCCTGAATGGGTGTGCTGACGCCCGGGGCCTGCCAAAGGACAGTCAAACTCCTCCGGCACATCACCCCATATGGAGCGCATCCCCAATGCAGCCCACACCAGCCGCACCAGTCTGGTGACGCCACTGGGTGCCTGCCTTATAAGGAGTCCCTGATGAGATGCCAGTACATTCTACAGTGAATAAAGGGGCTTCTTGGAGTGGCCTGCTGTATCCTGAGGTTTGTGGGCAGCCGTAGTTTGTTCCATATCCTGAGGTTGAGAAGAAGGGGTTGCAGCTAGGCTGGCCAAGAACTCAGATTTTTGGTCAGCACTGCCATTCTTACTCGGGCCTTATCATGGACCCCTATGGGTCTACTCATTACTATACCTGCTCCTGAGGTGGTATAACTCTGAGGGCTGGAAGAGGGCATTTCTGCCTTGAAACAGGCTTTGGATACAGAGTAACTGCTCTGCCCTAGGCAATGCTAAACATGCCCTCAACTTGCCTCTCCTGAGCTGCTTAGGCTGCCCCAGTTAGGGCAGAGCAGGTCCACCTCTCTTAGGGCACCCTATCTTGCCTTGCTCTGCCCTAAGCCTCCTTCAGAGTAACTGGGCTGGAGCATCTTGCAGTTGCTCCAACCTAGTGTTAGATAGGGCAACCTAAGGGCTCTTATGTGGACAGATTAGTTGCTCTGGATTGGGCTGTTAGTGACATGGCCAGTGCATCCTGAACAATTGTGTCCTAGTCATCTGAGTCCATTATCTATCTATCTATCTATCTATCTATCTATCTATCTATCTATCTATCTATCTATCTATCTATCTATCTGTCTGTCTGTCTGTCTGTCTGTCTGTCTGTCTGTCTGTCGGTCGGTCGGTCGGTCGGTCGGTCACGTTTAGGGATGCCATCATTCTCTTCCAGAAAATCAGTAGAGGACCCTCTGTCCCATTTGCCAGTATGTAAACACAATCCCCCAAAATCAGGATTCTCCCTGTTTTATTGGGACATATGGCAAACCTAATATGGCAAAAGGCAAATGGCATATGACATATGGCAAATCTGTTCAGAAATATTTAAATTAGATATATTAGATGAACTTTTCTAAATGCAAAGTTAAAGTTTGTGCTGAGATAAGAGCCTTATGGCAACATCCAGAGTAACTACAGGGAGTCCTTGCTCCATTGTAAGAACAACTTACTCTGGACTGCAATATAAATTTCCCATAGGTTTTCAGTAGATGGTGCCATAACTACACTGACGTAAATGTCTCTTACGTGCTCCCTTAGGTACTCTGGGCTGTAGGGTTAGAATTTATAACATGGGATTTGTTGCCCAGTTGTTGTGAAATGCCAATAACTCTTGTGAAATCATCATTGGAAATCTGTCCCTCTTTTCAATCTGTCTCCTTGCCTTGAAGTTCTGTCTTCAAGTCGCAGTTGAACTCTTTCTATCTGTTGAATAAAAACAAGGCAATGTGCTTCTGAAACTCTGCAGCTCTTACCGAACCAGAGGGTGCAATCCAGAGTAACTACGGGAAGTCCTTGCTCCAGTGTAAGAACAATTTGCTCTGGATTGCAATATGAATTTCCCATAGGTTTTCACTAGATGGTGCCATAACTACGGGTGCACGTAATGTCTCTTACGTGCTCCCGTAGTTACTCTGGATTGCAGGGAGAGACTCACCTTCCAAGCTGTCAGGTTGCTGTGCAATAACAAAAGATAAACTGGAGTTTGCAAGAAAAAACACAAAAGTAAATATATTTGAGAAGAAGTAATCAACTGGAAGGATTTTCTCAGTGTTTGTAAGCTGAGTTTACTGTGCTTACCCCCAAATCCAGAGTAACTATGGGAGAACATAAAAGACTTTACGTGCACAGGTAGTTACAGCACCACCTAGTAAAAACCTATAGGAAATTCATATTGAAATCCAGAGTAAGTTGTTCGTACACCATAGCAAGGACTCCACGTAGTTACGCTGGATTTTGCCCTAAGGCCCATATCCTAAAGTCAAATTAACCCCTTTGGATACTCTGGGACTTGCATCTGACTAACTCCCAAATCCAGAGTAACTACAGGAGCATGTAACTACAGGGCAAAATCCAGAATAACTACTGGGAGTCTTTGCTCTGGTATAAGAACAACTTACTTTGGATTCCAATATGAATTTCTCATAGGTTTTCACTAGGTGGTGCAGTAACTACAGATGCACATAAAGTCTCTTATGTGCTCCTGTAGTTACTCTGGATTTGGGGGTATGTGCACCAGTAGTTACTTTCCTAGTGAAAACCTCTGGGAAATTCATATTGGAATCCAGAGTTACCCTACAATCCAGAGCAACTAGAGGAGCACGTAAGAGACATTTACGTTGACCTAGTTACTGCACCACCTAGTAAAAACCTATGGGAAATTTATATTACAATCCAGAGTAAATTCTGATGTTCTTACATCAGAGCAAGGACTCTGGATTGTACCCTAAGTTGTTCTTACACCAGACCAAGGACTCCCAGTAGTTACTCTGGATTTTGCCCTTAGGGGGACTGACTTTTCAAAGCCTTCCTCTTCCACAAAATTGGCATCTACCCAAATATCATCGTGTCCTGCTGCTAGGAGTTCCGCAGATTAATTACCCGCTGGATAAAGAAATATTTTCTCTAATGACGCTTTCAAGCCTTTGTGGAAGATTATGCAAGAATAAACTTTTATTTCAGGTCTCAAATGAGCTCTGAATCTGGATTTGGGTAAACTTCTGAAAGTACTAATAAGCTAAACCCAAACGAAAAAGGTCAGGATTCTTTTTTCGTTGGTCACCTGATGTTGTTTCTGCCAATCAGGATAAAGAAAAGCTCCACACGGGCAATAAATAGGCTTTAAAATGAAAAAGTCTGGGAAGAAAAAATTGCCAATTTAATGCTCCGCTGGTGTCAGGCTGTTTAGCACTAATTAAATTTTGCACCAAGTTGCCTAAGGTTATGCAGTCAACAGCACTAATATATAGAGAGATATAATCGCGTCCCGGATCTAATGCAAAAGGAAAGCAACAAAATATTTTTGATGGTACAATATAATCTAATTTATGCTCATTGATAAATACTTTAAGCTACATTAAGCTGTTTGCAGTATTGACGAAAAGAGTTTCTCAGCACAAGGGTAGACAAACAAATGCTGAAAACTTTATTTCTTGGGGGGAATAGTTGGAAGAAATTTCACAATGGCAGTTCAGAACTTTGCAAATAACAGTTTTGGGGTGCAATCCAATGCATGTCTACTCAGAAGAAAGTCCCATTGTATTCTGTGGGACCAGTGGTGGGATTCAAATAAATTAACAGCAGGTTCTGTGGGTGCAATCCAGAGTAACTATGGGGAATCCTTGCTCCAGTGTAAGAACAATTCGCTCTGGTTTGCAATATGAATTTGCCATAGGTTATCAGTAGGTGGTGCAGTAACTACTGGTACACACTGAGCACAATCCTAACCATGTCTACTCAAAAGTAAGCCCCATTGTGTTCAATTGGTCTTACTCCCAGGAAAGTGTCTTTAGGATTACAGCCATAATGTCTCTTATGTGCTCCTGTAGTTACTCTGGATTGTAGGGCATGTCCTAATAACCTAAATTAACAACAGGTTCATTGTCCCATTAGTAACCACTACTCAGAACCAAGCCTCATTAGCAAAGGGTTCTATAGAACCTGTGAGATCCCCCTGAAGCCCACCACTGAATGGGACTGACCCCTACATCCAGAGTAACTATGGAAGCATGTAAGAGACTTTACATGCACCGGTAGTTACTGCACCACCTAGTGAAAACCTATGGGAAATTCATACTGGAATCCAGAGTAAGTTGTGCTTACACCAGAGTGAGGACTCCCCATAGTTACTCTGGATTTTGCCCTTACTCTCAGAAAAGTGTGTTTAGGATTGCAGCCTTTGCTTTTTGGAGCTGTAATCCTAAACACACTTTAGACCCATTGAACACAATGGGACTTACTTCTTAGTAGACATGTTTAGGATTGTGTTGACAAACTGGATATGTGAAGAAATAAAACCTTATCAGAGCTATGCAAACGTTAATTATTTATTGCAAAAAACCAGTGGCATAGCTAGAGGGGGTTCAAAGCACAAAGTTTTGCAGGAGCCTGAGCGAACCTTGCAAGCAGCCCCTTTCCTTTCCCGTTGGAGCCATTCCAGGTGGTGAAAGTAAAATGGACACAAAGGGCACAATCCAGAGTAACTACAGGAGCATGTAAGAGACATTATGTGCACCCGTAGTTACTGCACCACCTAGTGAAAACCTATGGGAAATTCATATTGCAATCCAGAGTAACTTGTTCTTATTCTGGAGCAAGGACTCCCCATGGTTACTCTGGATTTCACCCATAGATGGGTGCCTGCAAAATTTGACCCTCCTCTAGTTCTGCCACTGCTAACAACTCACCGTAAAAGACATGTTTAAAAAATTTATTATTAAACACTAAAATGATTGCCTCTAGTTTCTTAGTGCGTCTTGGCCTATTTAGGTATCATTTTTATTTACGGTAAGTGAAGACATTCTTACCTTGCCTTTCCACCCATCCTCAGGCAGTCCATGGCTATTTACAAAAAGTAAAAGAGAAAACAGAATAAACTGTCAAATAAAGACAGAAAAAGAATGAGTGCAATAACACAAATAACAGCAGTAACAAATCCAAAAAATTCACCGCTGAAAAATCCGACATCTGCCCACCACCAATGCAGTCATTACCCAAGTCCAGAATTCAAACGAAAAAGAAGTCTATAAGAGTATGCTGAAAAGTTGCTACCATCACTGTGATGGGCTCGATCCTTATGGGCGCCTCTTGCAACTCCAAAGGAGAAAACATCCAGACATCCAGTGGTGTAGCTGCGAGGGGGGGGGTGGAGCAGTCAGTTTTGGAGGTAGCCATTCTTACTCCCACCTGGAATGGGTGCAATGTCATCACTATGGTTGGTGAAACCACCATTAACTTTATTTATTTAAATCAGTAACAGTGCAGGTCACCCAACAAATCAGCAGCCACAAAAAAATCCTAGTGGTCAACAATTCAACACAATTTGTTTTAATACTGAATTTATTTGAATCTAACGCTCACCTTTTCAGCCAAATGTAGTTTCCAAAATCAGAATGCGCATTAGATTAGATTTGAGTAAATGTGGCATTTTTGATTATAAGTATAGGGTTCTGTCATAACCCCGTACTCCTCCCGTTTCTCTCTGAGCCTTGTGGGTGATATGTTTCCCTCTCGGAGGGGATATCTGGGTTTCGTCCTCCTCCTCCTCTGACATAATGAATACACAAACCAGGTGGGTGCTGAACAAGATTATTTTACTGAGTTGGTACAGAGCTTGGCAGTTGCATTAACTTGGTTCTTTCTTTCACAGGGAACAACTTCTAGCAGGTTAACAACCTTACTCACGGGTAAGTATATAACTCCCCTTTCCCAGATGTCCCGTTCCCCAACATCCCGAATGATTAACTTGTTGCTTTCTATTGCAGGTATCTTGGCCGTCTAGTTGCGGGTCCCATCCTCCTCCTTCAGCTTTCCTGCTCCAACTGCAATTCCTGCCTTTCTTCTTGTCTTATATATCCTCCTCCTCATTTTGTCCACCTCTTCCTCTTTCTCTCCTCCAATGCAAATGCTGCATACACCCCCCCATGGGTGTACCACCTCGGGGAAGGTTCCACTGTCATCCCCTTCCTTGGCTGGACTCTCCCCCTTCCTCTATTCCTTAACTCCATGATCTCCTGGAGCGACTGGACTACTACCACATCAAAGAACAGATTGATGTCGGGGGGGGGGGGTATGGGGGCTGATGGTGCACATATACGGGGGTTGATGGTGCACATATGGCACATGTGTATGCCATAGGGTTCCATATTATGCTCCTCCCAGTCCTGCTCACAGGTGCACATTAGATTCAAGGGTGCATTTGATTCAAATAAATATGGTATATTTTGTATACATCACCTTTCCAATCATTTGATATTATTCATAAATATATAGTGTCTTCAAGCAGAGGCTTGACAAGAACCTGTTGGAGATGCTATTGGAGGATTTCCTGCTATATGGGGACCCAGTTCGGTCTCATCCAACTCTAAGTCTATGAGTCTATATTTTCCATCAGGTTTCTAAATGTTGGCCACTGGTGGGATCAGCTCTCCTCCAAGGATGTCACTTAAGGGTACATCATCACGCCCACAACCTGGCTGCATTGCCCAGCCCACTTCATGGGGGGAATCCATCATAGGAGTGTCCTGCATTGGTGAGACCACTGTCCTAGATTACATAAGGACCTTTGATGTGACTTAATTAGAAAATTCTTATAATAAATTTCTTGTTGTTTCAGAAGAAATGCCATTTTCTCCCAAATGCCCAGGACCAGTGGTGGGCCAAAGCTGGTTTGGGCCGGATCACCCAAACCGCTTCCTACTTCTGACCCCCCCATCATCGATCCAGTGGCTGGGGGGAGCAGAAAACTGGGTGTGCCAGTTCGGCGCGCCCGGGGAAGCCCACCACTGTGCCTGCGCCAACCTTAGCGCAGGCGCAGTGTTGTCCTGAAGCCGGCCGACCCCAACCGGCTTCAGGACAGCACTGCACATGCGCCAACATTAGGGCATGTGCAGTGCACTGGGGTTGGGGCCCGCCCCTGACTCCGCCCCGACCCTCCCTGCCCCCTGACCCTGGCCCCCACCCTGACCCCGGCCTGGCCCTGCCCACTTCCGGGGAACCAGTTGTTGGGCCAGGTCGGGCCCACCCCTGCCCAGGACATAGATAGTGCATTTAATTTTCATCCAAAGGCACATACAAACCAAGAAGGAAGATGGTTTACTTTCTGTTTCTCCCCCAGCATATCATAAGACTTACACCTGTAAAACTGCAATGGAATGCAATTTAATTTAATCAAAGCAACAACCAAATGGTAATGAAATGTAGTGGAGGTGCTCGAAATTGAGTTTGTCAATTTTGATTACATGCAATTTGGCTCTAATTGAGTCAGCGCTAATGTTGCAAGACCTCATACAGAAATCTAAAGTATTCCTGTTTTGTGAGAAAAAACATATTTTTCTCTAAACAGGTTGTAAACTTGGATGTACAAACTAGAGTTGGGCACAGAGATGGACAAATCCAGGCACTGTAAAGCACTTCTGCGCCACTCCTAGAGGGGTTCATCTAATGCACAGACATGCACCAGCCTGCCCACGCCACTGTGGGAATAGGGAAATATGTGTGTTGTGCTGCCCGAAATTGGTTAGGATGGTGCCCAGAGGCTGTCAGAATAGAAAAATCCTTCAAAACTCAAGTATCAATAGGTCACCTGAATCTTCCCATACTTGCGTCATGTGGTGTTAGAGACAGGCAAGGAATGTCCCTTCACCATTGGTGCATCTACAAGGGGGAAGTGTGTTATTGCATGTGCTGCAGTGCACCATGCAAGGGGCTCTCCCACTTTCTGACAGAGCCATTCCTTACTCTACTGGCAACTGTGCACATGGCATGTTGAATTTCTGCAGTACATACCATGCCACCCCCTGTAGCTACACCACTATCCTTCAAATATATTATGATAGGATTTCCATATGTCCCAAAAAACAGGGACAATCCCAATTTGGGGGGATTGTGTTCACATACTGGCAAATGGAACAGAGGGTCCTGTCCCAATTTTTGTGGAAAATTATGGAAACCCTATATTATGATCATCCAAAGTATAATATATTCCCACATCTGAATTTTATGTTCATGGCTTTCTCCTATTACTTGTAAACATGTTGCTGATGGATTTGCAGACTTTATTCCTGAGAGCCCCAACTTTCCCAAACGCACTACCCCAAAATTATCTTACAGTCCAGGAAACCCTCATGCCCTGAAGTAGATGTCAACAAGGTTGTAGGGTGCGTGCATTATAAAATAGTGCTTCATTCCTTGAATGTGAACATCATGGTCAAATATAAAAGCAGCCATTGAACTGTCAGCAGGAACTTCATAAAACACTGTCAATACGCTACAAATCCGCTGGTTGGCTCTCTTTTAACTTTTTATTGTGTGACACTACATTATGATGACTTACAATTGTGTTGCCTCTCCGTGCGGTTACGGTGGCTGTTAAAATGCTGAATTTTATGGAGAAAATAACTCATGTTCAGTCTTTCCCTTTGGACGATCACACAATGCTAACTTTCGCCTAATGGTTGATGCTTGAACCAGTCTAGTTTATTTTGCACTGGAAAAGTATGACCATTTCCACTGTGGGAAAGGACGGATAGAAAGAATGAAGGAAGATGTCAACTCTTTGGTTTCCATCACCCTACAGTGATGGTTCCCAAACTATGAGCCTCTGCGACCGACGTCACTGTGGTGAACATGTAGGGTTGCCATGGATGTCCCTGGTGGTCTCCTTGGGTGATGTCCCCTTGGATTGAATGAGATCAAAGATGGTGGTGCCCATATCTCCAGCTTTCCCAGGTGCCCCATCTTGGATCATGTGAGAACTTGCCAGAATTTCACGATCCATGAGAAAGTCAGGAAGAAGCAGCCGTCACAATAGCAAAGGGTGGTGGTAAATTTGCAGACCCCTGCAGTAGATCAGAGGTTCTTAAAGTGGGGTTTGGGACTCTTCATTCAAGGGGGGTCACGAAGAGCTGGGCACTGCCATCTTGGAATCTGGCACAGGGTGCTACCGTTTTGAAATTGGGCACTTAGCTTGCTTTCCTGTGAGTAAGGCCCATATCCTAAAGTCAAATTAAGCCCTTTGCTCTGGAGCAGTTAAGATGACTTTCCATAAGCTTGTGTTATCCATAACACTAGAGGGTGACATAACTGAATGGACCGGTAAGTGCTCTGGATTTTGCCCTACATCTCATTGAACACAATTGGGCTTACTTCCAAGTAGACATGCTCTGGCATCACAGTGATGTTTGATGTCACTTCCCGGTGGGACCAGACAGATTGTTGTTCTCAGAAGGGGGTCCCGGGGCAGAAATGCTCGAAAACCGGTACTACAGAGTATGACGCACAACATATGAACACAATGTTGCCATCCACTTTCCAAGTTTGCTTCATAGACGTAAAACCTGCTTTCAGATCCGAGAATGGTGGGGGAAGCAGACTTCAATGATATTATCCCACCCACCCCCCACTTTTTGAGTATCCAATCATGTAGGATAATTAAATTATTTATTTAATTTATGCATGTTGCAATTTTCATGCAAAAGATGCTCTATCAGTTCTTACTTCCATCACTTGATGGGTATCTGGTGCAAACCCGGAAGACCCCTAGTTTAATGCTTACTCCTACCATGGAATTGATTTTAAAAAATGTGCTTTTGATGTGCTTTTATGAGTCATATAGCCGATTAGCAGCCCCTTGTCTATTTGATCGATAGTGTTGTTGTTGCTGGTACTGCTCTTCCTAGTGCTGTTGTACTGTTCGGCATTTTGTGGTTTATTGCATTCTCTTAATTTTTATTTGCAAGCCGCCCTGACTCCTTGGGAGACAGGGCAAGAATAAATGCCCTATTTAAAAAAACTGATATCAGCCTAAGGCTGCAATCCTAAGCACACTTTCCTGGGAGTAAGATCCACTGAACACAGTGGGGCTTACTTCTGAGTAGACATGAATAGGATTTGCACCCTTAAACAAAGCTATTTCCTGCTACAGGCAGGGGGTTGGACTAGATGACCTACTAAGGGCAAAATCCAGAGTAACTACAGGGAGTCCTTGCTCTGGTGTAAGAACAATTTACTCTGGATTGCAATATGAATTTCCCATAGGTTTTCACTAGGTGGTGCAGTAACTCCGTCAGTCTTGGAAGACTATGGTATCGTGCTCAGCGCTGCATATGTTGCATGCAAAGCACGAAAGCCTGGGTTGGATTGTTATGGAGGATAGGCTGTTACCCAAGCAGCAAATCCCCCCTCTCCACGCCACTGAATTAGTCCAATGGAAAGGCAGAGCCAATACAATTGGATCCAGCTGGTGTTGCAGAGCTGGGCTAAGGACAGGAGCTCACCCTGTCTTGTGGGGCCGACCTGGGTCTTGAACCCTGGCCTGCTGGTTAACAGGCACAGTGTCTTAGCCACTTGCACCACCCACAGCCCTGGTGCAGCCCTGGTAACTACGGGTACAGGTAATGTCTCTTACGTGCTCCCATAGTTACTCTGGATTGTAGGGTAAGTCCCTTCCAATTGTAGGATTCTATGATTCTATGATTCTATTTTCTCTAAGACAACAATCCTAATCACATCTACTCAGAAGTAAGCCAGATTGTGTTCAATGGATCTTACTCTCAGGAAAGTGTCTTTAGGATTGCAGCCTAAGAAAGAAAGACTTCTTGAAAAGGCAGAATACCTCTTAGAAAGGGAGAAAAATTTACTCAGCATGTATTTTGTCTGTAGAACTCCTTGCCACAGGATGTGGTGAGGCCACAAAATACCTTTTAAATGGACAGGTCCATCACCAGTTAGAAGCCATGATGGGTTTGCACTACTCCCTGGTTTAGAAAGGTCAGGTGCATTGGGATTCAGGGATCTTGCTGTCTTGTGTGTTCCCTGATGGGTCGCTGTCAGTGCAATCCAAAGCTTGTCTACTCAGAAGTAAGTCCCATCAATACTACCTACTCCTGGGAAAGTGAGGTTAGGACTGCAGCCTGTGATACATAGGAAGCTGGACTAGATAGACCTTTGGCCTGATCCAGTGGAACTCATGTTCTTTGATTTTCTCCCCAGTTAGGGCTAGAAATTACTGATCTGATGATTCTGCAAAACTGGGCTAAAATAATCAACTGTGCATTTAGCTTCATGAACTTATAAGGGGTATCCCATTGTTCAGTAAAGTAGCATGTGATCTATATGTGGAAGCTCCCTTACCCAATCCACCACATCTGCAGGTACTCCTGGGAGAGATCCCTGCAGTCATTACTGAGCCAGATGGACCAAGGCAGCTTCATACCATATTCACTTGAATCTAATGTGCCATTGAATCTAATGCGCACCTCTATCTTAAAAACCTTGAGATTTCTGAAAAGGTTTACTGGAGATTGCAATGCGCAGCTGCAAAGCAGGTACAACATTTAAAATTACTGCATATTATGAGTTATATGATAATAACTAGCGAAAAGTGTACCCATGTTGCAGGAGTAAAATTCCCCCCGTATGCCATCCCCCACGGCGCAACATCCCCCATGCGCATTAGTCCCCCATGTGCATCAGTCCCCCATGCGCAATATCCCTCCATGCGCAATATTCCCCATGCACATAAGTCCCTTATGCACATCATCTCCCCATGAGCATCAAACCCCATGAGCATCAACCCCCCTCCCATGCAAAAAGATAATGGGTTTGTGTTATGATTTTTAACCTAATGGCACTACTTTATACAACAATGGGTTTATGTTACATTATATTAAAATATGGTTATCCTTTATTACATTATAATTAATATTTTTATTAAGATATAAATTATTTTAAATAATTATTTATTTATATTAAAATGTAGTAAACTGTTAAACTAAATACTGACCTATACTTATAATCAAAATACCTGTGTTTACTTGAATCTAATGCTCTATCAAATATAATGTGTACCTCGATTTTGGAGACTACATTCAACTGGAAAATGTGAGTGTTATTGAGTAAATGGGGTATTTTTAGTCTGTGTGGAATATTTTTAATGCACATGAAATGCAGATTAGACAAATGAAGAATGGATCTATGGTCCATGCACGGGTTGGCTCGCCCCTGGCCTTCCCCGCACTTGCTACCAGTAGGAGAAACAGAGGTTTGTACATCACATTGCAAAGGTAGGGCATTATTTTGCATCCTGCATTAGGTGGTAGGTGGCTCAGCCCTGCATCCTATCTCTGCAGCCCATAATTAAAGGGGATGCTCACATTTTTTTTAAGGGGGGGACCTGTTAGTATGGGGTGCTCACAATTGGGAAGATGTTGGCCTAATTGGACTTTTGATCGGACGCAACCGAAATTCCATTATGTTCTGACATTGATGCTCTTATTTTTTCCCCTCTGTATTTGCTTATGCCAATGTACAGTACTATTATTCATCTGCTCCTGCCAGCAATCTCCTAGTAAAAGTTTCAATTAAGATGAAGCAGAACGAAACGAAGCAACAGAGAGCAATTAACTTGGCGGCTTCGCATTGTGAATGATAGATTCTTATGAGGAGCTTAAACAGCTGTCTTTTAACTGAACCAAGGCTGCTTTTCCGGCCAGGGAAAAATACGGCAACATCCAACCCATCAGCTCAAACCAAATTTCACAAGCCACGTGTTCCTACTATTGGAGTTGCCATAATTCTCTTCCACAAAACCAGGACAGTCCCCTCTGTCCCATTTGCCAGTATGTGAACCCCACTCCCCCCCCCCCCTGGTTTTGGGACATATGGCAATCCTATAATATGTTTTTTATGGCAAAAACTAGGATTGTCCCTGTTTTTTTTTTTTTTTTGAAAATATGGCGACTCTAACTACGATCTAATTGTAGGAATGGACTTCTCTATTTTTATGGAGAAATGAACTTTATTTATAGGTTTAAGAAGTTTGGAATATAATTCTTTACTTCTTAAGGTCCCTGAACTTCAGCTCCAATAAGGATGTTTCATAGACCCCTAGCATAACCATATGTCGTAATTGGAAAATAGGAGCACCCCAAAAACCACGTAATGGCCCACCAAAATGTAAGACACCCAAGAAAAATGTAGGAAGTGATAAGATAAAACCTAAAAGCACTCATATATATTGTTTTCATGTGGTTCATTTAAATACTATCGCTGCAATCCTAAAGACACTTTCCTGGGAGAACACAGTGGGGCTCACTTTTGAGTATACATGGTCAGGAGTGTGCTCTAAGACCCATTGAATACATATTCACATATTTCATTATCCATAGAATTTGTTGTCCATGGAGGGTCCAGGAAGAGTTCTGAAAGGGATACAAAGAGCCTACTCTGGGGTTTCTCAACTCCTGGTCCGGGGACCACTGGAGGTCTATGGCAGCTGCCTGACTGGTCCACGAGAGGACTCCTCTAAGTGTCCCTTCCCCTCCACACAGCAGGAGGACTGCAACCTGAGACCAATCCTATGCCTGTCTGCTCAGTAGTAAGTCCTATTGTAGTCAGTAGAGCTTACTCCCAAGAAAGTGTGAACAGGATTGCAGCCTCAGAGCCCAATCCTGTCTGTCAACTCAGAAATAAGTCCCATTGTGGGCAGTGGAGTCTAGCGTGGATAGGATTGCAGCCTCAGAGTCCAATCCAATGCCTATTATTCAGAAATAAGTCCCATTATAGTCAATGAGGCTTAGGGCAAACTCCAGAGTAACTACGGGGAGTCCTTGCTCTGGTGTAAGAACAACTTACTCTGGATTCCAATATGAATTTCCCATAGGTTTTCACTAGGTGGTGCAGTAACTATGGGTGCATGTAAAGTTTTGGTAGTTAATCTGGATTTGGGGCTTACTCTCTAATAAGAGTGAGTAGGATGGCTTTTTGCATTTTCAAAGCATCCTGCACTGAAAAAGGTTGAAAATCCCTACTCTGAGTAGACATGCATTGAGATATTGGGCTCTCACTTGCAATCCTATCCACAGTAACTGAGCAATAGCTCTATTTATTTGTAGGGTTGTGAGGGTCCCAGCCCGATTCCCCTATAGACACACCCCTGTTTGACATACAGAGATTGGCCAATGGTCCACCCAGGCAGGCTTTGCAGTCTCTGGTAGCAAGACGCCTCAGTATTAGTAGGAAGGAGCCAATCCCCCGAGGCTGTTCTCCCTGGAGCGTTCTCACCCAAAGGTCCGGAGCTTCTCCGACCTAGGCTGCTCCACCCCCATCCTCGGCGTTTTGCCCCTTTTTGTCTGCAGCACACCTCCCTGGGTGGATCCCTCCAGCCTCCCTGGTGCCCTTAACCCTTGCCAATCTATCTCCCTTCTCCAGCCCTCTTCCTCCGTGCCTTCCCCTCTCAGTGCGGTTGTTCTCGTTCTCTTTCCTGGGCTGCTGCCTCTACAGTGGTGGGCCCCGCCTCGCCTAACAACCGGGTTCGCTGGAAGTTGGGGTGGGGCCGGGGTTAGGGGGAGGGACTAGGGGCGGACCCCAACCCCAGCACACTGCACATGCGCCAACCCCTGGCGCACGCGCATTGTGTCTCCTCCAGTGGAAGGAGACCACAGCGCTCGCGCTGAGGTCGGCGCATGCACTGTGTGTCTCCTCCAGCTGGAGGAGATGCACAGCGTGCGTGCCAAGTCCGGTGCGCATGCTGTGCGTCTTCTCCAGTAGAAGGAGACGCAGTGTGCGTGTGCCGAGGTCGTCGCGTGCGCATTGCGTCTCCTTCTCCCGGCGTACTGAACTGGTACACCGGGTTTTCTGGCCACCCCGTTGCTACCAGTTCGGTAGTGGCAGGGTAGCGGGAACAACCGGTTCAGGCAATCCGGCCCGAACTGGCTTGGGCCCACCCCTGTACCTCTTCCTCCAGCCCCCTGACTCAGAGGATCTCTCCTCCTGGGGTTACCCAGGGCAGCTTGCTTTCCTCCGGTTCTCCCTCTTCTGCCCGGGAGCTGGCCCTGGAACCCTGTGGGCTCCTCTGATCCCTCCCGCCAGACACCGCAGGCGAGTGCTCGTCCTGAAGGGCTGGGAGCGTGATCACACTCTGAAGCCTGCCTCCCTCGCCTCCAGGCAGGTGTAGGTTCCCGCTGGCTCGCCTGTCTGCCTGTGGGGGTCTTGCTTCTTCCTCTGGGGATTCCCCCACGGGGCTTCCCCCTCTTGTCTCCCCACTCTCCTGGCCCCGTCTCCTCCGCCCCCAGACTGCTGCTCTGCCCTATCTGTGACCCCAGTGGGTAAGTAGGGGGCTTGTCCCCCGACACAATTATAATGGGATTTACAGCTGTTTGCAGCTGTGTTGTGCTCTAGGTGGGGAAGCCCTCCCTCCAGGTCACCAGAGGCACAGGGTGACCAGATTCCTGAACCTAAAAAAGGAGGACAAGGTCTTGGATTCGTCTCAGCCTGGTCTTTCTGGTGGACAATGGCATGCTTGCCTACTCAAGAGTAAAGCCGCAATATTGGGCACGTTCACTTTCCCACAGAGCTCAATGCATATTTTTGATTTTTAGCCATAACTTTTGATAGGAAGGAGATATTTCCAAACCAATCTTTGCATTGGATTCTGCTCTTCAATACGAGTCCAGTGACATATGAGTACTGCATACCACTGCAAAGTTCCAAAATGGAGCCAAAATAGAGGATAATGAAGCCCTTTTGGAGGACAGCCAGACAGGAGACTAAAAAATAGGGTCAAATCCAGAAAACTCCAGTTATATGGTGACCCCACGGAGATGCAGTACTGTTGCCCCCACCCCCCAAATCCCAGGGCTGGTCCCTGGAAATGTTCTTTTCCACAGACTATATATAACAGTTTTATAACAGCAGACAGTTATGCACACCTTTGAGCTTATGGGAACTGAGGGAGCTTTGCCTGAATTGAACATGAATCTCTGCAGAGAACGACCCCTCTTGCATCATTGCAGGG
Source organism: Cryptoblepharus egeriae (assembly GCA_030015325.1). Taxonomy (NCBI): domain Eukaryota; kingdom Metazoa; phylum Chordata; class Lepidosauria; order Squamata; family Scincidae; genus Cryptoblepharus; species Cryptoblepharus egeriae. Next base: position 4,998,199 of record JAREYC010000016.1, read on the forward strand.
CCATGATTTTCCCATATTTTCCTATTTTTTTCCTATTTATTTTCCTATTTTCCCATAGGAAATAATGAAAACTTAGACGATTGAGGAATTTCCTCTGTACCTTGAAGTCATGCGCAACCCCAAGTTTGGTAATGAAGCAGGCTCACCAAAGAGAATTTGTATGGCGTTCTTCCTTTGTGACCGGAGGTAATACTTGCCTTTAATGTTTGCATTCATATTCCCAAAGAGTGCTTATTACATGGGCTTTATCAAATGGCTTTGCGTCCCAGCGAGAGAGAGAGAGAGTACTTCAAAGAGTCACTTGGAAATGGAGAGGCGCCGTTCCTCGTTCTGATTTCTGATTCTCGCACCGAGCAATTAAGATGAATCATAGTGTATCGCGTGTGGCTGTTTATACCATACAAACTTGGGTGGAACAGAAAGATTATAAAATTATTTAATTAATGGGGGTTGTTAAAAAAATAAGGCATTGGATGTGAAACGCTCTTTAAGTGAAGCGGATTTTCCCATAGGAAATAATGGAAACTCAGACAATTGGTTCCAGAACCCCCCAAAATATTCATATGAAAATATTAACTGGATGTCAAAATGATGACAAAACACTGAATTGAATTCAAAACATGCATTCAATGTGCATGATCCTATGGCTGCAATCCTAAAGACACTTTCCTGAGAGTAAGCCCCATTTAACACAATGGGGCTTACTTCTGAGTAGACATGGTTAGGAGGCTGCAATCAAAGACACTTTCCTGGGAGGCTTATCTGGGCTGCTGCTGGAGGTTCAAAGTGGCCAGTGCGGAACTTGGGGGCAGTTAGGAGCAGCTGCCTCTGGCACCCCCAGGCAACTGCCCCCAAGCTGGCTTCCACGCAGAGTGTCAGGGCTACATAGCACACGTGCCTATAGCACGCTTGCTTATTAAGTGAAATGGAACTTGTTATGTGAAGCAAGATTTCTTGGAAATTTATACTTCTTATGTGAAAAACTTGTTATGTGAGGCACTTGTTATGAGAGGTACCACTGTACTAGGAAATGTTTGCTCCTGCATTGATTCCCATTTGTCACCAATGTGCCATTAATTCAACAGCACAGATCAAAATAGCTGCAAAGCTACAGCTGGGGTTTGACCCAGTGTAATGGGGAAAATATCCCGTAACCCCAAGTTGCCCTCCAGCCACCTCCTAAACTTAGGGTTTCCATAATTCTCTTCCACAAAATCAGGACGGGACCCTCTGTCCCATTTGCCAGTATGTGAACACAATCCCCAAAAATCAGGACATATGGTACATTTTGGGGGGACATACGGCAACCCTATTTAAACTGCACTGGAATCAGTTGATCTTCCAGATCCAGCACTGGTTAGGTTTGGGCTTCCCATTTGTCCTGCAATCACTGAGGGCACATTCCAGAGTAACTACAGGGAGTCCTTGCTCAGGAGTAGGAACAAGTTATTCTGGATTGCAATATGAATTTTCCATAGGTTTTCACTAGGTGGTGCAGTAACTACGGGTGCATGTAATGTGTCGTAGACTGCAATTCTAAAGAAACTTTCTTGGAAGTTAGACCCATTGAACAAAATGGGACTTACTTTTGAGTAGACATGGTTAGGACTGTGCTCTTAGGTGCTTCCATAGTTACTCTGGATTGTAGCCATAGTAATGTTACATCATTATATTTTGTTTTATTCTAGTTTTAGGGTGTTTTTTTTTAAATGTAGTCAAGATTCCACATTCATCCCAAAATGGGAATGGAAACATGTATCTGGGAACATCCCTTCCTGACATAGTTTTATTAGCGAAATCAGTGTTAACCTCTTAAAGAACCCAGGGCAAGGGCAGAGACAAAGTTGTATTGCACAAATTACAGTGTCCAAATGATATATCACTTTAATAACAAAAGAGGAAAAATATTCCTATGAATAATAAACACTTTTCAAGCAATGCATATTTTAAAGGGGAGATTGGTAGCCCATGGATCCTTATGGATTTCAGCACCCATGGTTCTAGCAGTACTGATATGATGACCACCAGACCTTGGGGGCTCCAGGGTACTATGGAAGCTTCTGATGATCTTGAAGTGGTGACCTTAAATTTAACCACGTTATAGCAATATATATCATATTTACTTGAATCTAATGTGCCATTGAATCTAATGTGCACCCTATATTTATAATCAAAACATCATATTAACTCGAATCTAATTAAACATTGAATCTAATGCCCACCCTGATTTTGGAGACTGAATTTGGCTGGAAAAGGTCAGCATTAGATTCAAGTAAATACAGTATTAATGTTCTTTTAACTTTAATTTTGCCTTATCCTCTTTTTTTATAACGCATTATATATATATATATATATATATATATATATATATATATATATATATATATATATATATATATGATGCTATTGTTCCTAACAACCATGATTTTCACAACTTTGGTCATTAGTGGTTTCACCCTCTTGTGTGACACCAGGGGTGGACTACCCCTGTCGTCTGCTAGTTATACCACTATACTTAATTTCTTTTTCAAAATCTTTCCTTTTCTATGATGCTGATACTAATTTGACTTTGGATACCGATCCCCTTTTTAAATACATTGCATGTTAAGGCCCTGGTTTTCTTTTGCTTGTCAGACACTGCTTGGTCTTCAGTCGATACATTGACTGATTAAATTATTATCCCAATAATGAGATTTGACATGATTAGTGTCAATTACTCGGGTGACCTTTAAGTAGGTTAATTGGTAGAGCTGAATAATGATGACTTTGTAGATTGAGACTGTCAGAGATTCCGCTGAACCACAGTAAAGGATCCCAGGTTGTGGGTCACAGAAGGATTTGGTGTCAGTGAGAGGGACCAAAAGGGTTTGCAGCCACTGTTACTCCTAGCCTGGGAAATATCCCAACGTAAAGTTTGGAAACCCCTCTTTTCTGGTGGTTCATTTTCTGATGATCCACTTTTTCCCCATCAGGGTAAAGGACCCAGCACCTGAGCCGTCTAGCCCTGTCACACACATCCTAGGACAGTGGAGGACAACATCCCAGCAACTGCACGCATCTAGCCAGCCACCTATCATAGACATGGAAGATCCAGGTTCAAATCTCTGCTTGGCTATGAAGCTTCTTGGGTAACATATGGACTGTCACTCAGCCTCACCTGCCTCACAGGGTTATCGTAAGGACAATAGATGGGGAACAACAAAAGCTTTGTAAGCCACCTCGAGCATTTGCGTTGGCATGGGAAATCCCTTAAACAAACAAACAAACAAACAAACAAACAAACAAACAAACAAACAAACAAACAAACAAATACTGGTAGTGTCAGATGTGCCCAGTGCACTATTGCACACTGTCCCCATCAAAAGCAAGCAAATGAATAAATGAATATGATAGTACTAGATGTACCCAGTGCACCATTGCACACTGTCTCCATCAACCCGGTGCTAGTTCTGGCTGGTGCTGGACCCAATCAGTGGTGTGCTTCAAATTTTTTAACAACCGGTTACAGGGGGTTGGGCCAGGGGTGGAGCACAGCGCATCACCCCTGGGACATGCGCATCACCCCTGGAACACACAAGGTAGGTGCGTGCACAGTGTATTTTCTGAAGCCAACTGGCATCAGAAGAGCACTGCTCAGGTGCCAACTTTGGTTGGCTTCAGAGGAGACTTCCTCCTCTCTCTGTGCATTTTTGAGACTTCAGACATGCGCAATGCATCTGCACAGCCATTGGGTCTTGCTCTGGAGACGGAGTACCTGGCCTCACCTCTGGATCAAGGCCCAATGTGTGCACAGAAACACACTGTGCATGTCTGAAGTCTCGGACATGTGCAGTGCATCTTTGCGCACAGTGCCATTCCGGCGAGCTCCGAGACAGCTCCGAGACAGCTCAGAGCTGGCCAGAATGGAGGGCAGCAAGGTGGGCCCAATCCTAGCGTCTAACTAACAGTTCGCTCGGATTGGGCCCAACCTAACAACCGATTTGTGCGAACCGGTGCGAACCGGGTGCTGCCTACCTCTGGACCCAACCCAATATGGGGTCAGCTTTTCCAGATAGGGAGGGGTAGATAACTCCTTCTGTTCCCAAATGGATTTATATCCCATTCACTCCTTATGGCTTCCTGAAAACCCCTCTGCAAAGAAGCTGCCGTTCACCCAGGAATGCAGTGCCAGCAAATGTCAAGAGCAGATTAGTTCTCTGGTTGAAATTAATTTTTGCGAGTGATTTGGGAAAGGTTTAACTCAGATTCTCAAATCTCCCCTCCAACCAATCAAATTGGGGGAATCATTCTTTTACTCATCCCCTATAATTAGATGACTAATGCCTGGCCTTATTCTTGCTTTTTTTAAAAAAATAAAAATATATATATATTTGAACATATTCATTTTCTGCTGCTGGGCTGTAAGATTTGAAAGGAGCAGAATACCTAAAACAAACAGACACAGTGGAAGGGAAAAAAAGAGAGAGAGAATTTACACAAGATTACAACCCAAAGCCAAGCAAGCTGTTTTTTTTCTGTCAATCAAAATGTTTGTATTAAAAAATATAAAGGAGAGAGAGGAGGGAGCATAATTCTGTGAGCTTTGATGACGGCATCCCCATTAAAATTCTCCTGGGAGAATTTTCAGATCAGAAGCTGGGGAAAGTTTCCTTGAGACCCCAATCCTGTGCATGTCTACTCAGAAGTAAGTTCCATTATGGTGAATGGCACTTACTATCAGGAAAGTGTGAATAGGATTGCAGCCATAATCTAAGTCCTTCGCCAGTGTCTCCTTTTGGATTTGTACCTGATCTTATTGCCAGTTTTCATCTGGATCCATTGCGGGATTGGCCGGTTCTGTTTCTGCTTCTTAGCGAGAAACCGCTTGATCATGAAAGTCTTGTGGGATGACATGGTGTAGGCCCAAGAACCAGTTGCTGCAATGGCGGCGGAGGAAGAGCCCATAATCTAAGTATAGGGTGTATATTAGATTCAATGTTTAATTAGAGTTGAGTAAATATGGTGTTTTGATTATAGGTATAGGGTGCGCATTAGATTTGATGCTCAGGTTTGAGTAAGTGTGGTGTTTTGATTATAAGTATTAGGTGCGCATTAGATTCAATGTTTAATTAGATTCGAGTAAATATGGCATATTTATTATAGGTATATGGTGCACATTAAACCTGATATTTAGATTTCAGTAAGGGCAAAATCCAGAGTAACTACGAGGAGTCCTTGCTCCAGTGTAAGAACAACTTTCTCTGGATCCCAATATGAATTTTCCATAGGTTTTCACTAGGTGGTGCAGTAACTTCAGGTGCACGTAAAGTTTCTTACATGCTCCCGTAGTTACTCTTGATTTGGGGGTGAGTGTGGGTATTTTGATTATAAGTATAAGGTGCGCATTAGATTCAATGTTTAATTAAATTTGAGTAAATATGATATTTTGATTATAGGTATATGGTGCACATTAGATTTGATATTTAGATTTAAGTAAGTGTGGGTATTTTGATTATAAGTATAAGGTGCGCATTAGATTCAATGTTTAATTAAATTTGAGTAAATATGGTATTTTGATTATAGGTATATGGTGCACATTAGATTTGATATTTAGATTTAAGTAAGTGTGGGTATTTTGATTATAAGTATAGGATGCGCATTAGGTTCAACATTTAATTAGATTTGGGTAAATATGGTATTTTGATTATAAGTATATGGTGTGTATTAGATTTGATGTTTAGATTTGAGTATGTGTGGTATTTTGATTGTAAGTATAGGGTGAGCATTAAATTTGATGTTCAATTAGTTTTGAGTAAATATGGTATTTTGATTATAGTTATAGGGTGTGCTAATATAGTTATTAGATTTGATGTTCAATTAGATTTGAGTAAATATAGATAGTTTTCTCTTCCTTCTGTTATTCTCCGTTGACTTTGGAAACATTTTCCAGACAGGTTTGCTCTCAGACACCTAATATTTTTCAACTGACAGCTATGATGTTCCTCAGACTCTCTGCTGCCCCCCCCCCCCGTTTCTTATTTCCACCCCCTGGTTAATTCCTCCTACCCCGGATCCTCAGGTCCAGCTTGGAACCATCGGCATTTCCTTCAATGCTTCATCAACAATGTTCTTTTTAATTTCCTCCCCAGGGAATTTATTTAATAGGATCTGGAAGTTCCCGAGCAGCTGCCAGCAGTCTTGAGAAAGAGACTCAGAGAAAGGAAGAGAGAAATTCTGACAATCAAATGGCAAGGATAATGAGGTCTTCCAGCCTTCTGCTAAGTTACGCAACTCTCTGGTAGGTACGCGGTCCCAGTGATGAAAATTATAGGCATTTAGAATGTCATGTCAGGGGAAAAAAATAATATTAACAACAAAAAGGCTTATGGGATCTTGACAGTAACATGTTTTACTTTGCTTTCCAAAAATAATCCTTAAAAAAACCCTTGAGTATGTGTGGTATTTTGATTGTAAGTATAGGGTGCGCATTAGATTCAATGTTTAATTAGATTCGAGTTAATATGGTAGTTTGATTATAGGTATAGGGTGAGCACATGACCAGAATCATATAGATATAATCAAATAGAATGCAGCGTGACCACATGACCAGAAATTTCTGGATTTGTCCTCTTTTTTAGTCTCTTGTCCATATGTCCTCCAAAAGGGCTTCGTTGTCCTCCATTATGGCTTCATTTTGGAACTTTGCAATGGTGTGCGGCACCCCATCATGTTCTATGTTGTTGGATTTGTATTGAAGAGCAGAATCCAATGCAAAAATTATTTTTGAAATGTCTCCTTCCTATCAAATGTTATGGCCAAAACACTAAAAATGAAAAATATGCATTGAGCTCTATGGGAAAGTGAAAGTGCCCAATGTCACGGCTTTACTCTTGAGTAGGCAAGTGTGTCCTTGTCTGCCGGAAAGGCCAGGCTAAGAGGAATCCAAGACCTTGTCGTCCTTTTGAGGTTTAGGCATCTGGTCACCCTGGCAGAATGGGACTGGTTTAGCTATGGTTCAAACTGGTTTTGTTATAAGATGGTGGGGGGTCTGTGGGCCAAACTTGGGGCAGTTTTTTCATGTTTATTAAATAACACTTCCATTAAGGAGTTCAGGATAGTGGTGTACATGGTTTGTCCCTTCATTCAGTTTCACAACAACCCTGTGATGTACGACAGGCCCAGAGTTGTTAACTGGCCTGGGGCACAATCCAGAGTAACTATGGGGAGTCCTTGCTCTGGTTTAAGAAAAATTTGCTCTGGATTGCAATATGAATTTCCCATAGGTTTTCACTTGGTGGTGCAGTAACTACATGCTCCGTAGTTACTCTGGATTGTAGGGCTAAGTCACAATGGGGCTTTCTTTTGAAGAGACATGTAGTGTAATCCTAAGTATATCTACTTAAAAGTAAATCCCATTCTGTTCAATAGTACATACTCCCTGGAATAGGGAGTGTGGATAGGATTGCAGCCATACTTACTTACCAACTTATTTAATGCTGTGTACCTCTTGTACTGCAGAGTTTGAGATCATGTCCATTGGTAGGATTGCCATAATTATCTTCCACACAATCAGGACAGGACCCTCTGTCCCATTTGCCAGTATGTGAACACAATCCCCCCAAATTGGGATGGTCCCTGGTTTTTTAGGACATACAGCAGCCCTATCCATTAGATCTAAACCAGGGGTGGGCAGAAGGTGGTTCGGGCCAGATCACCCGAACTGCTTCCTGTTTGTGCCCCCCCACTACCGATCCGACAGCAGGAGGGGTACAAAAGAGGGTGCACCGGTTCAGCACACCTGGGGAAGCCCACACTGCTCCTGCGCTAAGCTTAGCACATGTTACGGACCAGCTTCAGCGTCCACTGTGCCTGCGCTAACCTTAGCACATGTGCAGTGTGCTGGGGTTGGGGCCCGCCCCTTGCCCCGCCCACCCGCACCCGCAGTGCACTGGGGTGGGTGGCGTGCCCTCCCCAGCCCCTCCCCTGACCCTCCCCGCCCCCTGACCCCGGCCCCAGCCCCGCCCCTGACCCCGGCCTGGCCTGCCCACTTCTGGCGAGCAGGTTGTTGGGCCATGCTGGGCCCATCACTGGGTGTAAACATCAGATGTTTGAAGCCATCTGCATTTTCTTAGGGTTACCATATGTCCCGAAAAACAGGGACAGTCCTGATTTTAGGGGATTGTGTTCACATACTAGCAAATGGGACAGAGAGTCCTGTCCTGATTTTGTGGAAGAGTTTATGGCAACCCTACATTTTCTGCAAAGTTTATATGGGTTTAGGAATCAAATGGTACGGAACAGTTTGGAACTACATATACATGAACGAGGGTTGGATACCTGCAGGACCACCTCCTTTCATATAAATCTACTCCATTGGTGAGGACATCATCCACACATTGGGGTGTGTGTCCAGCTCTTGGGGTTCCATGCTATGTTCACCAAGGGCAGAACCTATGCTCAACAAGCACATTCACTGGTTGCGCAACCTTTGTTCCTACCAAAACGGTTGAATCTCTAAGGACTTTTAGTGCCACTTTCTCTTAGCTGTGGCTTCTTTATTTGGAATCAGAGACGTGTGTGGATTTCCATTTATTCACCTTAGGGCGCAATCCAGAGTAACTATGGGGAGTCCTTGCTCCGGTGTAAGAGCAATATACTCTGGATTGCAATATAAATTTCCAATAAGTTTTCACTAGGTGGTGCAGTAACTATGGGTGCATATAATGTCTCTTATGTGCTCCAGTAGTTACTTTGGATTGTAGGGCTAGTTGCACTGGAAAGATTTATGTTTTTTGGCTTAACTCTAACATTACCTTCTCATAGAGTCAAAGAGTAGTCCATGCACATAGGTCCGTGTTTTCACGGAAATTTGGCAACCTTAGCTTTTCGGAAACCACTTTTTCAGGCAGATCAAACTAGGAATATACATCTATCTACCTATCTACCTATATACATACAGTGGTGCCTCATATAAAGAGCTTAATTTGTTCCGGAGGCATGCTCTTTAAGTGAAACGGTCTTTAAATGAAGCAGATTTTTCCATAGGAAATAATGGAAACTCAGACGATTGGTTCCACAACCCAAAAATATTTTACATAAAAATATTAACTGGATGTAAAAATGATGACAAAACACTGGAATTGAATTCAAAACATGCTTTCAATGTGCATGATCTTATGAAGTCTACTTAGGCTGCAATCCTAAAGACATTTTCCTTGGAGTAAGCCCCATTGAACACAATGGGACTTACTTCTGGGTAGACATGGTTAGGAGGCTACAATCAAAGACAATTTCCTGGGAGGCTTACCTGGGCTTCCGCTGGAAGTTCAAGGTGGTTGGTGGGGGCACTTGGGGGCAGTTAGGGGCAGCTGCCTCTGGCACCCTCAGGCAACTGCCCCCAAGTTGGGAGCAGTTAGAGGCAGCAGCGCTGGCCAGCAGCCCTTTTAAACAGCCTCCATGCGGAGCGTCAGGGATGCATAGCACACGTGCCCATAGCGCACTTGCTTGTTAAGTGGAGCAAAACTTGTTATGTGAAGCAAGATTCCTTGGAAATTTATACTTGTTATGTGAAACGCTTGTTTTGTGAGGCGCTTGTTATGAGAGATACCACTGTATATAATTGGCTTAACTCTTAACGTTACCTCTCATAGAATCAAATAGTAGTCCATGCACCTAGGTCAGTGTTTTTGGGGACATATGGCAACCTTAGCTTTTTGGAAACCACTTTTTCAAGCAGATCAAACCAGAAATACATATAAAATTAAGAATCACTTGTGTGTTGCCCCGTCTCTCTTTCACCAGCTTTATATTCAATCCCCCAGTGAAACTTCTACTTGAAACTAGTATTGATTTCTTCCCTTTTCTATCAAAGAAGGCGAGGAACCAAATAAAGAGAGAGGCAACCAAATAATCATTCTGCTCAGTTGACTTCTAAGGGAATGTTTTCAATGATGGACCTCAAAAGGGTTGGCGGTTCAGTCTGAGAAGTTACTTGATGATTGCACATTCTTTTTATTCTCGTCCCTTACAATCCAGAGGTGGGCTGGGAATTTTTATCATGCTTTGATTCAGCCAAATGCTGGATGGATAAATGCAATAGGAATCGGGGAGCCCTCCTGTGGAACTCACTGCCACATGATGTTATGGCATCTGACCTGGATGCCTTTAAAAGTGTAGAAGGTCCGCTGTAGAGAGTAATACCAGCATACCCCCAAATCCAGAGTAACTACGGGAGCACGTAAGAGACTTTACGTGCACCTGTAGTTACTGCACCACCTAGTGAAAACCTATGGGAAACTCATATTGGAATCCAAAGTTGTTCTTACACCGGAGCAAGGACTCCCCGTAGTTATTCTGGATTTTGCCCATAATGATCTTAACACTACAGGTCCAATCTTTTTATACACTGATTTTTTCTCCCATTGATTTGACTCAACACAAATGGCCAGTGCAAATTAGTTTTAAAAACTGCTTTTTTCCTGTTGTAAAGAGGCAATCATGCAAGCAATCATTCAGTTCTTCAGCTGAACCAAGTAAAGGGAGCGGGTCCTTTGCATTTCTAATTGCTGGGTACTTCTCTACAACAGTAAGAAAAGCACATAGAGTATAAAAAGAGTAAAATATCTCAGTTCTATTAAAAGTTTCACATAGCTAACCTGTCCATTAGTTTCCTGAATCATCAAAAAATTGGCTCACAACCTACTGGAGGGTCCCAGACCTACAGCTTCAGAACCGCTGATATAGACTGAATCACAATCAGTGATAATGCTAGTAATGGACTCATGTGGTCTCTATGATTTGACCATTTGTACATGGAAAAGGCATGTTAATTTTTATGCAGGAAGGCTCTACTGTGGCCAGCAAGCTTCCCATATTATCTATTATCACAAACCCAGCATCTGTTCCTCTATTTGTTTGGATTGGCAGGTCTGGACAAGCACTGAGTACCTCCTATGTTGTGCAGAAGGGACAATGTGGCTGGCAGGTCTTCAAGGAATCCTGACTTTCCATATATTGAGACCAAAAGTGAGACCTGTTTTCCAGCAGGCCAGAATCCTGATATGGTGGGAAAGCCAGCCAGCAATTTCAACATCTACACTGAATAGGTGCGAGAGCCTGAATTGGATTAGACGTGCGATTGGCTGGACGCAGGAGCTCCTCCACTTCCAGCACCGTGGGCTGTGATTTCTGTTTGGTCTCCAAATAAGATGTAAGCCTCTTAAAAGCAAATTCTCATTCAGCCCCTGGCATGGTGCAACCACCAATTTGGGCCATAAATAAAAATTAACAGGATGGCATGCGCTTTTATATAGTGCAATTGGTGCATGATGCATTAAGAGACGTCAGTGGATCTCTCGATAACGTTTGCATTTAATTTAGGACAAAGGAAGAGAGAAGGTTCACTCCAGCGATACAAGTAGCACAAACAGTGATCTAATGTCTTAGGTACATAAGATATGAGCATACGAATGTCATGCTCAAATGTTTTGATGTCTTGTCCCACTTCCCCTTTTTTGAATATTTTTCTTGAATTTATTTATTTATTTTAAATAACAAATTAATAAAAATTAATTAATTCAAAGTTATTCCATTTTTTTGAAATTAAAAAGTGTTTAATTCAAAGTTTGTTTTTGTTTTCCCTGTGCCTGTTAACCAGCAGGCCAGGGTTCGATTCCCTGGTTGGTCCCACAAGACAGGGTGAGCTCCTGTCCTTAGCCCAGCTCTGCGACGCCAGCTGGATCCAACTGTACTGGCTCTGCCTTTCCATTGGACTAATTCAGTGGCATGGAGAGGGGGATTTGCTGCTTGGGTAACAGCCTATCCTCCATAACAATCCAACCCAGGCTTTCATGCTCTGCATGCAGCGTATGCAGCACCAAGCACGATACCATAGTCTTTCAAGACTGACAGAGGCCTGCTAAGTGGACAAAGAGGATCAGGGCAAGTTGCTCAGACCAATTACAATTTATAATACCATCTGTTTGTCATGTGATTAATTGTAAATGTGGTCATGAAAAATATGAATCAGGTAAAGTTTAAAGATTAAGAGCACAATCCTGACCATGTCTACTCAGAAGCAAGTCCCATTGTGTTCAACAGGTATTACCCCCAGGAAGGTGCATTCAGGATTGCAGTTTAGGTGCCATCAGCACCAAGGCCCTGTCATGTACCCACATAGTGCATGTACACTAATCTCTAAATGCAGTGAGATGTAGGGTTTGCTTACTACCGATGATCTTAATTGCAGGATCCCAAGGATGAAGATGGGCTGTGGGTGGCACAAGCAGTTAGGACGCTGTGCCTGTTAAACAGCAGGCCAGGGTTCGAGACCCGGGTCGGCCCCACAAGACAGGGTGAGCTCCTGTCCTTGGCCCAGCTCTGCGACGCCAGCTGGATCCAATCGTGTGGGCTCTGCCTTTCCATTGGACTAATTCAGTGGCGTGGAGAGGGGGGATTTGCTGCTTGGGTAACAGTCTATTCTCCATAACAATCTAACCCAGGCTTTCATGTTTCACATGCAGCGTATGCAGTGCCGAGCATGATACCATAGTCTATCAAGACTGACGGAGGCATGCTTTTTAAGGGTGAAGGCAGTTTTTTGTACCTAGCTTGCTCATTAAAAAAGTAAAAGCAAACAAAAAAAGCCTATCACCTTGATTTTGCAAAACATGAATAAAGATTAAGGCTACAATCCAGAGTAACTATGGGACCTTTTACACTGACATAGTTACGGTGCCACCTATGGGAATCCTATGGGAAATGCATAGAGCAATCCAGGGTAAGTGCCTGTTATGTCTTCCTGTAGTTACTCTGGACTGTAGGGTGAGTTGTGCTGTAAAATAAGGGTGGGAATGAAAGGGAAGGCTAAAAGAAGATACAGGGTTTTTATTTTAGGTGGGGAAGGAGGGAGAAAAACTCCATTTATTTTCTCTGCAGAATCTAATTAACTCTTCCAAGTCATTAAAATTCTCCAGTGATTGTCCTTTATGACCAAAGGATAGACTGTGATTCGATTGAAGTTAAGGTCCAGGTTCCTAACCATCAAAGTTTTCAATGCCCAAGATTGTTTTATGGGAAGGTGCTCTGAACATCAGACAGCTGAGACGTCATAGCAGAAGAGCACTTGCGTGGCATAAAGAAGGTTTTGAGTTTGTGGATTCTTTAGATCCCAACATTTATAGGGATTTCAAGGAAGGGCTTCCCCATCAGGGTGACCATATATCCTCTTCTTCCAGGACATGTCCTCTTTTTTAGTTTTGTGTCCTCTTTTTCCTATTGTGCAGGCAGCAGGCAGCCTTCTTATAACTAATAAATTTTGGCTGCAATCCTAATGTCCACATAGGCTAGCCTAAACCCCAGGATAAGTAGCAGTAACAGGCCACAAGGAGGAGAGGATGGGTATATTCAGAGGAGCTGCTTGCAGTGATGCTATTCCTTATATAAGGAATATATAGGATAGGAAACCAGCTATGGAAGAGAGTCTGCCTCTTCTGAAAGGAGCACTAAAAGATCCTGCATAAAGAGGAACTGAGCTCCAGATGAACATTAAAAGGAACATTAAAAAATCTACTTGTTATGGAGATATTGATCCATCAAGATCAGCATCACCTAACACTGACCCATACAATCCTATCCCCGTGTTAGGCCAGCATAAGTCCCAACTAGGGTTGCCATATATCCCCCCAAAAACAGAGACAATCCCAATTTTGCAGGATTGTGTTCACCTACTGGCAAGTGTGACAGAGGGTCCTGTCCTGATTTTGTGGAAGAGAATTATGGCAACCCTAAGCATAAGTCCTGTATTGACCTGCGGGTGTCAGAAAAGTGCCATAGGACACTTTTGTCCCACTCCTGGGGGGTTAGGCCAATGCACAGGCATATGATGACTTCCCTTTGTAGGGAATTTGACCATGGACTGAAAAGAAGCTGAAGCCAATGTCTCGTGGTGTGCCCATTTGCATCCATGTAATCAATTAATTGCTTAATTAGTCAAATTGAAGACAGACAATTTCATTGATTCAAGCTCTGTCTTGAGCGGGTTGATGTTTGGAGAATGATGTTCTGTGGCGGTCTGGCCCCTTCCCACAATGTGCTGTCAAACAGCAAGCCAGGAAACCAGTGGCCCCTTGCCAAGGAATACTATCTCCCAGGGCTAAGTGAATAGTCAGCCCCTGGCATGGAGCCCACCCAGTGAGATGATGGCCAGGACGAGATACTTCCGAGTGAGTGTCCACCACCCCCTGAGTCCCATCAAGGAGCGGCACATATACCCTGCCACACTATTGCTAAGCACCAGATGTTGTGACAAAGGCCGGGATTCAGAAGCATCAGCAGGCGATGGGGGATGCTTGCCAGCTCCCTGCTCTCTGTGCCCTTCATGTTGGCTCTGGCACACCCTTCCCACTCTCTCCAGTGACAACAGGGACCACCTCTTTCTTCTCTCCTGCACATTCACACCGTCCTCCTTTGCTCCCTGCTGGCAAAGATCAAGCTCCGTTCCTGGCAATTATCCGGCAGGCTAAATACAGTAACTGTTGATTTTCTTAATAATCATGGTGGGTGCGGAATAAAAATATCTCTCCATGCAACACTCATGGTTCCAAGTATACAGAGCGGGGGGGACCATGCAAGCTCTTGGAGGTGGTGACAGCAACAACATGCGCTCTGTATCTGTGCAGCACATGGCAAGGTTTTCGTCGATAACACATTTTGCATGTAAGGGGGAAACAAAAATAAGTGCTATTATTATTATTATTATTATTATTATTATTATTATTATTATTATTATTATTATTATTATTATCCATAAATACACAGCAAACAATTATTATTATTATTATTATTATTATTATTATTATTATTATTATTATTATTATTATTATTATTATCTATAAATACACAGCGAACTATTATTATTATTATTAATAATAATAATAATAATAATAATAATAATAATAATAATAATAGTCATTATTATAACTTTATTTATATCCTACCTCCTTCATAAAACTCAAGGTGAACATCCTAGATAGATAGATAGATAGATAGATAGATAGATAGATAGATAGATAGATAGATAGATAGATAGATAGATATGAATATGGGCACAATCCAGAGTAACTACAGGAGACATTACATGCACCCGTAGTTACTGCACCACCTAGTGAAAACCTGTGGGAAATTCATATTGCAATCCAGAGTTACTTGTTCTTACTCCGGAGCAAGGACTCCCCATAGTTACTCTGGATTTCACCCTTACATGTGCTTTAGTTTATATATTACTATATTTTTATTAAATTTAAAACTATCATACATATAATTTATTCCATATTTGTTAATTACAAGAAGGCTACATCCTCACAAATAAAAGGAGGATAATGAAGATTTTTTCCCCCCAGGACAAAACGCTAAAAAAAGAGGACACGTCCTGGGAAAAGACAACATATGGTCAACCTGGATGGAGAGACAGAAAGGAGTTAATACAATTATTTTTGCTGTTGCTTCTTTTGAATTTGCCTGACTCACACACCTGACAATTTGCTTTTAGAGTTCACTGAATAGGAGGCAAATGTCAGCGTATAAGGGATGGCCTCCTACTATTCTGTAGCCTTTTTTGCTATACAGCTGTTGAGTACGGAGACCATAGCCCTATTTGCAGTATGACAGGGTGACCATATAGGATGGAGGACAGACCTTTAACTATAGCATACAAGAGGGAATTGAGGCAGGTTTAGCTCATCATAAAAGGCTTTAAAAAGCAGCACCTCCTTAAATTCCCACTTTTATGCAAGGGTTAAAGGTACAGGAACTCTGTCCTCCATTCTATATGGTCACCCTAAGTCAGCTGTTATAGCAAAAAGGCTACAGCATAGAAGATCATTCCTTATACGCTGACGTTTCCCTCCTGCTGTTGAATATGACATCTTACCCCCCCAAATCCAGAGTAACTACAGGAGCACATAAGAGACATTACATGCACCCGTAGTTACTGTACCTTCTAGTGAAAACCTATGGGAAATTAATATTGAAATCCAGAGTAAATTGTTCTTACACTGGAGCAAGGACTCCCTGTAGTTATTCTGGATTTTGCCTTAGACTTTTAGGGTAGGCAAGCATCTTGAGCAAGCATCACAACGGGGAAAACAAGACATCAGCCCCATTTTTGTGTTGCGTTTGCATCCAGAAATCCTCATGCAGCTTCCTACATTTCCAAAGCATCTGTGAAGGATCAGAATGTGCCAACATGCTCAATTAATACTCACACATCGACTTCCACTCCTGAGCCCCACCATAAAGCCTGGTGCACGACGAGCTCCTGATGAATTATTGCATCAAATGCAAATAAAATTTCCGCAGCATCAAAACACCATGAACAGCGGTGCTAATTGGGCAGCAAAACCGCAAGGAATTTTTTTTCCCCATGTGCTGTCAGCATTTGGCACTGTTTGCATCTCTACAAGATCTGGCAGGTCTTTGGACCCTGAAAGAAATGCCTGGACCTGTCAACCACTTAAGCTGCCGAGAGACCCTCCAAAGTTCTCCATGGTCCAATGAAGCAGGTGATTCAGTTCAAACCTGTGCATTTTCGGGAAGAAAACCAGCCGGTGCCGTCAGTTGATCCAGACAGGTCGGCGGAGAAGGAGGCACAAATATCTCAAGGCACAGGACCGGGCATGACCTGGCTTTCTCCAAACACGCAACCACACGCAGTATAATGACCCTGGAGTCCGTCAAGGCAGTTTTGAGTCTGCAAGCGACTTGAAAGCGGCGGCATCTCTGAGTCCCTTAGATCCCGGCCTTGAATGTATTCATCGGGTTTGAGTGACTTTTGGAATACTGATGTTCCGCACTTGCATCTAACATTTCAAAGCTTTAAAGGACCTCGTACCTTAATTTATTAGAAATGTCAATAAAATAAAATAGCACAATGAAATGCTGCATTGTAAAGCGAAATAATTAAAAGTTTTATTTAATTATTTAAATAAATTTCCATTAATTAAAACAGCCGTTATTGCTGAAGACCAACAGGGTGTGGAATAAGATGATGCAAGTGTCAATCAAATAGATCTCAGTTTGCAAAGTCTTTAGAAAATTGGTAGAGAGGAAGGGCAAGTGTAGTGCCTGCCCAGGTTGCCCTCCATCAGGGTGACCAGATGCCCAAACCTCAAAAGGAGGACAAGGTCTTGGATGCCTCTATGGCTGCAATCCTAAAGACACTTTCCTGGGAGTAAGATCCAATGAAAACAATGGGGCTTACTTTTGAGTAGACATGGTTAGGATTGTGTTCTAAGTCTGGCCTTTCCAGCAGACAATGGCATGTTTGCCTACTCATGTGTAAAGCCGTGATATTGGGCAACTTCCCATACAGCTCAATGCATTATTTTTAGTTTTAGTTTTTTGGCCATAACTTATGTTAGGAAGGAGATATTTCAAAACCAATTTTTTGCATTGGATTCTGCTCTTAAATACAAATCGAACAACATATTACACAATGGGGTTCTGCACACCATTGCAAAGCTCCAAAATGAAGCCAAAAGGAACCTCTTTTGGAGGACACCTGGACAAGAGGCTAAAAAAGAGGACCGATCCAGAAATTTCTGGTCATATGATCAGCCTGCCCTCCATCGATAGTCATAGATCATCATGCCATGTCATTAGGGTTGCCGTATATCCTGAAAAACAGGTACAATCCCAATTTTTGGGGATTGTGTTCACATACTGGCAAATGGAGCAGAAGGTCCTGTGTCCCAATTTTGTGGAAGAGAATTATGGCAACCCTACATGTCATGACCAAGTCTGTCCACTGTGTTTCTTATGTGTTAATTCCAGATCTGCGGGACCACCACCAATTGAGTCCTGGTTCTCTACTGACTGCACATCTAGCTTCCAAAGAAGATATCTGCTAAAAGTCCCAATTAGCCCTACAATCCAGAGTAACTACGGGAAGATGTAAGAGGCACTTACTCTGGATTGCTCCATGCATTTCCCATAGGTTTCCCATAGATGGCACTGTAAATACATCAGTGTAAAAGGTCCCGTAGTTACTCTGGATTGTAGCCTTAGTTTCCAAGCACTTTAGATGGTGTGGTGGGAGTAGAATGAGACATTTCCTGAGACTCCTAGTATCCAAGTTGTTTAATGCCCTTCTTGAAATAGGTAATATTCAATAGTGGAGGCAATAGTGGAACCGTCATAGTTCAGTTGGCTTGTTTGAAACATAGCTATCCTCTACTAAGGCTGCAATCCTAACCTCCATATAGGCCTGCCTAAACCCCAGTATAATTCCTATGCTGACCTGGGGATGTAACAAATGTTCTGTAAGACACTTGTGCGCCACTCCTGGGAGGGTTAGGCCAGTGCACAGACTTGTGCTTGCCTCCCTACATCACTACGGGAAGCCCAATGAATTGTACCAGCCTAACCCTAGAATCCAGAGTAACTACGGGAGCACGTAAGAGACATTACGTGTACCCATAGTTACTGCACCACCTAGTTAAAATCTATGGGAAATTCATATTGCAATCCAGAGCAGATTGTTCTTACACCGGAGCAAACTTCCCGTAGTTACTCTGGATTGCGCCCTAAGTTAGGATTGCACCTTAAGTGAGCAAATCATTAGTTCTATGTTGTTGATATGGATTCTGAACACCTCTCTAGGGTTTTAGACCGGGGTCTCTAAATTTGGGCCACATCAACTATCTGGCACAGTGTGGAGGGCCCAATAAAATATTTTAAATATAAAATTTAAATACATTACCGCAGTGATTTTCAATCTTTTTCATCTCATGGCACACTTAACAAGGCACTGAAATGGACAAGGCACACCATCAGTTGATTTTACCATTGACAAGGCACACCAGGCTGTTCAAATCCCATAATTTTCCTATTAATGAATGCCAATCCCCAAATTCCCATGGCACATCTGAGGACTATCTGTGGTACATCAGTGTGCCATACCACACTGGTTGAAAAATCACTGCATTAGAGATAGATTAATGAATAAATGAGCTGAATATTGAATATGGGATATGTATAGAAGGAATGTAACCTACTCCTGGATTTCATCCAGTTCTTAAAAATTCCTGACAGTTCATCTTCTATACAGGGAGCTGTAGGGCTCAACTGGGAATGGGGTTTTTTTTGCAGGGCTCCAGGTTCACAGCAAAGGACTGTAAAATCTTAAAGACATAAATAACATTTATGATAGTTTTTTAAAAAAAACCTATGGAAGAAGGGAAAGCAATCATAATGTATGCTTAAGAAATGCATTCAGGTTAATGGACCGAATGGATCTAAACACATTTTAATATCAAATGGCACTCATGGAAACTATTCATGGAAACAACAAGTCAGTACACAAATATGTAATTACCTTTGAAAAGTAAATGGTTATAAATCCTTTTGTTTTGATGAGTATGGAGAAATTTAGTAAATACTAGTGAAATGTACTCACTGTTGCAGGAGTAAAATACCTGCAAATAAAATAAAGGAGTAAAATACCTGCACTATTCACCTCCAGTACACCATTCCTCCAGTGCACCATCACCACCCTGTGCACCATCCTCTCATGCACCATCACCCCACTGTGCAACTTCCACTGTGCAACTTCCACCAAAAGATCCCCTTTGTGCAACATCCCCCGTGCACTACCTCCCTCTGTGCCTCATCCCCCATGTGCAATACCCCCCTGTGCCCCATCCCCGTGCACCACCACTGCCCTGTGCACCACCATCCCGCAACAACCCCCTGTGCAACATCCCCCTCCATGCAACACCCCACATGAATCATCCCCCTCCATGCATCACCCCCCGCCCCGTATCCCCTCATGCAACATCTCCCCACATGCACCACCACCATGCAACATCCCCTGAGCAACATCCTTTCATAAGTATTGAAAATGCAGCAGAAGCATTTTGGATAGTGTGTATTGGATTTTTCTGTATTTTGGAATACCTGCATATGCATAACAAGAGATCTTGGGAATGATGCACAAGTCTCAACACAAAATTCACTTATGAATATGAAGTGTATTTGTGTGTGTAATATGTGGCGCAGGCAGTTAAGATGCTGTGCCTGTTAACCAGCAAGCCAGGGTTCGAGACCCGGGTCGGCCCCACAAGACAGGGTGAGCTCCTGTCCTTAGCCCAGCTCTGCAACGCAGCTGGATCCAATCGTATTGGCTCTGCCTTTACATTGGAGTAATTCAGTGGTGTGGAGAGGGGGATTTGCTGCTTGGGTAACAGCCTATCCTCCATAACAATCCAACCCAGGCTTTCATGCTTCGCATGCAGCGTATGCAGCGCCGAGCACGATACCATAGTCTTTCAAGACTGATGGAGGCCTGCTATGTGTGTGTGTGATGTGTGTGAGAGAGACAGAGAGAGAGGCTGTAATTCTAAGCCTAGTAAGGCCAGCATAAGTCCTAGCACAAGTCCCATACTTGCCTGGGAGTATCACAAAAATGTTGTAAGGCACGTCTGTGCCATTCTTGAGGGGATTAGGCCAGTGCACATGCATGCGCCGGCTTCCTCACATCACCACAGGAATGAAGAGCCAGTGAGATGTGTGTGCCTAAATTGGATTGGATTGCACCTGTGTATAATTTTGTGCATAACACAAGATTTATGGATGAAACACAGTTTGTGATTTGCATGTGGGAGTGTGTGATTTTCAGCACAATCCTAACCATGAGTATGCAAAAATAAGCCCCATTGTGTTCAATGGGTCTTAATCCCAGGAAAGTGTCTATCGGATTGCTGCACTCCTATAGACACTTTCCTGCAAGTAAGACACATTGAACACAATGGGGCTTATTTTTGCATACTCATGGTTAGGATTGTGTGTGTTCTATTTGTATAAGGATGTAATCCTAACCACACTTTCCCGGGAGTGAGTACTATTGAATATATTGGGACTTACTTCTGAGTAGACATGGTTAAGAGTGCACTGTTAAACAAGGTCTGTGGATGAAACACATTATGGCTGCAATCCAGAGTAATTATGGGACGTCCTTGCTCCGGTGTAAGAACAATTTGCTGTGGACTGCAATATGAATTTCCCATAGGTTTTCACTAGGTGGTGCGGTAACTACAGGTACATGGAATGTCAATTATGTGCTCCCATAGTTACTCTGGATTGTAGGGAATGTGATTTTATATTTTAAGGCAAATTTAGGGCACAATCCAGAGTAACTTCGGGAGCACGTAAGAGACATTATTGCACCGGTAGTTACTGCACCACCTAGTGAAAACCTATGGGAAATTCATATTGCAATCCAGAGTAACCTGTTCTTACTCTGGAGCAAGGACTCCCTGTAGTTACTTAAATTTCACTCCCAGGCAAAAAAAGCTTTCACGTTGGCACTAAAAGTTGTATTTTTTTGGAATATTTCACATTTTTGGAATTCCAGGTAAAGGGAAGTCAACCTGTACAACAAAAAATGTTCTGACTGTTTGAATTCCAGGATCCAGCTTAAAACCGAAATGTCTGCTTGCTTTGCATAAGAGATGAGCATCTCTCACTCCTTTAATGCGTTTAATGCGTGCAATCAATGCTCTTTTCCCTTCCCTCTTCTCCAGAATGGTTCTAATCTCATCGGCATTTGCTGCTGTGCAGTAGAGATGCAGAAGTCTCCGCTCAGTCACAGCAGGGCATCCTTTCTAGTAAGCAGGCATTGGATTGCGGCTGTCAGCTGTAATACTTCGACTACAGTAGAGTGTGTGTGTATGTGATGGAGTGCGCGCGCACACATGCGCAGAACTGAGACCCAGGTCTATACCGAAACTGAACACCATTGGTGAATTAGGAACTGTATGACATGCAACATGCATGTCACATACGTGAAAGCCTTACAGCTACATAAACCTTATTTCTCTAACACTCAGGGCTCAATCCTAACCAATTTAAGGCACAATCCAGAGCAGTGGTTCTCAGTCTTCCTAACGCTGTGACCCCTTTATAAGTTCCTCATGCTGTGGGGACCCCCAACCATAAAATTATTTTCGTTGCTACTTTATAACTGTAATTTTGCTACTGTTGTGAATCATGATGTAAATATCCGATATGCAGGATGTATTTTCATTGTTACAAATGAAATGTGTGTCCTTTGCACACATTGAACACAATGGGATTTATTTCAGAGTAGGCATGCATAGGATTGGACCCTGAGGCTGCAATCCTATCCACATTTACATGGGAGTAAAGGCCCCCTGACTATAGTGGGATTTATTTTAGAGTAGACATGCATTGGATTGGGCCCTGAGGCTGTCAGTCAGCCCCAGTGCGCACGCAGCTACAGCTGGACATCTGGCAAACCTGACCTGGCCCCCTGCAACAGGGGTCTTTAGGCAACCCCCAGGAAAGCTCTAGGCGACCCCCAAAGGGGTCCCGACCCCCACTTTGAGAAACGCTGATCCAGAGTAACTATGGGAGCAAGTAAGAGACATGTTACTGCACCACTAAAGAGCATAATCCTAATTGTGTCTACTCAAAAGTAAGCCCCATTGTGCTCAATGGATTTTACTCCCAGGAAAGTGTCTTTAGGATTGCAGCTTTAGTGAATTCATATAGCAATCCAGAGTAACTTGTTCTTACTCCGGAGCAAGGACTCCCATAGTTACTCTGGATTTCACCCTTAGGCCGGCACAACTCACTCGCTCCCTGTTCCCATAGTGTTGTGTGGAGGTCTGCGCATGTCTCTGCACTGCCCTAACTTGTAGGAGTAATGCTTAGCTTATGGCACTTTTGTAACAGCCCCAAGCCAGGATGGGATTTGTGTGAGGACTTAGGCTGGCCTAGCTGGGGTTTAGGATTGCAATCCCAGTGTCTGCCCTTGAAATGCATGGCAGTGGAACGTTAGAACAGATTTTCTCAAACACAGGCTGCAAGCCTAGAGACACTTTCCTGAGAGTAAGACCCATTGAACACAGTGGGGCTTCCTTTTGAGTAGACATGGTTAGGATTGCGCTCAAATAAACATATGATGTGATGGCTGGCGGACGTGAAGGCATCCCCTTTAGGCAAAGGATGACCTAGTCACACATTCAAGTCACCATGTGACGGTGCCATTGGTGCCACTGGTGCTATCGTCACAGGGGAGGATGTGCACATGTGAACACACCTTTTCTGGCAAAGGCAAACACCATGTTCTTTTGGTGTGGGTTAAAAATGCTGCTGTTGCTTCTTGAGCAGGGTGATGTGTTGCTGTTTACCCCCAGTATCTCTATAGGAGTGGTAATAAATAGTTGCCCTCCTCTAATAGGTTGTTATCCTTATAATTTTATTTATTGTTTATTGTGTATTTTATTGTTGAATTTTATTGTTGTATTTATTGTTTATTGTGTATTTTAGTCTTGAATTGTATACACTCTGAGCATTTGTTCCAGCACAGGAAAGACAGAATATAAATCTTTTTAGCAATGGTTGCCAAACCTTTTAGCACCTGAACCCACTTTTTTTAAACCACACTTTGTCAGAACCCATCTAGGATTACCAGATATTTTGGTTGTAGTCCTAAACTCCACTTAGGCCGGCTTAAGCCCCAGCTTAAGTCCTGTGCAGAAGTGCAGTAAGGCACTCCTGCACCACTCCTGGGGAAGTGTTAGGCCAGTGCACAGGCATACACCAACCTTGCCACACCATTATGGAAAGATGCTCATCTCTTATGCAAAGATGAGTTAGGCTGGCCTAAACTGGTAGGAAAAGGAGATCTAAAAACATAAACATTTATTTGTTTATTTATTTTAAGCAATAATAATCAGAAAAAAAGTTCTTAATTTATCTTCCTATATTACAACATGCTTGCAAACTGCAGCAGCTGAGCTCTTTGCAGGATAATCTAGGCTGCAATCCTAAAGACACTTTCCTGGGAGTAAGATCCACTGAACACAATGCGACTTACTTTTGAGTAGACACGGTTAGGATTGTGCTCACAGTACCTGAGTATTGAATAGCATAGAGGTTTAAGGCATTTTCATCCAATCCTAGGCATATCTACCTAGAAGTAAATGCTGTTGTAGCCAGTGGGGCTTACTCCCAGGTAATCCAAGATAGAATTGCAGCCTCCAGTTGTCTGATGTTTCTATTACCTGTTTGGTGACCCACCCAAAAATCAGGTTGCATCCCACCCATGGGTCCTGATCCACAGTTTGGAACTGACTGGCAGTTGATTTCTGACCAACATAGGACTTTCCTTTGCCATATAAAGCAGAATTAATGGTGGAATTTGCTCATCTGCTTATAGAATAATAGGACTTACTCAGTGATGGGATTCAAATAAAGTAACAACCAGTTCTCTGCCCATCTGGCAGCCACTTTTAAATGGCTATTTTTAAACTTTATATGTCCTATCTCTCGTTAACAACCTGTTCTATAGAGTAGGTTTCAGCCTGCTGGGACCCACCACTGGACTTACTTCTGAGTAGACCTGCATGGCTGCAGGTGGTAAATAGGATTTTGTAATCTGAGTCTGCTTGAACCAGGTGTCCTCTTAGTTTTTTTTTTATAAAAGTGTGTTGTGTGTGTGTGAGTGAGAGAGAGCGAGCTGAGGCAACAATTCTATCCATCCTTACCGGGGAGTAAGCTTTATTAAATATAATGAGACTTCTGAATACACATGCATGGCTTGTGTCCTGAATCAGGAGGTCTAACTGGTCAGTGTGAATGAGGAGGATTGGGTTGCATAGCTGCAATCCTATACACCCTTACTGGGGAGTAAGCCCCATTGACTATAATGGTGCTTACTTCTGAGGAGAGCATGAATCAAGTAAAGTAGAGCATGAATCAGGAACCAAGTAGTCCAGTATGAATGATGAGGGTAAGATTGTGTGGCTGCAATCCTATCCATCCTTACCTGGAAGTAAGCCCCATTGAGTATAGTGGGACTTACTTCTGAGTAGACCTGCATGACTGGAACCCTGATTCAGGCGCCAACTGGTCCAGTGTGAATCATGAGTGTGTCCCCCACCCCCAAATCCGACCTTGTTACCTGTCTCTCCCCACTCCAGTGTAGGGATGCTGAGTGGTACCCAAGTGGTACCCAAGTGATGCTCTTGCCCTGCATCTTGGAAGTGCGCCTGGTGCTGTCCATCCCCAAAGCCTCTGGGGAGTGTGGATGGGGGGGTTCAGACCCAGAAAAAAGAGTCTCCGCCCCGAAACCCCCCCAACGTGACGTCAGCCCCACTGACTCCAAGGGGAGTCTGCTAAAAGGCTGCCCATTGAAAGAGGTTGGGCAGAGCAGAGCTTCCCTGCAGCCGGGAAGATGCGCGCACAGAAGGGAGGGATGCCCAGATCTACCCTAGGAGTAAGTACTGCAGCCCCCCTTGCCCTCCTCCTCCTCCCAAGCTTGGGGGGTCCTCACCTTTTGGACCCAGGGGGTATCAGGACCCCTGATTATTTTTCTTTTTTTGGGGGGAATACAATGGATCTTTAAAGGATGTCCCCCAAAACAGGCTGACCATATTTCCCCTTTTTCCAGGACATGTCCTCTTTTTTTAACCTTGTGTCCTGGGGGAAAAAAATCTTCTTTGTCCTCCTCTCCCTTGTGAGCAGTCAGTATACAAACCCCTTGGAATTAATTAATTTAATGTAATAGTTTTAAATTGAATAAGTAATGTGTACTTAATAAATTCTCTGTAACGGTTTTAAATTTGATATGCAATTAATAAATTAAGGTTGCAATCCTAAAGACACTTTCCTGGGAGTATCTTTTCCTATTGAGCACAATGGTGCTTACTTTGGAGTAGACATGGTTAGGATTGTGCTCTATGGCTGCAATCCTAAAGACACTTTTCTGGGAGTAAGATCCATTGAACACAATGGGGCTTACTTTTGAGTAGACATGGTTCGGATTGTGCGCTATATGTATTAGTTTTAAATTTAATATAGGCTGCAATCCTAAAGACTCTTTCCTGGGAGTAGGACACATTGTACACAATGGGGCTTACTTTTGAGTAGACGTGATTGGGGTTGTGCTGTATATGTAATAGTTTTAATATGTACTTAAGTTATATGTAATAGTTATAAATATAATCATTAATATGTCATTAATAAATGAAGGCTGCAATCCTAAAGACACTTTCCTGGGAGTAGGACCCACTGAACATAATGGAGCTTATTTTTGAGTAGACATGGTTAGACTTGTGCTCTGTATGAAACAGTTTTAAATTTAATAAGTAATATAGGCTGCAATCCTAAAGACACTTTCCCTGGGAGTAGGACCTATTGAACACAATGGGACTTATTTCTGAGTAGGGATGCTTAGGATTGCATAGATAGTATTTAAATACATAAAAGAGATAGATAGATAGATAGATAGATAGATAGATAGATAGATAGATAGA
Source organism: Cryptoblepharus egeriae (assembly GCA_030015325.1). NCBI lineage: Eukaryota > Metazoa > Chordata > Lepidosauria > Squamata > Scincidae > Cryptoblepharus > Cryptoblepharus egeriae. Next base: position 5,024,517 of record JAREYC010000016.1, read on the forward strand.
TAGATAGATAGATAGAGTTTTTTCAGCTTTTATTGTGTTGCGTCCTACATTTATCTTGGATATCCTATATTTAGGGGACCCTTGCCCTCTTTTTGTGGTTGTGACATATGCTCACCTTGTCCCCCAAGATCATGGGTATCACAGGGGGTGGGGGAATGACCTCTGATGCTCTCATCTCTCCCCTGAACCCCCTTTTGTCTCCCCCCATTTCCAGGCAAGAATGTGGGAATCCTCCAGAAAGTCTAGGGTGTAGAGGAGATCCATCAGACAAAGGGCTTGGGGAAATTGGGGTACAAGCTATGAAGGGGACTTCTATGATGGACATTTGTGGTGGATTCTGGAGGTCACTTAGACACCAATCCTATGCAGGTCTACTCAGAAGTAAGTTCCATTATATTCAGTGAGGCTTCCTCCCAGGTGAGTGTAGATAGGATTGTGGCCTTATAGCCCATGCCTAGGCATGTCTACTTGGGAATAAGCCCCATTGTGTTTCATGGGACCTACTCCCTGGAAACAGTATAATCATATGCCTTTTTTTCCCAGGACATGGCCTCTCTTTTTAGCCTTGTGTCCAAAAAAAATATCTCTTTTTCCTTACGAGTAGGCAGCAGATAGCTTTCTTGTAATAAATTATACGTAGTGGTTTAAAATTTAATATAGTGTTTAAATTAACCACATCCAAACAATATATATGAGTGTTTTTAGCTTTCATTTTATCAAATCCTACATTTTTCTTTGGTGTCCTACATTTTGGAAGGGGCATGGTCACCCTGCCCAGGAAACCCTGTTCAGGATTGCAGCTTTGGGTTAAGCCAAGCTTAAGTTTCATTATTTAGCTGCAATCCTCAGGCTGAAATCTTGGACACTTTTTCCTAGGAGTAGGTACCATGGAACAGAATGGGACTTACTTCTGAGTATACATGCATAGGCTTGGGTTCCTGGCTCCCAGTTTTGGTGGTATCCAAAGCATAGAGGAGATGTGTTTGGGTTGGGGGGGGGGAGCAAAAAGTTTCCAATAAGAGATTTGGGGGCTGCTGGTTTCCCAGATGAATTTCTGAAATATTTCTATTTTAGATCAGGCTGAAATATTTATGTTTTAGATTCGGCTGTAAATGATTTTCCTGCAAAAATTCCAAAAAATGCAAACTGGGAAGGGTGACAAAAGAGGCAAGAAGGTCAGGGATGTATAGGAGGTCCTTAAGAGGTAAAATCTTTGGGGGAGGGGTGATTGTGAGCCCAATCCTATGCATGTCCACTCAATGGGACTATATGTCCCATTATAGTCAGTGGCTCTTGCCCCCAAGAAAGTGTGGCTAGTATTGTAGCCTTAGAACTCCATCCTATGCATGTCAATTCAGAAGTCCCATGATGCTCAATGTGGCTACTCCCAAGAAAGTGTGGATAGGATTGCAGCATGTCTGTTTAGAAGTTTCATGATAGTCAGTGGGTTTTACTCCCAGGAAAATGTGGATCAGATTGTAGCCTTAATTTTCTTAATTCCTCTCACCTCCTCTGACAACCCTGATTTAACATTTCTGGATCATCTCAAAAATGTGGTGGAGGGAGTTAAAAATGGGGAACCCACACCTGGATGATTGACATATTTCAGTTCTGATCATTATCTAATAATGATCATTATACTTATTAGAAATATTCTAATTTTTAAGTGAAGTCTTGGATCCCATTGACATGCAGGCTCCATTTCCAACCACCCCAATGGCTGCACAGGAATGTGTTTGAATTCTTCAGAAGGAAGGGGGAAGAGGTCTTTCCTTGGATTCAGTCCCCCCACCCCCACAGCCAGCTTTTCTGGCAGTCACCCAAGGGTGGCGTTGGTGTTTGGTGACTTGATGGGGTCTGCAGGGGTTTATTGGGGAGGAAATGAATAGAGTTTGTTGGTCACTATAAGTTGAGAGTTTCTTATGGAGATAGTGGGGGGAGAATATTGTTGGGATACACATGAGGAGGAATGGGGGTATATGTGCCTGATCAAGGATCTGGGTTGGTTGATGTTGGGGGGACATGCAGAGGAAAGCAGGGAAATTCCAAAAGACTTGAGGTTGGTGGGTCCCCAAAATAGAGCTCTAGGAAAGAAAGCAGCTGGAGAAGGAGGAAGGGATGTGAGCCTTAAGTAGGACACAGTCTGTTTAGCACATTGATGTTTCCCATGTTCCTTCCCTCCTCCCCTTCCAGGGTAATGCTGGCTGCCAGTAAGTTGGATGAGGGCCATGGACAGAAGGTGGCTTCAGAGATGGTGGAGTCAAGGGATGATGGGCATCAAGGAGGGGTGGGGGGGACCTGGCAGTGCGAGGGGTGAAGAGGGCAAGGGGGTTGGCAGCCAGCTGCTGAACGATTCCTTGTTGCTTCCAGGCTGGCCATTTTAATTGGGGTTCTCCTTTCTCCCACCTTCACCCCACCCTGCTCTTGCCTCTCTCCAAGGCTTAACTGTAGGTGCCGAAGCTGGGCTCGACGGCGCATAAAGATGCTGAAGGGTCTTTGGTTGCTCAGTATCTTCACAGTGGCTGGGATCTTGCCGTCGGAGAGCCGGAAGCCTGCCAAAGACATTTGCAGCAAGAGCCGCTGTCCTTGTGAGGAGAAGGAGAACGTGCTGAATATTAATTGCGAGAGCAAAGGATTCACAACTGTCAGCCTCCTCCTGCCACCGCCGTCCAAGATCTACCAGCTCTTCCTCAACAGCAATGCCTTCACCCGCCTCTACCCCAATGAGTTTGTCAACTACTCCAATGCGGTGACCTTACACCTTGGCAACAACGACATGCAAGAAATACGGACTGGGGCCTTCATAGGTCTCCGGACACTGAAGAGGTTGCATCTCAACAACAACAAGTTGGAGATCTTGAGGGAGGACACTTTCCTGGGCTTGGAAAGCCTGGAGTACCTACAAGCAGATTACAACTACATCAGTGCCATCGAGGCCGGGGCTTTCAGCAAACTCAACAAACTGAAAGTGCTGATCCTCAACGACAACCTCCTGTTGTCGCTACCCAGCAATGTGTTCCGTTTTGTCCTGCTCACCCATCTGGACCTTAGAGGAAACCGTCTGAAGATGTTACCTTTTGCCGGGGTCTTGGAACACATTGGAGGCATTATGGAGATCCAGCTGGAAGAGAACCCTTGGAATTGCACCTGTGATCTTCTTCCTCTCAAAGCCTGGTTGGACACCATCACGGTGTTTGTGGGGGAGATCGTCTGTGAGACCCCTTTCCGGCTGCACGGCAAAGATGTCACCCAATTGACTAGGCAGGATCTCTGCCCTCGGAAAAGTGCAGGAGATCCTACCCAGAGGGAGAGGCACCCTTCCCACACTGACACGCACATCCAGAGGTTCCCCCCGACAGCAAACTCTGCCGTGGGGGCCACTAGGGCCCCAAAAGCCAGTCGTCCTCCCAAAACCAGGAACCGCCCAACCCCACGGGTCACGGTCTCAAAGGACAGACAGTTTTTTGGGCCCATCATGGTTTACCAGACCAAGTCTCCTGTGCCACTCACGTGCCCCACTGGCTGCGTCTGCACTTCTCAAAGTTCAGACAATGGGCTGAATGTCAACTGCCAAGAGAAGAAAATTGGCAACATCTCCGATCTCCACCCAAGACCCACCAGTCCAAAGAAACTCTATCTGACCAGTAATTACTTGCAAACCGTCTACAAAACGGATCTCTTGGAATACAGCTCATTGGATTTGCTGCATCTGGGGAACAACCGGATTGCGGTGATCCAAGAAGGTGCCTTCTCCAACCTCACCGCTTTGCGCCGACTCTATCTTAATGGCAATTACCTTGAGGTCTTATACCCTTCCATGTTTGAAGGGCTACACAACTTGCAGTACCTTTACTTAGAGTACAATGTCATTAAGGATATCCTGCCGCGCACTTTTGACACTCTGGGTAATCTTCATCTCTTGTTTCTGAACAACAACCTGTTGAGGTCCCTCCCGGACAATGTATTTGGGGGCACAACCCTGACGAGACTTAACCTGAGGAACAACCACTTCTCCTATTTGCCTGTTCGAGGGGTGCTGGACCAGCTCTCGGCTCTGATTCAGATTGACCTTCAAGAAAACCCTTGGGATTGTACTTGTGACATCATGGGGCTGAGGAACTGGATAGAACGTGTCACCGAACAGAGCCATCAGCAGTCGGGCCCCACTGTGGTCATCAACGAAGTGATCTGTGATTCTCCAGCCAAACATGCTGGAGAACATCTCAAGGTCCTTCCCAAGGAGACCATCTGCCCCGAACACACCAATCTACTGGATTCTTCTGATTCGTTGCACGGTCTGAACACGGACACACCTCCGACTTACAGTATCCTTCCCAGCTCCTACCCGGAAGTACGCACTGAAGTCCCCCTTTCTGTCTTGATTTTGGGCCTGCTGGTTGTGTTTATTTTGTCAGTCTGTTTTGGAGCCGGACTGTTTGTTTTCGTTCTCAAGCGCCGCAAAGGTGTGCCAAGCGTGCCCAGCAGTGCCAACAATCTGGACGTCAGTTCCTTCCAGTTGCAGTACGGGTGTTACAACAGCGAGGCCCATGACAAAACCGAAGGGCACGTGTACAACTATATACCCCCTCCTGTTGGCCAGATGTGCCAGAACCCCATCTATATGCAGAAAGAGGGAGACCCGGTTGCCTACTACAGGAACCTACATGAGTATAGCTATAGTAACCTCGAACCGAAGAAGGACGAGACGCCCAGCTTGGCGTTTACAATCACTGCAGCAGAAATGCTGGAGAAACAGACCTTTTCGAGAGAACCGGAGCTGTTGTATCAGAACATTGTGGAGCGGGTTCGGGAGCTACCCAGTGGAAGCCTGGTCCACTATAACTTTTGCACCCTCCCCAAAAGGCAGTTTGCCCCATCTTATGAGTCAAGGCGGCAAAACCAGGACCGGATAAATAAAACGGTTTTGTACGGGACTCCCCGGAAATATTTTGCAGAACAATCCAAACCGGAGCTTCCTTTACTGCAAGGGAAACTGCAGACTGAACCAGACTACCTCGAGGTGCTGGAAAAGCAAACGGCCATTAGTCAGCTGTGAACGAGGAGGGGGAGTGATGGCGATGGAGGGGGGGGGGCGGGTTGGAAAGGATTTTTAAAAAAACAAAAACCCAAATCCTATTCTGAACTGGACATGTCCGTTCTCAGATAACCAATATATAGCCCCTTGGGTTCAAAGGGGTGCTTTTTGCTATGTTCCTTTAAATTATTTTTTAACCCTTTTCAGCCCTTTAGGAACTATCTCTGCAAATGAATGTTTCTACAAGAGATTCTGCCCAAATATCTTCTTTTTCTTAGGGGGAAATGGTGACGGGTTCCAAAGGACAGGGTTCCCTTCTCTCACCGCTCCCCCCCCCCCAATAACTGTTCTCTTCCTCATGCACCAGACCATGAGACGGTTTCTCCCATCGATTCCCCTCCTTCCTTTTGTAAATAATACTGTCTGCGTACAGCTCTTTTCAATTACCGAGCTCAGCCACTAGGCGTCACTTTTTTTGTGTTCAAAGTGCCTTTGCACTCCTGAAGTACGTTACGACTTAATTGTTGCGCTTAGCTTTGATACATTGGAATCTATTTTACTGTGTTGTATTTTTTGGGAATTAAAACCAACCAATGTAAAATAGATGAACATGTCAGCTGCATTCACTTGAGAAGGGCCTGGATCTCAGTCATCCTTAAACTGAGACTTTCTAAAAAGAAACAGTTGTAAACTCTCTGATTTGTCCCCACCCCATCCTTTCTCCCCAAATTTCCCTTTTTATCCTGGCTTAGTTCGACGAGAGACTTTGAAATTTACTAAGAATTTGGGAATGGATTGAGGTCCTCACCTGCCTCCAGTGGGAGTGATAATACATTAATAAATGTATTAATAAAAAAAGACATTGAAGTCCAAGCAGCCTGAGCAGCTGATCTCTCATCTTCATTATGCTGCCACTCTTAACATCAGAGGTGTACCTGTTCTTTGGCATGAGGTGTCTCATGCTATGGGTGCATACAAGTTTTATATTATATTTTATACTAAAAGGTGGGTTTCAGGTGTTTTCATAGGGGCAAAATTTTAGTCCTTGCTATGGGCACCATTTTATCTAGGTATGCCTCTGCTTAACATAAACAGTGATGTTTATTAGTTTTCAGATTACCTGCCTAAAAGCACAATCCTAACCAGGTCTACTCCAAAGTAAGCCCCAGTGTGTTCAATGGGTATTACTCCTATGAAAGCATCTTTAGGATTGCAGTGTAATTCAAATAATATATATTCTGTGTGTGTATATGTGTGTGTATATATATATATATATATAGAGAGAGAGAGAGAGAGAGAGAGAGAGTCTGCATTTAAATTAGATATTTTTATATGTTTTACGATATACTCTATTGTAAAACATAAAAATATCTAATTTAAATGCAATCTCTCTCTCTCTCTCTCTCTCTATATATATATATATTCTGCATTTAAATTAGATATTTTTATGTTTTACGACAAATGCATACATTTCTAATGCTCAGGACAGAGTGTCTTTACCTTTAACGACAGAGAATGGAGGACAGAGTGTCTTTACCTTTAACCATTGCATTAAAGAGAGAATTTAGCTTAGCTCATTATAGCAGGATTTAAAAAGCAGCGCCTGCCTCAATTCCCTCTTCTATGCAATGGTTAATATTAGAGGCACTCTGTCCTCCATTCTATATGGTCACACTGCTAATGCTGGGGATTTTTAAAAAATATTGGCTTTTCCTCTACCCATTTAAATTTCAGGTATGTCACTTATGGGAATCCTATTTGTGCCTATTCAGAAGTAAGTTCCTTTGAGTTCTGTGAGGTGTAATCCCAGAAAAGTGCTCTTAGGATTGCAGCCTTTATTTATGACCAGTCTCTTTACTAGTAGTAGGGGTTTATCAAGTGAGATCCTGAATAAGGAGGGTGACCATGGGTGACCATATACATCGAGATTGTCCCTGTTTTCAGGACATATAGCAGCCCTATGGGCCGGGTAACCATACAGAATGGAGGACAAAGTGTCTGTATCTTTAACCATTGCATAGAATAGGGAATTTAAGCTGATTTGGCTCATTTAGCAGGGTTTAAAAAGCAGCACCTTCCTGAATTCCCTCTTCCATGCTATGGTTAAAGGTAGAGTCACTCTGTCCTCCATTCTATATGGTCACCCTGCTAATGCCTAAGCCTATATTACTTATTAGTAAATTTGAAACTGTTACATAATAATTTATTGCATATAATAAGGCTACATTCTGTCCACCCATAAGTGAAAAGGAGAACAATAAAGATTTTTTTCCAAGCAGAAGGGTAAAAAAAAGCTCTACAAGTACCTGGAAATAGAGGACATATGGTCAACCCCTTCCAAATTCCTGTGGCATACCTGCAAGCCTTTTATGGCAGACCCATTGAAAATCACTGGTTTAATGTGAATTGATTGCAGAGCTCAGATCCTATTCTGCGATCCTATCCTATCAGAACTCAGATCCTATACTGTGAACTATTACAGGTCATTCCGCTTTATAACCTCTTGGGTTTCAGTGAGAAGCAGCATCACTTACCCCTTCCCTAATCCTTGCCAAAATTGTTTTCCTAATTATCTAAATGTGTCAGAAGAAGGCTTGATCTTTTGGTGGCTTTCAGATATCCATATATCCATTTGCCATGTACACTTAAAACAGGCTTGACAGTTGGTGTTGGGGAGAAAAAATGTTTTGTTTCCTATAATTAACCTGTGGAACTACTTGTCACAGTATATGGTGATGGTAGCTGGTCTATATGCCTTTTAAAGGAGGATTTAGGCAGACTGATGGAGGGAATGCCTGTCATGAGTTACAACACACGATGTATGTATGCAGCCTCTTGGTTTTAGAGATAGGCTGTCTCTGAATACCCAGGGTGGCAGATGTCCTCTTTTTCCAGGACATGTCCCATTTTTCAGCCTTATGTCCTGAAAATAAATCCATTGTCCTCCTTTTCCTTGAGTGCAGGAAGTATGTAGCCCTCTTGTAATTCATAACTATAAATACTGTCATATAGTAAATATATTATATACTGTATATACTTGAATCTAACACTCACTTTTCCCAGCCAAATTCAGTCTCCAAAATTAGGGTGCGCATTAGATTCAATGGTTAATTAGATTTGAGTAAATACAGTGTTTTGATTATAAGTAAGGTGTGTATTATATTTGATGGTGCATTGGATTCGATTAAATACGGTAGTACTAAATACTATTTTATAGTACCGTATTCACTCTAATCTATTTTGATTATATTTTGATCTATGATCTATTTTGATTATAAGTAGAGGGCGTGCCTTAGATTTGCACCTTCAAATCTAAGGCATACCCTATATACAAATACTGTACAGATCTATTTAATAGACTTGCTTCACCAAGACTTGGTTCAAAATACCGCAGTAACTAAAATCTAATTAATCATCAAATATAATTTTGAGACTGAATTTTGGTGACTGAATTTGGCTGAAAAAGGCAAGTGTTAGATTCGAGGAAATACAGTAGTATTAAATACTATTATGTAGTACAGTATTCACTCAAATCTAATGCACCTTTGAAACTAAGGCACACCATATTCTTATCGAAATACTGCATTTACTCAAAACTAACCACCAAATCTAATGCACAGCCTGATTTTAGAGATTGAATTTGGCTGGAAAAGGTGAGCGTTATATTTAAATAAATACAGTATTTAATAGTTGCAAATTTAATAATAAGTAATTGTTTAAATTAATGACAGGAAAGCAATAAGTATAAGTGTGTTTAGCTATATATGGATGGGTGCAATCCAGAGTAACTATGGGGAGTCCTTGCTCCGGAGTAAGAACAAGTTACTCTGGATTCAAATATGAATTTTCCATAGGTTTTCACTAGGTGGTGCAGTAACTACAGGTGCACGTAATGTTTCTTACGTGCTCCCGTAGTTACTCTGGAGTGTATCCTGTATGTATGTGTTTTTATGTAAGTGTTTTCCTTGGGTGTCCTTCATTTTAGGCTACCTTTTGTCTGCTTTTTTGGTTTTATGTCTCCTGGTGACATATGGTCACCTTGTGAATGCCAGATGTAGGGAATGCCAGGGAGCAGCAACCAGATGAAGGGACCTTGTTCTCCTGTGTGCTCGGAAGCTGGACTAGATGGGCCTTTAGCCTCATCCAGCAGGGCTCTTCTTATATTCTTTTTGGTTTGGTGCCAGTTCCTTCTCTTATTTCCCCAGCCCCTAATCATAGCCTGGAAACACTCACTGGCGGGAGGACGCCAAGTCAGGAGCTATGATTGACAGCGAGTCTTGAACCCTGGCACTTCTCAATTAAGCACTGCCTGGGAGAAAGTGGAAAACTAAAATCTTTCTTCCTTTTGGCCCTCTTGTGACTGTTTTCAAAGATGTTTTCTGCCAGTCTGAAGCGGATTGTTTTTTAACTTTATGCTTCCGAGCTGCCTTGCCTATTTCTTTCCTTTTAATGAAGTAGGAAGCTTTAAATAAACTAAAGCTTCGATGCCATATAGACACCTCCCTGGGAGTAACCCTCTTTGAACACAGTGGGAATTATTTCAGAGGCAGGATGCATAGGCCGGCACAGCACATCAACAAACTTGACGTAGGGGATCTTGCCTCTCATTGAGTACAGTATTGCGCTCAGTACTCCAGGTCTCTGCAAGTGCTCGATGGAGTACAGCATTGAATGAAGTACTCCAGGTTTCTGCAAGCGCTCAATGGAGTACAGCATTGGGTTTAGTACTCCAGGTCTCTGCAGGTGCTCGATGGAGTACAGCACTGAGTGAAGTACTCCAGGTCTCTGCAAGCGCTCAATGGAGTACAGCATTGGGTTTAGTACTCCAGGTCTCTGCAGGTGCTCGATGGAGTACAGCACTGAGTGAAGTACTCCAGGTCTCTGCAAGCGCTCAATGGAGTACAGCATTGGGTTTAGTACTCCAGGTCTCTGCAGGTGCTCGATGGAGTACAGCACTGAGTGAAGTACTCCAGGTCTCTGCAAGCGCTCAATGGAGTACAGCATTGGGTTTAGTACTCCAGGTCTCTGCAGGTGCTCGATGGAGTACAGCACTGAGTGAAGTACTCCAGGTCTCTGCAAGCGCTCAATGGAGTACAGCATTGGGTTTAGTACTCCAGGTCTCTGCAGGTGCTCGATGGAGTACAGCACTGAGTGAAGTACTCCAGGTCTCTGCAAGCGCTCAATGGAGTACAGCATTGGGTTTAGTACTCCAGGTCTCTGCAGGTGCTCGATGGAGTACAGCATTGAGTGAAGTACTCCAGGTCTCAGCAAGCGCTCAATGGAGGAAGGCATTGAGTATGGTACTCCAGGTCTCTGCAAGCGCTCAATGGAGTACAGCATTGGGTTTAGTACTCCAGGTCTCTGCAGGCTCTTGATGGAGTACAGCACTGAGTGAAGTACTCCAGGTCTCTGCAAGTGCTTGATGGAGTACAGCATTGGGTTTAGTACTCCAGGTCTCTGCAAGCGCTCGATGGAGGAAGGCATTGAGTGAAGTACTCCAGGTCTCTGCCAGTGCTCGATGGAGTACAGCATTGGGTTTAGTACTTCAGGTCTCTGCAAGCACTTGATGGAGTACAGCATTGAGTGAAGTACTCCAGGTCTCTGCAAGTACTCGATGGAGGAAGGCATTGAGTATAGTACTCCAGGTCTCTGCAAGCGCTCAATGGAGTACAGCATTCAGTTTAGTACTCCAGGTCTCTGTAAGCACTCGATGGAGGAAGGCATTGGGTTTCGTTCTCCAGGACTCTGCATGCGTTCGATGGAGTACAGCATTGGGTTTAGTACTCCAGGTCTCTGCAAGCGCTCGATGGACGACGGCATTGATTATATTACTCCATGTCTCTGTCTCTACCAACTTGCTTCTAAAAAGTCTGCAGTCTGGATGGGGGAGGGGTGACCCAGGAGGAAAAAGCTACCATATTAATTCCATGCAGAAGAAGAAATTTATCCAATGTGCAATAATCTGTGAGATAGATTGTCTCACATTGTCTGTGGAACTCCTTGCCACAAGATATGGTCATGGCAGCTGATTTAGATGCTCTCAGAAGGAGATTGGACAGACCTATGGTGGAAATGTTCACCATAGGTTACAATCCCTGTTAGGTTTTTGCAACCCTACTCCAGATGCAAGGGATTAGCAATAAGATTTGCTACCTATATGCTCCCTGTGACTCCTGGTGGGCCATTGTGAGATCCAAGAAAGTGGACTAGAACGGCCTTCTTCCTGATTCAGTCCTGAACATCTAAACCAGATCCTGATGTTCCTGAAGTCCATCAAGGTCTTCCCTTGCTTTGGGGACCGGTTTCCCCTCTGAAATCCTAGAGACTTCTGTGTCACATGTGGGTGCAATCCTAACCAATTTAGGCAAGTACAACTTATCCATTCCCACAGTGGTGTACGGAGGCTGGACATGTCTGTACATTGGCCAAATCCCCCAGGAGTGGCTAAAAATCCTTTTGACACTTTTGTGACACCCCCAAGCCAGCATGGGATTTGCACCAGAACTAGTGTTGCCATAATTCTCTTCCACAAAATGGGGAAGGGACCTTCTGCCCCATTTGCCAGTATATGAACTCAATCCCAAAAATCAGGATTGTCCCTGTTTGGGGGGATATATGGCAACCCTAGCTAGAACTTATGCCAGCCTAAGAAGGGGATAGGATTGCACGGGTCAGAGTTAGGTGATGCTGAACTTGATGGATCAATATCTCCATGACAAGTAGATTTTTTTAAATGTTCCTTTTAATGTTCACCCATCTTGAGCTCAGTTCCTCTTTATGTAGGATCTTTGAGTGCTCCTTTCAGAAGAGGCAGACTCTCTTCCATAGCTGGTTTCCTATCCTATGTATTCCTTATATAAGGAGTAGCATCATTGCAAGCAGCTCCTCTGAATATTTCCATCCTCTCCTCCCTGTGGCCTGTTACCGCTTTCTTATACCTGGATCCAAGATGATCCTACTATGTCTCTCCTGCTCCTTTTCTTTGCATCAGCAGCTCAATCCTTACCATGTCTACTCAAAAGTCAGCCCCATTATGTTCAATGGCTCTTACTCCCAGCCTTTTGCAGCCTTTGCTGGTGCAAAATTTTTGCACCATTTTAACCAGCTCATTTTTGCAATGGTTGGAGAATCCAAGAAACTGGTTCTTTCCGTTTTCCTGTATCTTGTTTTTACTGTTTCCGCTATAATCTTACCATGCTTGTTCGGAAACACACCTTTTTTAATTAACACAAACTTGATAGATCCTTATGAGCCTGTATATCATTTTTCCCCCCTTAGGTGCAATTGCACAGGCTTGTCTCTTTTTCCCAACAAATTGCTCTTATTTACAACAAAACTGGTTTTGTTTTGGTCCATTGTAAATCCTTATGCAACTGGAATGGTGCTCAGCATATAAAGTAGGACAGGCTTTTCAATTCCTTATTAAAGGAATTGATGGCTTCTGAAAGGAGCACACTGTTTCCTTTTCATAAATAGGTTACTGGACATAATAATCCTTTTATTATCATGCGGGGACAGAATTGGACCCCGTCGGATGGAATGTCCAAGCTTCGGCAGTTGCTGATGATATCTTATCTCCGAAATGGAGAGGAATCTGAAGCTTTGGGGTTTTTCATGATAAAAAAATGCTGGCAGAGAAATCTGTTTTAATTGGCACGGGGCCCATAGGAAGTGGCCTTCTGCTTTGGCACAAACATGGGCCGCTTTGTCACCAAAGGGCTTCTCATGGCTTAACGTGACATCTACATAAATGCTCTCTTCGCCTGTTGATTCTCGACATTGAGCGGCCATAAAACCCCTATTCCCCACTCATCCACCCCCCTAAAACTTTTTGTTCATTAGATCAAGTTTAAACCTAAAGAGAGCCAGGGGTGAGCACTTGGGAAATGTGTCTGCCAAGAATACATTTCTTGGAGAAGAAATGGGACACTTTCACACACACAAACATCGTTGGTGGAGCTGGGGAAAATTTAATAAACAGGAATAGCACCTGGGCCGTGAATATGTTATTTGTTGGAGAACTTTAGAAAGCATCGCGTTCGTGATTCTGTCCTTGGGTTTAACACAATAACTTTGTTGCCTAGACACTTGACGCAAAAAAGGCGAAGAATGGTTTCCTTTTTTGAAAGCGTTTTGTGTGAGTCAGTTGGTTCCTTCCAAATTTATTCCTGCTTTCTGCTTTTGCAAGCCCGTGCTTCCCAGAACATCTTTCCCCCCTCCAGATACACACAAGCGAGCCTGTTTATTTTATTTTTAACTTGTGTGGTTGGGAGGGGGGAAAAATGAGGCTCGTCTGGATCTAGATCTCGCTCGCTGCAAGGGAACGTTGTTGATGAAGCAACTGGGACAAAGGCAGAGCAGGAGAATGTTCTGACGGTTGACCTGTGGCTCACAAGTCAGTAGTGGCCCACATTTAGGGTTGCCATAAAAAAAAGCAGGCCTCCGTCAGTCTTGAGAGACTATGGTATCGTGCTCGGCGCTGCATACGCTGCATGCGAAGCACGAAGGCCTGGGTTAGATTGTTATGGAGGATAGGCTGTTACCCAAGCAGCAAATCCCCCCTCTCCACGCCACTGAATTAGTCCAATGGAAAGGCAGAGCCAATACGATTGGATCCAGCTGGTGTCGCAGAGCTGGGCTAAGGACAGGAGCTCACCCTGTCTTGTGGGGCCGACCCGGGTCTCGAACCCTGGCCTGCTGGTTAACAAGCACAGCATCTTAACCACTTGCACCACCCACAGCCCATAATAGGAACACAAAATAGGAACAGGATCCTCTGTCCCATTTGCCAGTATGTGAACACAATCCCCCCTGAACTTTTTAGTTGAAAAACAGTATATAAATACTGTAGATAGATTTTGTTCTGTTAAAAAATTTCCTGTGATGATGGGCACAATCCAGAGTAACTACAAGGAGTCCTTGCTTCACTGTAAGAACAACTTACTCTGCATTCCAATATGAATTTCCCATAGGTTTTCAAGGGGTGGTGCAGTAACTATGGGTGCACGTAAAGTCTTATGTGCTCCCGTAGTTACTCTGGATTTGGGGGTAAGTCGGCTACACTCATGCTGCAATCCTACATAGCACTTTCTTATAAGTCCCATTGGATACAGTGGGTCTGAGTTAGCGTTGCCCTATGTCCCAAAAAACAGGGACAACCCAAATTTTGGGGGATTGTGTTCAAATACTGGCCAATGGGACAGAGGCTCCTGTCCTGATTTTGTGGAAGAGAATTATGGCAACCCTTGTATGAGTAGACGTGAGATTCAAAGCATGAGATTCGAATATTCAACGCCCTAAGCTTGAAGCACGATCCTATTTTAAACCATCAAGTACTTTGATTTGTCTATTCAGCCAAAATAAAATGGTTATTCTAAGTATATATCTATAGAGAGAAAATCCAGCTGGCATTGATGAATCTTTCATTCTACTTCCAGCTTACAGAGCAAAGCAGCCTCTCTACCCTCCTCTCGGCAAAACCGTCTGCTGCGTGTCCCATGAAAAAAAGACTGCGATGGCTAAATAGAAATATTATCTGTGAATTATGTTCCTCTGAGATTAAAGCTCTCTCTGGAGTGACTGCATTATAAGGCAATTAATTTTTCTACTTCTGGATGTGATCACTGCTCTCCAAAGCAGTTGGAAGACTTTACTGAGGTCATTCTTCCAAAACAGTTTTTTTAAAGGGTATTGCAATACATTACTTATTTTAAATTTTTATTTTCCCTGTGTAAAAACTTGGGTAATTTTCACTTTACTGTATGTGACAAATCCTAACATTCAGCCATAAAATAGCTTAGGTTCAGATCCTTAACAACTTGCCACTATCAGAGTTGAGTACAAGGTCTTGGATTCAGTCCCCAATCTCTCCAGGTAGACCCTTCTTCAAGACTCTGGGCACAATCCAGAGTAACTACGGGAGCACGTAAGAAACATTATGTGCACCTGTAGTTACTGCACCACTAAAACCTATGGGAAATTCATATTGCAATCCAGAGTAACTTGTTCTTACCCCGGAGCAAGGACTCCGCGTCGTTACTCTGGATTTCACCCTCTGAAGAACTACTACAAACTCATGTAGCCAGTATTGAATTGTGCCAATGTAGGATCTCAGAGCCAATGTTTTACTGGACCATCCAATGATCAGTTCTGGTCCAAGTCAGATTAATAGGTCCATAACTTAAGGTAGAGCTGGTATGGTAAAGTGCATGGCTGGTCTGTAAGTGAACAGAGTGAGATAAGGGTGGGTCAGATAAAATAAATAATAATTAATAAATAGTTGGATTGCCATTTTCTGTGCATTTTTTGTGTGAGGGAGGCATGCAACAGTGTTTTCAACAGTGGGATTTGCTTCAGCTTAGGCAGTGTTTGGGGGCTGGGGTGGGCCTGGCAGTGTAGTTTATAATCCCCCCCATTTATCTGCTCAGCAACACCCATTTCCAAAGGATTGAGTAGCACATGATGAGAAAGACTTCTGCCTGTGGAAGTCCAATCAGAGACTACACACTGACGTAGGTGGACCAACATCTTGCATCTTTGCAAACATTGCAGGGCCATCAGTGGGTACAGACCCACAGGTCTGACCCAAAGTGGATTTTGAACCTCATGTGGAGGGCCTATGATGGACCTCCAGATGTGATATGTGGAAGTCCTATGACCCTCTCACATGAATCTCAGTGTCTGGAGTTCTGTATCTATGGGAGAATGGATTCCTTTGGATGTCAAGGTCTACCATGTACATTACTTCAAATCTGAGATGCTGAGCACAGTCCTAACCATGTGTACAAGTAAGCCCCACTGTGTTCAGTGGGTCTTACACCCAAGAAAGTGTCTTTAGGATTGCAGTGTCTTTTTTATATTTATGTTAAAGCCAGAGAAGGGTTTGCATCTTTGTATTTGTTTTCCAGACCGTTTGATTCCTTGATCTTGTTAATTTTTAATTAATTTTTAATTAATTTTTAATTATGGCTGCAATCCTGAAGACACTTTCCTGGGAGTAAGACCCTATGAACACAATGGTGCTTACTTTTGAGTAGACAAAAGGATTGTGCTGTATGACTGATCACATGAATATAGTAAGTCCTCGACTAATAAACAAGTTATGTTCCATAACCTTGTTTGTGAATTGAAATGTTCATTGATGTCAATGCAGGGATGTTCGTGTGTATGTATGTTTGTATCTTGAACGCTCGTAGTTGAAGACTTACTGTATACATGAGATCAAAGGTAGGTAGGTATACATACATACAATGTATATATGTAAATACAGTGTATGGCCCATATCCTAAAGTCAAATTAAGCCCCTTGCTCCAGAGCAATTAAGGTGACTTTCCATAAGATAACACTAGAGGGTGACATAACTGCGTGGCCCCGTAACTGCTCTGGATTTTGTCCTATGTATTACATTATCCCAGGATAATAATATACATTATCCCAGGATAATAAAAAAGCAAATCAATGCTCAGAACTTCAAGACAACCACCTTGGCAGCTCTTTGGTACTAAATGGGTTAACAGGAATTTGATTATTTTGGTAACAATATTGAGTGCCCGGGAAGAACTATTACTTGTGGGGGAGACAAAGAAGAAAAAGAATTATGGTTCCTGGTTTCCTAAAAGACAAACTGAACCGCAAAGCTAAGTTCTAAAGGTCAAACTTGTTTTTCTCTTGTCATGATGAGAAAGCAACCTGCTCTCTTCCAGATATTCAAGTTCTTGGTGCAGATATAGTTTGTGCTCCTGTTTGGAGATGATGCTAAGTCACCCTGGGATGAGTGTGCACATGTGAATCTTCCTTTTACTTTAAAAACAATTATTTAAAAGAATTGCAAAGAAGGAAAATAAAAAATACAAAAAATAGAAAAGGTTAAAAAAAATGTATAGCTTGTGTGGCAAGCATGAAATATTCACTTTATACTTCTTTAGGCTGCAATCCTAAGGACACTTTCCAGGGAGGAAGACCCATTGAACACAATGGATCTTTTTGTAAAAGAGAATTATGGCAACTCTACATGATAAGAATTGGAATTTTAGATCAAAAGAAAGCCCCATTGAACACAATGGGGCTTACTTTTGATCTAAAATTCCAATTCTTATCATGTAAAGTTGCCATGAGGGCTGTGGGTAGCGCAAGCGGTTAAGACGCTGTGCCTGTTAACCAGCAGGCCAGGGTTCGAGACCCAGTTCGGCCCCACAAGACAGGGTGAGCTCCTGTCCTTAGCCCAGCTCTGCAACGCCAGCTGGATCCAATCGTATGGGCTCTGCCTTTCCATTGGACTAGTTCAGTGGCGTGGAGAGGGGGATTTGCTGCTTGGGTAACAGCCTATCCTCCATAACAATCTAACCCAGGCTTTCATGCTTCGCATGCAGCCTATGCAGCGCCGAGCACGATATCATAGTCTTCTAAGACTGACGGAGGCCTGCTTTTTTAAGAGTTGCCATGATTCTCTTTTACAAAACTAGGACAGGACCCTCTGTTCCATTTGCCAGTATGTGAACACAACACTCTAAAGAGCACAATCCTAACCATGTCTACTCAAAAGTAAGCCCCACTGTGTTCAATGGAGCTTACTTCCAGGAAAGAATCTTTAGGAATGCAGCCTTAGGATGCAATCCTATCCGTGACTACTCAGAAGTAAGCCCCACTGTGTTCTATGGATCATACTCCCAGGAAAGTGTCTTTAGGTTTTCAGCCTTAGGGTGAAATCCAGAGTAACTACGAGGAGTCCTTGCTCCGGAGTAAGAACAGGTTACTCTGGATTGCAATATGAATTTCCCATAGGTTTTCACTAGGTGGTGCAGTAATTATGGGTGCACGTAATGTCTCTTACGTGCTCCCGTAGTTACTCTGGATTGTGCCCATAGTCTTCTACAAAGTCATGAAACATCTTGGATAGCTTATCTCAATTTAATATCCTAAAACATAGCAAAGTAGGTAAATAAGAAAGAAATTTTAAAAAATGGAAAGAAATTATGCTGCAATCTTAAACCTTTCTGGGAGTAGGCGCCATTGAATACAATAGGACTTACTTCTGAGTAAATACATTTAGGACTGCATTGTGACAGCCTAGGTGCAATTGTGTTTTTCTGTGTAGGAACATGTTTTGAATCCTATCCTTGGTCACCTCTGGCACTATGGCCACAGAGTCAATGCTGGGTGTTGTACCAGCATTATCAAGCACTTTTTGGTACCCAGTGAGTACAATCCTAAACTCTGGTTAGGGCAGCGTAACTCCTGGCACGAGACCTGTGCTGGCCTGGGGGTGTCACAAAAGTGTGGTAAGGAACTTCTGAGCCACTCCTAGGGGGTTAGGCCAGTGCACTGACATGTGCCAGCCTCCCTATGCCACTGTGAATGAGATGGGTGAGTTGTGCTGGTTTAAATTTGTTAGGATGCACCCAGTGGTGGGCTCCAGCAGGTTCACACCTACTCTATAGAACTGGTTGTTAACGAGAGATATATAAAGTTTAAAAATAGCCATTTAAAAGTGGCTGCCAGATGGGCAGAGAACCGGGTGTTAATTTCTTTGAATCCCCTCACTGGATGCACCCTATGCGGCTTACACCATCCTGCACGCTACATTCCACTCAACAGCTCCCATGGCAAGTAAGGTTTGCACTGGATAGTAGTGGGTCACACGGGGAAAGTGGCAGGAGGGCGTTCAAGAGGCAGAAAGGGGTGCTTCTGAGTGGGGGTTGGAACAGGGGGCAGATAGAGATGAGGAGGGCGTGAGCCACTGCCACAACCTAACCCCCATCTCTCTGCATAGGTCTACTCAGTTCTGTGCCAACTAAATAGTTGGTCCAGAACCAAGTCATTGAGTAGGGTGGGGTTCTACATGGAGTAAGGCAGTGGTACTCAGAGTGGGGGTTGTGAGAGGACAGGATCCACCAACTTTGAGTCTGGCATTGGGCTTTCTTGGGAGTAAGTCTCATTGAACACAATGGTACTTACTTCCAAGTAGACAGAGAGGAGCACTGGCATCACAGTGATGTCACATTCCAGTAAATTTGACAGGGGGTGCCAGATAGATTTTTAAGTTTGAAAGGGGATCATGGGCTGAAATACTCGAGTACCACTGGAGTAAGGGAACAAATGTTCCTTTACGTCAAGGAGAATTCCCACTTGCTTGGATCTAATGCTAGATACAGGATTAGCCCAGTATGTAGCCCAGTAGGTAGATACAGGAGTAGCCCACGATTAGCCCATCTTTTATCGGGGCGTGGGGGGAGGGCTTTCACAATTCCCCCCTTTAAAATAAACAACACAGATGTTCAATTTTGTACAGATGTATACAGGATGTATACAGATATATACAGGAATACAGATGTCCAATTTTCCTTCCTTCCTTCCTTCCTTCCTACCACTGAGTAAGCAGCCCCACATTTATTTTCTTTCTTTCTTTCTTTCTTTCTTTCTTTCTTTCTTTCTTTCTTTCTTTCTTTTCTTTCTTTCTTTTCTTTCTTTCTTTCTTTCTCTCTTTCCTTAATTTGATGATTAATATCTTTTGAAAGCTAGAAATTAATCCAAATGAAACCAAAGCACTATGAAATCATTATGAATACATCACTGCTCAGTTTTCTCAGTTCAATACCTTTTTTTTCTTATTGATGAATGAAATGTTTCCCCTGTTCTTTGATCCCACTAATGACCTTGCCAGGATGCCAATGCATAACCTGCTACTTGACCTTGAAAGCATGAAAGCCAAAGTCTTTCAGCAGAAACTGGTCTTGCCATTTCAGATGATAACAAAGATTAATTGCTGTTGTTTTTGCTCAAAAAAATGGCTTAAATCAGGGTTATGAAATGTTTTCACAGCCTAAGGCAGGCTGTACTCTGGCGATGGAGAAAATCAGCTTGAATTTATACTCTGCAGAAAAGCAGCCTTGCTTTTCCACACTCTTTTTCCTGGATCCTGCCTTGATCTTCCTTCCTCCGGGTGTAGAAATGCAGGATTCTAATTATAGCTTATAGACTTTCTCCTTAGTTCCCCTCTTTCTCATGCTATCATAGTAGGATTGCCATATGTCCCGAAAAACAAGGAGAGTCCCGATTTTTTGGGACTGTGTTCACACACTGGCAAATGGAACGAAGGTCCTGTCCCCTTTCTGTAAAAGAGAAATATGGCAACCTTATCTTATAGGAAGTGTAATTTTAAATCAGCAAATATTCTCCAGTGAATATTATTCTTTGGAGGCCTTTCCCCAAATCCAGAGTAAATACGGGAGCACATATGAGACTTTACGTGCACCCGTAGTTACTGCACAACCTATTGAAAACCTATGGGAAATTCATATTGGAATCCAGAGTAACTTGTTCTTACACCGGAGCAAGGACTCCCCGTAGTTGCTCTGGATTTTGCCCTTTGTCATTTGTGAAAGGCATTAAGAGCTGTAGCTGAATCAAAGCAGACCCTATATTTGCTTCTGGCAAGTTAAAGAGTGGCCCAAGTTTCTCCAAGGCCAATACTTTTAAGTGCCCATTTGGACTGCTTTCCATTCTACCTTAGATATGTATAATGAGCACAATCCTACCCATGTCTACTCAAGAGTAAACCCTATGATGTTCAATAGGTCTTACACCCAGGAAAGTGTCTTTAGGATTGCAGCCCAGTTACAACAATCAGGAACCAATGATAAACAATTTTCATTGTCCTCAATCAGATTTGACTTGGAGCACAATCCTAACCATGTCTACTCAAAAGTAAGCCCCATTGTGTTCAATGGGTCTTACTCCCAAGAAAGCGTCTTTAGTTGGTCTCAGTGATGATCCTGATCTGATGGATATTTTTCACAGAGGCATGACTGCAGCCAATAAAGATTTTTGCCCCAAGGCTAAAAAAGAGTACATGTCCTAGAAAAAGAGGATGTATGGTACCCTGCATTGCACCCCATCTCAGACCCCACTATTCAAATAGCCTTCCAAGGAATTTACTAGTAAATATTGGCCAGATCCTCTCAGATATGGTGATCATACTACCGTATTTTCCCGGATTTGTCCTCTTTTTTAGCCTTCTGTCCAGGTGTCCTCCAAAAGGGCTTCATTGTCCTCCATTTTGGCTTCATTTTGGAACTTTGAAATGTTGTGCAGTACCCCATCACATCATATATTTCTGGATTCATACTGAAGAGCAGAATCCAATGCAAAAAAAAAAAACATTTTTGATATATCTCATTCCTATCAAAGGTTATGGCCAAAATCTAAATATCAGAAATGTGCATTGAGCTCTATGGGAAAGTGATGCCCAATATAACAGTTTTACTCCTGAGTCGGCAAACATGTCAGGGTTCACCGAAAAGACCAAGCTGAAATTAATCCAAGACCTTGTCCTCCTTTTGAGGTTTGGGCATCTGGTCAACCTGGGAGCAGGTCTGGTTTTTTTAAATTCTTGTGTCACTTTTACTTCCCGATTCCTGCTTCAATATTTATTTCTGCTGCTTAAAATATAATCTCATGTCAGGATATATACATTTACTGCTGCTGTTTCATACGATGGCTTAATTTGAGTGCAAATGGAGCATCACCAGATAAATTCCTCCAGAGATTTGCTTGTTGTGATGTTTGGGAAGCTGGACTTGAGTGCTCTGCATTATGCAAGAACATGAAGCCACATCTCTCTCCAAAATTCAGAGTGAGGCTCTTCGGTTTCCAGAGCTACTCTATATTGTAAGCCAGGCTGCCAGCGTGCATTAATGAACAATCTTTATTTATTAAACAAGAATATTCCGAATTTAAAGACACTCCAACTGTCCCTATTTCCTATGGATGATCACTGGAGTATCACTAGGGTTTCCAGTTCAAGAGCTCATTCCATCACCCTTATGGTGGAGTTTTTCCCAATACTAGACCAGGGGTCTCCAAACCTTTTGGCAGGAGGGCCACATCACTCTCTGACACTGTGTCAGGGGCCAAAAAAACTATTTTACATTTCAAATTTGCATAAATTTGCATATAAGGATGTATAGGAGTGGATTACAGGGCTAGTCCAAGGGCCGGGTAGAAGGATCTTGAGGCTTGCCGAGGGCTGCATCTGACTCCAGGGCCGGGGTTGGGTGACCCTTTGGAAACCATACTGAATAAATTAGATTATCTAAATCTAGATTTTTATATAGATGTTTAGATATCTAATATATAGAACCTAAATGCAGTGACAACAGAGACACTTCAGTAACCATAAGAAAAGCAGTCTTTGTCACACCCCATTCTATTGAGTTGCACCATGAGTCACTGCACTTGGTCCATGTACATGTGTACATGCACAGGGTCTGTGTACCCTACCTGTGCATATTACACATGTCTTTGAACATGTGTGGAAGCGGTATCCACAGGAGGTGGCAACTGTGATGGTGGTGGGCATGCTGTTCTCTTCATGCACCATCGCAAGCCACCCAAGACAGGTAAAAGCAATGGTGGTGGGTATGACCCACAAGTTGAAACTTCAAAGAGAATGGAATAGGGTGGTGGGGTGACTACAAAGCCACTGAAACAGAGGGTCATAAATGCATCTCCATCTTGGCTGAACCTCATGTGGCACCTCTTTTCATCCTGGCACCTTTTCATCCCCCTTCTTCCTATGTTATTGTTTACATGCAACATCATGCTATAGTTTGTGACTTACTGAAAGTGGAAGCTTCTCCTTCCTTCAAGCAAGGGAATGAAATCTCTTCCCTGATTCTCCAAACTCCAACATGGATGATCCATTGAATAGAGACCAAGCATCACTTTTTTGTCTGCCTATGAAACTCTAGAGTAGTGGTTCTTGAGCATTTCAGTCTGGGACCCCCTTCTAAGAATCTTTGTGGGGACCCCCCCAGCCCCTGGAAGTGATGTAATGGCCAGAACAAGAAGGGCCATCACTGTGAAGCCAGAGCAACTCCATGTTTACTTCAAAGTAAGGCCAGTGTGTTCAATGAGACTTAGGACGCAATCCAGATTAACTATGGGGAGTCCTTGCTCTGGTGTAAGAACAATTTACTCTGGATTGCAATATGAATTTCCCATAGGTTTTCACTAGGTGGTGCAGTAATGTCTCTTACGTGCTCCTGTTGTTACTCTGGATTGTAGGGTTACTCCCAGGAAAGCAACCTGAGTGCCCCATTCCAAGGTGGCAACATCCAATGCATGGCAACACCCAAGCAACACCCATTCCAACATGTGGCTCCCAACTTTTTTTGACCCCCAATATAAAGTTGTGACCCCCCCAAGGAGATCCTGACCCCCACTTTGAGAACCATTGCATTAGAAGATTCTACTGCCTCTCTCCAATTTTTATTCTTATTTATTCACATCTTCCTGGACAATCAACCCCATTGCAGCCCCATTCATAATTTCATGGCAAGTTTCCCATGTTGAAAAGCTGGATGTTGAAATCAATTTATTTCATTCATCCTCCTTTCCAAAAGGGAGGAATGCAAGAGGGGGTGCAAAATAAAAAAATAAATCAACCTTTCTTCCTTTTGGAATCATACAAGTGCAAGTCAGGAGTAATTCCAAATAGTTTTTGATCATCCTTTGAAATAGGAGATGGCGCATTTTTGCCGCAGTCAGAGGCTCCCTTTGGAAAGCCTTTGATTTGGTTCAGTGTTTCCTTAGAAAACGGCTTTTCTTCTCTGCCTTATAGGCTTTTCAGCCGTGCCAGCGCATGTTTGTTCTCAAAGATGCGTTTCCATGAATGAAAAGGACTCGAAGCTTTCCGCGTCTCTCCTTTTGACCAACATTGACTCTGTAAACACCACGGAGGGAGGGAACCGCGGCGAGATCTGTCCTCGTCTCCGCAAAATATATTTGTTGAGTATTTTCATGGGGAACCCTCGGTGCGCTGGGAAAGTTTTCAACATATGCAAACAGGATATCATCGAGGGGCAGTTGTTTGGCACTCTGCCTCCCTGGGATTAAAATAAGGGATTGATAAACTAAAACTTAATTAACATTCTGTGCCCCGTCTGGCCGATCCCCCAAAGCAGGATTCAAATTGGAACAGACATGCATTTTTTTTTCCTCCCCCATTTTCGAACGCAATTGTATTTTGAATTATTTGGGGCGGTTGAAGTGCCAGCGTGTGAAATTCAGGCTGCGGTGGAAGGAAACTCATTAAGGAATTCACATATTTCCCAGTAAATATGCTTAGGATCACATCATTCTTCTGGCTCTGTGAGTCACCGAGAGGGCCAAGGGACTCGGCAGAACACTGAAATCCTGTCACCGACTGCCAGGACTCGCATTTCTCTTCGGAGATTTTGGCAGGCAGTGCCCACACACAAGGATACGCTTGCAATTGGCATCGCGGAGATATTCAAGAAGCTGAACTCTGCACCCAACGCCACAATCAGTGCATGTTTTCCCACAGCTTCAAGGAAAGATGGCATATGCGCAACCCTGCAACAGGGCTTTTTTATCTTTACCTTCAAATCTCTCTTTCATCTCACTCCACCTTCCCCCCCCCACTACTCCCACGTAGACTATGGGCAAAATCCAGAGTAACTATGGGGAGTCCTTGCTTCGGTATAAGAACAACTTACTCTGGATTCCAATATGAATTTCCCATAGGTTTTCACTAGGTGGTGCAGTAGGTATGGATGCACATAAAGTCTCATACATGCTCCCATTGTTACTCTGGATTTGGGGGTTAGTATTCATTTGTTCCAGCTCTTAGGCCATTATTTAATGGGCAATCTTAAGATACATAAAAATATTTTACAGTAGCCCCCAATCCTACTATAGTGAGCCAGGATGGTATAGATGGTATATCCATCTGGTGATGGATAAAGACCTGGAAGTTGCAGGATCAAACCCTTGATCAGCCATGAAGCTTCTTGCTCCAAGTAGAACCAAGCCTGAACTTCCCGTACAGATGGGAAGCTTTGATTGATTGTCTGTATATACATTTTCTATACTTATAGATGCACCAAGTGCACCATACTTAGAAGTGCACCAAGTGCTTAATTCAAACTTTACCTTACAATATAAATCATAGGTGTCAAACACAAGGCCTGCAGGCTGAATGCGGCCCACCTCGACACTTCAGGTGGCCCCTGAGAACTTCTTCTTCACACTCTCCTGGGAGTAAGCCCCATTGACTATAATGGGACTTACTTCCAAGTAGACATGTACTTACTATAATGGGACTTGGGTCTTCCAAGTAGACATGTAATGACTATAATGGGACTTACTTCCAAGTAGACCTTGGCCCTCAGGAAACACCATGAATGCTAACTTCAGCCCGCTGTATGAAATGCGTTCAACACCCCTGATATAAGTTATAATCACTTTAGAAATCTAATTAGGTCGGTGATATAAATTTGGCTGGAAAAGGTGACCGTTAGATTCCACTTGCACTGTGGGTGGCGCAAGTGGCTAAGACACTGTGCCTGTTAACCAGCAGGCCAGGGTTCGAGACCCGGGTTGGCCCCACAAGACAGGGTGAGCTCCTGTCCTTAACCCAGCTCTGCGACACAGCTGGATCCAATCATATTGGCTCTGCCTTTCCATTGGACTAATTCAGTGGTGTGGAGAGGGGGGATTTGCTGCTTGGGTAACAGCCTATCCTCCATAACAATCTAACCCAGGCTTTTGTGCTTTGCATGCAGCGTATGCAGTGCCGAGCACGATACCAAAGTCTTCTAAGACTGACAGAGGCCTGCTTTTTTAGATTCCAAGTAAATACAGTATTTGTGTTACAGATGGAGCCACCAAAACACACAAAAACAAGTGCAGAAAATAGGATTGCATATTTTTTACTTCTTTATCACAATTTTCTCTCCCTACTATCACTAGGGCTACTTGGATATCTGCCAGCTATATTGCTGGCATAAATCTGGAGAGCCCAGATTTAAGGCTGCCTGGCCCAAGAAGGAGTACAGTATAGTATAGTGATATAGTGTAGGTATCCATCAATCAAACCTCCCAGGTCTGACCTGATTCCATTCTGACCATTTCCAATCCTACCTGCCTCCCCTATACTTCCAATATCCCTGAACCAAACTGTTTACAATTGCACCCTGTCATTCATTCATTCATTCATTCATTCATTCATTCATTCATTCACAGTTTGGCACAATTCCTACTTCCACCAATGGCTCCGGGTTGGAATTACGCATCAGCAGACCAATGCAATGCTCATTGCATCACCCCGTAATGGAACTCCTCCAACGCCAAACCATATAGAACAAATTGCAATATCATAAAGACAGCATAAATGCAGTGGCATCACTAGGGTTGGTGTTACCTTTATTCATTCATCACCAATACTGTTGACACTGGATGTACACTGTACAGCACATTTGCTGCACTCAAGGCTGCCATAGTATGGACCGAAGGCTCATTTAGGGCCATGCTCTGAGTTAATTGAACCAGGGTTCTAACTCAGGATAAAGCATATAGGATATGCAAGCATATATGATATGCATATAGGATAGGCAAGGATATTAGTCCTTGCCTATCCAGACAGGGTTTTTTTCCATCTCGGGGAAGAAGCATGTTGTCTAATGCCATCAATTTTTTATTGGCACTTTTCCCATTGGATGATATGCTTGGCTGGCACTTAAAAAATGTAGCATGATCTTCCTCGTTTAGCATCGAGCATCGGTGATCTGGTTGTCAAATGAAGAAGCACTCGGGACTAACTCACAGGGGAAAATGGGAAGAAAATGAGCAATGGGAAGAAAATGAGCCTTTTGCTAGAAACAGCTCAAGGTTATGGTGTAGATTAAAATGTAAGTAATGCTACCTGCCTGCACAGATGCTCGTTCCAGAAAGAGAATCGACTTCTTTCCTTCTTGTTTGTTTTAAATTTTGCCATTCAAAAGCTGTTCTTAATCACTGCTGATGCCATTTTGCCAATTGCTACATGATTATAGGAAGTATAACTTCCGGCTAATTAACTGGCAACTGGCGGCATCACTAGGGTTTGTGTTATCATGTGTGAGAACGCATTGCATCCAGTGGTGGGCACTTACTGGTACGGGCCTACGCGCCCGTACCGCTTCTTCCAGTTTCCCTGCCGCTAGCGTACCGCCAGCGACAGGGAAACGCAAAACATAGCGGACCGGTACGGTCCGCCATGTTTTGCGCCCACCGTGCCTGCCTAGAAGCGGGCAGGCCGCTTCTAGGCAGGCTCTGCACAAGCACCGACATCAGTGCTCGTGCAGAGCCTTCCTAGAGGCGGCCTGCCCGCTTCTAGGCAGGCTCTGTGCGAGTGCCGACGTCGGCGCTTACGCAGAGCCTTCCTAGAAGCCGGTGCCAGCTTCTAGGAAGGCTCTGCGCGAGCGCCGACACCAGCACTCATGCAGAGCCTGCTTAGAAGCCAGCCTGCCAGCTTCTAGGCAGGCTCTGTGTGAGCGCCGGTGGCGGCGCTTGCACAGAGCCTGCTTAGAAGCTGGCAGGCTGGCTTCTAAGCAGGCACTGCGCAGGCGCTAACGTCGCCCCGCCCCTCGCCCTGCTGCAGTCCCGCCCCTCGCCCCGCCCACACACCCCTGACCCCAACTGGCCCCTCCCACTTCCGGCGTACCGGATCTTGGGATGGGGCCAGCCCATCTCTGATTGCATCACCCCAGGATGGAACTCCTCCAATGTCAAACCATGTAGAATAAATTACAATATATTAAAAATAGCATAAATGCAGTGGCATCACTAGGGTTGGTGTCACCTTCTCATTCATTCATTCATTCATTCATTTGCAATTCTAATCCACAATTAGGCTGGCATAAGTCTTGGCACAAGTCTAGTGTTTGCCTGGGGGTATCACAAAAGTTTGCCTGGGGGTATCACTGGCCACCCCTGAGAGGGTTAGGCCAGTCCACAGACATGTGCCAGCCTCCCCATACCACCATCATTATGTTATGTTATGTTAGGGGTGCAATCCAGAGTAACTATGGGGAGTCCTAGCTCTGTTGTAAGAACAATTCACTCTGGTTTGCAATATGAATTTCCCATAGGTTTTCACTAGGTGGTGCAGTAACTACGGATGCACATAATGTCTCTTACGTGCTTCTGTAATTACTCTGGATTGTAGGGTATACGATCGTATTATGTTATGTTATGTTGGCCTCAACTGGTCATGATTGCACCCTGTTATTCATTCATTCACGGTATCATAGAACTGGAAGGAACCTAAAAGGTTATCTAGTCCAGTCTCTAAATCCTCCGTGTATGGCGGGGGAAGGTCAGGTCTGGGAAGGGATGAGGAGACCTCTGCCTTTTGCTAATAGGGTTGAAAGCCATACATGGGTTCTTTGAAAAAATCAGAAATTTTGCTGCACATATCTGAGTATCCCTGTTGGGCAGGTTGTGATGATACACAGGGTAAAGGAACCAATGTTGCCTTACTCTGAGTAGAACTCCAGCTTGTCCCAGTTTAGCATTGGATACAGAATGCTGTTGCTGTGCCATGCACTGAATTGGATTCAGTGCCCATAATCATGATCCAGCATCGTCCCTCCGTTCTGATCTTTCTATACATCCAGAATGAAGCCTGTGCATTTCATAGGAGAAACATCCCTTTGCAACATAGCACAGAAAGTGTGCAATAAAGCAGAATATATTGACTCAATAAAGCAGAATGTATTTTGAAACAAATGATAAATACAATCACATTAACGCACCTCGGAGATAATTATATCAATATTTGAGACCGTGGATATTTGATAAAAAAAAATTAATGGAAGGAGGCAGTTTGCAAAGATCTTTTTTTTAGTTTGATTCAATTATTTTAGACATTATCAAGTGCAAATTTACTGGGTTGATATGGATAGCGTGGTTTGATTCTTTCTGCAACGTATATCCAGAGGCTCAGCAGATTGCAAGAGTCGTTCAGAATTATTCTAGATACAGCCTCAAAAAGAGACTCATTAAGGGTGCAATCCTAACCATGTCTACTCAGAGGTAAGTCCCATTGTGTTCTTTGGGACTTATGGCATAATTCTAACGATATGGGCAAAATCCAGAGTAACTACGGGGAGTCCTTGATCTGGTTTAAGAACAACTTACTCTGGATTCCAATATGAATTTCCCATCGGTTTTCTCTAGGTGGTGCAGAAATGACGGATGCACGTAAAGTCTCTTACATGCTCCTGTAATTACTCTGGATTTGGGAGTATGTCTTCTCAGAAGTTAGCCCCTTTGTGTTCAATGGGTCTTACTCCCAGGAAAGTATGTTTAGGATTGCAGCCTTAGGGTAAAATCCAGAGTAACTATGGGGAGTCCTTGCTCCAGAGTAAGAACAAGTTACTCTGGATTGCAATATGAATTTCCCATAGGTTTTCACTAGATGGTGCAGTAACTACGGGTACACATAAAGTCTCTTATGTGCTCCCGTAGTTACTCTGGATTGTGCCCTGTATCTCAGGAAATTGTGTATAGGATTGCAAATGGCACAACCCTATCAAGCTTTGTGCAATGGGAGGATGGTGATGAGAGGGGATTGGGCCCAGGAGGGGACAGCGTCACCAGCAACAGTGTATCCTGTATCCCAGGAGTGTCCAAACCCCACAACCAACTGCGCAAGCTTCAATGCAAGACCCGTCCATGTGGCCCTCGGGCAAGCCTTGTAGTCACCTGGATCTGTCTCTAATACACACTTATATGCAAATTTATTCAAATAACTCTGGGTGTATCTTTTTTGGGGGGCCCCGACACAGTGTGCCAAGTAGACATGAGTAGATATGGATAGGATTGTGCTCATAATTAATTCACAATCTTAACCATGTCTACTCAAAGATAAGCCCCATTGTATTCAGTGGGTCCTACTCCCATAAAAGTGTCTTTAGGTTTCAGCCTATATATAATAGTTTTGAATTTAATCATGAGTAATATAGTGTTTAATCACATGAAAGTCATTGTCAGGTATGATAATTTTTAGCTTTTATATTATCATATCCTACATTTTTCTAGATTGTCCTACATTAGATTTGATGGCGCATTAAATTCAAGTAAATACAGTAGTACTAAATACTATTATATAGTACTGTATTCACATGACTTTAATGAACCTTCAAATCTAAGGCACACCCTATACTCAGGTTGCAATCCTAACCACTCTTTTCTGGGAGTGAGTGCTATTGAACACAATGGGACTTACTTCTGAGTAAACCTGCTTAGGATTGCACTGAAATTCATCTTGGCCCAGGGTCACCCAGAAAGTTTCATGGTTGAGTGAGGATTTGAAACTGGATCTAGCAGGTCCCAATCCAAATCTTGAGCCACTGTACCATTATGGGTTGTGTTATGAATGACTTCTCATTGGTAACTAACCTGATCCACACATATCTGACCGGAAAGCTTGACGAATGGCTATCATGCACATAGGAAACAACCCACAACCATGCATTACAGCATAGTGCACGAAAAGGGGGTGCACTCAGTAGATAACCCATAGTGCACCCAGTAGATGACCTACTGTGTCCCTTCCAACTTTAGGATTCTGTGAAAAGGATTTCTGTCCAGCTTGCTCTCCAAACTAATTTGGGGTTTCTTTTAGGGGTTAAGAGCAGGAAAGATCCATTATCGAGTGTGGCTTCAGGGCACCACTTAACTATTTCTCACTGTCCATTAGAAACTAAACCAAACCCATTTCTGGTGCAACTGCTGCTTTCAGCCCTCTGGATATTTGCACAAATGGCTGATAAATATGGAGGAAGCAAAATGGGAACCACATCCCTCAATCCTCGACACCCACATTTATCCGGAGAGACTTTTCGGATGCCAATGAGTACAAAGCCTTGCTTCCTTCCACCCACTCCACAAGGTCAACAGCATCCTTGTTTGTGATGAATAATGTGAGTCTCGGCGCCCAGCATCCATGTGCGTTCCTTTTGTTTTATCAGCCAACAAAGTGTTTAGGTTGCTTATCTACGGCAAATTATACTAAATCATCGGGAGCCATCGCAGGGATACAAAATGAGAGATTTGATAGCAAATCAGCCTGAGATGATAGAAGTCCATTTAAATTCAATCCATGTACCGGGGCCAAGAAAAAGCAGGCTATCCGAGTGAGACAAGCATGCATGGATTCTTTGGAGAGATGAATTCTGGCACTGCCAATTTGTGGCCATTAACAATAAGCACAATCCTAACCATGTCTACTCAAAAGTAAGCCCCACTGTGTTCAGTGGGTCTTACTCCCAGGGAGGTGTTTTTAGGAATGCAGCCAATATCTCTATATTAAGAATATCTATCTGAAAGCAACTTGCTTCGGGTCTGTTTGGTTTTTTTCCATATGTATTTCTTTCAAATGAAACTTTGGGGGCATCATTAGGATAAACCTCCCAGAATCAGGAAATTAAAATTGTTCTTGTTTTCTGAATGTTTCTAGGGGCAATGAAACAATAGAAGTGTTATTCATGTTATTTATTATAGAGTGAATTATATTTTTAAGGCTGCTTAGACCCCAGAAAAACAACAACATAGGGTATAATCCTAGGTTGTCCCCTGGACTGTGCCCGAGGTGTGCCCTGGACTGGCGTACTGACACAAGAGGTGAGAGATTTGGGGAGATAAGGGCAGAAGGTGGGATTGTGGGGTAGGGAGGATAGGAGGTGGGAGTGGGGCTCAGATTTGGCAGATATGGCGGATCTGAGCCTTGATTCCTGGACTGCTCCCATCTGCTGCACTTCCCGTCCTCCAAAAAGTGGCTTAAAAGTGCAATCCTAAGGCTATCTACTCAGAAGTAAGCCAAGTCAGTAAGTCTACCCAGAAAAGTGATTTTGCCCTAAGACTGCAATCCTAAGCACACTTTCCTGGGAGTAAAACCCATTGAACACAATGAGACTGACTTCTGAGTAGACATGGATAGGATTGCACCCTTAGTTTTAGGAGACCCATTGGGGCTGCTATAAACTGAAGCGGGTAACAGGACGAGCCTCCCCTTCCCTGCAGTAGTGAAGCAGCAGTCCCATAACTTGCACTAGATACAACGCCTTGGGTCCCCAGGAGAAAGGCAATATACATATATTGAAATGAACAAACAAATTCGAAATTAAATTTGTTTTTAAACAAACAAACAAACAAATATTCCAGCCTGCCTCTTCCAGCAGAAGTTAGGATTGCGCTGTTAGGGGGGCTACAGAGTCAATGAATCCAGCAGAGCAAATGTTTTTCATAAATCCCGTAAATACCTCCCTTAGAAAAAAAATCCTTTTACGGTACTTTGTATGAATGTTTATCTGTGAAAGGCAAACATCTGAGTATAATCCACATTACAAACAAAAATGTTTAAAGAGATATTTATTCTAAAAAACACCTTTGCTGTATCCCTTAGGAAAAAGCATCTCCAGGTTTTGCTGGGGATGATTTACACATAACTTCTTTTATTGATACCGAATTTCATTGCTGGGCCTCCGGACTAAAATCAACCACCGGGTTTTTCCCCTCTGGGTCTCTGCGGAGAAATGGTATTGATTCATTCACAGGAGAGAAGAAGAAATTGTTCTCTCCATTTGTATTTTCTTGCTGTGTTCTTGTACATCCAAGGAAATGTGTGCTCCGTTTCCTCTCGTGGTGTTAGATGCACAAAAAATCCATCTGGCTTCAATCCTGGTCTCTGTGACTATTCATTCAATGTCTTTTTCAGCCAAAACCATCTAATCCTATCTGATCTCTCTGATTCAGATAGCAGAGCCTAGAGTGGTTAAGACACTATGCCTGTTAACCATCAGCCCAGGGTTCGAGACCCGGGTCCCACAGGTGGGCAGATGCTGGTTCGGGCCTACTCGCCTGAACCGGATCTTCCCATTTCCCCACCGCTGGCGAACCAGCGGCAGCGGGGAAAGACAAAAACATAGCGGACCGGTTCGGGCCAGCCACCATGTTTATGCACCCACTGCGCAAGCACCAATGTTGACGCTTGCGCAGTGCCTGCTCTGAAGCAGGCTGGCCCGCTTCAGGGCATGCACCGCGCAGGCGCCAATGTTGCACTTGCACCAGTGCACCCAGTTCCAGGGAGGTGTAATACTGGTGTCAGAAGCAGTGCCGGATTTACATATACCGGTAAACTAAACAAGCTATAGCACTGCGCAGGTGCCAACCTTGCCCGCCCCTTGCCCCGCCCCTCACCCTGCCCCAGCCCTGCCCCTGACCCGCCTCGCCCCTGACCCCAGCCTGGCCCCTCCCATTTCCGGCGAACTGGATCTTGGGCCAGGCCGGGCCCACCTCTGCCGAGTCCCCACAAGACGGGGTGAGCTCCTGTCCTTAGCCCAGCTCTGCGACGCAGCTGGAACCATCGTATCGGCCCTGACTATTTCAGTGGTGTGGAGAGGGGCGGATTTGCTGTATATCCTCCATATTAATCTACCCAGGCTTTCGTGCTTCGCATGTGGCAGCAAAAACAGTACCATAATCTTTCAAGACTGATGGATGCCAAGGGATCAAACTGGCAATGATGCTACAACGTTGTACAATCATCCATGTTTGGCGATGTGTCACCATCATGTCAATAGGGTGACCATATCACCGGAAATATCCAGATTTGTCCTCTTTTTTAGTCTCCTGACCAGGTGTCCTCCAAAAGGGCTTCATTGTCCTCTATTTAGGCTTCATTTTGGGACGTTGCAATAGTGTGCGGTTCCCATCATGTCATATCTCATTGGATTCATATTGAAGAGCAGAATCCAATGCAAAAATTGGTTTTAAAATATCTCATTCCCATCAAATGTTATGGCCAAAAAACTAAAAATCAAAAATATCCATTGAGCTTTATGGGAAAGTGAAAGTGCACAATATTATGGCTTTACTCATAAGTAGGCAAATATGCCATTGTTTGCTGGAAAGGCCAGGCTGAGAGGAATCCAAGACCTTGTCCTCCTTTTGAGGTTTGGGCATCTGGTCACCCTGCTTGCCTCTTGACCATAAATTCAGTGTGAACATTAGCAAATATATATATTCATGTGGTTAATTTAAACACTATATTAATAAATTTAAAACTATTACATGTAACTGTATATATCATTTCTGAATTACACAAAGATTTCTTGTAACGCAGGTGTCTTCTCTGCTTCCCGAGCGAGGCATCTTGTGGGCCGCAGTGTGATACAGGAAGCTGGACTAGATGCGCCTTTGGGCCTGATCTGGTGGAGGCTCTTCTTATGTTACATTCTGCCTGCTCAGAAGGAAAAGGAGGACAATGGATTTTTTTCCAGGACCCGTGGCTAAGAAAGAGAACGTGTCCTGGAAAAGGGGGACATTTGTCACCATGCCTCTGTACCTATCCCTGCCCCAATTGCAGGTTCCAGCACATGCCCCCTTGGCACACCTACACCAGTGCTGGAAAGGATTGTGCCCTAAAGTCCTTAACCTTGAATGGGGTTTATTCCTGACTGGTAGTTTTAAGGAGATGTTCTGCCAGCTGGATACTCATTTGTAAGCACAGCGACACCAGGCTTTCTGCAATAAATTTACACTCGGCTAACTACAGGCACTATCTACTTGGTATGCAACAATAAATTGGACACATGATGCAATCGGTAGCGCTTTCTGGGAACTACTGTGTGACTAACTGCACTCTGGAATTACTATTTTACCGCAGCCCTTCAGGGAAAGCTTGCATGGATTATCTCACATAACGAGGAGCTTGGCCCGAGTTTCCCTTGCTTACAATCATCCCATATTGTTACTTCCAACACGCAGAGTTTTGTTTAATGTGGCTTTGGATCTGCTTAGTGCTGTGCACAATCAGGATCTTCCTGAATCTTGTGGATGGACCACTTGCATCAGTGCACCCAGTTCCAGGGAGGTGTAATACTGGTGTCAGAAGCAGTGCCGGATTTACATATACCGGTAAACGAAACAAGCTATAGCTTAGGGCCCCACTCTCTTGGGGCCCCCCCAAAATTTAAAGTAAATGAAAACTCTATATACATTTCCGAAATATGAGATAATAAAATAAAATAAAATAAAACCTACATACAGCAACAGTGTTTTGTGTTGTGTAGGCTCCTATGATGTCAGTAATGGGCCCGCGTGCTAGCCTGCTCCCTAAAATATCACTGGTTTGCTCATTTCTGTATACAGTATAGGGTGCCTACATTCTGCATGGACTGGCTGCAGTGGCACAGAAATGTCTCGTGGTGCATAAGCGCATGAACATGTACTGGTTTAAACTCTGCGGTGGTGCAGAAGTGCATGGATGTGTACTAGACTAACACCTATGGAGTGGTGCAGAAGTGCAGAAGTGGTGTAGAAGCACATGAACATGTACTGGCTTAACTTCCTCTGCAATGGTGCAGAACTGCATGGATGTGTACTGGACTAACCCCTATGGAGTGGCGCAGAAGTACCTTGTGGCGTAGAAGCGCATGAACATGTACTGGCTTAACTTCCTCTGCAGTGGTGCAGAACTGCATGGATATTTACAGGACTGAGCCCTGTGCAGTGGTGCAGAAGTACTTTGTGGCATAGAAGCGCATGAACATGTACTGGTTTAAACTCTGCAGTGGTGCAGAAGTGCATGGATGTGTACTGGACTAACCCCTATGGAGTGGTGCAGAAGTGCCTTGTGGTGTAGAAGCGCATGAACATGTACTGGTTTAAACTCTGCAGTGGTGCAGAAGTGCATGGATGTGTACTGGACTAACCCCTATGGAGTGGTGCAGAAGTGCCTTGTGGTGTAGAAGCGCATGAACATGTACTGGTTTAAACTCTGCAGTGGTGCAGAAGTGCATGGATGTGTACTGGACTTACCCCTATGGAGTGGTGCAGAAGTGCCTTGTGGTGTAGAAGCGCATGAACATGTACTGGTTTAAACTCTGCGGTGGTGCAGAAGTGCATGGATGTGTACTGGACTTACCCCTATGGAGTGGTGCAGAAGTGCCTTCTGGTGTAGAAGCGCATGAACATGTACTGGCTTAACCTCCTCTGCAGTGGTGCAGAAGTGCATAGAAGTGACACAGAAGTGCCTTGTGGTACAGAAGCGCATGGACATGTACTGGCTTCACCATTTTTAAAACACACACACACACACAGCTGGTGGGAGGGAAAGTGTCACTGCTGACGCTTTCGATCAAGACTGACATGCAAGGAGTTTGGGATGAGTTTTTGCTAGTGACAACCATTTATGTCCTCTGGGCAGAAAGAGACAACAGCACCAATCTGAAACTCAACACACAAATAATGCGATGTGCCAAGCTGGGGAGACAGGAATAAGGCAGGAAGTACTATCAATTATTAAGGGAGTATTTATTCTAGCGTTCCTCTAAGGAGTTCAGGGCAGTGTACGTGGTCCCTCTGGTTTTATCCTTAAGCGCTACTCTGGGAAGAAAGTGAGACCAACAGCTACAAAAGTCTGACTCGGTGATGTGGTGGTGCCAGAGCAGCCTCCACTGTGTCCAGTGTGGGACTAGAAGCATTGGTATCCTTACACTGGGTAAAACCCCAGAAGCCACAATGGGTCTACTTGTATGTGTGCCAGGAATATCTTTGATGCACATCTAATGCACATCTGAACCAGCCCATGTTGAGCACTCAAACCTTGAGAGGGGGATACAATTTTTCACATTGCCACAATGTGGCTTATGGCATGTGCTACTGGAGATAACTGGTTTGGAATTGGGACAATGGTTTGATAAAGCAATCAGGACCTCTGAAAAACTTTTCCTGTAGCTTTTCTGGGCATGGGTGGTAAGATTAGGGGAAATATCTCCCACCCACATGGGTGTAGTGGTGTAGCTAGAGGGGGGCAAAGCAATCACTCTTGGAGGAAGCCTCTTCGTCTGCGAGGATGTATGGCTCTGTTTTGCTCTCCCCTGCTGGAATGGCACTGAAGGAGAGGGATCTCTGACATACCTCCCTCCAAGGCTGACTGCTGTGCCCCCTGTAGCTACACCACTGTGTGTGTGATTTGCCTATATACAAAACAAATGAATACAGATCTTGCAGCCATAAGGACAAGCATATAGAGCACAATCCTAACCATGTCTACACAGAAGTAAGCCCCATTGTGTTCAATGGGACTTACTCCCAGAAAAGTGTTTTTAGGATTGCAGCAACAGTTGTCTACAATAGGACTGCACTATGCATACAGAGAGATGCATACAGAGTGCTTTGAAGGGATGTCACCTGCTTGAGTGTGTGCATGTGTGTGTGTACATTGCCTGCCTGTGCATGTGTG
This sequence comes from Cryptoblepharus egeriae, assembly GCA_030015325.1. Taxonomy (NCBI): domain Eukaryota; kingdom Metazoa; phylum Chordata; class Lepidosauria; order Squamata; family Scincidae; genus Cryptoblepharus; species Cryptoblepharus egeriae. Next base: position 5,061,644 of record JAREYC010000016.1, read on the forward strand.
TGTACATTGCCTGCTTGTGCATGTGTGTGTACATTGCCTGCCTGTGCATGTGTGTGTGTACATTGCCTGCTTGTGCATGTGTGTGTACATTGCCTGCCTGTGCATGTGTGTGTGTACATTGCCTGCCTGTGCATGTATGTGTACCTTGCCTGCTTGTGCATGTGTGTGTACATTGCCTGCCTGTGCATTTGTGTGTGTACATTGCCTGCTTGTGCATGTGTGTGTGTACATTGCCTGCCTGTGCATGTGTGTGTGTACATTGCCTGCTTGTGCATGTGTGTGTGTGCCTTCCTGTGCATATGTGTGTACATTGCCTGCTTGTGCATGTGTGTGTGTACATTGCCTGCTTGTGCATGTGTGTGTACATTGCCTGTGCGTGTGTGTACATTGCCTGCTTGTGCATGTGTGTGTGTGCATTGCCTGCCTGTGCATGTGTGTGTACATTGCCTGCCAGATGTGCTGCTGCTGCCTAGGCTCTAGCAAAGGAGTGACAAATTTGGAGGGTTGCATAAGCACTGAACCATTTCATTCCCCGCTTGCAGATCCCCCTATAATTGAATTTGCAGAGATGAGAACAGGCTTATAGACTCATTATGAGGTATCTGTGACACGGAGTACAATCTTAACCATGTTTACTCAAAAGTAAGCCCCATTGTGTTCAATAGGTCTTCCTTCCATGAAAGTGTCTTTAGGATTGCAGCCTTAAGTGACAACCTACAGGAAGCTTCCCTGCTGGGTTTTAACACTCACCGTACCTTTTCAACAGGATCAGGTTCATGGGTAGTTCTTCCTTTCGCTTCCCCTTCTGTCGTGAAAAAATATATACTTTATTCAGACTGGCTTCGACATCCCTGACCCAGATAGATCTGCTGCAGAGATAAAAAATCAACAAGGATTTCTTTTCACCCAGCAGAGGAAAGCAGCTACCTGCGCATGGAGGCAGCCAAATTGGGAATGCGCAGGGATAGCGCGTGGGGAGTAAAACGTGTCTCTATGGGGTCCTGCATACCCTGATGAAAAAGCAAGAGAAGAAAGAAAACATATAAGATAGGAATATTTTATCTCTGGAGCTTCAGAGCAGCAGCCAAGACACTGTGGTGCATACATGCTAAGAAACAGATTGAGTTGGAATATAGAGATGCTGGATGTTTCCCCTCCAGATTTTTCATGTAGCCTCAGATGGACAGACTTCAGTCATAAGATATACAGCACAATCCAAACCCCTGGTTAGTCTGGTACAAGACGTGGCACAAGTCCCATACTGGCCTAGAGATGTCTCAAAAGGCACCCCTGGGCCACTCCTGCAGGCACCTCTGGGCCACTACCCCATGGGTGTAGTGGTGTAGCTAGAGGCCAATGCACAGACATGTGCTGGCCTCCGCACATCACCACTAACATAGAGAGGTGGGTGAATTGTGCTGGTCTAAGTTGGTTAGGATTGTGCCCACATCTGGTCCAGATCTACTGGATCAGGCCAAAGACCCATCTAGTCCACCTCTAGGAATGTCCTATATCTAGTACAGCATATAGCTATGCCCTTGATCTCACAGTGGCCCACCAGTTGCCCCGGGGAGCACACAAGACCGCAAGAGATCTGCGCCTTTTTGGCTCACTCTTGATCTCACATTCAAAAATCACAAGGTTGCACATTATGGCTTGTAATGTGGTGGGTGGACTCTTTTTCCATCAATGTGTCCTGTCCCCTTTGGAGGGGTACAATCCTAACCTACTTTCTCACAACTCATCAGTCTTCCCATTTCCATTATGATGTATGGAGGCAAGCACATGTCTGTGCACTAACCTAACCCCCACTCCCAGGAGTGATGCACTTTTGTGACACCCCAAGGTCTGGGAACTTGAATTGAAATCTGAATCAGGTCCAATGGACCCGTCCTGGAAACTTGAATTGAAATCTGAATCAGGTTCAATGGACCCGTCCTGGGAACTTGAATTGAAATCTGAATCAGGTCCAATGGACCCGTCCTGGGAACTTGAATTGAAATCTGAATCAGGTCCAATGGACCCGTCCTGGAAACTTGAATTGAAATTCAAATTACACAATACAGAAAAATTTCGAATGCATAAAACCTGTAAATTCAAAACTTTTATGCTTTTGGATTTGTAACTATCTAATTAGCAGTAAAAAAAAAGTCAGAAAGTCTTGTCAAGTAAAAATAATAAATTCCAGTAAAAAAACACAACACAAACTTCCAATTGGGTCGATTTGACCCAGTTGGGATCCTAAGGGTTTATGTGTCATACAGTGTAGATGTGAACTGCCTTTTGGTGACATTACTTTCCTGTAGACCTCAGAGTAAGAGATACTAAAGTGAGGAAACAGCAACCAAGGGATTTGTTTGAAAGTTTTCTTTGGAAGCTCAAGAGAAGAAAATAAAAGATGGCAATATTCAAGAATTTTCTGATTGTCAGAAGAGATCAGAGGTAGGATGTTGCCAACCAAGGAGAAAAAAATGTCTTTTAAGTAAATCAAGGAGATGCAAACTTAAACGAGAGGAAGAGAGAGGGGTAGAGATGCCGGCTGAATATAAAACAGCTGAAGTAATAAGACACTAGACCCAAAGATAGATCAAGGAGTTCACTCACACATACAGGTATCCCCCACTTTCTCACAGTTCATTTTCTGATGATCCACTCTTTCAACACATTTCAGTTACTGTATACCCAGAACTCATTCATTCAATGCATGTTTCGCTCTTTCAGCCTCTCTGTGCTCTTCGAAAGACCAAAATTCAGGATGACCATATGACCTGATTTTTCCAGATTTTTCCCCTTTTTGTGTCTTCCAAACATGTATTAATGTCCTCCTTTTTGTTGTCCTCCAAAAGGGCTGTCCTCCAAAAGGGCTTCACTGTCCTCCATTTTGGCTTCATTTTTGAACTTTGCAATGGTGTGCAGGACCCCATCATGTCATATGTCGTTGGATTTGTATTGAAGAGCAGAATCCAATGCAGAAATTGGTTTTGAAATTTCTCCTTCCTATCAAAAGTTATGGCCAAAAAAACTAAAAATCAAAGATCTGCATTGAGCTCTATGGCAGTGGTTCTCAGTCTTCCTAACACTGTGACCCCTTTATAAGTTCCTCATGTTGTCGGGACCCCCAACCATAAAATTATTTTCATTGCTACTTTATAACTGTAATTCTGCTACTGTTATGAATCGTAATGTAAATATCCGATATGCAGGATATTTCATGCAAATGAAATGTGTGTTCTATGCACACATTGAACACAATGGGATTTATTTCAGAGTAGGCATGCAAAGGATTGGGCCCTGAGGCTGCAATCCTATCCACATTTACATGGGAGTAAAGGTCCCTCTGCCTGTAATGGGATTTATTTCAGAGTAGGCATGCATAGGATTGGGCCCTGAGGCGGCAATCCTATCCACATTTACATGAGAGTAAAGACCCCCCTGACTATAATGGGATTTATTTCAGAGTAGGCATGCATAGGATTGGACCCTGAGGCTGTCAGTCAACCCCAGTGTACGCGCAGCTACAGCCGGAGGTCTGGCAAGCCTGACCTGGCCCCCTGCACCAGGGGTCTTTAGATGACCCCCAGGAAAGCTATAGGTGACCCACAAGGGGGTCCCGACCCCCACTTTGAGAAACACTGCTCTATGGAAAAGGGAAAGTGTCCAATATTGTGGCTTTACTCTTGAGTAGGCAAAGTGCCATTGTCCACAGGAAAGGCCAGGCTGCAATGAATCCAAGACCTTGTCCTCCTTTTGAGGTTTGGGTTTCTGGAGACCCTGCCCATGTTGTAACTCCTGGTCTCATCCCATTCCCATAGTAATCCAGTTGCAGAAATCTTTGTGTAGCAGCAGGAGTTTGCAAAATAAAAGGGGCATTTTCAATTTACTAGCTAAAAAAACCATTGGAAGCAATATTAATAAACCAAAAAAAGATTGGATTCCACTTTTCAATGCAATATGCCTACACTGTCCAATAAGTGAGGGGTGCCTGTGCACTATTTGATGAAGGGCTGTTGAAAAGCAAAACAGCCCCAGTACTTTCCATCAGGCAATATAGTTTTACAAAACCACACAATTATTCCACTTTGATTTTTTAAAAAATCTTGATTATTTACATAAGGATCAAGGCTATCAGAAGCCTTTGATTATTTCCACAGGAGGGCCTTTTAGCACTGGTGAGACTTTTTTGCTTGCCATTAACTGAAAGTGGAATAAAAATACCCTATGGAGTCTTAAAGTAGTCCATAAAGTACTACATTAGCCAGAAATTCCTGTCCCCTTACCCAGGATTCTCATATCATGTGTTCTCAGAAGGAAGTCCCATTTAGCACATGTCTCCCAGAGCCATAAGTAGCAAGAGGCTCTTCTTCATGGTTCCTGCCAAATTACACCCTGTTAAATATGTGGCCTTGCTAATGATGAACTGCCTCTTTATTACCCCTTAATTATTCAGTTTTACTTCCCTGGGGAGGTAGTTTAGTTGCTGAATCTTTTGAAGTTGTGAATGAGACAAACTGAGGAAACCCAAACTTAAAGCCATTGTGGCATATTTGTGGGAAGCAGATGCTAACCAATTAGGGAGCAAGCAAGGGGTCAAACAATTAGGGAACATATGCAATCAGTAGATTGCTGCAGTGTTGGAAAGGACAGAAGATATACAGTAAAGACAGTAGCATAACTCTCTGAGAAAGAAAGAAAGAAAGAAAGAAAGAAAGAAAGAAAGAAAGAAAGAAAGAAAGAAAGAAAGAAAGAAAGGATGGATGGATGGATGGATGGATGGATGGATGGATGGATGGATGAACACAACAGTTAGAGAGCATATGCAATCAGTAGTTTGCTCCAGTGTTGGAAAGGATAGAAGATATACAGTAAAGACAGTAGCATAACTCTCCGAAAGAAAGAAAGAAAGAAAGAAAGAAAGAAAGAAAGAAAGAAAGGAAGGAAGGAAGGAAGGAAGGAAGGAAGGAAGGAAGGAAGGATGGATGGATGGATGGATGGATGGATGGACAGACACAACAGTTAGAGAGCATATGCAATCAGTAGTTTGCTCCAGTGTTGGAAAGGATAGAAGATATATAGTAAAGACAGTAGCATAACTCTCCGAAAGAAAGAAAGAATGAATGAATGAATGAATGAACACAACAGTTAGAGAGCATTTGCAATCATTAGTTTGCTCCAGTGTTGAAAGGATAGAAGATATATAGTAAAGACAGTAACATAACTCCCCGAAAGAAAGAATGAATGTATGAATGAATGAATGAATGAATGAATGAATGAACACAACAATTAGGGAGCATATGCAATCATTAGTTGTGCTTTCCTGTTGGACAGGAAATAATTACAGGGTAGACGCTATACAGTAAAGTATTCACGTCTCTCCGAAAGACAGACAGACAGACAGACAGACAGACAGACAGACAGAAAGAAAGAAAGAAAGAAAGAAAGAAAGAAAGAAAGAAAGAAAGAAAGAAAGAAAAAGAATTATTGGCCTACGTTTTTCTTGGGTGAATATTTTCTTGGATCTATCATGTTATATAAAATATATGTTATAACGTGATCATCCAGATGAAAGAAAGTTAACAATGCCCATGCATTAATGGAATCACTCTTATAACCAGTGGCCTATGGTCCTTACAGGCTGCCATGGCTGGAGCCATGGGCACCACAGTGACAAAGGATGTCAATTTGATGGCCGCTTCTGCAACTTTTCCACATGGGGAAGTCCTTCAGGAATCCCCTGAAGCTGGTCAGGCTCGGCTACCTAGCCGACTGTGGAGGGTGCATGTGCCTTGGATGGGACACACATGCGCTATCCACAACCAGCTGGGAACATCAGACTTCCAGTGAGGGGAACTCGCCACGGAGCACAATTTATTGCTTGGAAGAATAACTGTAAGGGCACACTTGTGCAAGAGGGGTGCTGCAACCTGATGGAGTTGTTTATGAAATAATTTGATTTGCAAGTGATTAATATTCAGTGCTGAGAGCCCAGCAAATTAGATCACATTACATGATGCTCCAATTTGATTAGGCTTTCTATTTGTTAATCCAGTCTGGGATCCAGAATGCCAATGAGTGGGACACGGCTAGAGATGCCAGGCACATGATACAGACTAGGGCTTTCAGCAATCCTCCTATTTAATCATGAGTGCTTCTCAGAAAAGGATATTTGTTTGGAATATTCCACACAGGAACAAAATACATATTTCTGTTTTTTATTTCATTAATGAATGAGTCAGTGAGTGAATCAGTGACTCTTCAGTTATATATACTGTATTTACTTGAATCGAACGCTCACCTTGTCCAGCCGAATTCAGTCTCCAATATCTGGGTGCACATTAGATTCGATAGTAAATTTGATTTGAGTAAATGCAGTATTTTGATTGTGCACTAGATTTGATGGCACATTAATTTGAGTAAATGTGGTATATAGACTAGTGGAATTAACCCATCACTGCAGGAGTAAAATTTCAAGAATATTTGTGGTCCTGCGCATGGCTGGCACTGGTAGACACTGTTAGGCACAGGGCACTGGTACAAGGGGGTGGGCACCAGTAGGCACTGGGCATGTCTGGGCAACAACAGGCACAGGGCACTGGAGGATACTGAGGGGGATGGCAGGCAGCAAGTATCTCTGCCAGGCACCTGGCATGATTACTGGGCACCAGGTAACACTGAGCAGCATCAGGGACCATCATGCAGCAAGCAGTGGGCACTAACAGCATCACCAGGCATCCCTGGTGGTCAGGGATCCCAACACCAGGCACCACCGGGTGACAGTGGACAGTGGGCATTGAGCAGCTCCAGGCACCAGCAGGCATTCCTGCAGTGAGCAGCATTAGGCAGCAGGCACCATTGGGCACTGGGCACCACTGGGCACCAAATTTCCTTATATCACAGAAAGAATATCTTCCCCAGATTTCATGCTTCTGGGTCCAGCAGTTTTGGATGAGCATTGATCAGTCAGTTAGTCTATCAGTCAGTCTATCTATCTATCTATCTATCTATCTATCTATCTATCTATCTATCTATCTATCTAGATAGATAGATAGATAGATAGATAGATAGATAGATAGATAGATAGATAGATAGATAGATAGATAGATAGATAGATAGATCAGGGAATCCCCAACAGAGCTTTGAAAAGTCAAGGCAGTACCTCCAAATTATGGGTTTCTTCCCCCTCCCTCTCCAATTTTTGAAAATGATGTTCCATGTTGTTGTTCTTTCTTCCTTTCCTCCAAACAACTGTGATGATGGGAGTCACATCTCATGAGCCTCCGAGAATCCAGCAAAACAACCAAGAATCTTCCAATTAAAGCGCTTGTTTATTTTGGACAGCATAATTCATATTTGTTCCTTTCCCTGTGTGGTGCTTATTAGCAGATCATTCTGGCTTGTTTTATTATCCGCTACCAGGCTGGCACACACTTCCCCATGATTAAAATATATTAAGATCAATTGACGCTCTCAGGAGCCAGAAGGAAGATGAGTAAAAGGAGGGGGAGAGAAAGAGCTGTTCTTTTTCCTAATAACCTAATCTACCTTCCAAAGCTTTTAAGGAGGGCACGCTCCAGAAATGTTTGAGTAAATCACCTTTTGTTCTGTTCACTCAAGGCTTTCTCGTCTCACTTAGTGATGAGTGTTGAAAGATCATATATGTTTCATTCTCCTTTTGGGCTCTATCCATCCAGGCAATTCTTCTGTCTTTCAATCCGTAATGCGCCACACAGGTGGGGGCAGGTTTATTAATGATGCGCTATATCTGCAATGTGCCAGAAAGGCAGGCGCTACTTATTCCTTTCAGTCAAGGATAAAGCTCTTGGATATGTCCCAGTGCTTCAAGTCCCTCCAACTAGGAGGTGAAGAACACAATCCTAACCATTTTTTGCTCAAAAATAAGCCACATGGTCTTCAGTGGGTCTTACTCCCAGGAAAGCGTCTTTAGGATTGCAGCTGAAATCAGGCTTTGGTGTTTGGATAGCTTTGCATGTCCGTTTCCAAAATTAGTTGTTCCCAAGGTCTGGGACACCTTCCATTACAGCGTTTGGGGGCTCTCCAGTCTAGAAAAGAGGTGCACAAGTGGGGGGACATGATTGAGATGTACAAAATTATGCAAGAGTTGGATAGAGTGGACAGGGAGATATTCCTTACCTTTCAAATAACACCAGAACTACATAAACTCAAACTGAATGTTTTAGGACAGACAAGAGAAAATATTTCTTTACTAATTAATCTGTGGAACTCCCTGCCACAGGATATGGTGATGGCATCAAGCCATCACCTTTAAGAAGGGATTGGACAAATTCCTGGAGGAAAGGGCCATCACAGGTCACAAGCCATGAAGGGTGTGTGTACTTACATGTGTGGCTTACTCCCAGGAAAGTGTCAACCTACAGTTGACAGAAGTGGGGGGGCACCTGGAAGCAGGTGTCATATTTACTCCCTGAGGCATCTGATGGGCTCTTTACCCCCACCCCAGGGAAACTCCAAACCCCTTCCTTGCCCTGCCCGGGTCCTCCCTCTTTCTCCCCACTCCAAAGAAAACCCAAATGCCCTCCCTGGCCTACCTGACTCACTCTTTCCCCCCAATCCAGGGAAACCCCTAACCCCCTCCTTGCCCTGCCCGGGTCCTCCCTCTTGGGTTTTCTCCCCACTCCCTCCCTCCCATTTGGGTTTTCTCCCCACTCCAAAGAAAACCCAAATGCCCTCCCTGGCCTACCTGACCCACTCTTTCCCCCCACTCCACAGAAACCCCAAACACACTCCCTGGCCTGCCTAGATCCCCTCTTTTCCTGCACCCAAGGAAAACCCCTAAGTCCTCTCATATACGTATATACAGGGTGTCCCAAAAAAAATCTATTCACTCTTGATTGACCCATCACTCACATAGCCAAAGTGTGAGTACATTTTGGGGGGGATATCCTATACATACAGTACATAAGTATATTGTGTGTGATAATATGAGTGTTTTTACTTTTATTTTAACATGTCATACATTTGTCCTATATTTTTGGGGGGTGTCCTACATTTTTTTTAATTGTCCTATATTTTTGGCTTGGTGGACAGGAATTATGGGGAACTTGGGGGAAATTTTGGGTTCGGCATCTAGTCACCCTATGGTTCAGCATGTAGTCTGTCATAAATGGTTCGGCATCTATTTTGGGTTCAGCATCTAGTCATTCTATGGATGGCAAATGGGATAATGAGACATCTTGGGTATTTTACTATATATACTGTACTTCTTTGCAAGAACTGCTTAGCTCCAAGACATTTGACTATTATGGACGTTTCCCAAGAAATGTGGCTCTTTCATGTTCCTTTACACTGCAAAGCAAATATTCCTGAATAAATAATTCCGCTCTCTCATTTTCTTGCCCGTTCTCACTTCCCCGTAAGCAACGAGTTGCATGCAGAAAACAAAATTCTTCTTGGAAGCTAAAGAATTAACTGGCTTCTGGACTGTAGATGTCTGACGCAGAGGCCAATCCTATCCATACTTTCCTGGGAGTAAGTCCCATTGACTATAATGGGACTTGATTCTGAGTAGCCAAGTTTCTGAAAAGCCAAGTTTAAAATAATCCCACAGTTTCTGGGCCCACTGTGTGTTTGCACCAGCGCATGTGTGTGTGTTTTAATTGCTTGAAGCTGCTGATATAATTGTTAATTAGTTTTTTGGGGGGTTATCTTGGAAAGATTTTTAATGTTATTTTTTTCCCCCATTAAGACTGAGATGTGCTTCATGTGCTACTGGAGAAGTACATTAAAAGGTGCTATCTCCTTTCCGCAGACTATCTCAGATAGCCCACTCATTTAATTGTTTCAGGACTCCACAGGCTATTATTAATGGCTAACTTTGCGGCTGGATTTACTAACATCAGTTCTATTGTATGGAGACGAAAATGGGAATTGTAAAGCTCATTGTGCTTTGGCTGCCCTATTAGAATTTTTGCTATGGGAAAAAATGGATTTTTCCATTGATAGCCAAATGACAAGAGGCAAGGATGGGATGCACAAGAAACTCAATTTGCATGCAATTTGCATTCATCATCAACAGAACTGGCCCTTCGGTCCCAAATTCCAATGGTGCATTTTGCCTCCTAGGAGTTAAAAAGAATTTGCTGGTCAGAAAAAGAAAATTATTGGTGACTTTTTAGAGGCTTTTTGCTATTGTTGATGGTATAAAAATACACAGTTGAAGATATTAATTAATATCTTAATTAATAGCCAGTACAATCTTAAGAATGTCTACTCAGAAGTAAGATTTATTTATTGTATTCAATGGGCCTACTCCCCAGGAAAGTGAGTTTAGGATTGCACCCTGAAATCCTAAATTAATATTTAGGATTAACATTATAATTATAATATAATCTTAAATTAATATTATATTATTAGGAGCATAATTCGAACCATGTTTACTCAAATGGTAAGTCCCATTGTATTCAATGAGTCTTACCCCCCAAGAAAGTATCTTTAGGACTGCAGCCAGTTTTGTGGGGGGAAATTATGGCAACCCTATGTAATGCTCAATTTTAAAGGACACTGGAGAAATTGCTTCTGGCATATGGATCAGATAGATGTCAGACACACTGCAATCCTAAGCATGTCTCCTTAGATGTAAGTCCCATTGTGTTCAATAATACTTACTCCCAGGAAAGTGTGGTTAGGATTGCCTTAAAAGGCTGCAATTCAAAGCACACTTTTCTGGGGATAAATCCTATTGAACTCAATGGTTAGGATTGCCTTAAAAGGCTGCAATTCAAAGCACACTTTTCTGGGGATAAATCCTATTGAACTCAATGGTTAGGATTGCCTTAAAAGGCTGCAATTCAATGCACACTTTCCTAGGAGTAAGTAATTCCTATTGAACTCAATGGTTAGGATTGCCTTAAAAGGTTGCAATTCAAAGCACACTTTTCTGGGGATAAATCCTATTGAACTCAATGGTTAGGATTGCCTTAAAAGGCTGCCATTCAAACCACACTTTCCTGGAAGTAAGTAATTCCTATTGAACTCAATGGTTAGGATTGCCTTAAAAGGCTGCCATTCAAACCACACTTTTCTGGGGATAAATCATATTGAACTCAATGGTTAGGATTGCCTTAAAAGGTTGCAATTCAAAGCACACTTTTCTGGGGATAAATCCTATTGAACTCAATGGTTAGGATTGCCTTAAAAGGCTGCCATTCAAACCACACTTTCCTGGGGATAAATCATATTGAACTCAATGGTTAGGATTGCCTTAAAAGGCTGCAATTCAAAGCACACTTTCCTGGGGGTAAGTCCTATTGAACTCAATGGGGCTTACTTCTGAGTAGACATGGTTAGGATAGTGCCCTTAAACTCAACCGAACATGACGTGTAACATTTTTTTCTCCTTATGAAACACATGTATTCATCTTCTGAACATCACACATTTTTTTTAATACTCCCACTATTCTCTTGTCAGGCTATTAAGATTATAATAATTTCCTAGGCTTCAATTTATACAGATAGGCAAGGCTGAGCCATTCCAGGAAGAAAGTTGGCATTTGAATCAACTACCGGTTTAAGTGCCAAATGTTGGTGTATTTCACTTATAGTCCCATATGCTTTATCTTTTGGGGGAAAAGGTACCAAAAGAAGAATTTGCATAGATTTCATTTGGAGAGGTGAAGATGAGGCCAATAATTCCAGGACCAAATTTCAGGAAAGTTCCGTTCAGTTTACGTGCGTGAAATACTGTACTCCATTCTCGGTACTTAATGGGGCCAGCCTGGAATAGAAAGCTTGTGTGGGGTTTCTGGAGGGGGCAGGTTTCAGGAAGGGGAGAAGAAAAGGAAGGTTATTAAGAGAACTGGAAAAGAAATAGAAGGAAGCAGCCAATGTGATCAGAAGGCCGGAACTCCTTCCCTATTAAGAAACTCAACAGCGTTTGAAGACTTTTGGGTGGAAAAAAAGGTGACAAAAGAGGATTATGATTGACAGCTGAGACTTGAAGCGTGCCAAAAACTTTTCCCTTTTTTCTAGCCATGGGGGAGCGTCTGGAAAGCAATCCCAGGCTCCCCAGATGCTGGCACAGGCTGGCAGGGCATAGCATAGCATTTATGGAGCTAGAATTATCTCTTTATGGGTGCAATCCAGAGTAACTATGGGGAGTCCTTGCTCCAGTGTAAGAATAATTTGCTCTGGATTGCAATATGAATTTCCCATAGGTTTTCACTAGGTTTTGCAGTAACTACAGGTGCATGTAATGTCTCTTACATGCTTCTGTAGTTACTCTGGATTGTAGGGTAAGGGTGCAGTAAACCACAGTGGGCACAACGGCACCTATCCACCCACCCGCCTCTTCCTCCTTCCCATGTCATGCACCGGCCAGCCAGGGAAGAGCGCATGTGCGACTGAAAGTGCAGTCCTATTCATGTCTACACACAAATAAGTTCCATTGAGTTCAATAGGGCTTACTCCCAGGATAGTGCTCTTAAGATTGCAGCATAATCCGAAGTCATACATGCATTTCTCACAGTCTCCTGGGGAAGCCGGCTGTGAGATGTATGGGCACAGCTCATGAGAATTATGTGCATGCACTCTTCACAGCTGGCCAGTCTGGCTGTGAAATGGGCATGCTGGTCATGCTTGTCATGGGGCACAGAATGCCCTCCATATGCCCCAGTTGGCAGGACTCAGAAGTAATTCAGGACTCTATTATATTCAATGGGCCTACTCCCCAGGAAAGTGAGTTTAGGATTCCACTGGGGAGGTGGAAAATCAGACCCCGTTCCCTTGTAGCAGAGCGATCTTGATGATTGTTCTGCTGCTTTTCCCACTTTTCTCATCCCTTAAAGGAAGAGGGGGACCTTTCCACAAAAGGGCGTCACAAGCCCCCCCCCTTTTGAGTAGCTCTGCTGTAAATATATAAGTATAGCACCGTCCATAGAAGGGTGCTATAGAAGGTGTACCAGTGCTGGCCCAGTGGCTATTGGCATTGGATCCAGTGCTGGATGGAGCTAGCCTAGAGCTGTTAAAAGCTCCAAGCATCAGTGACAGCATTAGAGGTAGGAGTTTCGGGGTACGGAGTGGAGGAAGGAGGGACAAATGCCATGGGTAGGACCAGAGATGCTTTGCTCTGCCATATTCTGTTCTTTTGTGTCGGGCAACAAAGTCTGACACTTTGGCTGCAATCCTAAAGTCACTTTCCTGGGAGTAAGAATGCAATCCTAACCAGCTTCCTAGCACCGGCATAAGGGCAATGCAGAACCAAAGTAAGGGAATAAATATTGCCTTACCTTGAGGAGGCCTCTGTGACTGTCCCTCAATTATAGGATGCAGCATGTACTGGCACAGCTATGTCAGTGCTCAAAAGTTGGTTCGGATTGAACCCTAAGATCCATTGAACACAATGGGGCTTACTTTTGATTAGACATGATTAGGGTTGTGCTCTGAGACTCTCAAGTCCACACCAGCAAAATAAAACAATTTGGTAGCCATTCTGTAGCCATTGTGGTGCCGTTGAATCTGGCGGTGCTGTCGGGCATAGGACTGGGCTGCTAACCCATAATTTGGAACAAACTAGGGCTGCAATCCTAAACACACTTTCCTGAGAGTGAGACCCACTGAATATAATGGGACTTACTTCTGAGTTGGGAGACATAGGATTACAAGGCTGAAAATCCTAACCGCACGTAACTTAGATGACCAAATGGATTTATTGACCGGCAATTATAAGTTATGCAAATAAGGCTATTTTTAGATGGTCATCTAATTAACTAGAAGTACTATTGAACACAATAGGACTTCTGAGTTGACATGCTTAGGATTGCACTGCAAACCTAATATTCAACTTCAGTTTGGCAAAATATTGGGAGCAGTTTTGTACTAGGAATGAGAAATCAGACAGCAAGTGTCATGCTGCTCACCAACACATTCTCTTGCAACACCTTGTGATTTGTTTGGGGTATATATTTTCTCCCTGCGGTGTGTGAACAGCTCTCAGGAGGTATCAACACATGAGTAATTGTAGATACAACAGCTTTCAACTGTGCTGAGACAGGATTCATTTCCGGGGAAGATGGAAGACACAGACAGCACAATCTGAACCATGTCTACTCAAAAGTAAGCCCCATTGAGTTCAATGAGTCTTACTTCCAGGAAAAGTGTCTTTTAGCATTGCAACCAGAGTTTCCTAGAAGAGAACAAGATTTGGACTTGTGTCGTCTACAGATAATAGGTACAGAATCATACACATCTTGCTAATAAATATGGCAAGGCAGATGCAAAGGAGAAAGCAAGGTGCCAAATCCTTCATTTGCTGATACAGGACGAGGGGATATCTTAGTCAGAAGGGATGTTGGGGATGATCACAGGAGATAAAAATAATGAGAAGGTAGATTTCGGATAAAATATTGGGATACAAACAAACAAACAAACAAACAAACAAACAAACAAATAAATAAATAAATAAATAAATAAATAAGCAAACACTGGAGTACCCATTTGTATATTCCAGTTTTTAGATTCTTTCCTGTTTCCTCTATGCATACCTCATTTGGTCAAAGGTTGTAGATATTTATGTATTTATTTATTTATGTATTTATATTTATGTATTTATATTTATGTATTTATTAGCGAAATGAACCCATGTTATGGGAGTAAAATACTCCCCCAGGCACCATCCACCCTGTGTGCCATCCCCCTTTGCGCAACATCCCCCATATGCATCATCCCCCATGCGCAACATCTTCCCATGCACATTAACTCCCTATGCTATAACTATGTCTTGCCTCTTCCCTTTCGAAGGAACGTCCATGATAGGTAACAATTTAATAAATAATAACAGAACAATTTAAAATATAGGTTGTTTAACACACAGCAATATCCATGTATCTTTCAATGCAATCCTAAACATGTCTACTCAAAAGTAAGTCCCATTGTGTTCAATGTGTCTTACTCCCAGGAAAGATAAAAATGGAAAGTGTCTTTAGGCTTGCAGCCATCGAGCACAATCCTAACCATGTCTACTCAAAAGTAAGCTGCATTGTATTCAATGGGTCTTATTCCCAAGAAAGTGTCTTAGGCTGTTTGCAGCCTAAAGCTGCAATCCTAAAGACACTTTCCTGGGAGTAAGACCCATTTAACACAGTAGGGCTTACTTCTGAGTAGAAATGGTTAGGATTGTGCTCTTAGAGCAAAATCCAGAGTAACCATGGGGAGTCCTTGCTCCGGAATAAGAACAACTTACTGTGGATTCCAATATGAGTTTCCCATAGGTTTTCACTAGGTGGTGCAGTAACTACGGGTGCACGTAAAGTCTCTTACATGCTCCCATAGTTGCTCTGGATTTGGGGGTTAGGCTACAATCCAGAGTAACTATGGGACCTTTTCCACCAATGTAGTTAGGGTGCCACCTATGGGAAACCTATGAGAAATGCCAAGAGCAATCCAGAGTAAGTACATCTTCCCATAGTTACTCTGGATTGCTTGGTTAGTTAGTTAGCTAGTTAGTTAGCTAGTTAGTTAGGCTGCAATCCTAAGAGCACTTTCTTGGGAGTAAGCCCCACTGAACTCAATGGAACTTATTTCTGAGTAGACACGAATAGGATTGGGTAGTTAGTTAGTTAGTTAGTTAGTTAGTTAGTTAGTTAGTTAGTTAGTTAGTTAATAAGGTAGGTAGGTAAGTAAGCTGCAATCCTAAGAGCACTTTCTTGGGAGTAAGCCCCATTGAATTCAATGGAACATATTTCTGAGTAGACACGAATAGGATTGCATTGTTAGTGAGTAAGTGAGTGAGTGAGTGAGTGAGTGAGTGAGTGAGTGAGTGAGTGAGTGAGTTAGTTAGTTAGTTAGTTATGGCCTTATTAGCCAAACAATAGCTGCTGTTTTTTTCCTAGAGGTGTGTGTTTTCCTGAACATGGAACTCAAGGTGTTTTACATTCAATGCAAGATTCCTGGATCTAAACTTACAATCCAGAACAACTAACCCTCCTGGGAACACTAACCCTGATGAAAAGTTTAAGCACATTTATTTTCTGTTGGCTCACCAAATTTTTACAAAGTTGTATTGCTGGAATAAAAGCACCCCGTGGAGGGAGAGAGAGAGCGAGCTTCTGATCTCCTTTAAAATTTCAGTTCCTGCTTTCCAAAACTAATTTAAATGAGAATAAAAACAAATGGACGTTGGAGGAGGTTTGAACTCTATTTGTTATCAGTATTGCATCTGGAATCAAACCATCTTACCAAGAAGGATTGCTTAGGCGGTAATAACTGACCTAACTCTTTAGTGGTTAAAGCTACTGAATGGAGTAGCCTACAGGTATTTTAAATGTTAATTTCCTTAGATCTTTATAGAGCCAGAGTGCATTAATCAGAATGCATTTCTTTATCCATTATTT
Organism: Cryptoblepharus egeriae; assembly: GCA_030015325.1. Taxonomy (NCBI): domain Eukaryota; kingdom Metazoa; phylum Chordata; class Lepidosauria; order Squamata; family Scincidae; genus Cryptoblepharus; species Cryptoblepharus egeriae. Next base: position 5,078,005 of record JAREYC010000016.1, read on the forward strand.
GCCGCATGAACTGCATCTAATGTAGATAGTATTAAATCAGAGATTTCTGCTTTCATGGTTAGCAATAACCATTACTGGGGATGATGAAGATGCGAACATGATAAAGTTGGGTTTTATCAGCCGGCATTACAATTGCGAAGGAAAAATTATGCACCCTTCATTTCCTGCAGCAATCTATTAAAAATCCACATACAGTGGTGCCTCACATAAAGAGCTTAATTCGTTCCAGAGGCATGCTCTTTAAGTGAAATACTCTTTAAGTGAAGCAGATTTTCCCATAGGAAACAATGGAAACTCAGAAGATTGATTCCACAACCCCCAGAGTATTCATCTATATATATATATAAAAGAGAAAAGTCACTGACTGACTGACTGACTGACTGACTGACATCACCGCCCTGCCAAAACCGCTGGAGCTAGAAGTGTGAAATTTGGGGTGGGTGTTCCTTCCGTGAGGGAGGGGTGCACTAAGAACCGGTTTTCGGAAATTCCAACAGGAAGGGGGTGAAAAGGGGCGCAATGCGTTTTCCTCCCTATACTTTGCATTGGAGAATTGATGACTCAGCAACATTCCGCCCCAACTGCTGGGCCTGAAGCATGGAATTCTGGGAGTTCCTTCTGTCACCTGAACACCCCCCAAGAACCATCTGGAGAATTTAACCCTTCAGGGGCTGAAAAGGGGGCAACGTGTTTCTGTCCTATACTTAACATGGGAGACTGAACAACATCCAGCCTATTTGGTGCTCAGTTCCTGGTGAACTGGGGGATGTTTTCCGGAGGAAGAGCTTGCACTGGTGAGGATGCTGCGCATGGGGAAAAGTTGTGCATGGGGAAAAGTTGCGCATCAGCGGATGATGCGCCTGGGGAAAGTTGCGCATGAGGGGATGATGCGCATGGGGGAAGTTGCGCATGGGTGGAAGTTGCACATGGGTGGAAGTTGCACATGGGTGGAAGTTGCGCATGGGGGGATGATGCGCATGGGGGATGATGCGCATGGGGGAAAATTGAGCATGGGGGAAGTTGCGCATTGGGGGAAGTTGCACATTGGGGAAGTTGCACATTGGGGAAGTTGCGCATGAGGGGACGTTGCACATGGGAGGATGATGTGCATGGGGGGATGATGCGCATGGGGGATGATGCGCATGGGGGATGCTGTGCATGGGGGAAGTGGCACATGGGGTGTTTCTGCACCCTGGGAGGATGGCATAGGGGGAAATGTTACACCCGCAACGTGGGTACACTTTTCACTAGTATAAAAATATTAACTGGATGTAAAAATGATGACAAAACACTGGAATTGAATTCAAAACATGCATTCAATGTGCATGGTCCTATGAAGTCTACTTAGGCTGCAATCCTAAAGACACTTTCCTGGGAGTAAGCCCCATTTAACACAATGGGGCTTACTTCTGGGTAGAAATGGTTAGGAGACTGTAATCAAAAACACTTTCCTGGGAGGCTTACCTGGGCTGCTGCTGAAGGTTCAAGGTGGTCAGTGGGGGCACTTGGGGGCAGTTAGAGGCAGCAGTGCTAGCTGGCAGCCCTTTTAAAGAGCCTCCATGCGGAGCATCAGGGCTGCATAGCACGCGTGCCCATAGCGAGCTTGCTTGTTAAGTGAAGTGGAACTTGTTACGTGATGCAAGATTTCTTGAAAATTTTTGCTTGTTATGTGAAACGCTTGTTAAGTGAGGTACCACTATATATGCATTTTTTTAATAGGAAAAAATTGCCACATTCTGACCGCAGCATCAACACAACGTTGTTATTCTGCTTTCGAAGCAAAGCATGCCTTTCCAGGAAGTCCGTAGATATCCACAATGGTGGAGATGAATATGGATGAGGTTTTTGGGTCAGAAATCCTACAGCTTGGGTCTCCCTGGAGGTGATTTGCAGGAAATGTGCTCTGTTTCGTCACAACCAGAATGTCATGAAGACTGCTGGAGTCCAAACGAGGTTGTATGAGTAACAAGGAGGATGCGCACAAAATATGAATTTGCCACACTGTTGTTGTTTTCTGATGCTGACGCAGGCCAAGGGTTCATTGAATCCGACAGCTGGCTTGCAGTGGTGAGCATGCACATGTTTCCAGAAAAGCACGTTTCCAAAATAAAATAATAAATAAGGGCACATGGAAGACAACAGCGTTTTTTCAGATCAGCTCCTCATCTGATACTGAAGACAGGAGGGACTTCACAAAATTGTAATTCAGTTGTGGAAAATCTGCTGATCACACATCTTTGAAAAAGAAAATGTTCCTTTGAAAACATATCAGCTCTAGCTCTGATAATACTCTCTAAATACCCTGCATAGAGCACAATGCTAAACATGTTTAAGAAGTAAGCCCCACCCTACAATCCAGAGTAATTACAGGAGTACATAAGAGACATTATGTGCACCCGTAGTTACTGCACCACCTAGTGAAAACCTATGGGAAATTCATATTGCAATCTAGAGTAACATGTTGTTACTCCAGAGCAAGGACTCCCCATAGTTACTCTGGATTGCACACCAGTGGTGGGCTCCAGCAGGTTCGCACCTACTCTATAGAACCGGTTGTTAAAGAGAGATAGGACATATAAAGTTTAAAAATAGCCATTTAAAAGTCGCTGCCAGATGGGCAGAGAACCGGTTGTTAATTTATTTGAAGCCCATCACTGTTGCACACCCATTGTGTTCAAAGTGTGTTTCGGATTGCAGCCACAGAGCACAAGCCTAACCATGTCTACTCAAAAGTAAGCCCCATTATGTTCAATGGATCTTACTCCCAGGATCTTACTCTGCAGTCTTTAGGATTGCAGCCTTACTCTCTCAGCTTTATTCTCATTAGTCTCACTATTCTCACTACTAAAAAGTGGTGAAACTGGGAGGAGGGGAATACATTTGTGTTTTGTTTGATAAGGGTAGATAGGATGTTGACTAACTTACAGTGCAATCCTATGCATGTCTGCTCAGAAGTTAGTTCCATTCTGTTCAATAGTATTTACACCGAGGAAAGTGTGATTAGGATTGCAGTGGGTGGCACAAGTGGCTAAGACACTGTGTTTGTTAACCAGCAAGCCAGGGTTCGAGACCCAGGTTGGCTAATTCAGACTAATTCAGTGGCGTGGAGAGGGGGGATTTGCTGCTTGGGGAACAGCCTATCCTCCATAACAATCCAACCCAGGCTTTCGTGCTTCACATGCAGCATATGCGGCACCGAGCATGATACCATAGTCTTCAAGACTGATGGAGGCCTGCTTTGCTTATTTTATTTATTTGTTTTGTACCCAAACTTTCTACCCAAGGCCAGATGTGGGCACTAGGGGGTTCGCACCGGCTCGCAAGAACCAGATCTTAAAATTTTGGGGTGCTGGCGAGCCGGTTGTGGAGGGGGGGAGCGAGAACCAGGGGACCTGTTCAGAGGGGTTTCTTGCGGGGCAGTGGGGGCTCTTTAGTGCCAGTTCTGGGGGTGGGAGGGTGACTGGGGGCACTTGTGGGCAGCTAATTAGTTGCCTGGAGAGCTCCTAGAGAGTCCCTGCGTAGGCAAGGATTTCAAGTGAACTCTTCCAGACTTTCACTTGCCAGAAGAGTTCACATGAGGTCCCCGCCTACGCAGGGACTCTCTAGGACTCTCCCGGCCACTAATTAGCTGTGCACACATGTGCAGTGATTTTTTTTAATATCTCAGTAGCGGTTAGCCGTAGCTAGCCGCTACTGAGTTTACCAAGCCCCCAGTCACCCCCACCTCCCAGAACTGCCTCTGAACAGCCCCCACTGCCCACAGTCACCCTCCCACCTCCCACAACGCCTGGCACTGCAGCCTGAGAGCCCAATCCTGACTACTTAGAAGTAAGTCCCATGACTGGCAATGGGACTTACTCCCAGGAAAGTGTGGCTGGCACTGCAGCCTGAAGACCAACCTCACTACTCAGAAGTAAGTCCCATGACAGGCAATGGGACTTACTCCCAGGAAAGTGGTTGGCACTGCAGCCTCAGAGCCCAACCTGACTACTTAGAAGTAAGTCCCATGACAGGCAATGGGAGTTGCTCCCAGTAAAGTGGCTGGCACTGCAGCCTCAGAGCCCAACCTGACTACTCAGAATTAAGTAATTTTATTTTTTTAATTTTTAATTAAAAACCTCCCCAGCCCCGCCCCCTGACCCCGGCCCTGCCCCTGACCCTGGCCCCATCCCCTGACCTGGCCTGGCCCTGCCCACTTCAAGAGAACCGGTTCTTGGGCCAGGCCGGGCCCACCACTGCCTAAGGCTGTAATCTTAACAGCATTTTCCTGGGAGTAAGCCCCATTGAACTCAATGGAACTGACTTTTGAGTAGACATGACTAGGATTGCACTTTAAAAGATATGCAAGGCAGCATTCACCAATTAAAAAAGCTCTGATACAATTAAGATATGGTAAATTAAAACTAGATTAAAACAGATAATAAAATATAATTAAACAATATATTAAAAAGGTAAAAACCAAAGTTGAATCTATGCCCATCATGGATTGTAACCTGTGGATTTCTCCTTCCTAGATCTGTCCTTTCACCTTTTAAAGACATCCTGGCCATACACCATCATCACATCCTGTGGAACAGGCTAACAATCAATAAAACAGTAACAATAAAATACAATTTATGGTACGGGTTAAGGTGAGCTCAGATGCGTACCAAGGACACTCCATGACCTTGGCACACATGACATCATCATACACCTTCCTCAGGAAAGGGCACATGCATGGTACATCTGATCCTATATGTGTGCCATCCACATGCACATGCACCATCCACACACAACAGCACACTCCCTCATCAGTGCTCTTCCCAGTTAGCCAGAGATTGCCTCCCCAGCTGGCTGGGAAGAATGCACATGTAACACAGCTGCTACCATACATGCGCTCTCCTCAGTCAGTTGGGGACAACCCCTGGCTGGCTGGGACAAGTGAAAGTGTGGCAGCAGCTGCACCGCATGTGTGCTCTTACCAGCCAGCAGGAGTGGTGGTCCCCAGCTGACTGTGGAGAGCGCATGCATGGGCAGCAGATGTGCTATGCATGTGCTCAGTTAGTTGGGGAGGTGATCTCTGGCTAACTGGGAAGAGCACCATTTGAAAGTGGGAAGTCGGTGTGCCCACCATTGTGTATGTCCCCATGGCACATAGCATGTCATGCTATATTGCCTGTACGCCACAGGGTGCAAATTATATATTGTGGATGCTCATATGCATTTTGAGGAATTACGAACATCTTATGTGCTACTTGCTGTCTGCACATGAACAAAGATACATAAAGCACTGTGAGCATCAACAGATGGTACACTTTGAACTGTCTCCTTTGTTGACTCCCATCGCCTCATCGCAAACATATCCAGGCAGCACCAGTTTAAACAGCAGCGCATATTTGTATCTTTTTTATTTTCTTGGCCAAAGCAAACATTCAAAAGATTGTTGAAACTCAAGTTATGGTCCTAACATTGCATTTTCCATCAGCAAATATTTGATGGGTAAAACAAAGTTGCCTAATTCTCATCAGCAAATGACAGGTCATGATGACAGCAAATTTACAGCATTTCCCACCAGAGGGGATTGGAAGCTCTTCTTTGGAAGCAAACACACAAATCAACAACAAATCCCAGTGCACGTTGTGAAATGTGATAATTTGTTTTCGCTATACATCTAAAAATAATAATAAATGCTCTGACTCAGAAACTGCAAGGTAATAAACAGGGACAACAAGTGGACGAACAGAACCAGGCAAAACTTGTAAGTGATGAACACGGGGCACAATCCAGAGTAACTACGGGGAGTCTTTGCTCCAGTAAGAACAATTTGCTCTGGATTGCAAAATGAATTTCCCATAGGTTTTCACTAGGTGGTGCAGTAACTACGGGTACACATAATGTCTCTTACGTGCTCCCGTAGTTACTCTGGATTGTAGGGCCCACCTATAATCCAGAGTATCTACGGGAGCACCTAAGAGATATTTACGTTGATGTAGTTACAGCACCATCTAGTAAAATCCTATGGAAAATTCATATTGCAATCCAGAGTAAATTGTTCTTATGTCGGAGCAAGGACTCCCCATAGTTACTCTGGATTGTGCCCTTACTTTAAGTAGACATGATTAGGACTGCACTGGACATCAGCTCCTGCTGAATGATGCCATATCTGGCTCTCAGCAGGTGCCATGAATACTATTCAGCCTACCACATTACGGGTGACATCCAGAGTAACTACAGGGAGTCCTTGCTCCGGAGTACAATCCCCAAATGCCCCCCTTATCTGCCAAAATTCCCCCCCCAAAAAAACACACAAGCTGGCAATTATTTTTGCCAATTTGCACTACGTTATACAACAAAGTTTTAATGCTATATTTTTATTACAAATTAATAAACTGTTAAGCTAAATATTGACCTATAATTATAATACAAATACCACATTTATTCCAATGTAATGCTACACCAAATCTAACATGGACCCAGATTTTGGAGAATAAATTCAGCTGGGAAAGGTTTGCATTAAATTTGAGTAAATATGGTATTTCTTTCAGGGTGACCAGATGACCAGAAAAACCCAGATTTGTCCGGATTTTTAGCCTCCTGTCCGGGTGTCCTACATTTTGGCATCCTTGTCCTACATTTTGGCTTCATTTTGAAACTTCGTGATAGTGCACAGTGCCCCATCATGCCATATGTTGTTGGATTCGCATTGAAGAGTAGAATCCAATGCAAAAATCAGTTTTGAAATATCTCCTTCATATCAAAAGTTATGGTCAAAAAACCCAAACACAAAAACTAAAAAAATACATTTTTTGGCAATTTTTTAATCAGCGGGTAGGAATTTTGGCCTGGGATTAGGAATTTTGGTCTTGGGGTTCAGGAATTTTGGGTTTGGCATCTGGTCATCCTGAAACAAATTAATTAAACCACAATCCTAAACAGGTATTTTGGAGTTATGTAACAGGCTTGCATGCAAACTCAGCCAGGCTTGCATGCAAACTCCGAGCTTACTTAGGAAAACTTCTTGATTCTAATCACCATTGCTAGTTACGACAAAGATGGCATCTCCTCTATTAATTTTGACAGGTTCAGCTTAATTGTTTTCAGTATTCTGTCACAGAAATAGTTCATCTTCAGCAGGCTCATGAATTGGAAGTGGCACTAACACATTAGCTAAAGGTTAGTTGCTCTAATGGTGTCCTGTGGAAACCCGTATTGCAGGCGGAAAAGCAACTCCTTTATTACCTATGGATCCCACAACCTGGTTGAAAGAGAAAAGTATGGGCAGATCAAATGGCAAAACAAAATGTATAGGCAGATCAAGATAGGCAAAGTCACAAAACACACTATAACTGGCTTGAAGATTTACACAAACCCTGAAAACAACAGGAAATGAGATTAGTCTAGAAATGTCCCAAATTAGCATTTAATTTTGATTTAATGAGATTGCCAGTTTGGTATGAAATTTAATATCTTTTTGAAGCAAGGAAAACGTATTTGTGGATTTGAAATGCAATTCATTTTAGCTGATTTGGAAGCAGGGTGGAGTATGTGTGTGTGTGTGTGTGTGTGTGTGTGTGTGTGTGAGAGAGAGAGAGAGAGAGAGAGAGAGAGAGAGAGAGACCTCTATCAAGCAAAGAGCAATGCAAGCCAATTACGGACATAATCCTAACCAATTTATCTGGGGTAAGGGCAACCCCGAAGTAAGGGAACAAACATTACCTTCCCTTGAGGAGGCCTCTGTGACTGCCACCCCTAACTGTAGGGTATTATATATCCATATCTATCTGTCGATTGATAGATTGATAGAAAGATGCAGTAGATAGATGCACACACACTAGCAGAATGATTTCCAAACATTTGACACTTCTAGATCCAGCGGTTTTGGCTGGGCGTTGCTGAGATGGTGAATCACCTTTTCATGAGTACACATGCCTGTGTGGCTTACCCTACAATCCAGAGTGACTACAGGAGCACCTAAGAGACATTACGTGCACCTGTAGTTACTGGACCACCTAGTGAAAACCTATGGGAAATTCATATTGCAATCCAGAGCAAATTGTTCTTACACTGGAGCAAGGACTCTCCATAGTTAATCTGGATTGCGCCCTTAGTTAGTGAGGGTGCAATCCAGAGTAACTATGGGGGGTCCTTGCTCTGGTGTAAGAACAATTTGCTCTGGATTGCAATATGAATTTCCCATAGGTATTCAATAGGGGGTCCAGTAACTACAGGTGCACATAATGTCTCTTACATGGTCCCGTAATTACTCTGGATTAGTTTCACTTTTCATAGTGCTCAGTACATTTTCTTTGTCAATGTTCAGCTTGGTTGCAATCCTAAAGACACTTTCATGTGAGTAAGACACATTGAACACGATGGGACTTACTTTTGAGTAGACATATTTAGGATTGTGCTTTTAGACAGCATAACCTCAAAGGTTTTTAGAAAATCTATAGAAGCGATTTATTTATAGATTTTGCATCTGATTTGTATATTGTTAGCTGTGAATGGAAAGACAGATGTGCAGAATGAACAGATGCTCTTTCTCCGCTGCAGTTCTCTCTCCTTTCATTCCTATTAAAAATCACACCTTCAAATCCTTCCTCCTTTTTAAGTATACCCCCTCTTTATCTCCCCCTTTTTATTATTAATATAAATTTATTTCCCCTTCTTTATTGTTAATATATCCCACACTTTATTTGTTTCCAACAGGAAGGAGAGGTAAAAAGAGGAAGAGAAATACAGGATTTTTTTGATGCCCTTCCTTGGCAGGCCATTCATTGTGTGGGGGTATGTGCTGATTTTTCTGCAAAGGAACCCCTAAAAACTCAGCCACAATCTGCAATTTCAAGAAACCCTATTTCTCCATTCTGCTTCTATAGATTTGCCCTATGCTAAAGTTCCCACCCCAAAATGAATGCAATATTCATACAAGAACTAGTATGAATGCAGCCAATGGAATTGCCCTGAAAAAAAATGGTCAGTGCAACCCTAAGCATGTCTACTCAGAAGTAAGTCCTATTGTATTAAATGGGGTCTACTCCCAGAAAAGTGTGTTTAGGAATGCAGCCCTTAGTTTTGAAGAACTCAGTGAATCCTACAGATTTGCCAAAGCAGAATCCTTTAAGTAAAAAAAAAAAACAACCAAAGGGGGGCATAACAGCCCCCAAATGCTTTGCAACTTGGGTAGGCAGGGGTAAAAGAGCAAAATTTGGATTCCTACAGATGCATCGCTTTGACGTGAAGTGCTCTGCAGGACGATGGCAAAGGATATTGATTCATTTTGAACATTATTCCTGCATCAATCAATCAATCAATCAATCAATCAATCTATCTATCTATCTATCTATCTATCTATCTATCTATCTATCTATCTATCTATCTATCTATCTATCTATCTCTACAGTATTTATATATGGGTTTGGAACTGCACTTGGTGGCTACCTGTGTAAAATTGGGGAAACAGGGACAGAGAGATTGGGGATCACCTATTTGAAAGGATGAACAAATGGGTCCGATTCAAGCAGGTCTGGGTGTAAAAGCTACCAGGCAGGTGAGGTACTCCTCCCCTGGGTTTTTCCTAAAGCCTGACTTCAACTTGTTAGAACAAAGGTCTTCAAAGTGGGGGGGTCAGGAGGACCCCCTTGAGGGACACAGCCTTGGGTCAGGGGATCCATCATCTTAGAATCCGGCCTTGGACTTTCCTGGAAGTAAATCTCATTGAACACAATGGGAATTACTTCCAAGTAGGCATGGAGGAGCATCCCAGTAAGTTTGACTGGGGGTCCTGGACTGATTTTTAAGTTTGAAAGGGGGTCCCAGGCTGAAATGTCTGAATACCACTATGTAAGAAGATATGTTTGATGGTGCAAACGCTGGGCAATTGTGGGTGAGGAGCAGGCCAATCCTGAACCACCCAGCACAAAACTCAGCCATAGCATCAGAAATGGTTGGTCCTTACTCAGGGTCCTTCCGCTGAGTAAGATAAGCAGCCCCACATTTTCTTTCTTTCTTTCTTTCTTTCTTTCTTTCTTTCTTTCTTTCTTTCTTTCTTTCTTTCTTTCTTTCTTTCTTTCTTTCTTTCTTTCTTTCAGGTGGATCTTACTCTCTGTTTGCTGTACAAGTAACTTCTTTACACCAAGGAATAAATAGTTCCCATTATAGTTCACTCCAGCAGCCGTGTGTTAGCTTTCCACTGGTATACAGCAGATGGTGCAGCAAGAGGAAATGTGATGTTTGTTTGGCTGATGCAAAAATAATGTTGCAAAAAATAAAAAGGCAACTTGCTGACTACAGTGAAAATGTTAACAGACCACTAATTGCAGCCATGAGACACATGAGATGAATGGGCTTTCTTTCTTTCTTTCTTTCTTTCTTTCTTTCTTTCTTTCTTTCTTTCTTTCTTTCTTTCTTTCTTTCTTTCTTTCTGATCCTATTTTTGCTCTCAACCCTATGCCTCATGCACGCAGGTTCTTTCTTTCTTCCTAATCCTATTTTCACTCTCAACCCTATGCTTCATGCATGCAGGTCCTTCCTTCCTTCCTTACTTACTTACATACTTACTTACTTAGTTACTTATCCTATTTTCACTCTCAACCCTATGCCTCATGCATGCAGGTCCTTTCTTTCTTTCTTTCCTTTTTTCCTTCCTTCTTTCTTTCTTTCTGATCCTGTTTTCACTCTCAACCCTATGCCTCATGCACGCAGGTCCTTTCTTTCTTTCTTTCTTTCTTTCTTTCTTTCTTTCTTTCTTTCTTTCTTTCTTTCTTTCTTTCTTTCTTTCTGATCCTGTTTTCACTCTCAACCCTATGCCTCATGCACGCAGGTCCTTTCTTTCTTTCTTTCTTTCTTTCTTTCTTTCTTTCTTTCTTTCTTTCTTTCTGATCCTGTTTTCTCTCTCAACCCTATGCCTCATGCACGCAGGTCTTTTCTTTCTTTCTTTCTTTCTTTCTTTCTTTCTTTCTTTCTTTCTTTCTTTCTTTCTTTCTTTCTTTCTTTCTGATCCTGTTTTCACTCTCAACCCTATGCCTCATGCATGCAGGTCCTTAGCCTGGATCATAAGAGAGGTTTATATAAGTTAGGTTTGAGAAAAACCAAGAGTGACACGTCCATCAATCACAGATGAAGCTTAAACATCTGGCAGGAGGAACCAATCATGGACTGAAAAGGTCAGTCCATCAGTTTCCATTATAGGGTGGTCCAGCCTGGAGAACTCCGATGAAAGGAAAGAAACATGTATTCCTTCCCAATATAATTTTATAGTCAGGCAGGCATAGTTTTAGGGGTGCGACAAAACAATATTTTAAGAGAAAATGGGACACAGTGTTCTGACCTGTGGATATTACCAATTTAATGGCTTACAGCTATATTGCCGCTATGATTGGACTGTTGGTTCTAAACTATTTCTACGTCCATTATTTCCATCCATTATCAATCGTCTCAACGCATGATCGTCATACTCCAAAATTCTCAAAAAAATCCATGCAAGCTAATATTTTTGACTGGTGGCTCTGCCTTCAGTACAAATAAATAAATAAATAAATAAATAAATAAATAAATAAATAGACAGACAGACAGACAGACAGACAGACAGACAGACAGATAGATAGATAGATAGATAGATAGATAGATAGATAGATAGATAGATAGATAGATAGATAGATAGATAGATAGATAGATAAGGGTACAATCCTAACCTAGGCTGGCACAACTTATCAGACTTTCCATTCCCGTAGTGATGTAGGAAGGCATGTGCATGTCTGTGTACTGGCCTAACCTTCCCCCAGGAGCGGAACAGAAGTGTCTTATGGCACTTTTGTGACAATCCCAGCCCAGCATGTGACTTATCCCTGGAATTAGGCCAGCCTAACTGGAGCTTAGGTTTGCAACCTTAATAAATAAGGAGATAAAAGCTTTACAAGGATCCAAAAATTTGAACTGTACCAGTTCCAGAAATTTGAATTGTCTCTCTTTTTCAAAGATTTGCAAAAGGTGTGCGGCATCGTATTGGTGTGCTGCAGATGTGCCTCAAAAGTTTGGAGAAAAGGTTGGTCTTGGAGGGATGTGAACATTCTACCTCCACTGTGATGTGCCTTGTCTGTTGACCCAAAATAGATGGTGCCATTGACAATTTTAGTGTCTTGTCAATGTTCTGTGAGAATGAAAAAAGTTTGAAAAACACTATTTCAATTTGAATTGCCAGTCTAGTAGATTTATGGGCCCAATCCTAAAGGACCAGAGTACCAGAAATTAGTGTCACAGCTGACTCTGTCATGAAGCAAGCTTATGGCATCCTTGGAGAAGGAAGCCCTGCTGCTGGGCCCATTGCTGGGTGGAGGACACCATATAGCCAACCAAATATTAGAGGGACTGCCACATGGAGAGGTGGACTTTTGGGAAGGGATTCTGGAGTGGAGGGAGGACAGAACTGGGAAGGGATGTGGGGCAGAAGGGTATGGAACCACTGGAAGCCTCCACCAGATCCTGTCTGTATCAGGCTGAAAAGTTCAGCATCATGGAAGTTCTCGAATTTATGTCAGCAAGATAGCGAGATGTGAGCTGCCAGCTGGAAGCAACAGATTGCAAGTGTGTGGGAATCATCACAGCGCACTTGCACTTCCATGGCATATGCACATCATCACATAATGGCACCACAGGTTGCACTCGGTACACCTCTGGGTACTCACCATGAAGATGTTATTTGTAATCATAGGATGTCTACATGGGGCCACAGAGGTGCCGATACTCACCCACAGAGATGCTGGTACTTACACAGAGGTGCCATACGGTACGCCGTACGGTGCATACCCCTTCAAAAAGACCCCTAGTCGAAATATTTTCTGGCTACAAAAGATCTTTTTGTGCAATGTGTCATAGATCTATACATTAATACAGTGGTACCTTGCTTAACAAGTGCCTTGCTTAACAATTGCTTCACTTAACAAGTGAACCACATAACAAGCAAAAATTTCTCCAAGATTCTGCCTCACATAACAAGTGTTGCTTCGCTTAATAAACACACTCATTGGCAGTTGGGGCAGACACACTGACCGGCAGCCCTTTTAAAAAGCATCAGGGCTGCCTCGTGCACCTACCCATAGTGAAAGCAACACTTCCATGATGTTCCTCCTGTGGCCGGACATCCGCTGGGCAGAGGGAGAGAAGAGGAGTGGAGAAGAGGGAAGCAGCTCAGGGCTGGCCAGAAGGGAGCAGGGGAGAGAGAGGCTCAGGATGGAGAGAAGGAGAAAGTGGGGAGACACTTGGAAGGTGTCTTGGATTGCAGCCTCCTAACCATGTCTTCCCAGAAGTAAGCCCCATTATGTTAAATGGGGCTTACTCCCAGGAAAGTGTCTTTAGGATTGCAGCCTAAGTAGGCATCATAGGATCATGCATGTTTTGAATTGAATTCCAGTGTTTTGTCATCATTTTTACATCCAGTTAATATTTTTACAGTATATGAGTATTTTTGGGTTGTGTAACCAATATTCTGAGTATCCATTATTTCCTATGGGAAAATCCGCTTCACATAAAAAGCATTTCCATAACAAGCATGTTTCTGGAGTAAACTTGTTATGAGAGTCACCTCTGTACTTGCCACATGCCTTTCCTAGATGTTTGCAACCCAGTTTGAGGAGTGGATAAATAATAACTACAGCCAGCTGAATAATTCATTCACAAAACCTTGGCCTGTACAATTGATTCCTTGAGAAAATCATTTGGAGCCATTCGTTTCCCCTGGAATTTATTTAGCTTCTGTTTGCTGAGTAGGGAACAGGTCTCTGCTTCCTTGTCACCACTGATGTTTTATCTTCAATTCCCAGGACACAGGAATTTAGTCCAAATAATTAGATTTAAGTATAACCAAACCTCAGGAAACCTATAATTGTTCTATGTGATAAATGATTAAAAACAACAATTGGGGGAGAGTTAATTCAATTCATTTGTAAAGCTTGACCGAGCTCTGGCACACCCCGAATGAGAATGTTTCTCATACTATGAGCACAATCCTAACCATGTCTACTCAAAAGTAAGCCTCATTGTGTTCAATGAGTCTTACTCCCATGACAGTGTCTTTAGGAATTGCAGCCGTAGGATGGTAGAGATTCACATAGCGTTTCATACAGGATGTGAGAGGTCCAATAAACGCCACGTTTTATTGCCATCGTGGCAAATAATCATAGAGCACAAGTCTAACTATGTCTACTCAAAAATAAGTCCCATTGTGTTCAATGGATCTTACTCCCAGGAAAGTGTCTTCAGGATTGCAGCCTTCAATTGCTGAGGGATATGGTGCATGCTTCCTCTCTCCCATCTCCATGAATGGCTCATAGATTCATAGAGCTGGAAGGGACCTAATAGGTCATCTAGTCCAAACCCCTGCCTGTAGTAGGAAATAAGAGTATCTCTCACAAGTGCTTCTCAAGACAAAATAATGAGATTCTGTAGGAAGATTTTCTGCTACTGAAAAGGGTTGGACTAGATAATCTTATATGGCTACAATCCTAAACACACTTTCCTGGGAGTTAGAGCTCAATGGAGCTCAAAGAAACTTACTTCTGAGTAGACATGGTTAGGATTGCAGGTTGAAAATCACTGACCCTACAATCCAGAGTAACTACGGGAGCACGTAAGAGACTTTGCGTGCACCAGTAGTGACTGCACCACCTAGTGAAAACTTATGGGAAATTCATATTGCAATCCAGAGCAAATTGTTCTAACACTGGAGCAAGGACGCCCCATAGTTACTCTGGATTGTCCCCATAGAGCACAATCCTAACCATGATACTCAAAAGTAAGCTCCTTGTGTTCAATGGGTTTTACTCCCAGGAAAGTTGGGATTAGGATTAGGATTGCAACCTTACACACACACACGCACACAAACCCTGAAGCAACAGAAAAGTGCTATCTTCTCCCCGGCTTAGCTGAGGCTTCTCGAACATTTTGTTTTGCTTTTGTACCGCAGTACTGTACATGCCACTGTCTGGATGTTAACTTGAGCCAACGGGGAGCGTCAGTGGGATACAGCAGTCAGTTGTTGCCTTCCCTGCAGAAATCAAATGTGTCATCTCAATGGCACACTCCGTTTCTGAGACCTTGAAGAAAAAGGGTCTAGATTTCAGTTTTGTACTAAAATCTTCCTACAAGCTGGGCTGCCGGGCCATTTGCATTGGAGAGCTCTGGCTTTCACTATGGGCACAATCCAGAGTAACTACGGGGAGTCCTTGCTCCGGTGTAAGAACAATTTACTCTGGATTCCAATATGAATTTCCCATAGGTTTTCACTAGGTGGTGCAGTAACTACGAGTGCACGTAATGTCTCTTATGTGCTCCCGTAGTTACTCTGGATTGTAGGGTAATACTCATGCTGAATTTATGGTCAATCACGGCGACCAGATGCCCAAACCTCAAAAGGAGGACAAGGTCTTGGATTCCTCTCAGCCTGGCCTTTCTGGCAGACAATGGCACATTTGCCTACTCACAAGTAAAGCCATGATATTGGGCACTTTCACCTTCCCATACAGCTCAATGCATATTTTTGATTTTTAGTTTTTTTGGCCATAACTTTTGATAGGAGGGAGATATCACAAAACCATTTGTGCATTGGATCCTGCTCTTCAATACGAATCCAACGACATATGACACAAAGTGGTACCGCACATCATTGCAAAGTTCCAAAATGAAGCCCTTTTGGAGGACAATGAAGCCCTTTTGGAGGACACCCAGACAGGAGGATAAAAAAGAGCACAAATCTGGAAATTTCACCCTGAGATCACCCTGAGAGGCAATGCATTCTGACGTGTGTGTGTGTGTGTGTGTGTGTGTGTGTGCGTGCGTGCGTGCATGCATGTGTGCAATCCTAGTAAATTTAGACTGGTGAACTCACTTGGCATATCTTCCCATGGTGGTGTGGTGGTTATTCCTGCACACTGGCCTAACCCCCCAGGAGTAGGGCAGATGTACCTTTTGGCATTTTTGTGACACCCCCAAATCAGCACAGGACTTATGAAGGAACTTAAGATGGCCTAACTGGAGATTAGGATTGCAGCTATTGATTGTGCGTGTGACTGTATGTGTGTGTGCATTTGTGTTTGTGTGTGAGAGAGAGAATGTTCATTGAGTGAGGTCAGCACAATCTCATATTTGCTCCTGAGTAAGCCCAATTCCCATAGCCCTGTTCCCCTGGCTGTGCAGAGCAGACTCTTCTGGTCTGCTCAGATCTACACCACCACCTGAGATTGGGGTTGTTGTAGTGTTACCCTACGTAAGGGTTACCCTATGGTAGCACAGTAGTAGCTCTAGACATGCACTGGATACAATGCAGGCCAACTGGTCTGCCTGTTCTAAGTTGTTCAGCCCTGCCATTGCCAAACCCAGAGCGCAATTGTAACCATGTCTACTCAAAAGTAAACCCCATTGTTTTCAATGGGTCTTACTCCCAGGAAGATTGCACCCCCAGTTGTACATAAAAACTCTGGGAAAAAGTCTCCTATGCAATCGGTCAAACTTTCGTGGCAAGAACTGGTTATTTGTGGACGTGAAACTTCTCTCCAGTTTCCAAAGGCACAACCAGAGTTGAATAAATATCTATACACCCAAAATCTCTGCTAAGCCATCCTTGAGGAAAGTTGTCTCCTGGGACACTAAGGCTGCAATCCTAATGACACTTTCCTAGGAGTAAGACCCATTGAACACAATGGGGCTTACTTTTGAGTAGACATGATTAGTATTGTGCAGTAAGCCAAAGCCAAGACTTCAGCTCGCTGCTTCGTTCGCTTGGCTGCCTGACCTCGAGGAGGTCTCCACTGTAGAGCTTAATTAGAATTCCTTTCCTACTGTGAGAGCTGAAGAGAGGAGAAGGCTTAATACGAAGGCTTCGGAGGGTAAGCGCAGTGGGTGACGGCAGCCCCAAGGGGGTGAGCAATGTGTCTCTGTGGGCAGAGAGCAGAGAGGGATGGCACCCTCTTGACAGCCTCTCCAAAAGACCCAAACTCTTATCTTTCTTCCTAATGATGGGTACTGCATTCTCTCTCTTCTCTCTCTTTCCTCTTCTAAAATGTGTGCTGCAAGAATTTTCCCATTTAAAAAATCACAGATATTCAAAATGCAAAGCCAACACACTCAGTCCTGCCTTCCGCTCTCCATGTACTCATCCCCCAGGTACACATTTAGCACACCCTCATCTTGCTCCACCAAACATCTTGTCTACCCTCTCCTCGTCCCACCAACTCATGCGCTGGCAAGATCATCCAACAAAACTACAGCCCTTGCAGTGGAATGGGGAGGGCAGTTCAACTAACAGCACCTGCCACTCTTCCTCACTGGGTGTTGCAGATGTTCTTTATGGAACATTTGCGACACCCTTTATGGGTCAGGACAAGTGAGTTGCATTGGCCAAAATGAAATCCAAAAGCATCACGAAATCCAAAGCATCATAATAAAAAAGTAATATTCATACAGAAAAATATGCAATACTGTACTTATAATATTTTAGAGCTTTTATTACAAAAAAGGTGGTCAATACAGAGAGGTGCTCAACTTTGGAGGTTCTACTGTAGTTTAAATTTAATAAAAAGTAATTTCCAGTGCAATCCAATGCAGGCCAACTGGTCTGCCTGTTCTAAGTTGTTCAGCCCTGCCATTGCCAAACCCAGAGCGCAATTGTAACCATGTCTACTCAAAAGTAAACCCCATTGTTTTCAATGGGTCTTACTCCCAGGAAGTAAGCAGCTCTGATGCTCCACATGGAGGCTCTTTAAAAGGGCTGCCAGCCACTGCTGCTGCCTCTAACTGCCCCCAACTTGGAGGTTGGGGGTGCCAGAGAACAGCGAACTTGGAGGTGCCAGAGGCAGCTGTCCCTAACTGCCTCCAAGTACTCCCACCGACCATCTTGGACCTCCAGCAGCACCCAGGTAAGCCTCCCAGGAAAGTGTCTTTGACTGCAGTCTCCTAACTATGTCTACTCAGAAGTAAGCCCCATTGTGTTAAATGGGGCCTTCTCCCAGGAAAGTGTCTTTAGGATTGCAGCCTAAATAGTGTTAATAGGATCATGCACATTGAATGCATGTTTTGAATTCAACTCCAGTGTTTTGTCATAATTTTTACATCCAGTTAATATTTTATATGAATATTTTTTGGGTTGTGGAACCAATCGTCTGAGTTTCCATTATTTCCTATGGGAAAATCCGCTTCACTTAAAGAGCATTTCACTTAAACAGCATGTCTCTGGAGCAAATGAAGCTCTTTATGTGAGGCACCACTGTAAGTCCCATTGTGTTCAATCGTACTTACTCCCACAAAAGTAGGGTTAGGATTGCAACCTGAGTATAGGGTGTGCCTTAGATTCGAAGGTGCATTCGATTCAAGTGAATACGGCACTTCGGTAATGAGTGTTTTTAGCGTTTATTTTGTTGTGTCCTCCATTTTTCTTGGGTGTCCTACATTTTTGTCCTCATTTTTTGGTGATTTTTGTAGTCTGCTCTGATGCTAAAGAGAGGGAGTTGGAGCAGAAGTTTGAAAGCTCCTCTGATCAGTTTTTTTTCCTAGAGCTGCGCAACTCAACTCGATTAAAGTCAATGAGCTCCATCAGCTCCTGCCATAGATCAGTGACGCATCAGTCCAGCTGCTGCAGAGCACTGCCGGATCCATTGAGGTCAATGAGGCAAGGCTTTTCAATGCAAATCAACAAGGGCTCTCTTGAAGTCAATACAATTAAGTTCAAGTACAGGACTGGAGTCCCTAACCTTCTTGCCTTTTTTGCATAAGCGATCCGGCTTCCTTGACACTCTGCTTGAAATTCTGTTAGGTCAGCATTATATTTTCCTTAGGGGACATAGCGTTGTCCCCATGATGAGCAACAATGGAACGTATGGTACTGCAGTTTAATGCATGCCATGAATAGAAGCATCGCTTTTCGCCTACAAAACTGAAAAAAGTCCTTTGGCCAGAGACCAGGGATAAGCAATGCTTCCAAAATGACCCTATTCCAGTTTTGGAGTTCCAAGTTATTGAGTTTTGTGTCTGATGTGGAAAGAATACATTAGAAACCCTCCGTTTCCCACTTCCAAATTTTGCACACTGTGTTGTGCATGGATCATTTGGCGCAACGAGCCATTCCAAAACACCCCCCAAATTGCCCTTTTGATACCGTGATGGTTGTGTTGAGATTATTTGTGTGTGTTTGTGTGTATGTGTGGCTGCAATCCTAACCCCCCGTTAGGTCAGCATAAGTGCAGAGTGAGCAGATGCCCAAACCTCAAAAGGAGGACAAGGTCTTGGAGTCCTCTCAGCCTGGCCTTTCTGGCAGACAATGGCACATTTGCCTACTCACGAGTAAAGTTGCGATATTGGGCTCTTTCACATTCCCATAGAGCTCAATGCAGATTTTTGATGTTTAGTTTTTTTTGGCCATAACATTTGATAGGCAGGAGATATTTCAAAACAGATTTCTGCATAGGATCCTGCTCTTCACTACGGATCAAACGACATATGACATGATGGGGTACTGCACACCATTGCAAATTTCCAAAATGAAGCCAAAATGGAGGACAATGAAGCCCTTTTGGAGGACACCACCACAGGAGGCTAAAAAAGAGAACAAATCTGGAAATTTCCTGTCATATGGTCACCCTGGAAGACCATGCTGGCTTAGGAGTTTCACAAAAATGCAATAAGGCACTTTTCATAGAATCATAGAATCATAGAATCATAGAGTTGGAAGGGACCTAGTAGGTCATCTAGTCCAACCCCCTGCCTGCAGCAGGAAATCCCCCTAGACCATCTCCAACAGGTGCTCATCGAGCCTCTGCTTGAAGATCCCCAGTGAGGGAGAGTCCACCACCTCCCTTGGCAATCTGTTCCACTGCCGAACCGCCCTCACAGTCAGGAACTTTTTCCGGATTTCCAGCCGGAATCTCCTCTCTTGCAGTTTGTACCCATTGGTTCTAGTTCTGCTTTCAGAAGCAGCTATGAACAAATTGGCCCCTTCCTCCCTATGACAGCCCTTCAGGTATCTGAAGAGGGCAATCATGTCTCCCCTCAGCCTCCTCTTCTCCAGGCTGAACATCCCAAGTTCCCCCAACCTTTCCTCGTAGGGCTTCCCTTCCATCCCACTGATCATTCTTGTCGCTCTCCTCTGGACTTGCTCCAGTTTGGCTGCATCTTTCTTAAAGTGAGGTGCCCAGAACTGAACACAGTACTCGAGGTGAGGTCTCACCAATGCAGAATAAAGAGGAACTATAATTTCTCGTGACTTGGAAGCTACAGTCCTCTTAATGTAACCTAAAATGGAATTTGCCTTCTTTGCAGACACATCACACTGCTGACTCATGTTCAGCTTGTGATCCACGGCGACTCCAAGATCCCGCTCACATGTTGTGCTGCCAAGCCAAGTATCCCCCATTTTATACCTATGTTTTTGGTTTTTATTGCCTAAGTGCAGAACCTTGCACTTCTCCCTGTTGAAATTCATTCTGTTTGTTACAGCCCAGGATTCCAGTTTATCCAGATCCTCCTGGAGGTTTCTCCTACCTTCTGATGTGTTTGCTACTCCTCCCAGTTTGGTGTCATCTGCAAATTTGATCAGGCTCCCCCGTATCCCTTCCTCCAAGTCATTGATGAAAATGTTAAAGAGAACCGGTCCCAAGACAGAGCCTTGGGGTACCCCACTAGAAACGGACCTCCAGGTTGACACAGAACCATTTACTAAAACCCTTTGAGTGCGGCCATCGAGCCAGTTGCAGATCCACCTAACAATTGCCCTGTCTAGCCCATATTTTTCCAACTTCCTAATTAAAATGTCATGTGGGACTTTGTCAAATGCTTTGCTGAAGTCAAGATAAATGACATCCACAGCATTGCCACTGTCCAGTAAGCTCGTAACCCGATCAAAAAAGGAGATCAGATTTGTCTGGCAAGATTTATTCTTGATAAATCCATGCTGGGTTGTTTTGATCACGGAGTACTTGTCCAGATGTGCACAAATTGTGTGTTTTATGATTTGCTCTAATATCTTGCCCGGGATTGAAGTCAAACTGACTGGTCTATAATTTCCCGGGTCTTCTTTTTTCCCCTTCTTAAAAATTGGGACTACATTTGCCCTCTTCCAGTCCAGGCTCTTCTCCACTCCTCAAGGATTTCTCAAAGATGATCGACAAAGGCTCTGCAAGGACATCTGCAAGTTCCTTAAGAACTCTAGGATGCAGCTCATCCGGTCCAAATGACTTGAATTCATTTAGGCCAGTTAAGTGGTTTCGAACCAGTTCACTGTCAATCTTAATCTGCTGTTCTGCACCATCCATGTTTTCATTACCTCTTTGGGGATGTAAATACATCCCCGAATCAGTCAATGATCCCGCACCCCCATTTGCACAGCCCTCCTTCTGTGAATAGACGGATGCAAAGTAGGAGTTGAGCAGCTCCGCCTTCTGCTGGTTTCCAGACACCTGTTGTCCATCCTTGTCCAAGAGCAGCCCCAGCCCCTCGTCTCTCCTCCTGTTCCTCTGGGCATATCTAAAGAAGCTCTTTTTGTTATCTTTGACTCCCCTGGCCAGCCTCAGCTCATACTGAGCTTTAGCATCCCTGACCCCCTCCCTACATGACCGGGCTACCTGCCTGTACTCCTCTCTGGTGATTTTTCCAGTCTTCCACTCCCTATACTTCTCTTTCTTTAACTTCAGCTGATCCCCAAGTTGCCTGTGGAGCCAACCTGGTTTTTTCAGCATTTTCCCCCCTTTCTTTTTTATTGGAATTGTTTCTGACTGTGCTTGTAGAAGCTGCCTCTTAAGGAGCTCCCACCCATCTTGGGCCCCTTTCCCCATTAGATCATCAACCCATGGGATCCCACCTATGACTCCTCTAAGCCTGTTGAAATCAGCTTTCCTGAAATCCAACATATAAGTTTCACTCTGCACTCTTTTTATTTCCCACATTATTCTAAATTCCAGCAGCTCATGATCGCTTTCCCCTAAAGTTCCCACTATGTTGACCTGATCAACCAGTTCTTCACGATTTGTTAAGATCAGGTCAAGGATGGCCCCTCCCCTTGTCGTTTCCTCCACTTTCTGGACCATGAAGTTATCTTCCAGGCCCATCAGGAATCTACTGGAGCTTCCATGTTTGGCTGAGTTTGTCTCCCAGCAAATGTCTGGGTAGTTAAAGTCCCCCATTACTACTACCTCATATTTCCTTGCAATGCCTGCCAGTTGCTCCAAGAAGACATCGTCTACTCCTTCTCCTTGACCTGGCGGTCTATAGTAGACGCCCACCACAATGTTTTGTTTTTTATTTTCCCCCCTTACTTTTACCCAAACACACTCTACAGGGATATCCGGACCACTCTCCTGGATTTCAGAGCAAGTATATATGTTCTTGACATATAATGCTACTCCACCTCCCCTTTTTCCACTTCTGTTCCTCCGGAACAGCTGATAGCCTTCCAATTGTGTGTTCCAGTCATGGGAGTCCCACCAAGTTTCAGTTATTCCTATCAAATCAAATTTCCCTTCACTTGCTAAAAGCTCCAGCTCATCTTGTTTATTTCCCAGGCTCTGTGCATTTGTGTAAATGCAACTTAAGCCCTGGAGGTTGCAACTCAATGCATTTCCCTCCTTTTTTGTAAGGCCAGGCCCCTCTAAAGATTTTTGAGTTACAGCTGTGCCCTGGCAATTTCCATCCAGAGCATTTTCCTTATTCCTAGGTTCCCTTTGGACGTAACCCACCCCCTTCTTATTTAGTTTAAAGCCCTCCTGATAAGGTTGGCCATCTCCTGTCTGAAGACACTCTTCCCCCAACCCGTAAGATGTAGTCCATCCTTTGCTAGGAGTCCTTCCTCAAGGAAGTTCATCCTGTGATCCCAGAATCCAAATCCTTCCCGATGACACCATTTTCGAAGCCAGCTATTGACCTGAAAAATCTTGCTATCTCTCTGAGGACCTTTGCCAATTACTGGGAGGATGGATGAGAATACCACCTGGGTATCCCCCAGGTCCTTAATCTTCCTCCCCAGAGCTTCATAATCCCCAACTATCTTTTGGAAAGTTTCCCGAGCTGTATCGTTTGTTCCTACGTGGATGAGTAAGAACGGGTGACGATCAGCAGGTGTGATCATCCTCGGTAGCCTCTCCGTGATATCCCGTATCCTAGCACCAGGGAGGCAGCACACCTCACGGGAAAACGGGTCTGGTCGGCAGACAGCTTCCATGCCCCTCAGGAGAGAATCTCCAATCACCACCACCCTCCTCCGTGTTCTCCTTCTGTGTCTAGCTTCCCCCACACTAACTGGTTGTGGCTGCTGTCTATGAGGGGGATCTGTAGGCATGCCAGTATGGGCAATGCCAGGATCCGGTGTAGGTGTGCTAGCAAGAGGAACTTCTGCCAGCATGGTGGAATCTGAGAGACTCTGGAAACGGTTGTATAGCTCCAGTGGTTCTCGACTGCTCCTGCCCTTTTTTCTCCTGACTGTCACGTGTCTCCACGAAGAGACATCGTTGCTGGGGTCCCCACTGGTGTCATCTCTCTGGAGAAGTTCCGTGTGTGTTGTATCAAGGAACTCCTCAGATGCCTTAATTTGACGAAGGGTGGAAACTTCACCCTCCAATGCTGCCACCTTCTCCTCCAACAGTGCAACCAGTTTGCACTTGCAGCATCGATAATCCCCAGGGTCCTTGGGCAAGAAGACAAACATGGCACACGTGGTGCATGTCACGACAACTGCGCCCTTCCCTTCCATCTCCTGTCAACTTCACAAGTCCTCCTTGCTCACAGGCTCCGGTCCGCAGGATCGCGCCTCAGGCCCTAATAAAGCCCTTGAAAGCTCCTCCCACCAGACAACCAGCCAATGAACACCTAGCAGCAATTAAGCACTCAGCTAAGCAGCCCCCCCTCCTCCACTCACCTGGGAATCTGTGTTCCTTCTCACCTCTCCTCTGAAAAACTTTTCAGAGGAGAAAAGTTTTTGCACCATTCCTGGGGTTAGGCCAGGAATGGGGTTAGGCCAGTGCACAGCCATAAGTCCCTTATGGCATTTTTGTGATACCCCTAAGCCGGCACAGGAGTTGTGCCAGCCTAACTGGGTTCTAGGATTGCAGCCCCAATGATTTAGAAAAACAACCAAGAAGATAAATTGCTTAAGAGCAGTGATTTTCAATCTTTTTTCATCTCCTGGCACACTGACCACGTGCTAACATTGTCAAGGCACACTATCAAACTTTTCTTTTTTAATTGAGATTTTAATCTATTTTATTTCAGATACAGAGAAAGGGATATATGGTGTCAAACTTTGGACATTTAACAAGGCGCACCATGCTTTGGTGAGGGATTTAATTGCTCAATAATCCTATTAATACATGTTTATTTAATAAATAAATAAATAAATTTGCCAAATTCCCAAGGCCCACCTGTGGACCTCTTGCGGCACACCAGCGTGCCATGGAAAACTGGTTGAAAATCATTGCTTTAGAGAATTCCTTCAACACCTCCCCAAATGAATGACAATTTTTGGTAGCAGTGGAAAGTAAGAGTAGAAACAGGCAGATGATTCCTCCCGCGTCTTTGACGGAGAGGAGCACAGCTTTCCAAGTCGGTGTCCTCACCTCACCTTGCAATGCCTGGAAATTCCAGCTGTCTTGGGCAAGTTGCTTTCATCCTACCATCCCCTTTGGCATCCCCCTCTTTCCTTTGCAACCTCCTCGACAGCAGGAAGCCCTTTCTTCCAGCGCTGGCTTCTGTCACCTCTCTTTTCAGCTTCCCCATCAGACAGCTGTTCTTGGAAAGGAAAGAACCATCCTTTGGTGGGAGGCTTCGCACCCAATTAGAATCAGGGCATTAGATCTGAGCATCCGAGGAGTGCGCAGCACACTCCCAATTCTGTGCTTAGTTACTTGACCCCAAATGAATATAAGATGGCCAAGATGCAGAGATGTACAGTCAACAGGGAGCAGTTTCTTCCTTAAGGAAGAAACATGGGGTATAAATTGATTAAATTAATAAATAAAGGAAGGAAGGAAGGAAAAGAAAGAAAGAAAGAAAGAAAGAAAGAAAGAAAGAAAGAAAGAAAGAAAGAAAGAAAGAAAGAAAGGCCCCAAATGTTGCCAAGTTGTAGACATGCACTGATGTACACTCAATGGGGAGCAGGTTTCCTACCTTAGGGAAGAAAGGAGGGGTAAAAATTGAATGAATGAATGAATGAATGAATGAATGAATGAATGAATGAATGAATAAATAAATAAATAAATAAATAAATAATGACCAGGTGTCCTATTTTCCCAGGACATGTCCTTTTTTAAGGATTATGAGCACAATCCTAATCATGTCTACTCAAAAGGAAGCCCCATTGTGTTCAATGAGTCTTACTCCCAGCAAAGTGTCTTTAGGACTGCAGCCTAACCCCCAAATCCAGAGTAAATACAGGAGCACGTAAGAGACTTTACGTGCACCCGTGGTTACTGCACCACCAAGTGAAAACCTATGGGAAATTCATATTGCAATCCAGAGCAAATTGTTCTTACACTGGAGCAAGGACTCCCTGTAGTTACTCTGGATTTCACTCTGAGTCCTGGATTTGGGGTAGCAAGTTTAACTGGTAGTCCTGGACAGTTTCCAAAGGTTGAAAGGGAGTCCTGGGCCAAAATGACTGAAGACCACTGCCTTAAGTGAATGATGTGATCTATGTGTTGAAATCCATCATCATTCCCATGCCCTAAATGTCCAACATCAGTTTCTTCTCCTTTTCTCCTGGCCCACCTGTTCTAAGTACCCCCAGAAGTAACTGGCAATCCCTACAATCCAGAGTAACTACGGGAGCACATAAGAGACATTACATGTACCCGTAGTTACTGCACCATCTAGTGAAAACCTATGGGAAATTCATATTGCAATCCAGAGCAAATTGTTCTTACACCGGAGCAAGGACTCCACGTAGTTACTCTGGATTGCACCCAATGACATCAAGGTCAGTGGGCTTTCTGAGTGTGTAACAGCACACTTTGGAGCTCTGCCCACTGCGCCAACATCCTACGGTCCAGGGGTATACTGATCTTGCTGCACACCTATGGCACGGATGACATCATGTTGCCATGTGGCATGACATCATCATGCACACAGGCTCTTCACAGCCAGCTAGTTATAGTTATTTTCTGATAAGTTAATACCAGGAGGGGTCCAGAAGATGAAGCCTTATGTATTTAAATATGAATCCACATACACACACACACACACAACCGGCTTTTCTGCCTGGCACAGAAAGGCGCATGTGTAGCTTAGCTGGAACCATGCATGTCCCCTTCTGAGCCAGCTGGCTGGCATAGAAGGGCAGTGGGGTGGGGGAAGTGCTAGGTTGCGTGGACATGCTCATGCCAACTAGCACGTATGTGCCCATGGCACAAGAAACCTCGTGCTATATCAACAGTATGCCATTGCTCCTACCACTATTAATTGTGTCATGTTCTTGGTCGTACTACCAAGTGGGAGATGCCCAAGGGTCCCATGAGTTAATACCCAAGTACCACCCAATCCTATGAATACCACCTCAAGTACTATTGGTGGTACAGATACCTCTGTTTGAGAAACCCAACTCTGTCACCTTTCACTACCACATTTTATATCATGTGCGCTCCCTCTATCATCTTTATTCTAAACTATAAAACCCAAAATGCTTTTGCTTTTTTTAGTTCATCCCAACTACTGCTATATCCATAATTCTACACATCTCATAAGTAAAATCCGCTGGAAAACAATGTTGTGGCCAGATATAAGGGAGATCATTAAATGAGCATCTCATGCAATTACATAGCTGACACATCATATTTTGTGCATCCTGGATGCTCGGGGAGTATGATCAATGCACAATCATTTTATCCAAGTCAGGCCTCTAATGGCCATATTTTATTATATTTTAACAATACACATAACCATATTCACTGACAAAAAATATAACCACTGAGAAAAAAATGTACACTTTACATAAAAGATCCTTTGCACTGTTCTGGTTTAATTTGTCTTGCAAAAGCTTTAGGTGTTGGAAAATTTTTAATTAAAATTGAGAGACTCTTTGGGAAAAAATGTGAATTTTTGTTGTTTTTAACTTTTCTGCAATCCCTGTTGGTTTACTGAGCTTGTGGGTCTAATTAGAGTTAATATTTTTATTTCTTTGTGGAAACCAACTTGTATGTTGCTGTATAAGAGCAGCGAGCATCTTTTTTTAAAGAGAAAGTTATAAAAATCTTTTACACTGTCTTCACAGCTTCTTAGATGTTGCTGCTGTTGTTGTCTGTTCTGGTGTGCATTTATTCATCATATATCAAAATCTCCAATCTATATATATATAAAAGAGAAAAGTCACTGACTCACTGACTGACTCACTGACTCATCACTGCCCTGCCAAAACCACTGGGCCTAGAAGCGTGAAATTTGGAGTGGGTGTTCCTTCCATGACCGAGGGATGCACTAAGAACCGGTTTTCAGAAATTCCAACCAGAAGGGGGTGAAAAGGGGTGCAACACGTTTTCCTCCCTATACTGTACATTGAAGAATCAGTGACTGAGAGATGCTCTGCCCGAACCCCTGGACCTAGAAGTGTGAAATTCAGGGAGGGTGTTCCTTCTGTCACATGAACACCCACCAAGAACTGATATGTGCATGGGTGTTTGATGTGCATGGGGATTGATGTGCATGGGTTGATGATGCGCATGGGGTATGTTGCGTATGAGGGGATGTTGTACATGAGGGGATGTTGTGCTTGGTGGAATGTTGCGCATGGGGAATGTTGCACATCGGGGGAAGACTATGGGGATGTTGTGCATGGTGGTTTGTTGTGTATGGGGGATTTGCACATGGGGGGGTTGATGACCATGGGGGTATGATACGCATGGGGTGGATGATGCGTAAGGGGTGGATACACATGGGGGTGGATACACATGGGGGATTGATTTGCAGTGGGGGGATGGTGTATGGGGGAATTTTACTCCCGCAACATGGGTACACGTTTCTCTAGTTGTTTAATAAAATACAACAGTATGGTGCATCTCAACTTCATGGTAACTTCCAAAGGCACAATACACTCATGGCTGCAATCCTAAACACACTTTCCTGGGAGTAACTATTGAACACAATGGGGCATACTTCTCAGTAGACATGGATTGCACTATAGGTAAAGGACAAGTTGATACACAGCACTTGTTGTCTGTCTTGTGTGGGGTGGTGATGGTTTTACTTCCAACTCCCTAGAGCAGTGGTTCTCAAAGTGGGGGGTGAGGACCCTTTGGGGGGGGGTGCAATTTCATTTCAGGGAGGATCATAAAAACCGAGGTGTCACCATCTTGGAATCGGACACATTTATGCAATAAACATGTCCTAAGCTTGTCTACTCAAAAGTGAGTCCTGTTGTGTTCAATAGTGCTTACAATAGTGTTCAATCCTAAGCATGGTTAGGATTGCAGGCATCATTGTCAATCTTCATCCTTTGAACGACGGCAAGTAGTTACACTCAATCTGCGGTTTGAACGACTCTGAAAGGTGTGCGAGGAAAACACTCTGCCAACTTGTTAGGTTTGCTGTTGCTGTGACAACCAGGTAGGGGGAAATATTATTTCTGGCCAAAATAAAAAGCAAATCAGATTGTATGAGACGACAACGTTGGCCGCGGTTGGCCGAAGCAGCTATAAAACAAGGGCCTCCATCATGCCCAGATCAATAAAACTGAAATATGTTTATGTAAAAATATAATTGGACGGTGACGTGTAGGAATGTGGCGAAAAATAGCCGAACTTACAGCTGAGCACAGCATCTGATGCCTTTTTTTATGATGCAGACACTGTCGACGGCATCTGTTAGCTTGCATTTCATGATGTCGAGAGACCTATTACCAAAGCCAGGCTCATTCCCATTTTTGGACACCTTTCCTAGTTCATTTTTTGTACAGCCTCTCCATCCCGGGCTTCATCTTCTGGCCCCTTTCTTGTACAGAGTAAGTATCCCTTCTGGACCCTTATCCGCTTTGGACCCTCTCTGGATAATATATATAATAACCACATTATATATATATATATACACACACACACACACATATACATATATATACATACATATTTATCCAGAGAGGGATACACACACACACACACACACACATATATATATATATACACACACACACACAGAGATATATATATATATATATATATACACACACACACACACAGATATATATATATACAGATATATATATACACACAGATATATATACAGATATATATATAGGTGGGGAGTGGCAGCCACAGCAGCAGCCACTGATCTCCGCCCGCAGCCATAAGTCCTTGTCCAGGTTGCAGGCGGCTGTAGAGGCAGTGGAGGCACGTGCCTGTCTCCCTGGAGCAGATGCTCTGCCCACAGCTGGCACATGCCTCTCCGGAAGCATTGCTTCTGGCTTAGGACTTGCACACATGTGCAGCAATGTACCTTTAAAGATGGCTACCAGATGCCTGAAACTTGCACTGTGCCAGCCAAGCAGCCCCTAGTGCCCCCCAAGCACTCCCATCTGGAGTTGTGCAAAGGAAACAACATCCCACTATCCACCCCATGTCTAATTTTATACGTTAATTTGACTCATGCCACCTTGGCTGAGGTTTCTAACAGATTGACTCTGGTCTGACACATATGTTTTCTGCTGTTGGATTTATTGGCTCTCATGTGATGACAGCCCATGACGCATTTCTCTGACATTTCTATTCCCTACTCTTTGGTATCATTTCATGTTCCCAGCCCCTACTGCTCTTGCATAGGTTTGATGCTTGTTGGGGGGTTGTCACAATATCAATAACCTTGGCATAGGACACTGATGGTAAAACTTTTAGAAACTGAGTGCCCAGGCATTGCAGACAGAGCACGCCCACACTCGGCGCACAGCGCGCTCCTCTTTGGAGCACAGTGTGCTCATGCCAGCATGTGTGCCGATAACTCTGGGCACACACACTGGACTCAGAGCACTCCTGGCCCAGTGTGCATAGCCTGGGCACTGATGCTGTGAGTTGTCTCTGCTCTGAAGAGGAGTCTGCTCTAGGGCAGTGGTTCTCAAAGTGGGGATCGGGACCCTTTTGGGGGGGTGCAATTTCATTTCAGGGAGGATCATGAAAACCTGGGTGTCACCATCTTGGAATCGGACACATTTATGCAATAAACATGTCCTAAGCATGTCTACTCAAGCAAAGGCAATATTGCCGTTGCCACCCCTTCCAGCTTGGTGCCATCCACAAATTTAATGAGATCACTTAGTATCCCGTCATTCAAAGCATGTTAATGAGGACAATGATGAGGAATCCAACCCCATTCAAGATGCAGATATAATATGGGAAATACCTGGCTTGGCAGCACAACTTGTGAGTGGGATCTTGGAGTCGCCATGAACTCCAAGCTGAACTCCAAGCTAAACAGGAGCCAGCAGTGTGATGCTTCTGCGAAGAAGGCAAATGCAATGTCGATGTAAGAGATCCCATAACTACTTTGTAGCCATAGGTTGCAATCCTAAAGACATTTTCCTGGGAGTAAAACCTGCTGAACACAATGGGGCTAACTTTTGAGTAGACATGGTTAGGATTGCTCTCTAAGTTCCTCTTTATTCCGTATTGGTTCGACCGCCCCTGGAGTACTGTATCTGTATTAGGGACCTCACTTTAGGAAGGATGTAGCCGGAGGAGACCAACGAGGAGGACCTGAGTATGTTGAAGATTTTTACTCAGAAGGTTGAGGGTCTAACAGCAATGCAGGAAACAACAGTTTAATGCAATATGTAGATTGCAAATGGATATTAAATCCAATCAAATGAATACATTTCTAACAGATGTCAGTAATAAACATAGAATGACTCATAGTTCCCTAACAGTGGGTTGGTACTGCCTTATGGTATGTTAAAATAGAATACTCCATTACAAAATGAATCCATTGATGCATTCAAATGACAGCTCCCGTTCCTGATGAAAATATTATCAAGCCTTGTGTAGATGCCTAATAACTGATGATGAATATTTGTTTTATGATTGCAATGTTCGAAACCAATTAAAAAAAAACCCTATAAAAAAAAACCCTATCAAAGTTTATACTTTGGCTATGGATAGGACTGTTCCACCTTCTCAAAGCCATACACCCCCAAAATTGCATTAAATCAGTTCTTGAAGTATTGGGGATATAAGACCCAAAGCAATTGTTTTGAGTAACAGCCTAATTGGAAGTGGGTCTCCTTGATCTCCCATGCAATGTGTGGTGCACAGGAGAGGAGGTTGCGCAGGCAGGGATAGTGCACAGGGGGATGGTGCAAATATTCTTGAAATTTTACTCCTGCAATGCAAAATAATTTCACTAGTAAAACTAATAAAAATCGCCCAGCCTCCTGATTGTGCACATTCCACACAGTTTCTGAAGGGTCCCACAATCCTATAGACCATGTGCTGTAGTCTATACCTGTCTAGTGGTAGGCATGTTTGCATCCATCAGTCTTGAAAGACTATCGTATTACGCTCAACTATGTATGCAAAGCACGAAGGCCTGGGTAGATTAATATGGAGGATAGGCTGTTACTCAAGCAGCAAGTCCCCCCTCTCCATACCACTGAATTAGTCCAATGGAACGGCAGAGCCAATATGATGGGTTCCAGCTGCATCTCAGAGCTGGGCTAAGGACAGGAGCTCACCCTGTCTTGTAGGGACCCGGATCTTGAACCCTGGCCTTCTGGTTAATAGGCACACCTTACAATCCAGAGTAACTACAGGAGCACGTAAGAGACATTTACGTTGACATAGTCACAGCACAACCTAGTGAAAACCTATGGGGAATTCATATTGCAATCCAGAGTAAATTGTTCTTACGTCGGAGCAAAGACTCCCCATAGTTACTCTGGATTGCTCCCATAGTGTCTTAACCACTTGCGCCACCCACAGCCCTAGGCATGTTCTATTTATGAAACAGGGAGAGATGAGAGTTTGCGAAAATTAAGTATCCCGTGTGATTCTTCACATGCTGCGGCTTCCGTGTAGCCCGTAGAATGTCTTGTGGTGTCACAGCCAGTCTCCCCAAACAAAGCCTACCATTACTTTCTGTATTTTCATCAAGGGGAAACTGGATTCTCAGCTTGAACTCCCAGTTGTTCCCTCCTGAAAGTGGAATTATGGAACAAGATAGTTGGAAGGTATCCATGAGATCATCTAGTCTAGGGTTCAGGGAACTTTTTTATCTTTTACGCCAAAATATATTTAGATATGCCGATGTTACCCCCTTGATTTGAAAGGAAGGAAATCATATATTATTAATTATTTGAATTCAAAACTTTATTGAATCTATTCAAAATTTCTTTGAATAGCTGGTGGACTTGCAGGCAGGGCCTGGAGCATCACGCAAGGAAGCGTGTTATAGTCAAGGGCCTGATGCACTCAGGGCGACCAGATCCTAAACTCAAAATGTAGGATTTGATCACCCAAAAGTTCAGTTGAAAATCAGGACTTTTTAAAAATGTAGGATAAAATGTAGGGTTTCCTACATTTAAAAAAAAATCAGGCGTAAGCTCCATTGAATTAGTGTGCTTACTGCTGAGTAGACACCTGGGAATGGGTGCTTACCTTGAAATTCCAGGGGATAATGGATGGTCGCGCTGCTGAGACATAACTGAGCATGCATATAGATTCATTTGCATGCGCCGCTGTGTCTCAGCAGCACAACAATCCATAATCCATAATCAGTCCATAATCAGCCGCCTTGGGCTCCCCCTTGCGGGGGGAGGAAAGGCGGGATATAAATTGATTAAATCATCATCATCATCATCATCATCATCATCATCATCATCATCCCCAGCAATTTCATTTTTACCCCATTTGGGGTAATTTACCCTTGTTCCCTGACCACTGATCTAGTCCAACCCCCTGCCAGTAGCAGGAATCCAGTGGGGGAAACGCCATACCCTCCTTACAATGTGTTTCACTGCTAAAACAATCTTCTCCAGTCAATCAATTTCTCCTTTCTGTACAAACTTTCCCATCTCTCAAATCTAAGCACAGAAGAAAAAAATAAAAATAAAAAACCCATGTTTTGATTAGACGGATTTATTATAGCTCGAGACCAGATGCGCTGCGTTCCCATAAGTTTTTTAACAACAAAATCCCCCCCAAAAAGAATCCAGCCGGTTCTTAATCTCCCTGTACCCATTTTAGCAGCTGTGCAAGCATTTCATTAACATAAGAATAGGGGTAAATATATATTATTTAAAATGGTGGGTGGCAGTAGTTGAGAGAGAATTTTTTTTTCCTTCCAACACCCATTTAATCTGCTTGACTTTAATGATGTAAGTAGGTGCTAATATCCAGTTGAACAAAAAGCATTTCAAAAGCCTGCCATTATTTAGTGTATTTTCAACAAGGGGAAGCTAAATTCTTAAATAGCATAAAAGAAAGGCTGGATTTTTTTATCAAAAGAGGAAAACAAGCATGTATCAAATACAAAAAAGAATTAACCAAAGAAAACCACTTTTCCTATGGAAAACTCTAAGTCCTTTACAGTATGATTTGCATAAGACATAGTGGTTAAAATTAATGTTAATAATTACGGCAACTTAGGAGACTGATGGGCAGCAATGGGGTGGCTTACTTTCTCATTCCTCTGGGCTACTCAGTATATTATTTTTCTTTTTGTTTGCAATGGGGAATGAAACAACTTGCTTTTAAGTCAGAGACGGAAGGAGGTAAATGAGAATATTTGTATTGAAATTGACTATGATTGGATGGAGGTTTTCCAAGCTATTTTATTAGGTTGAGGGCTGCAGACAGCATATTTTTAGGAAGATATGGGGCTTTCAAGTTCAGAGGCATAGCAAGAGGGGAGCAGAGCAATCAGTCTTGAAGGGATCCTCACCACTTCAGAGCCATTCCAGTTGGGGAGAGCGAAACAGAGCTGTATGGTTCTGCATTAGACTCTGTATTTAAGGGATCCCACCCTCACCCATTGCCTCTCACTGTCTGATGCTTATGAAAGCCACATCAGGTTGTCTCATGACTGGGTCAACCACAGTCTTATAGGAAAGGGGGTGACAGCGGATAGCCATGGAAGGAATTTGGGAAGCAAAAATTTCCTTGTCCCCTTCCATTTTCTGATTGCAGGGTGACCAGATGCCAAACCCCAAATTCCTGACCCCCAAGGCCAAAATTCCTACCCGCTTAAAAAAATTGTGAAAAATGTATTTTTTCATTCATTCATTCATTTGCTTTTCAGTTTTGGGGCTATAACTTTTGATAGGAAGTAGATATCTCAAAACCAATTATTGCAATGGATTCTACTCTTCAATATGAATCCAACGGCATATAACATGTTGGTGTACTGCGCACCATCGCAAAATTCAAAAATGAAGCCAAAATGTAGGACACCCAGACAGGAGGCTAAAAATCTGGAGAAATCTGGGTTTTCCTGGTCATATGGCCACCCTGTTGTGATCCAACCAGTGTGACACCCTCTGCTTTTGTGCATCACCAGCTCAATTCTTCCCATTCCTAGAGTGTTCGGGAACATGGTTTGGTTGATTCCGTGTCTCCTCTGAAGCACTGACTCAGAAAATTAAACTGGAAAACACAAAGCTTGGTCATTATCTATCTCTCCATCTCTGTTTAAATCTGTTCTTCCCCTTTACACCAGCTGTCAGCAATGAGGCAGAGAATCAAACTGGAAATCAGGAAAACCAACAGCCCTCCAAAGGCTGATGCATCCTCCACTTCCTTCCTGGCAATGGGTTGCAGAGATTCAGAACCTGGTGATTTTTAATAGGATCCAACTCTTGCAGGGAGGTTGAGCCTTGAAAAATCTTGGGAATTCACAACTGGAAGGAAGGAAGGAAGGAAGGAGAAGGAAGGAAGGAAGGAAGGAAGGAAGGAAGGAAGGAAGGATTGATTGATTGATTGATTGATTGATTGATTGATTGATTGATTGATTGATTGATTGATTATGGGAGAGAAAAATTTTGGGAGGAAAAAAATTATAGGTGAAAAAAATTATGGTTAGCTATTGGTGGAAAAGAGTAGACAGATGTCAGAAACACGTCAAGCTTCTTATGATCTTTTTCCAAGCAGAAAGAGCATTCATTCATTCATTCAGAATACAATCCTAATCATGTCTACTCAGAAGTAAGCCCCATTGTATTCAATAGGTCTTACTCCCAGGAAAGTGTGTTTAAGATTTTAGCCTTCATTCCTTCATTCAGAAGAAAATCCTAACCATATTTACTCAGAAGTAACCCCCTTTATGCTCAATGGGACTTACTCCCAGGAAAGTGTAAGATTTCAGCCTTCATTCATTCATTCAGAAGAAAATCCTAACCATGTCTACTCAGAAGTAAGCCCCTTTATGCTCAATGGGACTTACTCCCAGAAAAGCATGTTTAAGATTTCAGCCTTCATTCATTCATTCATTCATTGCGAGTAAAGACCTCTTAAATTTATCCCGGCATCTTGCTTAATATAAAGGGGATTTTTACATTATGAGCCCAATCCTATGCACATCTACTCAAAAGTAAGTCCCATTATAATAAATGGGTTTACTCTTAAGTAAGAGTGGCTAGCATTGCAGCCATATGGAGGCAATCACTCTCAACAGAAGATGCTGGAGATACAGAAGGATGATCACCATCTTCAGGTCCTGCATTAGAAATCGATTCACAGATGGTCCAATGAGGAAACTTACCTGGAAATGAGGAGCAGGTGGTTTCAAAGGATGAGAGTCCTCTGTTGCTGTCCTCACAACAACCCTGTGAGGTAGATGAGGCAGGGAGACAGTGGCTTTCCCAAGGTAACCAGCTTTAGCCTTGGTTTCGAGACACCTTTCTCAGCATTCACATATTGAGCACAATATGAACTCAAAAGTAACTCCCATTATGTTTAATGGGTCTTACTCCCAGGAAAGTGTCTTAAGGATTGCAACCGTATAGTGCATTGGATTTTATTGTACGTGTTTTATGCATTGTTGTAAGCCGCCTTGAGTCTCTCTGGAAGAAAAGTGGGATAGAAAAAAAGTTTATTATTATTATTTATTACTCTGAGTAGCATGCATCAGATTACACTCTCACCCTACAGTCCAGAGTAACTACAGGAGCACATAAAAGACATTTACGTTGATGAAGTTACGGCACCACCTAGGGAAAACCTATGGGAAATTCATATTGCAATCCAGAGTAAATTGTTTTTATGTTGGAGCAAGGACTCCCTGTAGTTACTCTGGATTGCGCCCTAAGGCCTATATCCTAAAGTGAAATTAAGCCCCCTACTCCGGAGCAGTTAAGGTGACTTTCCATAAGATAACACTAGAGAGTGACGTAGCTGCGTGGACCCGTAACTGCTATGGATTTAGCCCTTTTGTCTCCAAACCATGGGGGGACCATAAGAACCCCTTAAAGCAACGTTTCTCAAAGTGGGGGTCGGGACCCCTTTTGGGGTCACCTAGAGCTTTCCTGGGGGTCACCTTAAGACCCTTGGTGCAGGGGGCCAGGTCAGGCTTGCCAGACCTCCGGCTGTAGCTGCACGCACACTGGGGCTGACTGACAGTCTCAGGGCCCAATTCTATGCGTGCCTACTCTGAAATAAACCCCATTATAGTCAGGGGGGGCTTTACTCCCACGCAAATGTGGATAGGATTGCAGCCTCAGGGCCCAATCCTATGCATGCCTACCCTGAAATAAATCCCATTGTGTTCAATGTGTGCACAGAACACACATTTCATTTGTAACAATGAAAATACATCCTGCATATCGGATATTTACATTATGATTCGTAACAGTAGAAAAATTACAGTTATAAAGTAGCAACAAAAATAATTTTATGGTTGGGGGTCCCACAACATGAGGAACTTATAAAGGGGTCACAGCGTTAGGAAGATTGAGAACCACTGCCCTAAAGAATGTATCATGTCAAAGAGCCATCTGGAAGATCTCCCAGGCCAGAACATTGGATACATCGGCCCATCACCACAAGGAATTTCAATAAGTTTGGGCTGTCAGTCTCATTTTAGTTGTATGATTTTGCTTTGGACCCTTGTGATCCGTCTGGGGGCATTTGGATAGAAGGACGGCAGCCCCATAAAAGAAATATATTTCTATCACAATTTGGTTGCTCTAGCTTGAGCCCAAAAAAGAGGCTTGTTTTCTACATTGCTCCAGGTTATGTTCAAGCAAGATGTGGATGGTCAGATATTTATAGCATAAATTTTCTCTGCCAGCAATTCCCTGTAAAGGTAAATTCGACTGAATACTGCATTTGACCTCTGCATGTTTTTACAGCACAGCCGGCATGCTGCTCATTGGGTAGGAAATGTTTTAAGTGGCAGAGAAACTTGTTCTCAAGCTACTTCCCCCCCACACCCCCGCACCTCCTTCTGACCTAAAAGAGATCCGTGTGTGTTTCCATCTTCTCAATGAAAAGCTACAAAGTTATTTTGAACGATGCCGGGACAAAAACCAAGAATCTGTGAAATCTGGGCAATGCCCTGGTCTGCAAACTCAGGGCACACTGAATGACATGGGGACCGGTGGCATAGCTAGAGGGTGGTGCAGCAGTACATTTTAAAGGGAGCTTCATCTCTCTGAGCTGCTCAAAGCAGGAGGGAGCGAGGCAGAGACATATGGATCTGCAAAATAGGTGACCATATGTCATACCTGCAAAAGAGACCCCCAAAATGTAGGACATCTGAGAAAAATGTAGGACAAAACAAAATAAAAGCTCAAAATGCTCATATATGTACGAGCATCAGTGATGGGATTCAAAGAAATTAACAACCAGTTCTACGCCCATTTGGCAGCCACTTTTAAATGGCTATTTTTAAACTTTATATGTCCTATCTCTCATTAACAACCGGTTCTATAGAGTAGGTGTGAACCAGTGGTGGGTCGAGCCTCCCCCAAGATCCGGTTCGCCAGATGTTGGGGGGCAGGGTCAGGGGGTGGGGCAGGGGAGAGGCTAGGGCGGACCTCAACCCCGGCACACCGCGCATGCGCCAACCCCCGGCACATGCGCAGTGTGTCTCCTCCAGAGGAGGTGTACATCGCGTGCGCACATCGCCAGCAGAAGGAGATGAAGGGGGAAAAGATGGCGGCTGGTGCGAACCACTCCGCTCTCTTTTTCCTTTCCCTGCTGCTGGCAGTTCGCCAGTGGCAGGGAAAAGGGAAAATCCAGTTCGGGTGAGTAGGCCCAAATCGGCTTCTGCCCACCCCTGGTGCGAACCTGCTGGAGCCCACCATTGATGAGCATACATACATGAGCATACATGTATGTAGGTATGTATGTATGTATGTATGTATGTATGTATAGTTTATATATATAAACTTTTGTGTGCTTAATTTAAACACTATATTACTGATATATTTACTTAATTTAAACACTATATTACTTACTGGACATGGCAATGCTGTGGATGTCATTTATCATGACTTCAGCAAAGCATTTGACAAGGTCCCACATGACATTTTAATTGGGAAGTTGGAAAAATATGGGCTAGACAGGGCAATATCGTTAGGTAGATCCGCAACTGGCTTGATGACCGCACTCAAAGGGTTTTAGTAAATGGTTCTGTGTCAACCTGGAGGTCGGTTTCAAGTGGGGTACCCCAAGGCTCCTTCTTGGGACCGGTTCTCTTTAACATTTTCATTAATGACTTGGAGGAAGGGATACGGGGGAGCCTGATCAAATTTGTGGACGACACCAAGCTGGGAGGAGTAGCAAACACAACAGAAGACGGAGAAAACTCCAGGAGGATCTGGATAAACTGGAATCCTGGGCTATAACAAATAGAATGAATTTCAACAGGGAGAAGTGCAAAGTTCTGCACTTGGGCAATAAAAACCAAAAATACAGGTATAAAATGGGGGATACTTGGCTTGGCAGCACAACATGTGAGCGGGATCTTGGAGTCGCCGTGGATCACAAGCTGAACATGAGTCAGCAGTGTGATGTGTCTGCAAAGAAGGCAAATGCCATTTTAGGCTGCATTAAGAGGACTGGAGCTTCCAAGTCACGAGAAGTTCTAGTTCCTCTTTATTCTGCATTGGTGAGACCTCACCTTGAGTCCTGTGTTCAATTCTGGGCACCTCACTTGAAGAAAGATGCAGCCAAACTGGAGCAAGTCCAGAGGAGAGCGACAAGAATGATCAGTGGGATGGAAGGGAAGCCCTACGAGGAAAGGTTGGGGGAACTTGGGATGTTCAGCCTGGAGAAGAGGAGGCTGAGGGGAGACATGATTGCCCTCTTCAGATACCTGAAGGGCTGTCATAGGGAGGAAGGGGTTCATTTGTTCATAGCTGCTTCTGAAAGCAGAACTAGAACCAATGGGTACAAACTGCAAGAGAGGAGATTCCAGTTGGATATCCGGAAAAAATTCCTGACGGTGAGGGTGGTTCGGCAGTGGAAGAGATTGCCAAGGGAGGTGGTGGACTCTCCCTCACTGGGGATCTTCAAGCAGAGGCTTGACGAGCACTTGTCGGGGATGCTCTAGGGGGATTTCCTGCTGCAGGCAGGGGGCTGGACTAGATGACCTACTAGGTCCCTTCCAACTCTATGATTCTATGATTCTATGATTATTACATTTAATGCCTTAGGCATCTATTGTTTACTCAAGAAAGGCGGGATATAAATCTTTTAAATAAATAAAACTGTTACGCATACTGTATCTACTCAAATCTAATGCTCACTCTTTTCAACCAAATTTAGTCTCCAAAATCAGGGTGCGCATTAGATTCACTGGTTAATTGTGGTATTTAAGTGTATTAAATGTGGCATTAGATTTGATGGTTAAATGTGGTATTTTGTTATAGGGTATCTATTCCGCTTCCACTCAGGGTGAAGATGCCAAATGCAAATTCCCTGAATGGCAAGGCCAAAATTCCTGCCCAAAGGCCAAAATTCCTGCAAAAATTCCTGCAATTAAAAACCCCCAAAAATGTAGGACAAAATGTAGGACATGTTAAAATAAGCAAAAATCACTTCATGTGGCTCTCCTGTACTTAATTTCAATACTTGGGGATAGTGTGGGACAGGCAGAGCCAGGAGTGGCTGGTGAGGGTGGCCTGGTGGGAAGGGGGGATTTCTTTAGGGGGAAGCCCTATTGAGTATAATGGAGTTTTCTTCTGGGTAGACACAACTAGCATGGGGCTGGGGCTCAGAATGGCTGTGAAAGAGACTGGCACACTTTCCTGGGAGGAAATTATACTGGCACACTTTCCTGGGAGGAAGTCCCATTGTATAATGAAGTTTACTTCTGGGTGGACACAACACAACTAGCATGGGGCTCACACACTTTCCAATTCCTTCACCTCCCCTGGAGGTCGATGGGGCAGTCGGGAGACTGAGGCTGTGATGAAGGAGCAAGGCAGCAGTAGGCAGGCGCTCGAGGAGCAGCAGGCAGGCGATGCTGGGAGGCCGGTGATGGAGCACAGAGGCAGGCAGTGGACTCACAGGGCGAGCGGCTGTGGTGAAGGCGGCAGGCGTCTGCGGCCCCGTGAGGATAATGCTCCAAAGGCCGTTGCCAGCTTACTGGCCGAGAACACTCTGAGCCACAGCAAGGCAGTGAGAGGGAGTAGCTTCCTTCTCCTGCTCACTCTTTCTCCCGCCTGATGGTCCTGATG
Organism: Cryptoblepharus egeriae; assembly: GCA_030015325.1. Lineage (NCBI taxonomy): Eukaryota > Metazoa > Chordata > Lepidosauria > Squamata > Scincidae > Cryptoblepharus > Cryptoblepharus egeriae. Next base: position 5,118,596 of record JAREYC010000016.1, read on the forward strand.
ATCGGGACCAAGGACAGTGCTTGCCCCAGACAAAGCGAAACAGAAGCGCGCACAACTGCAGCACACCAAGTTTTCCCAGAATGGACCGCCTTTTTCCGCTGCCCCGGAGGAGGGCCTTGTTTTCCGGAGGCCTCCTGGAAATTCCAGAGGTCTGGCAACCCTGCATCCTCTCCTTCCATCCAGCATAGCAGCTTAACCAGAAGCTTTCCATCTCATGACTGTGGTTGGTCGTGTGGGACGATCGTAGGCTTTGACATCCGGATTTCCATGGTGGGGGTGCATCATCGTGTACCGCAATGCACTTTAATAAATGTGTGCGCTATCGGTTGGGGTTCTCGCTGCATGTCATCTTGATAACGATTCCGTTCAGGGAAACAATCAGATAGGCTTTGTACAGTCTCCACAGACCCACAATATCAGGGCAGGATCATCAAATGCAACCGAGAGAGAGAACGAACGCAGAGGGAGCATTATACATTTATTTATAAGAGCGTCTGAAACGTACTAACGAGTAAATTGAATCCGTCACCTCAGCCGTAGGAATCTGTGGTTCTCCAGCAAGAAGGAAGCCGCATTGTTTGGTGACTCATTAAAGGGAGATCCTCGTTCCTTGCAGAACAAAGTCGAGACAAGGAGCCCTCTTGAAGAGGAATGTGGAAGAACAGCACGAGTCGGGTGTGCGACATCATAAATAATCCAGGCCTTTGCAAAAATGCGCCACAGAATAAAAAAAGGCTTTACAATTCCAGGATGCTTAAACTATAAGCTTTCAAATAGGGGGATTATGCAGCACTTGCACCCTGAATACAAGCATCCCTTGCTTACTGAACAGGTTAGGGACCTGAGCACCGTCCAAAAGTGAAAACCGTGGCAAAGTGGAAGCCCATTTTTTTTTAGTTTATAAATTTTGCTTCTGATACTTATTTAGCTAGCAAATTGCAAGTGCCCCTTTAATAATGCAAATTCTGCTGCCGCACAAAGACTCCTGCAAATGGATTCTTTGGGAACGGGATGAGACCAGGAGCTATCACATGGAGGAGGGCAATTTTGGCCTTTAGAACAGTAGAGAGCAGTTGAAAGAACGGAACGTGCGGTGAATGAAGGAGTTCTGGGTATAATTGGAAAAGGTTGAAAGAGTGGATCATCAGAAAATGAACTGTCAGAAAGCGGGGGGATACCTGTACATGGATGAGATATCCTTTTTAAGGATACCTTAAGGATATCCTTTTTAAGGATCCTTGGTGGTGTAAGAAGTGGGGTGTGGCAAGCCTGGCCTAGATGCAGTTGCATGGGGATGGAGGCTCGGATCCTATCCATCCATCTATCTCTCTATCTCTCTATCTATCCATCTATCCACCCACCCACCCACCTACGACTGTTCAACTTAAAAAGTGGTTTACAAGAAAATGAAAAAAATACTTTAAAAAATTAATTAATTAAAAAATTAATGAGTCTGCTGTATCAGAGCACCATCTTTGGTTCCCCATCCACCCATTCCAGGAATGCCCTTCCCATGCCCCAGAACGTCCCCTCCTTCCTTCCCAGCTTTCCCCAAAGCCTGGAACAGCCAGTGCAACTCATCCCGTACTTGGTTCCTGTGGTGGCGCAGGAAGGCTGGAACATTCATGCACCGTCCTCGACCCCCTGGGGTGGCACGTGTGTGGCCTTATGACATATTTTGGACATCCTAAATGCTGAGATGCTGCAAGCTTATTCCATTCTTGTGAAGTGCAATCCTAACTTGCGTTAGAGCAGGCACATTGGCTTGCCTGCGCTGAATCAAAATTGGGGCAACCTTTCCCCTTTCCTTGGGTAACATTGCAGCAGCCTCAATGGGTCTACTCAGGTTGGATCTCAGCAACGCCTGATCCCCAATTAGGATTGCGCACTGAGTAAGATTTGGGAGAAAAACCACACATCTACAACTCAATTTATTTCCTTATATTGATTTTTTTTAATGTGCAATTGTGTATTTTCTACACAATCAAGAAGGAAAAGGGCTTCTAAAGAAACCAATACATAAGTCTTATGATTTCAGAATGTTCTTTACATATCGGGTAAAATAAAATCGCCTCTAAAGCAGTGTTTCTCAAAGTGGGGGTCGGGATCACAGGTGGGCAGGAGCCTACGTGCCCCTACTCTGGTGTGGGGGATCTTCCAAAAAGCCTGCCGTTAGCGAGTAGGCAGCAGCAGGAGGTCCCCAGAACAATGAGGACCGGTACACTCTCCTCTCCCGGCGAGGGGGGGGGGCCTGAGAAGGAGGAGAGCAGCCCCATCGTGCTCTCCAAGCCTCTCCTGCTGGCAGGGGGGCTGAGAAGGAGGAGAGCAGCCCCATCGCGCTCTCCCAGTTTCTCCCAGCGGGAGGGGGGGGCTGAGAGCCCCATCCTATGCAGGTCTACTCTAAAGTAAGTCCCAATATAGCCAATGGGACTTACTCCCAGGCCAGTGTGGAGAGAGCCTCAGAGCAGCTTCAGAGCCCCATCCTATGTAGGTCTACTCAGAAGTAAGTCCCAATATAGCCAATGGGACTTACTCCCAGGCCAGAGAGGAGAGAGCCTCAGAGCAGCTTCAGAGCCCCATCCTATGCAGTTCTACCCTGAAGTAAGTCCCAATATAGCCAATGGGACTTACTCCCAAGCCAGAGTGGAAAGGACTGCAGCCTCAGTCAGAGCCCCATCCTATGCAGGTCTACTCTGAAGTTAGTCCCAGTATAGTCAATGGGACTTACTCCCAGGCCAGTGTGGAGAGGACTGCAGCCTCAGAGCCCCATCCTATGCAGGTCTACTCTGAGGTAAGTAATTTTATTTATTTATTGTTTTTTAATTTTAAAATTAAAAACCTCCCTGGCCACACCCCCTGACCCTGGCCCCGCCCCTTGACCCTGCCCCTGCCCCTGACCCTGCCCACTTCCGGAGAACCGGTTCTTGGCCCAGGCTGGGCCCATCACTGGTCGGGATCCCTTTGGGGGTCGCCTAGAGCTTTCCTGGGGGTTGCCTACAGACCCCTGGTGCAGGGGGCCAGGTCAGGCTTGCCAGACCTCCGGCGGTAGCTGCGCGTGCACTGGGGCTGACTGACAGCCTCAGGGCCCAATCCTGTGCATGCCTACTCTGAAATAAATCCCATTCTAGTCAGGGGGCCTTAACTCCCATGTAAAAGTGGATATGATAGCAGCCTCAGGGCCCAATCCTATGCATGCCTACTCTGAAATGAATCCCTGTGTTCACTGTGTGCACAGAACACACATTTCATTTGTAACAATGAAAATGCATCCTGCACATCGGATATTTACATTACGATTCATAACAGTAGCAAAATTACAGTTATAAAGTAGCAACGAAAATAATTTTATGGTTGGGGTCCCCACAACATGAGGAACTTATAAAGGGGTCGCAGCGTTAAGAAGATTGAGAACCAGTGCTCTAAAGAATCCCACTATAATTTTTTTTAAATGTCATTAAAAAGGATGCACTATCTAAAATCAACTGGCAACTGCCACTCCTCCAAACCCTGCTGTCTTATTCCAAGACACACAAGCTGATTTTCTGACACATCTCCAGGTTATTGATCCAGACAAAAAATACAATCCAGGAGTATGTGATGTACTCCAGAGCTATCGGGAGTGTCACAATACATTAGAAATGTGCTGGATCACCAGGCAGCAGCTTCTACCAAGAACTTTTAATGTGCAGGGACCTGTGACTGCTGGTGGAAAGGGATGAAATTCTGATAGTGAACCTTGTACGGTCCAGAGAAAAGTGCTGACATAGTTTTTCCCTTGGAAGTCTGGAAATCTCATTGCTCCTTCCATCCTCACAGTTCCTAAAAACTGAGATCCTGCAGGGTTATGCCATACAAAGCGCAATGTAAATTTGCACTAGAGAAGGCAGGAAGAAAGGCTTGTATGTGCTGCATCCAACGCATGTTTTGGGCAGCTGCTGCACTAGGTGGAGAAAAGGAAAACTTTTTCCCTGGGTACCACCCAATGGGTGTACTTAATGAGAACATATGGGCAAAATCCAGAGTAACTACAGGGAGTCCATGCTCCGGTGTAAGAACAATTTACTCTGGATTGCAATATGAATTTCCCATAAGTTTTCACTAGGTGGTGCAGTAACTACGGGTGCATGTAAAGTCTCTTAAGTGCTCCCATAGTTACTCTGGATTTGGGGGTATGTCCTCTTTTTCCAGGACATGTCCTCTATTTTAGCCTAGTGTACTGGGAAAAAGTATTTAATGTCCCCCTTTTCCTTGTAAAAGGGAAGCATATAGATGTCTTGTAATTAGCAAATTATATATTATACTAGCGAAATGTATCCGCGTTGTAGGAGTAAAATACCCCCTTATGCTATCCCCCGTTTCGCAACACCCCAATGTGCAACACCCCCCTCCATGCACATCACCCCCCATGTGCATTAACCCCTCCCATGCACATCAACCCCCCCCCCCCCACATGCGCACCTTTTAATGTCTTGGGAAAGAGGTTAGGCAACTACCGATATATGGCTCAGGATTATTTTGCTAAATATACAGAATGAACATAGATTTACGCTGTGATTTATTTATTTCCAAGCCAAAATGAGTACACAAATTGTACAGAGATTAAGGTCACCTTAAGTACTCCAGAGCAACCTTCACATTCATTCAGCTGCTCTGCAAAATATAACTGAACACAGAATAATCACAATAAGAAAATGATCTCTCCAAAGTGTAAATACCATAATGGATTTTTTAAAATATGTGAAGTGTGGACGGCTGCAAAACACAAGAAGAGTGTGGAAGAAAGAGCAAAAGAGATGGTGCTTGAATGCAGCCGCTTTCCGACATGTCCTCCAACATGTTTTTCCTCCTTGCCATAGACGTCAACACCTCATGCGACATCAACAATACTCTTGACCTTCAGAACGAAAATGCAAAAGTTGAGAAGGGCAAGGGAGTTGATTCCCTTGCACAATGCGCCATTTCCCTGTGGTGGTACAGGGGCATGCGCAAACCATGGCTGCATGTTTGTGCGCTGGCCTAAACCCACAGGAGTGGCAAAGAAGTAACTTGTGACACTATTGTGACACCCCCAGGCCAGGGTGACCATATGTCACAACCAAAAAAGTAAGATAAGGGTGCTACAAAATGTAGGACACACAATAAAGAGGTCCTGGACCGTCATGGTCTTTCCAGCCATGAAATCTCTTCCGAGGGGTCCTGGACTGCAAACTCAATAGTGGGTCCTGGTTTGGAAACCTCTACGCTACTGGACATTCCAGTACATCCAGAGTAATTGGACATCCCTACAATCCAGTAATTGGATGCTACTGGACATCCCTACAATCCAGAGTAATTACAGGAGCATGCAAGAGACCTTAGTGAAAATGCAGCACCTAGTGAAAACGTATGGGAAATTCATATTGCAATCCAGGGTAAGTTGTTCTTACACCAGAGCAAGGACTCCCTATAGTTACTCTGGATTGCACCCATTAAACCCAGTGCTAACTGGTGCTGCCTCAATTGATATTCCTTACTCTGTGGTTGCCGGAAACATGCTTGATGGCATGTTCACAACACCCAGTTGTGGGAGCTATGGGGATGGGGAGCGGATGGGGAGCCAAAGATGGTGCTCTGATACAGCAGACTCATTAATTTTTTATTTAATTAATTTTTAAAATTATTTTTTCATTTTCTTGTAAACCGCTTTGTGAACTTTTTAAGCTGAACTGTCATAGGTAAGTAGATAGGTAGGTAGGTAGGTAGGTGGATAGATGGATAGATAGAGAGATTGGGCTCTGAGATCTCATTTATCTTTATGCTGCAGTTCTGCACATAAAGTACTTTAATGGAAGTAAATCCCCTTATGTTCAATATTACTTGCATCTCAATAAATACACATACATTGCACCAGTTGGGATTTTTTTCTACTCACATGTAATACTAAGGTTCAAAGAGCTGGTGATATATAGTAATAGGTTATACCAGAAGAAACACAAACATGCGCATGCACAACTTTGTCATAATAAATCCATAATAAGCATTTCAACTAACCGTGCTATTAAAGATATTTATCAGCAATTACATTTCTTTTATCTCTTTAAAATGCATGTCCTGGAAAACAGAAGAAACACAATTAAGACGTGCAGGCAAACAAGGGTTTTTATTTACATCTGGTTAATATTTCTGTCACAGATAATTGCAGACCTTAATGAGAACAATTTGATCCATTAAATATGGTCTCAAATAAGTATAATTGATGGGAAGAGTAGATTTCATAATTTTACAATGAAGTCCAGAACATTAAAGACTCAATTAAGGCAGAGCAGAGTTATTGGATGGGAATGCCTTGATCGGAATATTAGCGAATGATGCTTTCGAGAAAAATGTTTATCATTACTTTTTATTGACTCTATTGTTTCAGAGCCTCATCGTGACCGTCTCTGATTAAGTTTGGTGTCTTCAGCAGGTCAGAAAAGCTCCAGGCTCCAATCAAAGCAAACACAAGTTTTTCAGAAGGAATTTATAATACAACTAGCAAAATTTACTCGATGTTGTGGGAATAAAATTTCAACAATATCTGTGGGCCCCAGGCATGGCTGGACACCATTGGGCATTGCTGGGCACTGCTTGGCACCAGGCAGAGGACACTGGCAGTCAATGGGCATTGCTGGGCACCAACAGGTATTGGGCATCAGACAGTATCAGGGGCCTATTGTGGACAGCAGTAGGCACAGGTAGTCAGAGGGTATCCCTGCTAGGCACCGGGAATCCTTACTGGGCAGCAGGGACCACTAGACACTACAGTGCAATGGGCAGTGAGCACTAGCAGGCAGCAGATGCAGCAGGAACCAGCAGGTAGCAGACACAAGTGGGTACCACTGGGCACAAGGCATCCCTACTGGGCAACACTACTGGGCATCCCTACTGGGCACCACCAGACACCAGTGGGCAGCAGGCACCTCTGGGCACCAGGCATCAATACCAGGCACTGGGCATTGCTACCAGGCACCACTGGGCAGTGGTCTGCAGACACCACTGGGCACCACCACAGTGGACAGTACCACTGGGCACCACTGCACAGTGGGTACCAGAGAGCAGCATCGGCAACCAGCAGTCAGCAGGCACCAGGCACCCCTATTGGGCACCACTGGGCACCAGGCATCATTAACAGGCACAGGGCATTGCTACCAGGCACCACTGGGCAATAGGCAGCAGACACCGCTGGGTACCACTGTGCAGTGGACAGTGAGTACTACTGGGCACAAATGCGCAGTGGGCACCAGAGGGCAGCACCGGCAGCCAGCAGTCAGTGGGCACTAGGCACCCCTGCTGGGCACCAAGCAATGCTGGATACCAAGCACAGGGTGCCATTGGCATCAGACACCAGGTGCCAAGCACCAGTGGGCTCTGCGAATACCTACCGGACACTTGGCACTGGGCATCTGGCACCACCTGGTGACAGTGGGCATCCCTACCTCACAGAGCAGTGAAGAAACCTTCTCCCCTGATCCTACAGAGTCTATAGATTATGAGTACCCAGTCCTATTTCCAGTAATCCCCTAGAAACTTCACCTGTTGCTCAAGCCAATGGGATTTCTCTCTATACAGTCCAGTTATACTGCAATAGAAGGAAATGGAATCCAGTAGAAGAAAATAATAGAATAGTAGGAAATAAATAGTGCAATGAAATAAAATAGAATAAAAGGAAATTCTTCTCCGTCCCTGCCTCTGAACATTGAAGAAGTGAGATGAATTTACACCTTTTCTTGATGCTGTCTGAAGGTTGTTTCCCTTTAAGTTATTATATTTAGTTTCATTTTTGGACCCTCGTCTAAAACAAAAGTCTAGACGGACTGTGGGGCCAAAGTACCTCTTGTTTGAGGTATTGACACATCAAAAAGAATGGGGCTGAAAGGACATAAAACTTACAACATCCAGATTGCCTTCAGGAAACTAATTTTCTCAAATGCTCCCCCAAATGTCGGTCAATCAACCGATATTTCCAAAGGTCAACAATCATGAAACTTCATTCCGAGGCCAGCAACAAAACGGGATTGTTTTAGGCTTCAATCCCAAGGAAAAAGAGGCAGCCTGGAAGCCAAAAATGGTATAATAAGGGAGGGGGAAAGAGTGCATGGGTTGGGGTCAGAGCAGAACAAGTGCGCTAAGGTATGAACATAAGGAGGACTCTGCTGGATCAAGCCAAAGGACCATCAAGTCCAGCTTTCTGATTCTCATAGTGGTCCTTCACAGATTACAAGCCATGACGGGTATGTGCATGTATATAATTTTTTTTTTAAATGTAGGCAATGCCAATGCAGGGAAGGGCACATGGATCCATATGTTAACTGGGCAAGAGACACTCTTTCAAGTGGGTGTTCCTCTTTTATTTAGCAGGGGAAGAGTAACTGGTCCTACACACCCTAGCAATGTCTGCTCTAGTGGCTTCTGCTGGTGTTCTTATTGCATTTTAGATTGTGAGCCCTTTTGGGACAGGCACCCATTAACTATTAATTAGCTATTAATTTTTTTCATTTTCTTGTAAACCGCTTTGTGAACTTTTCAGTTGAAAAGAGGTATATAAATACTATAGATAGATAGATAGATAGATAGATAGATAGATAGATAGATAGATAGATAGATAGATATGTGTGCTCATGGATCTTTGTGTGCTCCATGAGACATTTTCTGGGCCACTGTGTGATACAGGAAGCTGGACTAGATGACTCTGTGGCAAAGGCTTTTATGTTCTTATTCCCTTATTCCCTTGCATCCATCTGTCCGTCAATCTGTCTGTTGCCCACCAAGTCATCCATCCATCCATCCATCCATCCATCCATCCATCTCTATCTATCTATCTATCTATCTATCTATCTATCTATCTATCTATCTATCTATCTATCTATCTATCTCTCTCTCTCTCTCTCTCTCTCTCTCTCTCTCTCTCTCTCTCTCTCTCGTGGTGGGATTCAAATAAATTAACAACAGGTTCTATGTCCCATTAGTAACCAGTTCTCAGAGCCAGGCGCTCATTAGCAAAGGGTTCTTTAGAAACTGTGAGAACCCTCTGAAGTCCACCACTCACTCACTCACTCACTCACTCACTCACTCACTCACTCACTCACTCTTTCTTTCTTTCTTTCTTTCTTTCTTTCTTTCTTTCTTTCTTTCTTTCTTTCTTTCTTTCTTTCTTTCTTTCTTTCTTTCTTTCTATGGAGAACTTAGTAACGTGACCTGCACTCTGTAATAGTCTGCACTCTGTAACTGTTCTGCACTCTGTAACAGTCCAGTCCGGAAACCAGTTTGCTAATTAATCCAATGGGAAATTAATTAACGGGAAAACAATGCCACCAAGATGACCCAAGGTGCATACATCAGAGTCCAAATCATGGATGTAAACATGGGAACCGTGTCTTTGAAATGGTGTTCCCAGAAATAGCCTGATCATGTGGCCACTGCTTCTGTTGCATCTGAAATTGGGACATGGATGAAGGAATTGGAGGAGGGAGTCTTTTGAAGATACCGTGGAATTAATCGCACGGCTGAAAACTAGGTTTCAAATCCGGTCTGGAGCCACAAATGATATTATAGCTGATTGACAGGATAATCCGTTCTAAAGGACTGTTGAACAATTTAATACACCAGGTCCTGTGTTGCCTTGGCAGGTTCCCAATAACAGGAGATTTGGACCAGTTGAGACAAGATAATGGGTATCAGTCATTGGGATCTCCCATCTCTTTTGAATTTTTGCAAAAATGGGAAAGTGTTCGGGGTGGTTCACATGGAGATCTGAGGCAGGGATCAACATTAATCCCTTCTCCCAAAACCATCATCTGGCTGAACAATTTTCCTTTCAAGGGTATCATTTGCTCTGTGTGCCTTCATGTGCACACAATATTTCCCTAATGCAGCAAATACACACAGAGCAAATTCTTTAGTAGACAACAGTGAGCACTTTGTTCTCCTCACTCGACATGAGGAGTAACACCTTGTGCAATCCTAAACATGTCGACTTAGAAGTAAGTCCCATTCAGAGGTGGCCCCAGGCCGGCTCTCACTGGTTCCTTAGAACCGGTTGTTAAATTGGGCGCAATGCTAGCGAACCGGTAGCTAGCGTTGGGCCCAATTTCCGGCGCCCACCTATTCCACCTATTTCCGAGGCGGAGCAGCACCCAGAAGCTGCTGCTCCACCTCGGAACTAGCCAGAATGGCGCTGTGCGCAAAGACGCACTACGCATGTCCAAGACTTTGGACCTCTGGAGCAAGGCCCAGTGGCTGCGCAGACACACTGGGCATGTCCTAAGTCTCGGACCTGCGCAGTGCGTCCCTCTGTGGGGCCATTTGGCCTCGCTAGGGATGCGGAGTAGCACTGCTCCACCTCTCTAGCGAGGCCAAATTGCCCCGCAGAGGCGCAGACATCCTTGGCTCCTTGGAGAGAAGGAAGTCTCTTCTGAAGCCGATAGGCTTCAGAGGAGACTGCACAGGCGCCAACCTTCAGAAGATGCACTGCGCATGCATTGAGACATTACGTGCACCGTACTTACTGCTCCTCCTAGTGAAAACCTATGGGAAATTCATATTGGAATCCAGAGTAAATTGTTCTTACATGTGTGTGTGTGAGCATATGTGGATGCATGTGTACTTGCATACCACATAACCAACACTGGAGAGGGGAAAAAGGAGAGATACCCTATAATCCAGAGTAACTATGGGAAGACATAAGAGGACGTAAGAGATGCTTACGCTGGATTCCTCTATGCATTTCCTATAGGTGGTACCATAACTGTGTCGGTGTAAAAGGTCCATAGTTACTCTGGATTGTATCCATAGGGAAGACATTCATGCTACCCTAAGCTCTTCTAAGGAAAGGAATATAAACTATTTAACTTTTTTAAAATAACATACCCCCAAATCCAGAGTAACTACGGGAGCTCATAAGAGACATTACGTGCACCGTACTTACCGCACCTCCTAGAGAAAACCTATGGGAAATTCATATTGGAATCCAAAGTAAATTGTTCTTACACTGGAGCAAGGACTCCTTGTAGTTACTCTGGATTTTGCAGTATAGGCCATTGTGGCTGTTTTTTTTACAAAAACCCATTGTCCGTAACTGAATCACATGGAACAATTTTTAGCAGGGGAAAAAAATAATTTCAAGCAATGCAAAAGAACAAACAACCTGTATGGAAATTAAAGCCGCTTCCTAGAACCATGAATACTAATGACACTTAAATATCACCTAATCAGAAGCAATCAACTTCAGGTAGAGACCTGCCAGCAAGAGGCAGGTCAGAGTGATGGGACCAGGAAACCACAGAGCTGCCTATTTATGGGAACAATGAGCCACATCTACAGTGGGTTTGTGGGGAGTACAGCTTTGTCCATTCAATCACAGCCCACACAGAGACTGTTCATTACAGACCATATTATCTCGGCAGCCTCGGGCGCTGAAAGAAAAATTATAGGGAAAAAAAATATTTGAAAAAACCTACAGATCTCAACTGCCAAATACGGGGCCGTGTAATAAAACAATGTGCAACGCCATGATCCACAGGTGTGGGTAACTCTGATGATAAATGTGAACATAAAGGCATTGGCCTGACAAACAGGTTCCATTGGCATGTGCCATCTGCTGAAAATGTTATTGCCAGGACCCTTAACAGCACAATCTTAACTGTGTCTACTCAGAAGTAAGCTCCACGGTGTTCAATGGGTCTTACTCTCAGGAAAGTGTCTTTAGGATTGCAGCCTTTATCTTTGCAGTGATCCAGATAAACCCGCATTTAAAAAACAGAACTGCGATAATTAGGCTGCAATCCTAACCATGTCTACTCCAAAGTAAGTCCCACTGGATAACTGTACTTATTCCCAGGAAAGTATTGTTAGGATTGCAGCCACAGGCTGAAAACTTATACATACTTTCCGGATCACAATCTTAACTGTTTCAATGCAAAAGGAAGCCCCACTATATTCAGTGGGTCTTACACCCAGGAAAGTGTCTTTAGGATTACAGCCTTTGTCCCATAAAACACAATGGGATTTACTTCTAAGTAAACATGCTTAGAATTTCACCATTAATCTCCAAAATCAGGATGCGTATTAGATTCAGTGATACATTAGAGTTGAATAAATACAGTTTTTATTATATGTATAGGTCAGTATTTAGTCTGTTTACTATCTTCTACCAAAAATGTAACAAACTGATTTTTATATAAAGTGATGCAATTTGGTAAAAATCATAATAATAATCCCATTGTCATATTATTAGGGCACAATCCAGAGTAACTATGGAAGTCCTTGCTCCGGTGTAAGAACAATTTGCTCTGGATTGCAATATGAATTTCCCATAGGTTTTCACTAGGTGGTGCAGTAACTATGGGTGCACGTAAAGTCTCTTACGTGCTCCAGTAGTTACTCTGGATTGTAGGGTGTCACAACTCGTAAACAGTAAAATTAAATTTTGCTCCAGCTGCTCATTACAATCACAGGTAAACATTTTTTTTATAATCTCAATCAGGATGCGCATTGAAATTGATGGTGCAAGTTACCAGCTGAACTATGGGGAAATTGAACACATCCATTTTTGTGTGTGGAAAACACACACATTAGGGTGCAGTCCTATGCCTTTCTACTCAGACGTAAGTCCCATTATAGTCAAAGGGGCTTACTCCCAAGAAAGTGTGTTTGGGATTGCAGCCCCATTTTTTAAATGGGGAAAATGTGTTTCTATTTGGAATCATACAAAAAGTTCCAAAATGCACCTCTTACTGGGAATAAGGGTGAAATCCAGAGTAATTATGGGGAGTCCTTGCTCAGGAGTAACAACAAGTTACTCTGGATTGCAATAAAAATTTCCCATACGGTTTCATTGGGTGGTGCAGTAACTATAGGTGCACATAATGTCTCTTATGTGTTCCCGCAGTTACTCTGGATTGTGCCCTAAGTCCTGCTGTATTGGTTACACCAGTGGTTGCAAAACGTTTTAGCATCAGGACTCACTTTTCAGAATGACAGTTGCTGAGATCCATGGGAAGTGATGTCATTAACATACTGGTGATGTCATGGTTGGAAATTATAATGCACATGGAAATGAAGGCAAGAATATCCTTGGATCCTTCACCTTTAGAATTCCCAGGAAAAACATATTTGGAGTTTTATATGGGTGAAATCCAGAGTAACTACAGGGAGTCCTTGCTCTGGAGTAAGAGCAAGTTATTCTGGATTGCAATATGAACTTCCCATAGGTTTTCACTAGGTGGGGCAGTAAGTACAGGTGCACATAATGTCTCTTATGTGCTCCCATAGTTACTCTGGCTTGTGCCCTATATCCTTTTTCTCTCCTTTTCTTATAAGTTTCAAACCTCTGAAGATTGTTGATTATCCGGACCTCCATATTCTTTGTGTGTGATCCTTTTGGGGGGTACAATCCTACTGAGATACATGCAAGGACTGAATGAATGTGCAAAAATTCACAGGTTTAAGGATGCATATCACAAAGTGGAAAAAATTATATATTTGCAAAAAGGGGGAGAAACAGCCTTGTTCTGACACTTGTATAACAGTCATACTATATGCAGAAAGACAGCGACAATCTCTTTTCCACTCGTGCTAAAAGGTTAGTGAAACCTGTCAAAATGCATCTGGTTTTGTTGTTAAGAAAGTAAAGGAGACACATCCCAGGTTCTGAAAAACTGCCTCTGAAGGCATAACTGGTTAGAATGGCAGCTGATAAACTTGGAAGAACAGGATTTGCCTGGGAGGAAAATAGAAGCTCCTTTCCCAACACATAAAGGGTAAAAAATAATAATCCGATCTGGATCCCAGACTCAGTACTGGTAACAACCCGATTTGCTGGATCATGAGAAAAAGGCATCACTTGGTTAGCAAACATCTCAGTGAGGAGGTGAGGAGCGTTCATTCACTCGTTCATTCATTCGTTCGTTCATTCGTTCGTCTGTTCGTTCATTCGTTCGTTTAAAATTTCTTTTTGTATCACCTATCCTTTAAGGGAGGTATATGTACCACCCTTGTTGTCTCTTCACAACAACCCTGCAAAGATAGGAAATGTTGTGAGAGTATGACAGGCCCGAGGTCAACCTGGACATTTCATGGCAAAGGACCACCTTACCAAAAATTCTCAGTGATGAGGTAAGGATAATTCCTTCCTTCCTTCCTTCCTTCCTTCCTTCCTTCCTTCCTTCCTTCCTTCCTTCCTTCCTTTGTTCATTCATTCATTCATTCAAAAAAATTTTATACCACCTGTCCTCAAGCATGGTATATGTACATAGTTCCGCCTCTCTTCACAACAACCCTGCAAGATAGGCGATGTTGTGAGAGTATGACAGGCCTGAGGTCAACCAGGACACTTCATGGTGAAAGACCACCTGCTTACCAAAAATTCTCAGTGATGAGGAAAGGACAATTCCTTCCTTCCTTCCTTCATTCATTCAGAATTTCTTTTTATACCACCCATCCTCAAGGATGGTATATGTATATAGTTCCGCCTCTCTTCACAACAACCCTGCAAGATAGGTGATGCTGTGAGAGTTTGACAGGCCTGAGGTCAACCAGGACACTTCATGGTGAAGGACCACCTGCTTACCAAAAATTTTCAGTGGTAGGAGCAATAGGGAATATAACAGAGAATATAACAACAGGTTGTTGTCTTCACAACAACCCTGTGAGGTAGGCCAAGCTGTGAGAGTATGACAGGCCCGGGGTCAACCAAGACGTTTCATGGCGAAGGACCATCTGCTTACCAAAAAAGATCAGTGATGAGGTAGGTAATAGAGAAGACAATCTATTGATTTGTACCACCCTTCCTCAAAATATTGGGTACATAGTTCCTCCCCTCCTTTTATCTTCACAACAACCCTGAGAGGTAGGTAAAGTTGTGATTGGCCCAAAGTCAACCAGGATGTTTCATAGCAAAGCACCACCAGGTAACAAGGAGGCCAGAAGATTGTACCCGAAGATTGTGACCCAGTCCTGCTCAGGTTTTTAGCAATGGTGCTAAAATAGCGTTCACTAATATTACATGTTCATGTCAAGATTTTCTGCTCTCTCTAAGATTATTTGGTTACAGTAAATGCATTAAAAGGACGGGATGTGGATGGTGATCGGATGGGGTGAGCTGATATAGTCCTGGGATAAGGCTTGGATGGTGGTGTTCCCAGTTTCATTCTTTATTTATATATTGGGGTCATGGCATGAAACACTTGAAGACCACTGAGCTATCGGATGGAAAGTAATGAGATCTAGTAACGAGATTTTCCCCAACCACAAAAGACCTATATTTTTTCCCGTGGCATCTCAGCCAACCTGCTCTGAAGAATATGCATCAGAAATGGAAAATGAAAATATTATAAGATGCTTGTTATCACCATTTTGTGCATCGTGTTAAGTAATGTTGTGATTCCCCTGGGTACTGGTTCCCCCTTTCCACTCATTTACCACCCCAAACTAATTATTCCGACTTTGGCCCATAAAGAAGACGGAAGCTCATTTAGAATCTGGCTTTGTCTTCTCTATTGCGGACCTTTTTCTCTCCATAATAAGCCATTCTTTTTAGCAGGTCTCTGTCTCTAGAGTAATTAAGTAAACACCAACGTAAGCGAGAATATTAATTAGCTGCAAAACTTCACCTTCCACTCCATTCCTGCCACCTTTCAACCAGGAACCTACAATATTGGGATTCCCTTTTCCTCCAGTAATTACATGGGGCAGGTTGAATCCTGGCCACCTCCTAGGCAAGGGACCTCCTATCACCTTCATCTCCCATTTGTAAGAAACCGGTGAGAAAAAAAGATCATTAGCTATTCAGTGACAACAAATGATAATAACAAAAGGAAAAGAGAGGTCAGCTATTATTTAGGATTTTATTTATTTATTTATTTACTTACAAGCCCTACAATCCAGAGTAACTACCGGAGCACATAAGAGACATTATGTGCACCCGTAGTTACTGCACCACCTAGTGAAAACCTATGGGAAATTCATATTGCAATCCAGAGTAAATAATAATAAACCTTTATTACGGTCTTAGACCAGCACAAAACAGTAAAAAAACAGCTTAATTACAAATATCCAAAAGGAAAAGAGCACAATAAAAACGTAGAAATTATCAATATAAAGTGCAAAGGTCATATAAAGGTCATATATAAAATCATATATAAAAGCTTTGGGTTAAAACCTCAGCCAAGATTGCACATAAAATAATGGCCTAATGTATAGAAAATGATAAAAATTGGCAGTCACTTAAACTGAAACATTCATAGCTGCGATCCTGATCCAGAGTAAATTGTTTTTATACCGGAGCAAGGACTCCCCGTAGTTACTCTGAATTTCGCCCTTACTTACTTACTTACTTACTTACTTACTTACTTACTTATTTATTTATTTAAAAAAATTATATCCCGCTGTCGCGGGTCTGGCTTTCTCTCCTCTCAGTCTCTCCACATACAGTGACTTCCTCGTCTAGGATTACAGATATCTGTGCCCCCTCCTAGTCTTCTTCCCCCCGAGTGTACATGCTGACGGAAGAACAGACTCAGGTATGCTACACAACTCAAGTTTACTTGTTCAGAGCTTGGTGGTTACTGCAAGGTACATCTCTTAACAGTTTCTTTTCCATATATCCGGTTTCTTCCCTCCTAACCAGTGGTGGGCAGCAGCAGGTTCGCACCTACTCTACAGAACCGGTTCTTAACAAGAGATAGTACATATAAAGTTTAAAAATAGCCATTTAAAAGTGGCTGCCAGATGGACAGAGAACCGGTTCTTAATTTCTTTGAAGCCCATCACTGCTCCTAACATGTATAAGTAGATACAACTAATACAACAGTCCTGGGTCCCAGGTCAGCAACTTAACTCAACAGCATAGTAAATGTCCACAGTCTTTAACTCTTCCCCCTTTTCTGTTTACTTGTCTTCTAGGCCGGCGTTGTCCAAGATACTCAGCTCTCTGCAGTCCCAGGTTGACTTGGTGCTCACCACCTTTTCTCCAGGATAGCTCCTCCTGAACTCCCTTTTCCCGCTCTTTTTCCTCCCTTATATCTCCTCTCCCTCCTCCCCTTCCAGGGGAGGTCCAAACCCTGAGGAGGCCATATCCTGTTCCTTCTAGGACCTCCTCCCAGACATCCCTTCCCTTAACCTTTCACTAGTGAAACCTTCCAGGAGATGAGGGGCCTCACCACAGCCGCCTATCCCAGTTTAGGAAGATACTGAAGATGTTTGGGGGATTTACCTTATTTACTTGAAGTTAATGTGCCATCGAATGTAATGTGCACCCTATTCTTAGAATCAAAATGCCATATTCACTCACATATAATTAACCATCAAATCTAGAGCGCACCCTGATTGGAGACTGAATTCGGCTTAAAAAGGTGAGCGTTAGATTTGAGTCAATACAGTATTCTGACTAGCTGATGTTACCTGTTGTTGCAGGAGTAAAACTTAAAGTTTCTCAAGACTGAGGTGTCACCCCCGTATTGCACTTACGCAATGGTTAGGGTTAACATATGTCCTGAAAAACAGGGACGATGCTGATTTGGGGGGATTGTGCACTGGGACAGAGGGTCCTGACCCCATTTTCTGGAAGTGAATTGTGGCAACCCAATGCATTCAAGGCGGGAGGCTCCATAAGCACAGTGCACATGCGCAACAATTGCAGGTGAACATTGGAGTTCCCCAGCCCAGTGCCAAGCAGGCTTGCCCCGTGATGGGCTGTGGAACCCCAATGTACACACATAATCATTGAGCATGTGCATTCAAATTCCCCAACCCAGCGCTGAGCAGACTTGACTGGCATTGGGCTGGGAAACTCCAATGCACATGTGCAACCACCACGCATGCGTATTCTAGTTCCCTAGACCAGTGCCAAGGAGGCTTGTTCAGTGCTGGACTGAGGAACTAGAATGTGTATGTGTGACAGTTGCATGTGTGCTAAAAACGCTTCCCCAGCCTAATGCAAAGAGCACTCCTGCTTGGGGCTAGGCTGGGGAGGTCCAGGTCCAAGGGTGACATGTTGGAGGAGGATGATGCATTGGAGCAGATTTGGTACAATCCTAACCTGCGCTGGCACAACTCATCGGCCTTTCCATTCCAGCGGTGATGTAGGAATGTAGGTGATTTCTGTGCACTGGCTTATCTCTCCCCTAGGAGTGGCACAGAAGTGTCTTATGGCATTTTTGTGACACTCCCAGGCCAGGATGGGATTTATGCTGGGGCTTAGGCTGGCCTAAGTGGAGAATAGGATTGCAACCCTTGAGAGCAAACAGGGCTACAAACGTTGGGGCTTGATGCAGCCTGCAAAGTCAAAATTAGTGAGAAAAAGAATTAGTGAGAAAAAGTCTCCTGTTCGAGTGTCCTCCGAAAGGACTTCTTTGTCCTCCATTTTGGCTTCATTTTGGAACTTTGCAATGACGTGCAGTACCCCATCATGTCATATGTCATTGGATTTGAATTGAAGAGCAGAATCCAATGCAAAAAATGGTTTTGAGATATCTCCTTCCTATCAAATGTTATGGCCAAAAAACTAAAACTAAAAATGTGCGTTGAGCGCTATGAGAAAGTGAAAGTGCCCAATACTGTGGCTTTACTCTTGAGTAGGCAAATGTGCCATTATACACTAGGAAGCCCAGGCTAAGAGGAATCCTAGACCTTGTCCTCCTTTTTAGGTTCAGGCTTCTGGTCTCCCCATCCTCTGCTGATCTCTGGACAAGGGCATTTGGAATGAGATTCTCCTTTAGATGTCTGACTCCTACTATATAGGATTTCAAGCCGTTTACAATTTCTGATCCCCGAACTTGAAACGGATATTCCCATTTGTTTCGAAGCTTTCCTCCCCTCCAGATGACACTGGCACAAAATAGATGGATAGAACGGATAAGAAGTCCCATTATACTTCCATTGCACAGAACGACAATTAAATTATGAACGATCTCCGGAGAGATTGAACTCTTTGTTTTGCCGGTGTTCCCCCCCCCCCCCCCCAAATCTCAGGCTACACTATTCTAGACTTAGGGCACCAATACTTAGTAGTCGGGAAGAGAACAAAAATCCCTTCTGGGAGGCCTGGCTTAGAACATGTTGTGATTGTGATTAAATTGAATGAGCGGCTCTCTGTATTTTTTGCAATATATTGCTTTTCATGGATGTTTTTATACAGCAGGGATAGGCTGAAATCCTCTCCTCTTCCCCATACTTTGACAATCTCATTTGCAAAATAGGGCAAAACAAATTGAGAACTTTTCTTTCTTTACTCAGACATCATGTGGGATTGATGCGCATTAATCCCATGCGCATTGACCTCTTGCGATCATCCAAATATGAGAGGGTGTTGGGACCTTCCCCATGAGGGCAGAAATTTAAACAACAAGAGGGCAGTGAGTGGAAGATGCCCTCTGTGGCTCCTGAACCGTGCAAGCCAAGCTATCTATGGGATCAATGGCAGGTCATCATTGGCTAGGCTTCATGTGGGACAACCAACATCAACAGTGAGCAGCCCAATTGCAGGGTCGTCTTCCCCGGTATTGCCCCACTTGGTACCCCAGAAGATGTATGTCTTGATCCAGACAGAAGAAAGTTTACAGTGCAGTCCTAAGCATGTCTACTTAAAAGTCGTGTTTTGTTGTGTTCAATAGTACTTACTTCCAGGTAAGTGTGGTTAGGATCACAACCTTAGCCACATATGAACAATCAGTCACAAGGTTAGCCACATACTTTTCAATGTTAAATTTAATAATAAGTAATATAGTGTTTAAATTAAGCACATGAAAGCAATATGTTTGAGTGTTTTCAGCTTATATATTGACATGTCCTATATGTTTCTTAAGTTGTCCTACATTTTTCGGATATGATCATCCATCTGGCCCGCTATATGAAACATGTTCGACACCCTGAATTAAAACTTGGATTTACCATGCTCAGTTAGTGTTGCGGGCAGAGGTCTTTCCAACCCCCATAAGGATATTGATTATTTATTGATTATTGATTATTTGATTTGTATTCCACCTTTCTCCCCGAAGGGCACCAAAGGTGGCTAACAATCAATAAAACAATAAACAATAAAATACAATAAAAACAATAAAATAAAAACAATAAAAATATATACTTTAAAATATATTTATATATAAATATATAAAAATATAAGAACATAGATCTTTCTGTGCACATATTGCTGCTTTACTGAACCACATCACCAGCCCCATGGATAGAGCTGCCATTTGTCCTGAAAAACAAAGAGCACAATCCTAACCACGTCTACTCAAAACTGAGCCCCATTATGTTCAGTGGGTCTTCCTCCCTGGAAACTGTTTTTAGGATTGCAGCCAAAATCCCAATTTTGGGGATTGTGTTCACATATTGGCATATGGGCCCTCTGCTCCGGAGCAATTAAGGTTAACACTAGAGGGTGACGTAACTGCGTGGACCCATAACTCCTCTGGATTTTGCCCTATAGGGTCATAGAATCATAGAATCCCAGAGTTGAAAGGGACCCAGTAGGTCATCTAGTCCAACCCCTTGTCTGCAGCAGGAAATCCTCCGAGATCATCCCCAACAGGTGCTCATCAAGCCTCTACTTGAAGATCCCCAGTGAGGGAGAGTCCACCACAGCCCTTGGCAATCTGTTCCACTGTCGAACCGCCCGAACCGTCAGGAATTTTTTCCAGATATCCAACCGGAATCTCCTTTCTTGCATTTTGTACCCATTGGGTCCTGTCCTGATTTTGTGGAACAGGATTATGGCAACCCTACCCAAGGATGCAAACAGGAATCTTGTAACAAGTTTGCATATAAGACCTTCCCAAGGGGTAGTTTCCAAAAGTTTCCAAACTGGGTTGTGTCATTACATAAGTATTAGGATCCGCTGAGTTTTCCACCAGGGATAAGTACAACAGTTCAGGACCTTCACCGGCTATGTTTTAATTAAAAAAAATATCTTCTGCCCTCAACTCTGAGCCGTTATCTAGTCTCTCCAATTAGTGGATTCATTTTGGTTGTATCAGATGAGATAATTCCTTGCAGCATGTGGCAAATGAAAGTTAAAAAGAAGAATAAAGTTACCGAGCCTATCAGTAATAATGATGAGATTATGCAAAATTGTATGCACTGAAAATAACATTTATTTGAGCTCAATCAAGCAAGGAGTCAGCAGAATTGATTTGAAGCCGTGCAGAAAGATAATATTTAAACTAAAGCACTTATTTATTGAAATTCCAAACATTAATACAGCACGATACAGGTAATTATGTATACTACGGTGAAACGTAACACCGTAAATATTAAAAAAAGACTGGCATCAGTTCGGATCAGACCTGCTCAACTCTGATGCCATCCTCACCTTAGAACTATTGCAGACTTTTTCTGCCTTGTTTTTAATTGGAGACTCAATGTGAAATTAGGAACGGAATAATTATTCCTGGTTTAATAATTATTCCAGGGCTTTCAATGCTCTGTGGCACAACTGACAGCCAAGCAGTGACAAAGTTTAAAATTTATCCATTTTTAAATAAAAATGGCAAGGTTGTGCTCATAGGTTTTCATCCACAATAGGATGTTTTAAACATCTGGGGTGACATTAGAAGGGGGTCCTCTCTAGGCACAGCCTTAGGGTTTGAGGTTGCCATAAGGCCAAAAATCTAGCGTATTGATTCTCAAACATCTCAGCCCAGGATCCCCTTCTTTAACCCTCCCGTATGTCCCAAAAAACCAGGCAAAATCCCAATTTGGGGGGATTGTGTTCACATACAGTGGTGCGTCACATAAAGAGCTTAATTCGTTCTGGAGGCATGTTCTTTAAGTGAAATGCTCTTTTAAGTGAAGCGGATTTTTCCATAGGAAATAATGGAAATTCAGATGATTGGTTCCACAACTCCAAAATATTCAGATAAAAATATTAACTGGATGTAAAAATTATGAAAAAAACCACTAGAATTGAATTCAAAACATGCATTCAATGTGCATGATTCTATGAAGTCTACTTAGACTGCAATCCTAAAGACACTTTACTGGGAGTAAGCCCCACTTAACACAATGGGGCTTACTTCTGGGTAGACATGGTTAGGAGGCTGCAATCTAAGACCTGGTAGGTGCAGGCACATTGCGTCTCCTCCAGACCAGCTGGAGGAGACTCACTGCGCATCCACTAACCTTGGCAGACGCTCAGTGGTCTTAGACCAGCTGGAGGAGACGCACTGCACATGGGTCAACCTTCTTTGGTTGGTGCATGCGCAGTGCAGTGGTGGGCCGGCCGACGAACCGGTGCGGCCGGTTTTCTGGCCCCACCATAGCTACTGGATCGGTAGCGGGGGGCCAGAAACAGGAAGCGGTTCAGGAGATCCGGCCCAGGTGATCCAGCCCAAACTGGTCTGGGCCCACCACTGATTACAAGGGACTAAAATTGTCAGGGCACACCATCAATGTTTTGACAATTAACAAGGCCCATCATGCTGCTGATGGGAGTCGGCTTTGGAAGGAGGTATGTAAGGCTTATTCCTCTACCCCCCTCCAAGTCTTACCCCTCCACCCCCCTCTAGCTACACCACCACTTCTATGCTCTTCCTTGTAATGTTACTTGAGGCTTCCAGGAGACTGTGCTAAATTTTGTGGCTCTCTTTGCTGCAATCCTAAAAACACTTTCCTAAAAACACAATGGGGCTTATTTTTGAGTAGACATGGTTAGGATTGTCCTTTTTTTTAGAGTAACTGCAGGCAGAGGAAGAAGGACAGACTATTAATTATAGTGACTTTATAGTGAGCCTATTGTACCTTGTACAGTGGTGCCTCACATAAATTCGTTCCGGAGGCCTGCTCTTTAAGTGAAACTCTTTAAATGAAGCAGATTTTTCCATAGGAAATAATGGAAACTCAGATGATTGGTTCCACAACCCCCAAAATATTCATATAAAAGCATTAACTGCATGTAAAAATGATGACAAAACACTGGAATTGAATTCAAAACATGTTTTCAATGTGCATGATCCTATGAAGTCTATTTAGGCTGCAATCCTAAAGACACTTTCCTAGGAGTAAACTCCATTTAACATTGGGGCTTGCTTCTGTGTAGACATGGTTAGGAGGCTGCAATCAAATACACTTTCCTGGGAGTAAGCCCCATTTAACACAATGGGGCTTACTTCTGGGTAGACATGGTTAAGAGGCTGCAATCAAAGACACTTTCCTGGGAGTAAGCCCCATTGAACATAATGGGGCTTCCTTCTGAGTAGAAATAGGAGACTGCAATCAAAGACACTTCCCTCGGAGGCTTACCTGGACTTCTGCTGGAGGATTAAGGTGGCTGGTGGGGGCATTTGGGGGCACCTCTGGCACCTCCAGGCAACTGCTCCCAAGTTGGGGACAGTTAGAGGCAGCAGCACTGGCCGGCAATCCTTTTAAAGGGGCTGCACAGCACACATGCCCATAGCACGCTTGCTTGTTAAGTGAAGCAGAACTTGTTATGTGAAGCGAGAATCTTAGAAATTTTTGCTTGTTATGTGAAACGCTTGTTAAGTGAGGTACCACTATATTGTATTTAATGGGGTCTACTCCCAGGAAAGTGTGTTTGGGAATGCAACCTAAGGAACACAGACACAGAATCCTGAATTTTTAAAAATGATTTTCAACTGCTGTGCTCTGAATTCAGGGTGAACAGATGCACAAACCTCAAAAGGAGGACAAGGTCCTGGATTCCTTTCAGCCTGGCCTTTCCGGCAGACAGTGGCACATTTACTCACAAGTAAAGCCACGATATTGGGCACTTTCACTTTTTCATAGAGCTCAATGCATATTTCTTATTTTTAGTTTTTTGGCCATAGAAGATATTTCAAAACTGATTTTTGCATTGGATTCTGCTCTTCAATATGAATTCAATGATATATGACATGATGGGACACTGCACACCATTGCAAAGTTCCAAAATGAAGTCAAAATGGAGGACTAAGAAGCCCTTTTGGAGGACAACTGGACAGGAGACTAAAAAAGAGGACAAATCTGGAAATTTCCAGTCCTATGGACACCCTGTCCCCCATTGCACATCTGCAGACCTTTGCACTGCAGACCAATGTGCTGCGGCACACAAATATGCTACGGCACACTGGTTGAAGATTGTGATGCCAGAGTGTCCCAAAGCCATCAATAGCCTACTCGGGTAAGTTCTACCATAACAGCCCCAAACACTGGATGTCCAGATGTTTGTGAGCAGAATGAAGACAGATTTGGATCTCCTCTTGTGATTGTTTTGTGTGTCTGTCACTGAAACTTCCCACATATGAAGCTGAGAAGAATCAGGAACTGATGCTTCAAAGATGCCAAGCAATTCAGCTTCACAGTTGTCACAAAGCCAAAGGGAGCTTTAAGGAAGAGAACACCCACTCTTTCCCCCCCCCAACCCGCAAAAAACCCCACTGTTTTCTGGCTGTTTCTTCATGAAACAGACTAAACAATATTCCGCTGTCACAGGGACACCAGAGGAACGCTGCAGGGGGACATGAAAGCTGGGGAGAGAAGACGATCTGTCACAATAAAACTTTTCCATGCGAGAAGAAAAAGGAATGAAGGGCGAAATCCAGAGTAACTATGGGGAGCCCATGCTCTGGTGTAAGAACAATTTACTCTGGACTGCAATATGAATTTCCCATAGGTTTTCACTAGGTGGTGCAGTAACTATAGGTGAATGTAATGTCTCTTACATGCTCATGTAGTTATTCTGGATTTGGCTGGAAGCGTCTCTGGGTGTGCATAGAGGGATCCTTGAACTTTTTCATTTCCAAAGAAACTCCAAGCACAATCCTAACCATGTCTACTGAAAAGTCAGCCCTATTGTATTCAATGGGTCTAAACTCCCAGGAAAGTGTCTTTAGGATTGCAGTCAATGTGTGTGTTTTCCATCTGTCTCCTCTGGTTCTCCTTCCATTCCCTGGACTAGCAAAGGTGTACAAAGAGGGGTTGGAAATGAGGAGGGGAGACAAATGCTGAGCTAGAACTTTGGAGAGTGGCAAGAGAACACCTTAAGGTAAGGGGAAGAAAGTACATCTTAAGGTAAAGGGAAGCAGCAATTTGAATCAGGAAATCTTGGGCCTTGTCTCCAATGTCTGCCAATGGTCTGTGACACTCTATAATTTTCTTCCCACATTTTTTTCCAATAATCTTTCTAAGTTCTTTTTCCTGGAGAAGTAACCATTAGTTCTTTCCACTGCTTTTCCCTGCTAAGAAAAAGCTCCAGCCTCTCATCTTTCTCTCCATGCTTGTTTCATGCGCTATCAGTCTCAGTTCCCTTTTGTTCTGCGCATAACCATTCGTCTGCTGGAGTCCTCCCCCCACCTCCGCACTCCTCCAAGGTCTTTCTCTCCTTAGGGCCCTGCTATTTCTTGATTAAGCACAGCGATAAAAGGAAATGTTCCATGTATTCGAAATGCTGGTCTTGCATCATAACAACACAGAAACAACAAATGGACAGCACCGAAAAATAAAATTTCTGTGTCTAAAATGTGGTAGATCATCTGCTTTGCATGTTTGTGAGTGTGTGTGTGTGAGAGAGAGAGAGAGAGAGAGAGAGAGAGAGGGGGGGGGAGAGAGAGCATATAAACACACACACACACAAATATATACACATACACACACACACACACACACACACACACGGACCAAATGTTATAGCTAAAAAATTACAGTGTGTGTGAGGCCAAAGACATTGGCGCCCAGACGCCAAAGAAGTGCATTTCACCTCTGCCCATAGTCCTGCTCTCCATAAGTTTCAAGGTTCAGGTTTAGTCCATCCTTATATTAAAATAAAGGTGAAGGTCCCTGGCAGATTGCCCTGCCAGTCGTGTCTAGCTGCAGGTTGCCCTGTTGCCTATACAGGCACCAGCCACAGCTGTTGGGTGCAGTGCTCATGCCCAAATCAAAGCCGTGAGCCAGCGCTATCCAAAGACACCTCCGTGGTCATGTGGCCAGCATGATGGCACAGAATTGTTTAGAATCATAGAATCAGAATGAGTTGGAAGGGACCTAGTAGGTCATCTAGTCCAACCCCCTGCCTGCAGCAGGAAATCCCCCTAGAGCAACCCCGACAGGTGCTCGTCGAGCCTCTGCTTGAAGATCCCCAGTGAGGGAGAATCCACCACATCCCCACCTTCCCACTGAGGTGGTACCTATTTATCTACTTGGATTTACATGTTTTCAAAGTGCTAAGCTGGCAGGAGCTGGGCTAAGGACAAGAGCTTACTCCGTCTTGCAGCACCCGGGTCTCGAACCATGACCTGCCAGAACAGGCACGGAGTTTTAACCAGCTGAGCCAATCCATCCTTATATTATTTAACAAATAATAAAATAAATTTTATTGTATATTTATTTATAAATATTTAAATAAATAGTAAATATTTTGAACCCCATTTTAAGTACAATCCTCAACTTCTGCAATAAAGGGTCCGGGCCAATCAAGCGGTTGCGGTATTCATGCTCGCTCAATTGCCATCATTTTCAAAATACAGGTTCCTTCCTCCGTGATACCTGCACTTAAAAGAAAGAGAATCCAAAGCGATGCTACCTTTTTCTCTTGCATCTGTGCATTTTGTTTTCATTTTTTTTTCCAGTATAAAACTGTCCGTATTCAGCTTTCGCACTGCACAAGGTGAGTTTTATGATGGGAAGGAGAGTCCATCACTCATGTGAATCCTACTGATTTTACACCAAAGAATGCATTCCTATAGTGGCGTAGCTATAGGGAACCAAATTTTGCAGGGAGCCTCACCCTTATAGCGACATCACTGATTCCTTATCTTTATTTTGTTTTTCCCCTATTCTTCTGATCACTATGAGTGAATGCTCCAAATCACCCTACCCTCTGAATTCTATAGGGACGTCTGCTGTGTGCACTATTATTGTGGCAAGCATGTGCAATTTCATAAACGATGTTTAGAAAGGAACCATTTTTCCTCCCTCTCTTTTAAATGCCATTAACGCAGCAGGAGAAACTTGTCTTGACCTTACAGCAGGAGATATCTATCACTGGTTCTCGTTCCCTATTGTAAATATGCTTACGTCCATGTAACGGAATCAAATCATATATACTTGCCCCTATTTACTTCCAGGGATGAGGTGGCTCAGGGTGCAATTCTAACCAGTTTCACACGGCATAACCCACCCATCTTCCCGTTCCTGTGGTGAAGTGGGAATCTGGTGCATTTCTATGCACTGGCCTGACAAATGCAAGAGTGGCACGGAAGTGCATTACAGCACTTTTATGATATCCTCAGGCCAGCACAGGACTTATGCCACAATTTATGCCTGCCTAACTGGGGATTAACCACTGCCTAACCACTGCACCCATAGTGGTAAAAGACGCGGTATATGTCAACTTAAATGCAGCCTGGTCAATGGTTCGAAACATGAGCACCACCAAAACCCAAGCACTGTTATTTGCCAGTGACAGTTGGAAAGCATGTAAATAGGTACAACTTTGGTGGGAAGGTAATAGTATTGTGTGTGCCTTTGGTGTTAAGACATGCTGGCCACTTACGTGGAGATATCTTGCATGGAGACAACTTTGGTCTCCTTGTGACGGGAATGTTGGCACATCAAAAGCACTGTGATGGACTTTTTCCTCCAGAACTCTGTAGAATCCTTTTTAAAAAGCATTTATTTGTTTGTTTGCTTGTTCGTTCATTCATTCGTTCATTCATTTAATAAATTTATATCCCGCCTTTCTTGGGCCAAGGCTGACTCAAATAAAATTTGAAGGCCAAACCCATCATAACTTCCTACAGCAAGGAGTTCCACAGATTAATGTCATGCCTGGGAACAAAACATCTTCCTTTGTCTATTCTAAAAGTCTGAACTTTTAGCTGCAGTGAAGCCCATGAGATACCCAACTAGTTTGTGTGTCCCTTTCAAACTCCTTGGGAATTATGCGGTCGCAAAAAAGTAGAAACTGACCCTAAATGTTTGCTTTAGGTGAAATTTGGCGGCAATTATATTTACATCCCACAAATAAGCAAAGACAGTGTGATTTGTTCGCCGGCAGCGACACAATACATAGGTTTCACCTTGCAATTCCCCGCCAGAAGGTCATGAGCACCAACACTGTATTAAATGGTGTCCAGTTAGCGTCCCAATTAAACCAGGGCTAACGTTCGCTTGGAAACACGGCAAGGTTATGGAAGCACATGCCAAAGCTGAGTACAATTTAATATAACCTTGCCCCAGCCTCTTGATTTAATGGGAAGCTTAATTAGAAGCAACCTGTACGTTGGGGCGAAACACTGTCCTTCATGTGTTTGTGCAGGTCGCAGCGTCAATAACGTTGCCGCACACAGAGGCATTATATACAAGACCAAACTCCTCAAGCAGAAAGTGCAATTAGTTTCCCAGATTGCTTGTGTGCAGTGGATGGATTTTCACGTTTGAGTGAATATGTCGCGGACAGAACAAAAGTTTTAACACGTGCGCATTCTGAAAGAACCACAATTAAAATATAATGGTTTTCATATGAGTCTATGCATAGAACATGTTGCTTTGTTGACAGTGTGACCTTGGTTAAACTCACTTAATATTGTTGATAGTGACTGGTAGCAGTTATCCAAGGCTTCATACTGAAGTCTTTCCATCCTTCCAACCGTTGAGTGTCCCAGATTTAATCCCCCAAATCCAGAGTAACTACGGGAGCACGTAAGAGACTTTACATGCACCTGTAGTTTCACCTAGTGAAAACCTATGGGAAATTCATATTGGAATCCAGAGTAAATTGTTCTTACACCAGTGTAAGGACTCCCCACAGTTACTCTGGATTTTTGCCAATTGCCAAGGAGGTGCTCCACCATTGACCAAACTAATTTTATATAGCATTCGTAACAGCTGCTAAAGTTGGAAAAGGTGAGCATGTGTCTGCTTTTTCCAGGACATGTCCTATTTTTCAATCTAGGGTCCTGGAAATTTTTTCCCATTGTCCTCCTTTCCCTTGTGAATAGCATGTAGCCTTCTTGTAATTAATAAATTATATGGAATAGTTTTAAATTTAATTATAAGTGGGAGTAAAATTTCAAGAATATTTGTGGCCTTCGGGCATAGCTGGACTCTAGGCAATGACACAGGGCTATAGGCACTGGACACCAGCAATCACTGGGCACTGGTGAGCAGTGGGCACCTGGCATCCCTACTGAGCACAGAGCATCCTTACCGGGTACAATGAAGCATTGGGAACCACCAGGCACCAGTGGGCAACAGACACCAGTGAGCACCACCAGCCACCAGTAGGTTGTGGGCACCAGGCATCCCTAGTGAGCACCAGGTATCCTTATCAGGCACCACTGCATCCCTAATGGTCACCACCGAACACCCCTTTTCAACCTTTTATGGGTAAAATTTCTAAAAATTTGTTCTGAATGGATGCGCATGTTTTTGAAAGGAACACCCTCCCCAAATTTCATGCTTCTGGGTTCGGTGGTTTTGGCTGGGTGCTGTTGAGTAAGTGAGTGCATAGGTGTGCTGCAGTAACTTGGGGATGGTCACTTAGTGCAATTGGGGGATTTGATCCCCCTTCCTGCAGCACAGTGTGTCTTGTAAAAAAATTGACTACATACCATGACAATTTTAGTGCCACAAAATGATATTCAAAATCACTACCCAAAAGTGTTGTGACCCACATTTTGAAGACCCCTGGTTTAGTCCAGGGCTTGTGCTTTGAGTTTCTTTTTAAGTTTATGGCAAATGAATGGCTCTGATTTCATGCAATATACATCTAACCAGGGGTTAGGATTGATTTAGGATTTTTCTGGGGGTACTCCCCGGTGCTCAATACCGGCACCTTGTTCCACCTGCCCCCCAATTGCTAATTAATAAACTTAGTCAAATGGGGGGTTACCTATGGTCAGTACCAGCACCCTATGGTCAGTACCCCCCTTTCAGGGAAAAAAAAATCACTGCATCTAACCATTTTACGAGTGTGCAGAAAACAGGCCTCCGTCAGCCTTGAAAGACTATGGTATCGTGCTCGGTGCTGCATACGCTGCATGCAAAGGATGAAAGCCTGGGTTGGATTGTTATGGAGGATAGGCTGTTACCCAAGCAGCAAATCCCCCCCTCTCCACGCCACTGAATTAGTCCAATGGAAAGGCAGAGCCAATACGATTGGATCCAGCTGCGTCGCAGAGCTGGGCTAAGGACAGGAGCTCACCCTGTCTTGTGGGGCCGACCCGGGAATCGAACCCTGGCCTGCTGGTTAACAGGCACAGTGTCTTAGCCACTTGCGCCATCCACAGCCCTGCACTCACAACCACACCCACAGTGTGCAGAAAGGTTACATTATCCATACATTATCCATGCATTTTGTAGCATTACAAATGTGAATCTTGTAATACGGAAAGCAGATGTTGGCGGCTGCCACGTCAAACGTCCTACCCCATGTCTGCTTTGAATATGATAGAACTAGTGGACCCAGGTCTTAAAGCAAATGTGGTGAAGCTGATCAAATATGTTTTGATGTTGGAATGAGAGGAAATGGCATTCAATAAATGAGTTTCTTCTGACTCCGGGGGGAACATTGATCTGAATAATGCCAGATTACTTCATCAATTTAAAAATTGCCTTAGGAACTTCAGGAAAGAAATATACAAACATTTATTTATTTACAGCATTTTTTTCATCCATGTAAGGTGTAGCCCTTTTTCCTCGTCCGAGGAAACAGCATCATTTTTTAAAGCTGTACAAATTAGGGAAGTTTCACCTTTGTTGCAAAGGAATCTCAAGACCTCTTGCTTTCCTATAAGGATAAAAATAAATCACGGGTTCAGCAGGATGGTGAACCTATGGCACAAGTGCCAGGGAAGGCAATAAGAACCCTCCCTGCCGGCACGCAGCCATAGCGCTGCCATACAGTCCATCCCAGTGTTGGTGCCCACATTCAGAGCTCAGGGCATGCGCGCTGGGTACTGTCGCGTTCCATTCGGCTATTCTTCGAAGAGGAGCAGCCGCTCCTGCTCCTCTTTTCATCTCCCTATTCTCATCATCCTACTCCTACTAGGTAACTGTCTGGATTTATTGAGTGATTTTATTACAATACTAGCAAAAAGCGTACCCACATTGCGGGAGTAAAATTCTCCCTTATGCCATTCCCCTCATATGCATCAACCCCCCCATGCTCAACTTCCCCATGTGCAACTTCCCCCATGCACATCAACCCCCCATGCGCATCAATCCCCCCATGCGCATCAACCCCCCATGCGCAACTTCCCCCCACGTGCATCAACCCCCATGCACAACTTCTCATGTGCAACCTCCCCATGTGCATCAACCCCTCATGTGCAACTTCCCCCATGCGCATCAACCCCCATGCGCAACTTCCCTCCATGCACAACTTTCCCCCATGCGCAACTTCCCCCATGCGCAACTTCCCCCCATGCGCATCTTCCCCATGCGCATCTTCCCCCATGCACAACTTCCCCATGCGCAACTTTCCCCCATGCTCAACTTTCCCCCATGCACAACTTCTCCTCATGTGCATCTTCCCCAAATGCGCAACTTCCCCCATGCGCAACTTCCCCCAGGCGTAACTTCCCCAGGTGCAACTTCCTCCCATGCGCAACTTCCCCTCATGCGCAACTTCCTCTCATGTGCAACTTCCCCCAAGCGCAACTTCCCCCAAGCGCAACTTCCTCCCATGCGCAACTTTCCCTCATGCGCAACTTTCCCCATGCACATCAACCCCCCCATGCACATCAACCCCCCATGCGCAACTTCCCCCCATGTGCATCAACCCCCATGCACAACTTCTCATGTGCAACCTCCCCCATGTGCATCAACCCCCCATGTGCAACTTCCCCCCATGCGCATCAACCCCCATGCGCAACTTCCCTCCATACGCAACTTCCCTTCATGCACAACTTTCCCCCATGCACAACTTCCCCCATGCACAACTTTCCCTCATGCGCAACTTTCCGCCATGCACAACTTCCCCCATGCACAACTTTTCCCCATGCGCAACTTTTCCCCGTGCGCAACTTCCTCCCATGCGCAACTTTCCCTCATGTGCAACTTTCCCTCATGCGCAACTTTCCCCAATGCGCAACTTCCCCCCATGCGCAATTTCCCCTCATGCGCAACTTCCCCTCATGCGCAACTTCCCCCCACGCGCAACTTCCCCCTATGTGCAACTTCCCCCACGCGCATCTTCCCCCCACGCGTATCTTCCCCAAATGCGCAACTTCCCCCATGCGCAACTTCCCCCATGTGCAACTTCCCCCTGTGCGCAACTTCCCCTCGTGCGTAACTTCCCCCGTGCGCAACTTCCCCTCATGCGCAACTTCCCCATGCGCAACTTCCCTCATTCGCAACTTTCCCTCATGTGCCCATTTTCGCCATGCGTAACCTCCCCATGCGCAACTTTCCCCCATGCGCAACTTTTCCCCATGCACAACTTTTCCCCATGTGCATCTTCCCCCATGCGCAACTTTCCCCATGCTCAACTTCCCCTCATGTGCATCTTCCCCCATGCTCAACTTTCTCCATGCGCAACTTCCCTCCTGCACAACTTTCCTACATGCGCAACTTCCCCTCATGCGCAATTTCCCCTCATGTGCAGCATCCTCGCCAGTGTAACCTCTTCCTCCGAACAACGTCCCCCAGTGCACCAGGCACTGAGCACCAAATGGGCTGATGTTGTTCAGTCTCCCATGTTAAGTGTAGGACAGAAACACGTTGCCCCCTTTTCAGCCCCTGAAGGGTTAATTTCTCCAGATGGTTCTTGGTGGGAGTTCAGGTGACAGAAGGATCCGTCCCAGAATTCCATGCTTCAGGCCCAGCAGTTGGGGTGGAATGTTGCTGAGTCAGCAATTCTCAATGCAAAGTATAGGGAGGAAAATGCGTTGCGCCCCTTTTCACCCCCTTCCGGTTGGAATTTCTGAAAACCGGGTTCTTAGTGCACCCCTCGGTCACGGAAGGAACACCCACCCCAATTTTCACACTTCTAGGCCCAGCGGTTTTGGCAGGGCTATGATGAGTCAGTCAGTGAGTCAGTGAATCAGTGAGTCAGTGAGTGACTTTTCTCTTTTATATATATAGATTTCTAAAAATATTAAAATATTTCTAAATATTTCTAAAAAATATTTCTAATTTTTATTACAATATTTCTATTACAATATTTCTAATATTCCTCCTACAGATTGTCCTGCTCGTTGCGACCAACACTAAGGGCAGTGCTCATCTCCATCACAAGGCTATCGTGCCATTATATCCAATGGAGCTTACTCCCAGGAAAGAGTTTGTGCAGCTGGACTCTGCCTCCAAGCTGCTTCAAAAGGGACATGATCCTATAGAGATCCTACTCAGAATCAAGTCCCACTCCTTTCCTCACTTGGCTAGGCTACAAATGGATGTTTCGCTCTCTGGTCTGGTGCCTCATTCAAAATGCTAGATGCCTTGGAAGCACTGATCAGCTGTTTGGTGGGACAGCTGCAGCCTGCAGGGACCCCCTGGGGAGCGCCCTCCTTCCTGCCTGAGGAATGGGGGTCCCTGAAGGGCCCCTCAAAACTTGCAAAAGGCAGTATTCACTCCATAAGATGCACAAACATTTTTACCCTTTTGAGTAAAAAAGTGCACCTTATTGAGCGAAAAATATGAGAAATACTGATCTATACTTATAATAAAAATACATGTATTTATTCAAATATAATAAGCCATCAAAGATAATGTGCACCTTGATTTTGGATTTTATAACGTGCACCTAAATTTGGCTGAAAAAGGTGAGAGTTTTTTCCCAGTAAATGGGGTATTATCCTGATAATCTAAGGATGTTTCTTCTTTCCTTCTACCCAAAACCACTGCTGCATAGAGCCTATTGCATGATTTTCTTTGGTGTCCATTGCTGTGACTTTTCACATGGGTTCCCCTTCCCAGTCATTGAATTCTTTTGCCCACAACAAAAGCTACCAACTGTGGCACTTGCCATCTCACCCTCTTTCATACCATTCAATTGAAATGTGCATTGAATCTGGATTTGTATCAACCCAATAGACCTCCTTTAGGTGCAAAAATACAGATCTCTTCGAGCGCACCTGACGTCACACTCCACACTACACGTTTTCCCCCTAAAACATGGCAAAGGAAGCTCAAGTACTCTGAATAAACAGTCCTTGGAAGAAATTGGGAGCTTTTTTATTAAAGGTGAAATAGTTCCAAGTCATAGTGCAAAATCCAGAGTAACTACGGGCTGTCCTTGCTCCGGTGTAAGAACAACTTACTCTGAATTCCAATATGAATTTCTCATAGGTTTTCACTAGGTGGTGCAGTAAGTATGGGTGCACGTAAAGTCTCTTTCTTGCTCCCGTGGTTATTCTGGATTTGGGGGATGATGTCCTCATCCTGAGACATAGGGCCAAATCCAGAGTAACTATGGGGAGGCCTTGCTCCAGTGTAAGAACAATTTACTCTGGATTGCAATATGAGTTTCCCATAGGTTTTCACTAGGTGGTGCAGTAACTACAGATGCATGTAATGTCTCTTACGTGCTCCCATAGTTACTCTGGATTGTAGGGATAATTGTTGTCCCCCAAATATTGCTTCTTGTGTCACAATAAGTATCCCAAATAAAAGCAGGCCTCCATCAGTCTTGAAAGACTATGGTATCATACTCAGCGCTGCATACGCTGCATGCAAAGCACGAAAGCCTGGGTTGGATTGTTATGGAGGATAGGCTGTTACCCAAGCAGCAAATCCCCCCTCTCCACGCCACTGAATTAGTCCAATGGAAAGGCAGAGCTGATACGATTGGATCCAGCTGCATCGCAGAGCTGGGCTAAGGACAGGAGCTCACTCTGTCTTGTGGGGCCGACCTGGGTCTTGCTGGTTAACAGGCACAGTGTTTTAACCTCCCGTACATGTGTCACAATAAATAGATATACTTCGCCCTGGGCACAGATGCAGATTGGCATCAAGCACCTCTTCAAAATCTAGAAACTTCTTCAAAATCTAGAAACTTCTTCAAAATCTTTGCTTGTCTTGCAAGACATCACCATTTCACATTCCAGAGCCACACTGGGAAACATGGAGACCTGTTTGTTGTTTGTTTGTTTGAATTTCCTGCAATGAATCAGCTCTGATTGCAGCATATCTAATACTTTCCCCTTCCCTGCACCATTGAATCAAGAGAGGAAACTGAAAATCAGCTGATAAGAAATTGATTCAGAATGTCAGAGAAGATCTTCTGGACTTTAAAACAGGAGGAAAATACAATATATCAAGGATCTGTCTGATCGACATCATGATGGGAACAACGCTTTGGAAAACATCCAAGCGAATAGGAGGACACTTGGCATTGCAGAATGTTCTGTTGGGAGAATTTATTCCAGCTCCGTTTAAGGAGTTGGCATCTGTTAAAAGTCATGAATGCAAAAAACAAACGATCTTATTTCCTTGAGTTATGGAAGGAGCTTAGCATGCTAAGGAGGCATTCGTAGTCTATATATATAAAAGAGAAAAGTCACTGACTCACTGACTCACTAACTCACTGACTGACTCATCAACGCCCTGCCAAAACTGCCAGGCCTAGAAGCATGAAATTTGGGATGGGTGTTGGGCTGTGGGTAGTGCAGGCAGTCAAGACGCTGTGCCTGTTAACCAGCAGGCCAGGGTTCGAGACCCGGGTCGGCCCCACAAGACAGGGTGAGCTCCTGTCCTTAGCCCAGCTCTGCGACGCCAGCTGGATCCAATCGTATGGGCTCTGCCTTTCCATTGGACTAATTCAGTGGCGTGGAGAGGGGGATTTGCTGCTTGGGTAACAGCCTATCCTCCATAACAATCCAACCCAGGCTTTCGTGCTTCGCATGCAGCGTATGCAGCGCTGAGCACGATACCATAGTCTTTCAAGACTGATGGAGGCCTGCTTTTTTTGTTCCTTCCATGACCAAGGGGTGCACTAAGAACCTGTTTTCGGAAATTCCAACGGGAAGGGGTGAAAAGGGCCACAACATGTCTTCCTCCCTATACTTTGCATTGAAGAACCGGTGACTGAGGGATGCTCTGCCCCAACCCCTGGACCTAGAAGCATGAAATTCGGGGAGGGCTTGAGACTCTGGAGCACAGTGCACACACATATTTGGCGTTCCCAGCCCAGAATCCAGCAGGCTTGCCCAGTGCTACGCCTAATGCACATGTGCAACCATCATGAGCGCCCATTCGAGTTCTACAGCCCAGCACCGAGCAGGCTTAGCCGGCACTGGACTGGGGAAGCCTAATGAGCATGCATGACCATCATGGATGTGCAATTGGCTTCCCCCGCCCAGCGCCAGTCAAGCCTGCTCAGTGCTAGGCTGGGGCTGTCCAGGAGTGACATTGAAGCGGGGGTGACGTGCCAGAGGAGGTTTCACACCAGAGGGGTTTTTCAAACCCCTTTGGCACATCACCCCCTCTGACGCATCACCCCGTCCGAACCTCATCAGCTGCACCACCCAAATGTTGCTCCTGCCGTGGACTCAAGGGACGTACACATAATGTGAGGAAGGGCCTCCTTCTGAATCCAGAAGACAAGCATGTTTAATTTTTTTTCCTCTGAGCACTGATCGAGCTGCTCTGCCTGTTCTTCCTGCTACTCTGCGCATAAATTACTCCATCAAAGAGCTGGTGTTTATGCTGGACTCTTTGACATTCCAATCACTTGTACACACCTCTACAGGCCAGTCTGTTCTTTGAAAACTGGATTCCTTACAATTGGGATATTCATGAGCTCTGGGCCATGCAGTATTAGGTGCCACCCACTGACTGGTCTCAACCAACTGAACCACCCTTTTTCTTCCTCTTTTAAACAACAGTTTGGAATCTATGATATTGTTATTAAGACATGCATTGACCTCTTTGAGATAAATCCAATGAGGCATAAAAACAAAACCACAATCTGGAAATCATTCTAAAAAAAGAGTAGATAAATAACTGTTAACCCTTAGAATACCGGGTCAAATTGACCCGGTTGGAAGTTTGTGTTGTGTTTTTACTGGAATTTATTATTATTACTTGACAAGACTTTCTGACTTTTTTACTGCTAATTAGACAGTTACAAATCCAAAAGCATGAAACTTTTGAATTTAGTTTTTCTGTAATTTCCAATTTATGCATTTTATCCCAGGTCGGGCCTATTGGACCCATATTGAGTCGTATGGGTCTAATGGGTCCATTAGACCCGTGAGGTCTTAAGGTGATAAAAAATCTGGGTCTAATGGACCCATACGGTATTAGGTGATAAAAAAATAATCCTAGTATTCTAAGCTAAACTTTTACTAAAAAAAAATCATTATTTCACAATAAAAATAATTATACTAAAACTTGACACAACATTTATTAATTATATGTACCTAAGGGCGCAATCCAGAATAACTACGGGGAGTCCTTCCTCCAACTTAAGAACAATTTACTCTGGATTGCAATATGAATTTCCCATAGGTTTTCACTAGGTGGTGCTGTAACTATGTCGACGTAAATGTCTCTTACGTGCTCCCGTAGTTACTCTGGATTGTAGGGTAACTATAGTACAGGGTTGTACGGGTCTAATGAACCCGTGCAGTCTGATGTAATTAAAAAAAATCCCGGTATTGGATATTCTATGCCCAATGAAATAGCAAGAAAGACCAGATCATAGGATTTAGGATCATGGGGGGGGGGGAGAGAGGGGGGAAATCATGCAAATCACAGAATTGTGCAAAAATTAATTAATTAACAAAATAAAAAATTAAGATTAAGGGCACATTCCCATTTTAAAAGACAGCCAATAGATTTACTACAGTAGATTTACTCCAGTCAGTAGTAAAATTCTCATTTTAAGAGACAGCCAGTTGTAACAACACAACAGATGATAGCTTCCATCTCAGATAGGTAGCACACCTTTGCAAATATCAGGTGTGCTTTAGGCACAAGGGTTTACAACCAGGAAGTCTGGCTTGTGTGTGTGTATTTTTTTTCCCAAGAGTACCATATCAATTTAGATCACCTACAGATTTAGGGTGCAATGAAGACTGACCCGACAGTAAGCCCCATGGAGCACTCAGGACTTCTGAGCAAACATAGGTAGGAACTGGGTTGCATATCAGTTAAGGTTGCAATCCAAAGCTTCATTTGGGGCAGCATAAATCCTGGCACAAGACTGTGCTGGGCGGGGGGTGTAATGAAAGTGCAATAAAGCACAACTCACCCGTTTCCCCATCACTGCGATGGCACAGGGAGGCCGGCACATCTGTGCACTGGCCTAACCCCCCCCCCCCCCCAGGAGTGGCACAGAAGTGCTTTATGGTATTTTTGCTACACCCCCAGGCCAGTTTCAGATTTGTGTCAATCTCACTAGAGATTAGGGTTGTGCTGTGACTTAAGTAAAACCTATCCCAAGATTTGCCTGCCGTATTGAAAGATGTACAATACCCATTTATAAACACAGGCTTTTTATCCTGAATGACTTTCATTTTTTCCTTTACTGTACACTCCAGAATGACATTTTTATGAAGTTCCCCATGCTGTTAATTTTATGATACATGTGTTTCATTAGCCCAACTTGGAAGATATCAACATGATTTTCTGTTGTATGTCATAGACCAAAGCAGTATCTCATGGCACATGTCATTGCACAGATCATTATTTCATGCTGGGATTTTAATTTTTAATTACTCTCTCTCTCTCTCTCGCCCACCAAGCCTATCTATCTATCTATCTATCTATCTATCTATCTATCTATCTATCTATCTATCTATCTATCAAGTGCCTTCCATACTACCTACCTACCTACCTACCTACCTACCTATCTATCTATCTATCTATCTATCTATCTATCTATCTATCTATCTATCTATCTATCTATCTATCTGTCTGTCTGTCTGTCTGTCTGTCTGTCTGTCTATACTACCTTCCATACTACCTACCTACCTACGTACCTATCTATCTATCTATCAATCTATCAATCAATCAATCAAGTGCCTTCCATACTACTTACCTACCTACCCATCTGTCTCTTGCCCACCAAGCCTTCCATCCTATCTACCTACCTGTCTGTCTGTCTAACTGCCTTCCATACTACCTACCTACCTACCTACCTACCTACCTACCTATCTATCTATCTATCTATCTATCTATCTGTCTGTCTGTCTGTCTGTCTGTCTATACTACCTTCCATACTACCTACCTACCTACCTATCTATCTATCAATCAATCAAGTGCCTTCCATACTACCTACCTACCTACCTATCTCTTGCCTACCAAGCCTTCCATCCTATCTACCTGTCTGTCTGTCTGTCTGTCTGTCTGTCTGTCTAACTGCCTTCCATACTACCTACCTACCTACCTACCTACCTACCTATCTATCTATCTATCTATCTATCTATCTATCTATCTATCTATCTATCTATCTATCTATCTATCTACTGAACTAACTAAGGGCAAAATCCAGAGTAACTATGGGAAGTCCTTGCTCCGGAGTAAGAACAACTTACTCTGGATTCCAATATGAATTTCCCATAGGTTTTCACTAGGTGGTGCAGTAACTATAGATGCAGGTAAAGTCTCTTATGTGCTCCTGTAGTTGCTCTGGATTTGGGGGAAACTGTATTTATAATCTCCAGAACACACCTCAGTGTGTCCAGTTGCAGGGAATTTTTTGGGTACCTTAATGTAACTCCAACACCTTTGGCCAACATTTAGTGCAAGAACACACGATAATGTTTATGAATCTTCTGTGGCAAACAAGAGTTCTGTGGCTGGCATTTCAAGGGTGAGATGCCATTCCCTGATCCTTGTTCCATCCTGGTCAATAATGCCAACATTGACTAATAGCTATTCTCTGGGGTATCAATCATGTGGTCTTTCCATATCTGGAGAAACCAGGAACTGCTGTAAACCTGAGACGTTCTACAAACCATTTCCAATGATCTCCTGAGCTGGGAAAATTAGCTTCTGATGATGAGTCAAATGTCTTCAAGAGTTTTTTTAAAAAATTAAACTTTGGAAAGTTCTTCCTATCAATGCAAACCCCCCACTTCATAGATTCAATTCAAGTTTAGCCATGAAAGTAAAACTTGAGTTTTTTTCTAGCCCGTAACATATTGTGCTCCTTCTGTATTATTGACCAAGATGGAAAAGCTATTTTGGCTGGTTCTTTTTGTGATGGGTCCCAAGTGAAGTATTAATTGAGCCCACATGTCCTTGTGCTTATTGAACTTTTTATGAGGGACAGATTGCCCCACCACAGCAACCAGCAAATGGAGCAGCAACAGATGGAAGGCGGTCTGCTATTAATTATATTGACATGTTTGCATCAGTAGTTTTGGCAGTAATTAAGGCCACATTGTCAACATGTGCAGTGGAAACCCTTCTCTTCCAGGGGTCAGTAATTCTACTGAAATATCTCCAGGGGCTCAAACTTCAAAGGTGAACTTGTGGGTCTGTTTTAACAACATTATTTAAGTTATATATTATCATTATATAAGTACATATTATTGTATAAGATGTACATACATATAATATGCACATTATACAAGTACATATTATCGTATAAGATGTACATACATATAATATGCACATTATATAAGTACATATCATTATAGGCAGTGGTGGGCTTCAGGGGGTTCTCACAGGTTCTATAGAACCCTTTGCTAATGAGCGCCTGGTTCTGAGAACTGGTTACTAATGGGACATAGAACCTTTTGTAAATTTAGGTTATTAACCCCCAAATCCAGAGTAACTACAGGAGCACGTATGTGACATAC
Source organism: Cryptoblepharus egeriae (assembly GCA_030015325.1). Lineage (NCBI taxonomy): Eukaryota > Metazoa > Chordata > Lepidosauria > Squamata > Scincidae > Cryptoblepharus > Cryptoblepharus egeriae. The sequence continues at coordinate 5,159,299 of JAREYC010000016.1, forward strand.
CCCCAAATCCACGTTAAGAGACTTAATGTGCACCTGTACTTACTGCACCACCTAGTGAAAACCTATGGACAATTCATATTGGACTCCAGAGTAAATTGTTCTTACACCAGAGCAAGGACTCCCCATAGTTAATCTGGATTATGGGACATAGAACCTGTTGTTAATTGATTTGAATCCCACCACTGATTATAAGTGCATTATGTAAGTATATATATTATTATACATTATATATCACATTATACATTATCATTTTATATATATATATATATATATATATATATATATATATATATATATATATATATATATATATATATATATATATATATATATATATATATAATTCCCTAAAAAGAAAGTCTATCTAGACCATTATTTCAGTATCTTAGGCTGCAATCCTAATCTCCAGTTAGTTTGGCCTAAGTCCCAGTATAAGTCCTGTCCTGACCTAGGGGTGCTATACGATACTTCTGTCCCACTCCTGGGGGGATTATCAGATCTTTCAATATGAAGGGTTTTGTAGGAGGAGTTTCTTTACAGTCAGGGTAGTATAAAAAAAGCAGGCCTCTGTCAGTCTTGGAAGACTATGATATCATGCTCGGCGCTGCATACGCTGCATGCGAAGTACGAAAGCGTGGGTTGGATTGTTATGGAGGATAGGCTGTTCCCCAAGCAGCAAATCCCCCCTCTCCACACCAATGAATTAGTCCAATGGAAAGGCAGAGCCAATACAATTGGATCCAGCTGCGTCGCAGAGCTGGGCTAAGGACAGGAGCTCACCCTGTCTTGTGGGGCCAACCCGGGTCTTGAACCCTGGCCTGCTGGTTAACAGGCACAGCGTCTTAGCCACTCGCACCACCCACAGCGTGGTTTGGGAATTGGACCTGAAGATATGGGTTCAAATCCTACCCTGATACGAAGCATCCTGGGAAGACAAAAGGACGGAAGGAACTATGTACCTTATACATAGCATCCTGCTATCAAAATATGGAAAATAAATTTTAATTCTAAGTTTTTAACATTTCACTGTGTGCATTGCTGTTTGCCATGATTTTCAATGCCTCCAGTTTGTTTCTGGCTTTTCTTCCCTCTCTCTGCATCACTGATGTGCTTGATGTGGTTCAAAAGAATGCATAAGCACATTAGGAAAACATTGCACACCTCTGACCTTGTAGACCAGAAGGCGGCCTTGTTGTGAGTCTGTAAAATGTTCAGAACATTATCATTGCAACTTATCGATTCAATGGTATGAATCATTTGGCAGAAAATCATAAAAAGAAGTATTTATGACCCAGACCATCGTATTAGTATGGTGCACCCTGACTCATCCTGTCTAGGACGAACAATCTAGAACGGGCAGCTCATGATGGTATCATTCTGCCCTTCAACAATACGTACCTCCCATCCCACATGGCTCCCTGTACTAACCCCTGAGAATAAACATTTATAATTTGAGTTTAATTTCATGCCGGAAGATAGGCTGTTGACACACCTTATGCCATACCTAAAAATATCAGCCATACTTCTAATTGCTGCTAGCTCATCACAGTGAAAGTGCAGGCAGCCCTTGGAGACACCATCTGGTGCATCACATATTCTACGCCGCTCCACAAAGACAACCCCAGTGGTCTTCAAACTCTTTCAAGTTGCTTAAGTCGGTCAAGCACATGTAGCATCAAAGATGGCCAAAGTGGAAAATTCATTTAAGACGTCCGAATATCTTCATGCAACGCGCAGTCAACTTGTGGAACTCATTGCCACGAGATTTGATGACTTTTTTGATGCCACAAGTTTTGATGATTTTATGACTTTCAAAGGATGTAAGATAAATTAATCTAGACAGAAACTAGATCTTGTAAGAAACTAGATATCCTTCTCTAAGGGAGAACAAGGGTTGTGGCTATTAGATCACATTAAGGGCACAATTCAGTGTAACTATGGGGAGTCCTTGCTCTGGTGTAATAACAATTTGCACTGGATTGCAATATGAACTTCCCATAGGTTTTCACTAGGAGTTTCACTAGGATCACAACACATACATTGATCCCCATTCCACCACTCCACCATCACAGACCCAGCCATATTTGGTGAACTGGTTAAGAGGACCTTAAGCCAGTGATATGCTCACAGTGGGCTGTATCTGGCTGCTGTGCCAGGGTTAGGAGTCACCAGGAATATAGGATGCTACTGTTACATATCATATACATATTTTATATAAGATTCTTATATATTCTTATATTTATTGTCCTATCTGGCAGGAACTTTCAACTTGGGTGTTTCTATATACAAAATCTCAGTTATATGGTTGGTGTTGATGAATGTAGCCATGTCACCCCAGATCTTATGATGTGTCACATTGGATGCATGTGCCATAGGTTTGCCATCAGAGCTTTTGACTTCTTTTTCATGAAGATAGACCTTTCATATTTACCTATCTACCTATAGTATTTATCTATAGATTTTCATATCTACTCAGACGTAAGCTCGATTGTGTCCAATACACAATACTCACAGGAAAATGTGGTTAGGTTTAAGCTGGTCTTTGACCGTAACAATAAAGATGATGGTGGTGGTTAGGTTTGCAGCCAAAGGCTTTCCTGGGAATAAGACCCATTGAGCATAATGGGGCTTACCTTTGAGTAGACATGGTTAGGACTGTGCTCAAAGTCTGCAGAATCCCAAGAGAGATAAATAAAATTTATTCAGGACTGAATAACTCTATGGTAGAATGGAAAGCAATCAAAGTGTGCATTTAAAAAGTGTACGTGAATTACTGGACCAAATGGATGTATGCACATTTTAATATAAAATTGCATACATGAAAGACTTCAAATAAACAAATAAAATACGTTGATTACTTTTGACGTTTTAAAAATTCAGCTCTTTGAAAATCACAGTATTATAAAAACTGTTAGGTATTCCCGCTGTCGTTCCTCCTCCTTTACAGTTTCGCACCACCATCCATGGTCTCCCATCCCTTTGCCTTGCGAGATGGTCCACTGAACTTTCAAAAATCTATTACTTTTCGTCATTTGCTCTGTATCCTGGATCTAAACACTAAGTGCTTTCTACATTAAAAATCAATTATAGGGTCACCAAAAAATGACATGCCAGGCCATTTAGAAAAATCAATGGTACATATTAAGTCGGAACCCAATTAGTCCATAGAACCCGCTTCATATAAAAAGACCAGGCACCGCATTGATTAATTGACCATTTTTCAAAGCCGGTTGCTGCAAATTAACTTTACAGATCTGCCAAGTTTACTGGAAACAATTCATTTACTAAGCGACAACCATTGTTAACCGGCCCATCATTTAACCTGCCAAACAAACACGCTGGAACCATCCAAACGCCGGTCACACCGGCCAAGGAATGAGATCCACGATGGCCAATTATTTGGAAGTCGAAGCTTCCAAGATCTGCTCAAGCATGCAAACCTTGGCAGGGTTTATCACTGAGCTCTGACATTTCTGCAATGATTTTCTACAACAGCTTTACATTTTTTTTAAATGGCATATTAGATATTATTAGACATACTAGTACAGAGGCAAGATAAAATGAGACTGGAGGGAAAGGAATTATTATTTTTTTAAGGGAAAAGGATGACAATTTGACAGAATGCTTGACATGTGCCAAACATGTCTGAACCATGAATCAAAATAAAAAGAAATCCAACTTTCTCCAGAGTCCACCTTTTTTCTAAAAAATGTGAGTTTTTTCCACCCTAAAACTCAGTATTGTTTCCAGTGTTGGAGTTACAGATTTTTGGGGTGAGATTGATATCGGCTGCAATCCTAAAGACACTTTCCTGGGAGAGGGAGCACAATCCTAAAATGTCTATTGAAAAGAAAGCCACATTGTGTTCTTACTCCCAGGACAGTGTCTTTAGGATTTCAGCCTAAGACTCACTGAACACAATGGGGCTTATTTTTTAGTAGACTTGCGGAGGATTGCATCATAAATTACTTACCCTACAATCCAGAGTAACTACATGAGCATGTAAGAGACATTGGGCGCAATCCAGAGTAACTACGAGGAGTCCTTGCTCCGGTGTAAGAACAATTTGCTCTGGATTGCAATAGGAATTTCCCATAGGTTTTCATTAGCTGGTGCAATGATTACGGGTACACGTAATGTCTCTTACGTGCTCCCGTAGTTATTCTGGATTGTAGGGATTATGTGCACCTGTAGTTACTGCACCACCTAGTTAAAGCCTATAGAAATTCATATTGCAATCCAGAGTAAATTGTTCATACACCAGAGCAAGGACTCCCCATAGTTACTCCAGATTTTGCCCTTATTAAACTTAATTAAAACTATTACATTTATGGCTGCAATCCTAACCACACTTTCCTGGGATTCAGACCCTTTGAACACAATGGGGCTTACTTTTGAGTAGACTTGGTTAGAATTGCAGCCCATGACTGTTATATCTATCTAATATAAACACTTTGACCTGTGTGTACAAGTGTCTGCATTTTCTGACCAGCATTCTGTGTCAATCAGGCAGGCTGAGGAGAGGGAACTGTCAACATTCCAACTGTCAACATTCCAGCTGCCATTGAAAATATGGGAAGTGAGATGCTGGAGAGGGGCACAGATTTTTTTTACAGATGAATATTGTTATACTGTACATCTGCAAACTGTTTACTAGTTTTTAAATAAAGTGAATGGTTATTGAAATAAATTAGTATTTAAATAAAAGAACTGGTTTCACTTTATTTAAATAAAGTAATATTTATATTAAATAAATAAAGATAAAGTATATATATATATATATATATATATATATATATATATATATATATATATATATATATATATATATATATATATATATATATATAAAACTCACTCATCAACACCCAGCCAAAACCACAATGCACCACCTAGTGAAAACCTATATGTGTGAAATTTGGGGAGGATGTTTGTTCCGTGATGGATGCACCCATTTCGTTAGTATTTATATAAAGTGAACCAACCCTCATGATTCACTGCATTTGGTCTGTGCATGTTTTTGGGGTGACATTGATATCGGCTACAATCCTAAAGACTCCTACAATCCTAGGAATCCTGGGAATAAGACTCACTGTACAATCCTACAATCCTGGGAATAAGACTCACTGAAGACAAAGGGGCTTATTTTTAAGTAGACTTGCTGAGGATTGCACCATAAATTACTTATTAAACTTAATTAAAACTATTACATTATGGCTACAATCCTAATCACACTTTCCTGGGAGTAAGTACTATTGAACACAATGGGACATACTTCTGAATAGACATGCTTAGGATTGCACTGTTAGGCTGCAATCCTAACCACACTTTCCTGGGAATAAAACCTGTATGATCTATATTCTGTATGATTTATTCTATATGATCTGGTATGGGAGGAAATCAGCCATTGGTGTGGGCACTGAGTTCTCAGTTGGTGAAACTCGATTGACGTCTCTGGTGTTCATACGCAGGTGTTTTCTGATTCCTCTCCAGCTTGCTTTACAGACTTTTTTTTTTATTGTGCAGTACAGGATTACGGTCTATAAAAGGATTTCATTACAATCGTTCCCATTCTGTACAACTTCCACAAATGGGGGAAGAATGGGCAAAGCTTGTCTGAGAAAAGAAACATCGTTGGAATGACAACTCTCTCGGGTCCTTGGGGGATACGCCACAGAGAGTCTTGCGCATGGAGCTTTGAGCACTCCAAAATCGTGGGACTGAAAAGCAAATGTCACAGAGAGGAAATAGGATAACTGCTGGGTAAATCATCCAGAAAGCCTTTCTAAAGGAAGGACAAGTTTTAAGACTTTCGTAAAATGAATGAATGGTTTCCGACGCCAGTACTAGATTCAATGTGCATAAGGGGATGGTTCTGGCGTCTGGGTCAAGGGATGCATTTCCAGGCAGAGAACTAGCTATGCACAACCGAGAATTTCAAATGCTATAGCCATTCAAAGCATTTGGCCTTATAATAATTTTTTTTAAGAAACAAAGGCTGTAATCCTAAAAGCGCTTTCGTGGGATTTTCCCTACAATCCAGAGTAACTACGGGAGCATGTAAGAAACATTATGTATACCTGTAGTTACTGAACCACCTAGTGAAAACCTATGGGAAATTCATGTTGCAATCCAGAGCAAATAGTTCTTGCACCGGAGAAAGGACTCCCCGTAGTTACTCTAGATTGCGCCCTAAGCCACTGAACTTAATGGAACTTAGTACTGAGTAGACAAGAATAGGATTGCACTAAAGGAAAAAGAGCGAGAACAAAATCAGCTTCATTCTGTCTTGCAAAAAGCACGTTAATCCATGTATCTCACCATCCCCAGAGTATTATAGTCAACCCTGAAATACATATGAAATACATATGAAAAACGTACAAAATACATATGAAAAACCCTGAAATAACCCTGAAATACATATGGTTCTTTCAGAAGATCTTTTATATTTTTAAAAAGGTTATTCTTTTTTAAGTTATAGTTATTCATCTGTTAAAGACCGTCTTGTAGTTACTGTATTTACTCAAATTTAACGCTCACATTTCCAGCCGAATTCAGTCTCCAAAATCAGGGTGTGCATTATATTTGATGTTAATTAGAATTGTTAGAATAATTAGAATCAAATACAGTACAGTGGTGCCTCACATAAAGAGCTTAATTCGTTCCGGAGGCCTGCTCTTTAAGTGAAATGCTGTTTAAGTGAAATGCTCTTTAAGTGAAGCAGATTTCCCCTTGGGAAATAATGGAAACTCAGATGATTGGTTCCACAACCCCAAAAATATTCATATAAAAATGTTAACAGGATGTAAAAATGATGAAAAAACACTGTAATTAAATTCAAAACATGCATTCAGTGTGCATGATCCTATGAAGTCTACTTAGGATGCAATCCTAAAGACAATTTCCTGGGAGTAAGCCCCATTTAACACAATGAAGCTGGTGCACATCGCAGCACCGGCTCACTTTACCCTTCTGCAGACTGCAGCAGAGCTGGGCAAAATGCATTGCAGCCATTGGCTGCAGAAGGGCCTGGGGGGCAGTGCCTGACTGTTCCTGGGCTTGCTTGCCCGGGGAAGCTCAGTCGGGCTCCAGCAAGCATCCTCCACCCTCCCTCCCTGTAGTGCAGTTTAGGATTAGCTGGTCGCTTTGGGGCCGGGTAGGAATTTTTTGGATGTCACCTGATTGGCTTGTGGTGGCATTCTTTTTCGCCTACCCTGAGCTGTACAAGGGGAGAGAGTTAAAACACCTAATTGGCTTTTAAACCCGGTCACTTTGGCAGGAGTTGTGCGGAGTAGGCAGGATAGGCCTCGGTGTGCAGCCTTCGGTAGCAAGGGTTTGGGGGTGAGGAAGCCTCCCTGTGATGCTTGTCCGGCTCCAGGGTTATGGTCTGACGAGCCCCCTTACCTGGATGGGAAACCTAGGCACAGTGTCTGGCCGGATCTCCGGCGGCTGTGCATCCGGCTACCTTGACCTTCGGGTTGGCAAAGACGGGCATCCTTGAACTCTATTCAAGGAAGGCCCTGAGCCAGGCTGGGAACACCCTTAACCACCTTTAACATCTGCATGGGGAACTACGCAAAGAGCCGCATCCCCTTAGACCGCACGGCTATGGTTAGAGCAGTCCCTGTTTATTTAATAATGTTAATAATTAATAAAGTGGCCCTTTAATCCAGCACTTTTGTCCAGCTCTTTATTTGCGTCTGTCTGGGTTAATGGGGTTTACTTCTGGGTAGACATGGTTAGGAGGCTGTAATCAAAGACACTTTCATAGGAGGCTCACATGGGCTGCTGCTGGAGGTTCAAGGTGATTAGTGGGGGCGCTTGGGGGCAGTTAGGGGCAGTTGCGCTGGCCGGCAACCCTTTTAAAGAGCCTCCATGCGGAGCACACATGTCCGTAGCACACTTGCTTGTTAACTGAAGCGGAACTTGTTATGTGAAGCAAGATTTCTTGGAAATTTTTGCTTGTTATGTGAAACGCTTGTTAAGCGAGGCGCTTGTTAAGCAAGGTACCACTGTACTTTGATTATAAGTATAAGTTGCACATTATATTCAAGGGTGCATTATATTTGAGTAAATATGGTATTTAATTATGACCTTCTTTTCTCCTCCTGTCTCTCTTTTGTACGTCTTAAGCCAGAGGTTTTCAAAGTGGGGGTTGGGACCCCCTTGGGAGAATCACCATTTCAGGGATGCCCCGATCAGCTGGGTGCCACCATCTTGGCGCTGCTTGGTGTCACTTGGCGCTGCTATTTTGGAATGGGACACTCAGGTTGCTTTCCTGGGAGTAAGGTTGCAATCCGCACCTAAACCAGCACAACTTCTTAGTCATCCCATTCCCGTTGTGATATGGGGAGGCAAGCACATGTCTATGCAGTGGCCAAACCTTCCCCCAGGAGTGGTGTGCATTAGTTTTATGGCACTTTGGTGACTCCCCCAGGTCAGCTCATGACTTATGCCAGGGCTTAGGCTGGCCTAACTGGAGGCCAGATGAGATGTTAACTCTGCAACATGCAGGCAGCAAAACCCTGGTTTCCACCTGATTGTGGAATCTGAAGTTATAGGAGACAACTTTTTTATTGAATGGAGATAAAAGTCCAGCGACACACATTTGGCACAGAGAACGGAGAGCTGAGCTCATTGCAATTTCCCCCGCAGACTCCTGTATGCCCTGAGTTCAGGTCATGGCTTTGCAGGTGACCTGCTGTGACAATTTTGATAAGTGTCGGCTTGTATCAACTTGTCTGATAGTCCTGCAGGGCAGGTACTGTAATTACCACTGCTTGAAAGCTGCCCTTTCCGCTGATGTCACGCTAGGAAACAGACTCGCCACTGAGTGAGAGGAAATGTGGAAGTTCTTGGAAAAGTTTTTTATATATATACATGTCTACTCAAAAGTAAGCTTCAGTGTGTTCAAAGGGTCTTACTCCCAGGAAAGTGTCTTTAGGATTGCAGCCTTAGAGCACAATCCTAACCATGCCTGAAGCTTAGTTTTGAGTAGACATGATTAGGATTGTGCTCTAAGGCTGCAATCCTAAAGACACTTTCCTGGGAATAAAACCCACTGAACACACTGAAGCTTAGTTATGAGTAGACATGGTTAGGATTGTGGTCTAAGGCTGCAGTCCTAAAGACACTTTCCTGGGAGTAAGACCCTTTGAACACACTGAAGCTTACTTTTGAGTAGACATGGTTAGGATTGTGCTCTAAGGCTACAATCCTAAAGACACTTTCCTGGGAGTAAGACCCACTGAACACAATGGGGCTTACTTTTTGAGTAGATATGGCTAGGATTGTGCACTAAGTCAAAGTTGTGGGATATATTTCCCACATCATACCACAGAGTGGAAGTTTTCCAACATCTCTTTTGGGACTGGCGTGTGTGTGGAGGTGTCAATGCTCACCACAGCCATGCGTCATATGTGCAGAATTGGTTTTCTCATCCACCTTTGACTCTGGCTCGAAAGGGAATTGCTTCCTGGGGCAGGGCCACGAATGCACATATGTTGCCAGTGCTGTGATGATGTGTTGAGGGTGATGTGATGATGCAGATGATGCATCACTTGGCCCTACATGCCCCCCCTCCCCAGCTATGCCACTGCATGGATTGAGCCAGAGATTCCTGACACAGGCATGTGACAACACAGAGCATCTTTCTCTGTAAGAGTTTTTACAAAACAAACCCCGGTGTGTATTGCATTTGCAAAGGAGAATTTTCTGAAACCGTCAGTTGCAGTGGTACTGATGGCGTCCTCTGGGCCTCCTGCTAAAAGATGCAAGCTCAGCTAAGTAAAGAATATACATTGTGACTGCTTCTTGTCCTCATGAGAACCTATCACAAAGTGTCCTTGATGCATGACAATTCCCAAATATTATGTCGGAATACCTCAAAGAAATTTGGGGGAAATGCTCATTCAAATACCACTTTGCTCATTCAAAACCAAGTGTCCTGATCCGCTTAAGTACCTTGATCAGGGCTTCTCAAACTATGGATCAGGACCCACGAGATCGCTCAAGACCTATTTTCTGAAGGGCCTTGCACAGCCTCCAACAAGGCCTTTAAAATGTTGTACAGGGGTATAAATTAGGATGTATGTGTTATGAGATGGTATGGGATATGGGGGTGTTTTAAATTGTTGTACCCCCAGGTGCTCAGGGTGACCAGATGCCTGAACCTAAAAAAGGAGGACAAGATCTTAGATTCCTCTCAGCCTGGCCTTTCCAGCAGACAATGGCACATTTGCCTACCCATGAGTAAAGCCACAATATTGGGCACTTTCCCATGGAGCTTAAGGCATATTTTAGATTTTTTTATTTTTGGCCATAACTTTTAATAGGAAGGAGATACTTTAAAACCTATTTCTGCATTGGATTCTGCTCTTTAATATGAATCCAATGACATATGACTTAATGGGGTACTGTACACCATTGCAAAATTCCAAAATGAAGCCCTTTTGGAGGACACCTGGATAAAAAGAGGACAAATCCAGTATTATGGTCACCTCACAGGTGCTAGACACCTTAGCTACATCACTGGTACAAACTAAAGTTACCAAAAAATGCATGTTTTTCAGGGTTGTAGCCTTCGTCGCTCGAAGGTGGCCTCCAGCAGTGGATGGTGTCATCAAAACCTGCAAATCAAAATGAAAATGAAATCTTGAACGAGCCATGTATCAATCATGGCTGCAATCCTAATGACATTTTGCTGGGCGTAAGAGTCATTGAATGCAGTGGGGCTTACTTTTGAGTAGATATGGTTAGGATTGTGCTCAATATCTGGGACTCCAACATCTGTTGTTCACCTAACATGAAAATTGGGCTAGCTTTGGAGTGGGTGGAATCCAAAGTAGGGCTTAATTAAGTGCAATTTGGAGTTTTGCTCAGAGACATTCAACAGCCAAACGAACACGGGGTATTTTTAGTAACCAGAAAAACTTCATCTTCATCTTTATAGACGATGGCAAAGGCCAGGCTCAGAATATATTTCCAAAGCTTTTTATACTCATCTGCTTTCCATTTATGTTTGGCAAGAACTAGCATCCTTCTAACCTCCTCCTTCCATTCTATGTTCTTGGTTATTGACTGGAAATTTAAGAAATCCCTCCTCCGTCTTCCTCAAAAGATATCAAAATTAACATCAAAATCAGTTATCAAAATTGGATCATCAAAATTATTTGTCATTTCGCTGGAATGACAAATTCCGTCTGTCATTCCTACAGAAGGGGTCCTCAAAGTGGGTGTCGGGATAAACCCCCCCCCCGTGGTTTGTAACTTCATTTCAGGGGGGTCATAAAAAGCTGGACACCACCAGCTGCTGCCCATCGGTGCCCGCCATTGCTCACTGTTGCTTGCCAGTGCCGGGTGTCCACTGGAACCCAAAAATATTCTTTAAATTTTACTCCCACAATGATGGCTAAGGGCACAATCCAGAGTAACTACGGGAGCATGTAAGAGACATTAGGTGCACCTGTAGTTACTGCACCACCTTGTGAAACCTATGGGAAATTCATATTGCTATCCAGAGTAACTTGTTCTTACTCCAGAGCAAGGACTCCCCGTAGTTACTCTGGATTTCACCCTAAGTTCAGCTAGATAGTTTATAAATTTGCTAGTGAGGCAACTCTGACATCATTCTCTGGTGATGGGAAGAAAGACCTCTACCTGGAACTCCAGAACCCAATTGATGGCCAGTTTAATCTAGATCAGTGGTTCTCAATCCTCCTAATGCCGTGACCCCCTTATAAGTTCCTCATGTTGTGGGGACCCCCAACCATAAAATTATTTTCGTTGCTACTTTATAACTGTAATTTTGCTACTGTTATGAATCATAACGTAAATATCCGATATGCAGGATGTATTTTCATTGTTACAAATAAAATGTGTGTTCTATGCACACATTGAACACAATGGGATTTATTTCAGAGTAGGCATGCATAGGACTAGGCCCTGAGGCTGCAATCCTATCCACATTTACATGGGAGTAAAGGTCCCCCTGACTATAATGGGATTTATTTCAGAGTAGGCATGCATAGGATTGGGCCCTGAGGCTGTCAGTCAGCCCCAGTGCATGCGCAGCTACAGCCAGAGGTCTGGCAAGCCTGACCTAGGTGACCCCCCAAAGGGGTCCCGACCCCCACTTTGAGAAACACTGATCTAGATGGACCAAAGGACTAATGAAGGGGAAGACAGCGCTATACATCCCACTCCATTAACACATCACTGTAGAAAAATATGAAAATAGTCAATCTGGGCTGGATGGTATTAGATCCCGTTATGCAATCATGATATTTAAGTAACACTTGATAATTCATCTCGAAGGACATCCAGGCGTAGATTTGTACAGGCAGTAAGCTCTTGTGTGAATTAATAATCAAAGCAAAGCTTTCAGGTATTAATTTCATTGAATATTCTGCACATTGTGTATTCAATGTCTCTCTGTTAAATGGAAACATGGATTTGCTGGAGCCGAGAACCTCCAAAAATATCACATTTGACTCATACCAAGTAAAGCTGACAATATTACCGGAGGGTAAGTTGCCATTTTATTCAATTAAAGCTTTTTGCATAGTGTCCGCATTGTGACATTTGTTTAGGATCATGCCGAGTAGGGAACACGGAAGGGAGGGGGCGTTGGGCACATGCAAAACAAAAGCAACGATGCAAAGGAATATATCTCCTTTGTGTCGCGTTGACGTCACGTTAATGGTTGTTGTTAAGAGATGCGCACTGCAGCATCATCACGCAGCGGAGAATGCATAATGCTGGTGTGACCTTTTTGGAGAGGAAGGTCTTTTATGATTGTGGAAACCAGGGTTTCAGTTTTCCCACCCCAGTGGTAATCCCATGTATTTTCAGCTATTCTGGAGTGACCATTAACTATTGGTGACCATTGACTATTCCAGCTGTTCTGGAGTGACCATTGACCATTGCATTATTTTCAAGAATGCAAGGAGATTCAGGGGCACAGGATAGAGACAGGACATCCAAGTCTATGGTGCCATCCAAGTTTGATGAGAATCAAATACTTATAAAGAAAATTGAAGCACCAGAAGAACAACAAATAAATAAAGATAAGTTGCCACATCTTTGTGAAGAATTGGAGGAAGAAGAGAAGAAAGAAGAAAGAAGGAAAAAGAAAGAAGGGAAAAGAAATCAAAAAACAATAACAATAACAATATAAAAAAGTAAATGCCAAGAAGGAGAAGCTAAGAAATTTAGGCAAGAATCCAGAGTAACTATGGGACCATTTACACTGAGGTAGTTACAATGTGCCACCTATGGGAAATGCATAGTGCAATCCAGAGTAAGTGCCTCTTACATCTTCCTTCCAGAGGTTAGAGTAACTATATCAAAGATTAGAGGAAGTCGATAAATAAATGATTGCCTAAAGTTTATCCTTAATCAAGTTAATGTTGATAGAAATAAGCTCAAGATAAATGAAGTGGGATGGAAGAGTTAAAATCTATTAATGAAAAGACAGAAGTACATATGGACAAGTGTACCAAAAAGATTAAGAAAAACCTATGGGAAATTCATATTTTATTTATCTATATCTCTATTTATTTGCTTGTTTGTTTATTAAAAAATTATATCCCACCTTTCTCGGGCAAATTAGCCCGACTCAAGGTGGCTGACATAAAACGTAATTAAAAACATAAATAGAACAATTTGATAAAAAAACAATTAAAACATACAAGCTAAAAAACATATAGATTAAAAACGATAAAAACAATAACACAAGAGCCCCCCCAACCTCTGCCCCCTTAGAAAGCTTTTTTAAAATAAAAGGTTTTAAGGCTCTGCCTGAAGCTCTGTATCGAGGGAGCTTTCCTAAGTTCTAAGGGGAGGGAGTTCCAAAGCTGGGGTGCCACCACCGAGAAGGCCCTATCTCTGGCCGCCACACCTCTCACATCTCTTAGTGGCGGCACAGTCAGTAGGGCCCCCTCAGATGACCTTAGGTGACGGGTCAGCTTGTACAGAAGAAGGCAGTCCTTCAGGTACCCTGCACCCAAGCCATTTAGGGCTTTAAAGGTGAGGACCAGCATTTTGAATTCAGCCCAGAAACGAATGGGCAGCCAGTGTAGTTGCTGAAGCAATGGCCCGACAGAGTCGAACCAGCGAGCCCCAGCAACCACATGGGCCGCCGCAATCCACACGGGCCGACTGTCTTGCAATCCAGAGCAAATTGTTCTAACAACCAAGCAAGGACTCCCCATAGTTCCTCTGGATTGCACCCGATGGTGCCCATGGTGTGGTTAAGGAGCAATAAGGGAGCCTTATTATCACCTGATGGAGAGAATGTGACCAGTTTGTCCATGCTCCACCAGCCCCCGCAGACACTGGGGTACAGTCCAGTCTGAGGACAGACAGATGGCCCTCCTCTAGGGTTGCCATATTCTCTTCCACAAAACCAGGCCAGGATCCCCTGTCAAACTTTCCCGTATGCAACCCCAAATGCATAGTGGGACAGTCCCGATTTTCCGGGACATATGGCAACCCTGCACTCCTTCACAGGCCATGTCATGCATGGTCCTCTCAACTTATGGATTTATGCATGAAAATGTTTAATGCAACAGAGTATTATCAGCTCCACGTAAAGAGAAGCGGTTCTCTTGGCCTCCTTGCTCTTCACATTCACAATGTGACAGCACACAAAAAATGAATGCACAAGATATTCTTGACTTCTTGCATTTCATTCAAGGGCAAAGACAGATCTCATCTGGTATGTCGCTGCCAGCTATAGCAGGCGCTTCAGTGAAACTCAGCGGTCAGTACGGCTGCCGGCACAATACTTTCCACACATATTGGAGATCAAAAAGTTTGCACTCCTTGCGTGCCAATGTCTTGGTGTGAGATTTCTATTGGGATTAACAACACTCCTGAATCAAAAATGCAGAGAGGGAAAAGGTGCCTTACTATTCATGTGCTTTGAACATAACCACAGGAAGGACTTTGTGATAACCAAAAATCTGTCCATTGCAGTCTTTGAGCAGGAGGCTGACAATAAAACCTTTGTGCCAAGTGTACTATCGGTGTACTCAAGTGTACCTTCCGACAGCGCCATAAAACAGCTGCTTGTTCAACTTTAGAATTAAGTTTATAGATACCAGGTGAGCTCATCTTTCAGGAACTTGTTGGACATCAGAGATAAATTTTTATTTTATTTTATTTGGAGACGGGGTTTTGATTCCTGCTATATTTGACCAGTGTCACTCAAGTGGGTCACATATTTGTCATCATCATTCCTCATTTTTATTTTGCTTTTCAACACAAACGGTCTGCATTGCTTAAAGGTAGAGGCACTCTGTCCTCAATTCTGTATGTCACCCTGAGTAATCAATCAATCAATCAATCAATCAACCAATTGATTGAGGCACTCTGTCCTCCATACTGTAAGTCACCCTGAGTAATCAATCAATCAATTGATTGAGGCACTCTCTCCTCCATTCCGTATGTCACCCTGAGTAATCAATCAATCAACCAATTGATTGAGGCACTCTGTCCTCCATTCCGTATGTCACCCTGAGTAACCAATAAATCAACTGATTGATTGAGGCACTCTGTCCGCCATTCTTATGTCATCCTGAGTAATCAATCAATCAATTGACTGAAGCACTCTGTCCTCCATTCTGTATGTCACCCTGAGGAATCAATCAATCGATCAATTGATTGATTGAGGCACTCTATCCTCCATTCTGTATGTCACCCTGAGGAATCAATCAATCGATCGATTGATAGATTGATTGAGGCACTCTATCCTCCATTCTGTATGTCATCCTGAGTAATCAATCAACCAATTGATTGAGGCACTCTGTCCTCCATTCCATATGTCACCCTGAGTAACCAATAAATCAATCAATTGATTGAGGCACTCTGTCCTCCATTCCTATGTCATCCTGAGTAATCAATCAATCAATTGACTGAAGCACTCTGTCCTCCATTCTGTATGTCACCCTGTGGAATCAATCAATCGATCAATTGATTGAGGCACTCTATCCTCCATTCTGTATGTCACCCTGAGTAATCAATCAACCAATTGATTGAGGCACTCTGTCCTCACCCTGACTAATCAATCAATCAATCAATCTATCTATCTATCTATCTATCTATCTATCTATCTATCTATCTATCTATCTATCTATCTATCTATCTCTCAGAAACACTTATCTAGTTTATTTTCACATGCCTGGCTATTTTCATATGGCTGTAATCCTAAACACACTTTCCTGTGAGTAAGCCCCATTTACTTCTGAGTGGACAGGGCTAGGATTTCACCCTTTGCCTGTGTCTGCAATGTTAGGCAATGAATGCTCCTTGCACAAATTTATGCAATTTCTGGAAATTTATGCAGGTTCCATATGTCAGCATCATTCTGCAACTAGGACATGATCATCCACAGACGATCTTCTCTACTTCTCTCGGCTAGAATATTGATCTCTTAATAGACGTATTCATGTGGTCGAGATGTTCATCTACCACAGAGGTGTGGTATCAAATATAAGGCTTGCAACGCGAGCGCGACACCAGAAGCAATTTCTCTGGTCCTGTTATAATTGGGCTCTCACAGCAGGATAATTGGGCTGTCGCATAGATTGGAACCATGAACAAGATTTGCACATTTTCTGTTCCATCATGTGCAGCTAATGAGTTTCTTGCTGCTTATTTCTGGCCATCGTTTGCTTCGTGATGTCACGTCCTGATTAATGATGTCAGCCGACAAGCGCATGGTTTCAGCTCATATAGGAGAAGATCTCACCCAGCAAAATACTTTGATGAATATACACTCTTGCACAATACAGTGGTGCCTCACATAAAGAGCTTAATTCGTTCCAGAGGCATGCTCTTTAAGTGAAACGCTCCTTAAGTGAAGCAAATTTTCACATAGGAAATAACGGAAACTCAGACAACTGGTTCCACAACCCCCAAAATATTCAGATAAAAATATTAACTGGATGTAAAAATGATGACAAAACACTGGGATTGAATTCAAAACATGCATTCAATGTGCATGATCCTATGAAGTCTACTTAGGATGCAATCCTAAAGACAATTTCCTAGGAGTAAGCCCCATTGAACACAATGGGACTTACTTCTGGGTAGACATGGTTAGGAGGTTGTGATCAAAAACACTTTCCTGGGAGGATTCCCTGAGCTGCTGCTGAGGATTCAAGATGGTTGGTGGGGACACTGGGGGAAGTTAGGGGCATCTGCCTCTGGCACCCCCAGGCAACTGCCCCAAATTTGGGGGCAGTTAGAGGCAGTATTGCTGGCAGGCAGCTCTTTTAATTAAAGAGCTTCCATGCGG
Organism: Cryptoblepharus egeriae; assembly: GCA_030015325.1. Lineage (NCBI taxonomy): Eukaryota > Metazoa > Chordata > Lepidosauria > Squamata > Scincidae > Cryptoblepharus > Cryptoblepharus egeriae. The sequence goes on from JAREYC010000016.1 coordinate 5,176,601, forward strand.
AGCATCAAGGCTGCATAGCATGTGTGCCCGTAGCGCGCTTGCTTGTTAAGTGAAGCAGAACTTGTTATGTGAAGCGGGATTCCCTGTTATGGAATTGCGTGTAAAACACTTGTTATGTGAGGCATTTGTTATGACAGGTACCACAACAATTCTGTTGCGGGTCACGTTGAATGGAAAGAAGGAACGAAGGACCCCAGACAATCATTGCTGTAATTCTGAACCAGTTAGGAATTTGTTTTCTTTATCGTGAGGCTACTTAGTTTCAATAAAATCCAATTCCACTGAGTTGTACCGGAAATTGTGCACATGTGTTTTTACTCTAAAATTGGATCCGTTGCCTGTGTTGGATTTGATTTAAGGGAAAACAAGATTAGGCCTGTTAGCTGCATGTGATGAACACAAACTGATGGTTCAATGGGAGTTGCGCACCATGCGCTTGGTTGGTTTAAAAATCAAATGACGTTTCCTAAGGACTTTAACATGTGGAATCTGGTTGCAACAGTTCTGGGGTTCATACAGGGTGACCAGATGCCCAAACCTCAAAAGGAGGACAAGGTCTTGGATTCCTGGCCTTTCCAGTGGACAGTGGCACATTTGCCTACTCAAGAGTAAAGCCGAGGTAGTGGGCACTTTCACTTTCCCATAGAGCTCAAGGCATAGTTTTGATTTTTAGTTTTTTGGCCGTAACTTTTGATAGGAAGGAAATATTTCAAAACCGATTTTTGCATTGGATTCTGCTCTTCAATACGAATCCAGCGACATATGACACGATGGGGTATTGCACACCATTGCAAAGTTCCAAAATGAAGCCAGAACGGAGGACAATGAAGCCCTTTTGGAGGACACCCGGCTAGGAGACTACAAAATTTCCCATCATATGACCAACCTGAGTTCATATTGCTTTGTAAATAATAAAATAAAAATAAAAATAATAGTTGCTGTTGAGTATACGCATAGCCCAGTAAGCAAAATCTCTTTTCCACCCCAGAGGAGGTCAGGTTTAAAGCCCAGCTTCATAACAAGATGCAGCAAGAGTCCTACTTCATGTTGCTGACGTTGATATATAGCATGGCTTTGGGCAGACTCTTTGGGTTTTCAGTGTCAACCTCAATTGCTGTCCTTGACAAACTGTTTTTTGGGGGCTTTTTTTGGTTGCTTAAAAATTAACTCCTTCCATCCAATAGTGCTTCACATACCAAAGGTTGAGAAGATTGAATGGCTGCTGTTGTGTTGCACAGTGTGAATGTGCAAATATTTACTTAAGTATTAAGCATATATTTTTCCCAGGAAAATAGTCCAGTCCAATTATACAAAAATATAATAGTCCGAGCTAAAATTATAGTTTATCAAAGATAACCATTGTGTTTATATAACAAAAAACTGCAGAATATAATATAATATAATACAAATATAATACAAATATATAGGATTCATATACTGTTTTTATATATAGGATTCACATACATTCATTTATATATAGGATTTTATATATAGGATTCATATATAGGATTCATATCCTATATATTTTATATATAGGATTCATATAGGATTCATATACTGTGTTTATATAACAAAAAACTGCAGAATATAATCTATATCTATATAAAGAGAAAAGTCACTGACTGACTGACTGACTGACTGACTGACTGACTCATCACCGCCCTACCAAAACCGCTGGGCCTAGAAGCGTGAAAATTGGGGTGGGTGTTCTTTCCGTGACGGAGGGGTGCACTAAGAACCAGTTTTCGGAAATTCCAACGGGAAGGGGGTGAAAAGGGGCGCAACGCGTTTTCCTCCCTATACTTTGCATTGAGAATTGCTGACTCAGCAACATTCCGCCCCAACTGCTGGGCCTGAAGCATGGAATTCTGGGAGTTCCTTCTGTCACCTGAACACCCACCAAGAACCATCTGGAGAAATTAACCCTTCAGGGGCTGAAAAGGGGGCAACGTGTTTCTGTCCTACACTTAACATGGGAGACTGAACAACATCCAGCCAGTTTGGTGCTCAGACCCTGGTGCACTGGGGGATGTTGTTCGGAGGGAGGGGTTGCAATGTGGAGAATGCTGTGCATGGGGGGTTGGTGCGCATGTAGGAAAGGTGTGCATGGGGGAAGTTGTGCATGGGGGAAGTTGCGCATGGGGGAAATTGTGCATGGGGGAAGTTGCGCATGGGGGTAGATGCGCATGGGGAAAGTTGCGCATGGGGGGTTGATGCTCCTTTGGTTAAGTTGTGCATGGGGTTGATGTGCATGGGGGAAGTTGCTCATGGGGGGTTGATGCACATGGGGAAGTTGCACATGGAGGACTGATGCGCATGGGGGAAGTTGGACATTGGGGGTTGATGCGCATGGGGAAGTTGCGTATGGGGGAAGTTGCACATGGGGGTTGATGCGCATGGGGGAAGTTGCGCATGGGTGTTGATGCACATGGAGGGCTGATGCGCATGGAGGGCTGATGCACATGGGGGAAGTTGCACATGGGGGGAAGTTACGCATGGGGGAAGTTGCGCGTGCGGGGAAGTTGCACATGAGTTGATGCACATGGGGAAGTTGCTCATGGGGGAAGTTGCTCATGGGGTTGATGCTCATGGGGAAGTTGCGCATGGGAGGTTGATGCGCATGGGGGGAAGTTGTGCATGAGGGGAAGTTGCGCATGGTGGGTTGATGTGCATGGGGGGAAGTTGCGCATGAGAAGTTGCGCATGGGGAGAAGTTACACTGTGGGGGGATGGCATATAGGGAAATGTTACTCCCGCAATGCGGGTATGCTTTTCACTAGTATAATATAATAATATAATATAGTATAATATAATACGAATATATAGGATTCATATACTGTATTTACTTCAATCTAATGCTCACCTTTTCAGCCGAATTCAGTCTCCAAAATCTGGATGCACGTTAGATACGATGGTTAATTAGATTTGAATAAATAAGGTATTATCATTGTACATGTAGGGTGCGCATTAGATTTGATGGTACATTAGATAGTGATATTATATAGTTGGCTTTGTTTGCACAGTGATGGGAGTTTCTGAAGGCTAAACTAGCTCTTGATCTGTCATAACCTTTTCTTTACAGCACTCAGCTCCATTATGACTCCTTCCAGGAAACCATTGGAGGAGCAATTTCATAGTGCACCATCAAATATTTTTCCTAGAATCCCACACTAGGTTTGCTCAGCCTGCTTCCCGATAACCAATGACTTTTCTCATGCGCACTCAAAAGGCATTGACTTGGCCTGATGCAGTGGTGACCTGCAAAGTCATTAGCTTCCCATGCTCTCATTCATGCACTTTCATGCACTTTCTTGTGCAACGGAGCACATTGCAGAGACATGTCCTCCCGCATATGTTCCCTTCCATAGGTGTCATTTGTGACTAATTTGCTGTGGTCATCAGCCGTGACCATCTGCTCCTCTCCAGTAGTAAAGCAGGTGGTGCACGAAGAGGTGAGTGCGGCTGTTAACGGCTGTGGAAGGAAAACAGAAGACTTTGTGATATGCTGAAGTTTTAATCAGGACTTGTTTGGAAAACAAGTTGTTTTTATTATTATTATTATTATTATTATTATTATTATTATTATTATTATTATTATTATTATTATTATTACTGATTATTACTATTAATTATGGTTCTCATGCACAGTCCACCCAATATCAGTGGCTGTATTTAGCCTTTTGAATATTGACCACAAGGCTATTTTATTAAAGTTCTGACCTTGTTATACACTGATTTGTTATACACAGATTTGACTCAACATGAACATGAAAACTGCTTTTCTACCGTTGTAGAGAGACAGTCGTGCAAGAAATCATTCAATTCAGCCAGGCAAAGGCAGGGCGACTTTGCATTTCTAATTGCTGACTGCCTTTCTACAACAGTAAGAAAAGCTGTTTAAAACCATTTTAAAGGAACACTAATAATGTAGTACATCTGGTATCATCAGGGAGTCCCAGAATCAAAACCCTGCAGATATTGAGGCATGGCCTTATTCCATTAACAATAAGCAACCTGAAACAACGATCAAGCAATGACAACAAGCATCTATCTATCTATCTATCTATCTATCTATCTATCTATCTATCTATCTATCTATCTATCTATCTATCTATCTATCTATCTAAAACATTTATATATCTTCGTTTCCCATGCTAAAGGACCATGTTTATTTATTTATTTAAGGAATTTATACTCTGCCTTCCCCATGCCAAGGCAAACGCCATTAGCTTATAAAGTGTCCCCTTCTGCTCTCCTCATAACAACCCTGCAAGGTAGGTGAGATTGAGAATGACTGGCCCAAGGTCACTCAAGAACTTCATGACCAAAACCTGGATCTTCCAAATCTCAGTCCAACTCCCTAACCAACACACCACCTGGCTCAACACCATCCTTATTTCAACGTTATTACGAGCAGAATCCTAACCATATCCACTCAAAAGTAAGCTCCATTGTGTTCAGTGGGTCTTCCTCCCAGGAAAGTGTCTGTAGGATTGCAGCCTTCATCGTATTTCATAACACCTTGGTTATATTCTGCAATTTGGGATCTAGCCAAGATCTTTGGAACCACAGAGTATTTACCCCAGGAGTCTTGCTGTTCCAAGCAAAGCTGTTTTCTGGTTATGGTATTGCAATATAAAACTCCCTGTGGGCTCATTCCAGGCCATGTGCAGGATAAAAATCCCAATACAGAAGAGGAATACAGTTGCCTGACTTTGCAAGGCTTGCCACTACACCTGTGGTTGGTACAGAGCATTCCATCAATATCCATTTTTTTGCAGGGAAATAAGAGATCAGGTCATGAAAAATACATGGGGATGAAGGTGAAAGCAGGGAACAGATGTAAAACATGCCACATTGGCTGTTTTGAAAGCTGTGGGTGCATGTGGAGAATGAAAACATCCTCTCCCCTTTTTGGGGAGGGGGGGTTTCCAGGCAGTGGGAAAGCCATTAGACAGCAGACGGGCTAATAGGATGAATCAGCCCTAAAAACCTCCCGCATGTTGATTCCTTCCAGAGTTTTAAGCAATTTGAAATGCTGCCCCAGCAACTTGGCTGCAAGCATTTAATTTTAGATAAAAACACATGCATGTAAACATCCGGTGAACGGATGTCAACTTGAAAATTGCATCCCATATTTAAAAAAACCAACCTTGCAAACTTAATGAGTGGCTGCTCCTGGATTCTTGCAACAACAGACACAAATCTCTAATTCTTTGCCTATGGCTGCAATCCTAAAGTCACTGTCCTGGGAGTAAGACCCATTGAACACAATGGGGTATATTTTTGAGTAGACATGGTTAGGATGGAGCTCTTTTGGAATTCTGTACCCCCCAACCAGGAACGGCACAGAAGTACATTCTGGGATTTTTGCAACACCCCCATAAAAGTTGTGCTGGGACTTATGCCAGCCTAATAGGGCAAAATCCAGAGTAACGACAGGGAGTCTTTGCTCCAATGTAAGAACAATTTACTCTGGATTGCATTATGAATTTCCCATAGGTTTTCACTATGTGGTGCAGTAACTACGGGTGCACGTAATATCTCTTACATGCTCACATAGTTACTCTGGATTTGGCTGTAACTGGGGTTGGGTTTACACTGTCAAGGAGCCACATTTGGAAAAGGTCAAAAATACATAGATCTAGAGCAGTGATTTTCAGCCAGTGTGCCATGGCACACTGGTGTGCCACGGATAGTCCTCAGGTGTGCCGTGGGAATTATTTGGGGTGGGTCATTAATTTAATAGGAAAATTGGAGGATTTGAGCTGCCTGATGTGCCTTGTCAATGGTAAAAACAACTGTTGGTGTGGCTTGACAATTTCAGTGCCTTGTTAGTGTGTCATGAGATGAAAAAGATTTAAAATCACTGAACTAGATATTGAAAATATTGTTCCTTTGGGGAAAAAAACAAGAAACATCTCTATTGCCATTGATGGATTAAGCACAATCCCCAAAGAGTTGAACAGTTGCAACAATCAGCACTAATAGGACCATCAAACATTATATGGTGTTATCTTACCAGTTCTTACTCTTCTGTAGTGAGCATGTAATATTCAGGTCTTGTGGGCTGCGATACCATTGGTAATTATTTTAATTCCACAGCTCATCTGACCTGATGATCAGCAGAACCTAATACAGTGATGCCTCATCGTTCTGGTGGCATGTTTGTTACGTGAAATGTTCTTTACCTGAAGCGGATTTTCCTATAGGAAATAATGGAAACTCAGATGATTGGTTCCACAACCCCAAAAATATTCATATAAAAATATTAACTGGATGTAAGGATGATGACAAAACACTGGGATTGAATTCAAAACATGCATTCAATGTTTATGATCTTGTGAAGTCTACTTAGGCTGCAGTCCTAAAGACACTTTCCTGGGAGTAAGACCCATTGAACACAATGGGGCTTACTTCTGGGTAGACATGATTAGGAGGCTGCAATCAAAGACACCTTCAAAGTGTCTCCCCCCTTTCTCCTTCTCCCCATCCTGAGCCTCTCTCTCCCCTGCTCCCTTCTGGGCAGCCCTGAGCTGCTTCCTCTTCTCCACTCCTCTTCTCTCCCTCCGGAGGAACAGCACGGAAGTGTTGCTTTCGCTATGGGCAGGTGCACTAGGCAGCCATGACGCTTTTTAAACAGGCTGCCGGCCAGCGCGTCTGCCCCAACTGCCAACGAATGTGTTCTTTACATGAAGCACAGTTTGTTACGTGAAGCAGAATCCTAGAGAAATTTTTGTTTGTTACGTGAAACATACTTTATGCGAGGCGTTCTTTACGTGAGCCTCCAGTGTATGCCCCTTGACCATATACCCTCTTTATCCAGAACAAGGATTATAGCTTTGTGTCCTGGGGGGAAAAAACTTCAATGTCCTCCTTTTCCTTGTGAGCAAACAGCACGTAACTTTCTTGTAATTCATTTGACTACTTTCTACTGCCATTCTTTGTCCACAAAGAGCCAAAACCAGCTTTTGTTGCACACAACAGAACAAATGCTGTTATTAAATATCCTTTAATTTTGTATGTGTTAATGGAAGCCATTACATTACAGATTATCATCAAATCCAGTTATCTCAAAAAATTCCATTATGATGCTTTATTCTATTAGTTCTCTAGATATAATCACTTGCATTTTTTTGTTTTTTCTTTTGACTGCAGCAAAAAATAAAGTAAAATAAAGAGCGCTTCTTAGGCATTCAGTGTACGGTTTAGTTGCAATGCAATTTAAGCCTCCAAATGAAAAGGTGGTCAGAGTGACCCATCTGCAGTTTGTTCCAAAAAATCTGGGTAGAAACAATATGCTTGTATCTCTAATATGTAAAGTTTGATATTTGGATATCTGTGTTTGATAATCTCTTTTTTATTTTACTGTTTGGGAAGTTGGGAAGGAACTCTGTCTACCATATTGAGCTCCTTGGAAGAAGGACAACATAATAATGAGGAAAATAAATACTCAATCACCGTCCCCCAAACTCCTATGGAACACTGGTTGAAAATCACTTTTAGGGTGCAATCCAGAGTAACTGGGGAGTCCTTGCTCCAGTGTAAGAACAAATTACTCTGGATTGCTGTATAAATTTCCCATACGTTTTTACTTGCAACTATGGGTGCATGTAATATCTCTTATGTGCTCCCATAGTTACTCTGGATTGTAGGGTATGGCTGCAATCCTAAAGACAATTTCCTGGGAGAAAGACCCGTTGAACACAATGGAGCTTACATTTGAGTAGAAATGGTTAGGATTGTGCTCTCTGTTGGTCATGTAAGAAACAGGATTCCAGTCTGGTTGGACTTCTGCCCAGCCAGGCTCCTCTTATGTTTTCTAAGACCATGTAATTATTTTTTCTAGATTTTAAACCTAGTTTAATAATTCTATTAATTTCTGCTGTTGTTTATTTCTTCACTGCCTTATCATTTAAAATCCTGTGATTACTGTTGCTTTTATCGTTTGCTGTTATTAAAATCTAAACGACCTATGAAATATACAGGTTTCCTTTGGTACCCACTTTGTGGGGATCATGCAAGGTGACCATATAGAATGGAGGACATAATGCCTCTACCTTTAAGCATTGTATAGAAGAGGGAATTTAGGCAGGTTTAGCTCAACATGGAAGAGTTTAAAAAGCAGAACCTGCTTAAATTCCCTCTTCTATGCAGTGTTTAAAGGTAGAAACACTATCCCCCAAATCCAGAGTAACAACGGGAGCATGTAAGAGTCGTGCACCCATAGTTACTGCACCACCTAGTGAAAACCTATGGGAAATTCATAGTGGAATCCAGAGGAAGTTGTTCTTACACTGGAGCAAGTGTAGTTGCTCCAGTAGTTACTCTGGATTTTGCCCTATGTCCTGCATTCTATATGGTCACCCTGTGCAGATGGGTTAGGGCAACTTAAAAATATTTAGAGAATCAAGAAAAATTCAAAGTATTTTCAGTGCTCGTGGGAGGGGGGGAGTTAGCAATGATCCAGATACATATATTGGAGCTTTGGCAATTCAGTGATTCCTCCTTCTCCCCCCACCCCCAAAAAATCTAATTTAAAGGACTGAGTTCAATGGTGCTGGAAACAGTGAGAGGTTTTGGCTCTTGGTTCTGAAGCTGTAATAGCTCAAGAGGATGCTTGATGATAAATGCTGATGGAAGGACATCTAGAGGATAGCGGAGAAGGAGCTGGAAGTACACCAAGCAAGTGCTTTGACATCAGAATGGATTAGCACTGCCACTTGTACTAATTCCAGTTCACTGTATCATTCAGCGAGCTGGAAGGCTCTTTATGTAATCAATATGTAATGACAGGCCAGGGAAGGGTGGCTTGGAAAGGAAAGCAAGTAGATCTGCCTCACTGTGAATACTCATCAGGGGCTGAGCCAAAAGAGGGGCAGAAGTTGGGCAAAAGTTGGACTTTGCAAATCTACAGATCTGTGCCAAACATCTCCCACTTTGATTTTTCAATCTTTTTTTTTTTTAAAGTGTTGTTTGGATAGGAAAGAAATGCCCTCTCCAAAGGCTATCCAAATGAACGGTCTCTCAATCTGTTCTGCGTCATTCTTTCCCTTTTGCAGCTGCTGTTCCGCTGATGTCTCCCACTCCGTCGGACACGTTCTTTCTCCTTCCTGAATGAGTCACGGAGACGATCCCGGCCAACCGGGGATCACGCGCTCCATGGGATCGAGTCATGATGTTCTCAAGCTGGTCCAATTTGGCTACAGAAGGACTCTCAGGTTTGAGTGGCAGCTGGAGCCAGAGGGAACAAAATCAAGGAAAAGGGCTAGTTAGAGGTCAATCAGAGGAAGAGAAGAACCTAAGGGCACAATCCTGAAGTGCACTTGGGTTACCCTATCTATCACTGGGCTGACCCAACTGCAACATCGGCCACCCTAGTTATTCTGGAAAATGCTTGGGGCAGTCTTCTGGACAGCATTAATTAGCATTATCCCCCCAAAAGTAAAACCTTTAAGGGCACAGTCCAGTGTAACTATGGGGAGTCCTTGCTCCAGTGTACGAACAACTTACTCTGGATTCCAATATGAATTTCCCATAGGTTTTCACTAGGTAGTGCAGTAACTATGGGTGCACATAGTCTCTTACGTGCTCCCGTAGTTACTCTGGATTTGGGGGTATGTGATCCTAACCAATCATGGATCCGATCAAGCACAAAATGATATTAGCGACTAATGGCACAATCCTATTCTGCAGTAAAACACAGCGCATTTAGCATTTAGTTGGTGTAGGGTGTCACAAAAGCAACATAAAGCTGAATTAAATGCTGGGACCTGTTTCCTTCTTGGATTCATTTAACTGGCCATTGCTTTAAGCTAAAATTAACCTACAATCCAGAGTAACTATGGGAGCACCTAAGAGACATTACGTGCACCCGTAGTTATGGCACCACCTAGTGAAAACCTATGGGAAATTTATATTGCCATCCAGAGCAAATTGTTCTTACACCGGAGCAAGGACTCTCTGTAGTTACTCCGGATTGCGCCTATAAACTTAATTATATTTTCTTATAAATATTTTCTTATTTATATTTTCTGATGACTGGGACAGCAGTTGCAATGGCTCAGTAGGTAAAGACGTTGTACGAGTCAACCTGAAACCCAGCAGATCAATGGCTCAAGCAATATGCTCTGTTTTGCTCCCCCCCCCCCCCCACCTGGAATGGTTCAGAAGGGTGAGACTCCCCACAAGACTGACTGTTCTACCCCCAGTAGCTATGCCACCAGTATTATCTCTCCAAACTCAAGTACTCCGAAGAAGCTAGTAAACCAAGGGCAATGAAAAGAAACCAGAGCAAATGAGAAAAAACACAAAATCAATACAAATACTTCAGCGAATAAGCCTCCTGCTTCCGTTCCCACCCCTCCAATCCTGCATTTGTGGCAGGATTAATGAATGTTGCTGATTTATAACATCAATATGTTTGATAATTACATATTTTTATAAGGGTAGAAAAAATACTCTTTGTAGCCAGCAGGCATAAAGACACCTTGAGAGAAAAAAAAATAAGATTTTCAACCCAAACTGAAATGTGCTGGTGCAGCAAAGGGTGTGATGAAGTATAAAGTGCAACCTACTTTCTAGCTGAAGACATTGGATGGCATCCTGTTTCTGCGAGATCACGGTGAGAATTTGCTTCTGGCCCCAGCCAAGGGGGCTGTGGGGGTGTTAGAAACTGTGGGGCACAATGCCATATATTTTTGTGAGGTTCCCACCACCCCCATGATCCCCTTCTTCTCAATGATGCAAGTGGCTGCAGCAAGCCTGGGGCATATTGTGACACTTGGATGTGTCTGTGTGTGTAAGCCCAATCCAATGCATGTTTACTCAGAAGTAAGTCCCATTAAAGTCAATAGGGATTAATCCTGGGTAAAAATAGATTGGATCGCAGTATGCGTCTGTGTAATTTAAACCAAATCTGACTAGATGCATGTAGGCAGGTGGGCTGCAAGTGAATGCCGCATGATGTGCTGCCATCTACACGGTGACCTGCTGGGGTAATTTGCTGTCCGTTTGCCAAATCTGTGCAGTTGGGTTCAATTCAGTCTTGCCCTCCAAATATTCTGAAACCCCACCAGCCAGGATCACCCAGACATGGTGGCACCAAGCAGTAGGATGTGGCAGTATCACTGCCACAGCAGCATCAATAGGGGAGGTCTACTGCCTTCAAGTCCCCCATGTTGGCCACTGCAGGGGGACAGAATCCTATACTAACCCTACAATCAAGAGTAACTACAGGAGCACGTAAGAGACATTTATGTCAATGAGGTTATGGCACCACCTAGTGAAAACTTATGGGAAATTCATATTGCAATCCAGAGTATATTGTCTTATGTCAACGTAAGAGCTCCCGTAGTTACTCTGGATTGTGCCCAGAATTAACCATTAATATCTTCAAGGTAGGCTCTCCTTTCCTTAATTTTTATTTTTCACATTTTAATACTTCCCTTCCTGCAGGGCAGTATAAATGGTTCTTCTCCTTTTGTCTTTACAACAACCCTGTGAGATAGGGGTAGCTGAGCGGAATCGCTGCCCCAAGGTCACCTAGGAAGTTTCAAGACGGAGTGGGGACTTGAACCTGGATCTACTAGATCTAGGTCCTTTACACCATCCCAGGATTCCATGGGAAAGTTTGAGTTAAGAAAATCCACCTTTGCTTCATAGGCTTTTGTATTTTCATTTTCTGGTTAATTGGCCATAATGTTTGATAGAATATAGATATTCCAATGCAGTTTGTTTCATTGCATTCTGCATAAAATTACCTTTCCAACGATATACAACATGATGAAGGGTTCATACTTACCCTTTCTCACAATTTTGGCCACTTACCCCCAATCCAGAGTAACTACAGGAGCACGTAAGAGACTTTACGTGCACCCGTAGTTACTGCACCACCTAGCGAAAACCTATGGGAAATTCATATTGGAATCCAGAGTAAGTTGTTCTTACACCGGAGCAAGGACTCCCCACAGGAGTCCAAGCACTCTGGATTTTGCCCATAGTTTCAAGTTCAGCTTGTAGCCTCCCTACGGTTTGTAGCCCAGTACATCTGCACCCCTCTGCACCCCACTTAGCTACACCACTGCTTCCAGGAAAGTATGGTTATGGTTGCAGCCAAAATCGGTCATATATATTGCTTTCATGTGATCTTTAAATCAAACACTATACCACTTAATATTAAATTTTAAAATATTATATTTAATTTATTACACTAAGGTTGCAATCCTAACTCCAGTTAGGCCAGCCTAAGCCTTGGCATAAGTCCTGCAGTGACCTGGGAGTGTCACAAAAGTGCTGTAAGACACTCCTGCGCCACTTCTGTTGGAGGGTCAGGTCAGTGCACAGACAAGCGCTTGCCTCCCTTCATCATCACGAGAAAGGGAAGACTGATTAATTGTGCTGGACTAGGTTAGGTTTGTATCCTTAGGCTGCAATCCTAATCCCCAGTTAGAACAGCATAAGTCTCGTCACAAGTCCTTGGCGGATCAGGGGGTGGCATAAAGTGCGGTAGGGATGTTCTACCCCACACACTGAGTGGGGGGAAAGACAATGCACAGACATGCACTGCCCTCCCCACACCACCACAACAATGGGGAGAGAGGGGAGTTATGCCAGCCTAAATTGGTTAGAATTGCATATAATTTATTAACATGCTGCCTGCTCACAAGGAAAAGGAGGAGGCTGAAGATTTATTTTTCCATGTCCTAGAAAAAGCCTTAATTGGTCACCATGTGACAGACTGATTTTTTTTTTTGCTGATGAACATTAGAAACTGGTGAAGGATCATTCCCCACTATGCACATCAACCTGCCATGCTCATCAACCCCCATGTGCAAATCCCCCATGCACAACAACCCCCATGCGAAACATTCCCCATGTTCATCCCCATGCACATCATCCCCCATGTGCATCAACCCCATGTGCATCAACCCCCATGCACAACTTCCCACATGCACAACTTCCCCCCATGCACATCATCTACCCATGCACAACATCCCCCATGAGCAACACCCCCATGCACAACATCCCCCATATGCAACATGCGCTTCAACCCTCCATGCACTTCAACCCCCGTGTGCATCAACCCCCCATGTGCATCAACCCCCCCATGCACAACATCCCCCATGCGCATCAACGTCCCCCATGCGCATTTGACACCTCTAGCACAACCACACAAACATTTGTTACCATTGAAAGCGCACTCAACCCCAACAGTGAAAATTTAAAAGAAGGGCAGGCTGGGCATGGAATAATGAATGCCAAGTCTCTCTTTTGCCATACATAATAACAATAATGGATACAACGAAAAGCCTCGTCGGGTGGCTTCTTTTGATCATCGTTGGCCTGTTTTCCTAACAAGAAGCAGGTGACGCACCTGCACCTCCGCCTCCTTCATTAGTGGCTGGAAGGCGCATCAGCGTTGGTGGCGAGGAAGACAAAACCCTGAAAGGCAACTGGATGCGCCGAGCTATATCAGGCACCCCGAATAAAAGTGAGCTTCCCTCCTTCCCCCTTGAACACATTGCAATTAGGACAGGAGAATGACTGGCCCAGCTGTCGGGGGAGCCTGATGTGCGAGTGCCGTTTTGAGCTGGAATATATTATCTTTTTATAGCTCCTGTCAACAGCAATCAGGAGGCGCGGAACAGCGATAACAGCTGGCAGGGAAGTCCAACATCAGGGCGCAATGGAAGAAAAAAATGCGACGTGCCTGGACAAACACCAAAAAAGAAGAAGCTGGACAAAGGGACAAGGCTTTTAGGCCCAAACCCCCACTTTTAGAGACACTGGACTGCATCATTTGTTGCAAAAGATGCTAGAAGGTTGGGGTTGCCATATATCCTGAACAACAGGGACAATCCCATTTCTTTAGGATTGTGTTCACATGCTGGCAAATGGGACAGTGGATCCTGTCCCAATTTTGTGGAAGAGAATTATGGCAACCTTATCCAAGGTGGGATGAACCTGGTGGGAACCAGAATTGTGGGTGGTGGGGATGCATTCAGGTGACAATAAGGCCATTTTATTTTTGGCAACCCTCACCCCACTTATTGGATATCCCTACAATCCAAAGTAACTACGTGAGCACGTAAGAGACATTACGTGCACCTGTAGATACTGCACCACCTAGTGAAAACCTATAGGAAATTCATATTGCAACCCAGAGCAAATTGTTCTTACACCAAAGCAAGAATTCCCTGTAGTTACTCTGGATTGCACCCTAAGTTAGGGACCGGAACTGCATCCAAAAACCATTAAAAAGTGAATCCCAAGCTTTTTCAATTTATAAATGTTGTTTCCAATGTTTTTTAGCTAGAAAATTGCAAATGCCTCTTTGATCTTGCAAATTCCTTCTGTCATGAAAAGATTTCTGCAAATGGATTTTCATTAACTCCTTTGGGAATGGGATGAGACAAGGAGCTCCAACAAGGGGGAGGGCAATTTTGGCCTTTAGAACAACAGAGAGAGGTTGAAAGAGCAGACTATGTGTTGAATGAATGTGTTCTGCATATAATTGAATGGTGGATTGTCAGAAAATGAACCACCAGAAAGTGGGAAAATATGGCAGTGTACCACTTTCCATAGTTAGTTTTGTGATGGACGGAAATGATGCTGGAGCGATTGGCTGTGAAGCTCACACAGCGCTGATAACCTCTTGCCGCATCACGTAGCCTCGGCTCTCGCTGTATCTATGCTGTCAGCACATCTCCAGAATCTACGATGTGACGTCTTCTAATGCAGAGCTAATTAACTTTTTCCCTTGGATACAGTCTCTCTGCTTTCAAATACTCTTTCTCTGAGAACAAGCCTTCGGCCATTGACACCAGACAAAGGGCAAAATCCAGAGTAACTACGGGGAGTCCTTGCTCCAGTGTAAGAACAACTTATTCTGGATTCCAATATGAATTTCCCATAGGTTTTCACCAGGTGGTGCAGTAACTATGGGTGCACGTAAAGTCTCTTACGTGCTCCCATAGTTACTCTGGATTTGGGGGTTAGACTTACTGGGGGTAACTCACCAATTTAGGGGCTAACCCTCACCAATTCAGGCTGGGACAACTTACCTATTTCCCCATTCCTTGGTGGTGTGGAGAGACTGAAGCATGTCTGTGCCTAACCTCCTCCAAGAGTGGTGCATAAGGGCCTTATGGCACTTTTATGACACCCTCCTCCAGGGCAGCATGAGATTTATGCCAGACTTATGCCAGCCTTAGTGGGGTTAGGGTTGCAGTCTCAGGCAAAACATATAATAGGGTGCAATCCTAACTGTGCTCTGGGCTCACATAAATCACTTATCAAGGCTGATCTTACTTATCAAGGTTGTCAAGGTTGCCAAATTGATTGATTGATTTGATTTGATTTGATTTGTATACCGCCTTTCTCCCCGAAGGGCACCCAAGGCGGCTAACAATCACTACATAAAATACAATCAAATATTGTATTTTAAATATAATACCATAAAATATTTTGGACCTCCATGTGAGTTGGCTGGGCCTGAACTGGGACATGTGCCAGCCTGCTGAGTCCGAACCAGCCATGCTATCTGGCATGGGAGTCAAGGGGAATGGTGAGAATGGGGAAAATTCTTGGATCTGGCGTTCCAGGGTGATTGGTGGATGGGGAGTGAGAAGTAGGGCCAGTATAATGCACAATTATGCTTTGATGTACAACACCTTGTAAGGTGGTGCAGAACTGAGTAGACCCATTGGAGCCACTGTGGCTCTCCTTGGGGAAAGTGAAAAATTTCTATTTGCCTTGGGCTGCTCTAATAGAGTGCAGATCCAGTGGCCTGCCTACTCCAGTACGTTAGGCTGTTGCTGCAAATACTTCCATCTCAATGTATAGCTTAGCACATGACGGCTGCAATCCTGTCTCCCAGTTAGGCAGGCACAAGTCTTGGCATGTACCATGCTGGCATGGAGGTGTTGTAAAACTTCTGTTAGGCACATCTGCACCACTCCTGGGGTGGGGGGTGGTTAGGCCATGCACCAGCCTCCCGTTGCCACCAGAGGAATGTGAAGATGGGTGCGTTATGCCATCCTAAATTGTTTAGGATTGTGTCCAAAGTTACCCAAAATAGCAGTGATTGGCAAACAAAGAAGAACTGCTCCATAACTCCACTGTAATGGAGTGTCCTCAATGTCAAGTAATGGTCTCCCAGCAGGCATCTGTAGGTGCAGTGGTGTAGCTAAGGAGGTGCAGCGGGTACAGTTGCACCAGGCTACATGCTTTAGGGGGGGCTATAAGCTGAGCTTGCCACTAGTGGCTAAAATTGTGAAAAAGGGTATATATTAAAAATAATATCATTTTATATATCGTCGGAAAGGAAATTTTAATAGGGTTCAATTTCTCAACATTGGTTCTAGGTGGGCGTTCACATCAAAGAAGGAACACCCTCTCAAAATTTCACACTTCTAGGTCCAGGTGTTGGGGCAGAGCGTCCCTCAGTAAGGGATTCTTCAATGTAAACTATAGTAAGGAAAACCCTTTTCACCCCCTTCCAGTTGGAATGTCCAAAAAATGGTTCTTAGAGGGTGCCTCCATCATGGAAAGGACACCCTTCCCAAATTTCACCCTTCTAGGACCAGCGGTTTTGACTGGGCATTGATAATTCAGTGAGTGAGTCAGTGAGTGACTTTTCAGTTTTACAGTACACAGTACACACACACACACACACACACACAAACATATATATAATGATAGATAGATAGATAGATAGAGAGAGAGAGAGAGAGAGAGAGAGAGAGAGAGAGAGAGAGAGAGAGAGAGAGAGAGATAGATAGATAGAACAAGACCCCAAACCTTATTCTCCCTATACTTACAGCATGCTTGCAAACTGCAAGAGCCCAGTTCATTTGCAGGGCAATTAACAGCTATTTTGAAAACTGCGGGATCTGAGCTCTTTGTGGGGTAATTAGTGGCTGCCTTATTTCTGAATTGCTTCGGGGCTTGAAGCAATTAGTGATCTATTCTTCCCATCAGTTTTATGAGACTGGATAGGTATGCATTGCATGAGACTTAACCATAAACAGCTAAAAGTACAATCCCAACCATGTCTACTCTAAAATTAGCCCCATTGTGTTTAATGGGTTTTATTCCTAGGAAAGTGTCTTTAGGATTACATCCATAGGGTGCAATCCTAACCATGGGCACAATCGTAACCATGTCAACTCAAAACTCAGAACCATTTTGTTTAATGGGTCTTACTCTCAGAAAAGTGTCTTTAGGATTGCAGTCCATGTCTACTCAATACTAAGCCCAATTGTGTTCAATGGTTCTTACTCCCAGGAAAGTGTCTTTAGGATTGTTGTCTAAGTTATATGAAAATGCTTACTAGGTACTACCTTTGGCCAAGGAGGTGGTTAAAAGCTGGAGTTTGAATGAGGAAAAAAAACAGGAGGCCCCAAATATATTTGGAAAATAGGTCCATTCCTCTTACCTGCTATGACAGTGAATTGAGTTTCTAAATTAAGCACCTGTAATGAATTCTTACCCTCTCTCTCTCTCTCTCTCTCTCTCTCTCTCTCTCCCCCCTCCAAGAACCACATTACAATGGTGTTTTGCATTCTGAATGGAAAATCTGTGTACTGAGAGACCAGGATGCGCATCCCCTGAAACCAGAAATGTGGAGCAGCACAGAAAAGTCATTACATTGCCGCGATCAGCGCATGGCTATAAAGGGACGATGAAGAATGTGCAGACTTCTGTGGCTTCACCAGGGGGAAAGAGATGCACTTAAAAAGAATTGCACAAGCAGACCTGGGACTTTTCCTTTGGCGGCTCTGAATATATTTAGGAAGAGGCCGTTTTCGGAGATGGGGGGAAAAAAGTGCTGCCTCACCAGCCTGAAGCTTTCTGAAGCAACCGCAGAAGCTTGGCTGGGAGAAGTGCTGAAAGGGGGTTTCTCATTCAGGAGAGATTATGCAGTTAAAAATGCAAGCTCAAGAGCAATGGTCTGATTTTAATCCACTTGCGGGTTTGAATGAACACAGCTCTACACTGTGTTACAATGTTCCCTGGGTACAGATAAGAGAGAAAACATTTCTAGTTTCTCATTTAAAAAACTCCAAAAGGGTACATATGTTGGCCAATAAACATGGCATGGGTGCATGTGTGCATTGCTCAACATTTTATTGTTTGGGCTTGGTTCACAAATGGATGTCATTTCTTAACTTTTTAGATGAGGACGCATGCTATTCCTTCTTTACATATGCATGCCATTCCTTGATTTCTGTATATGAGAATGCATGCCATTCCTTCTTTACATATGCATGCCATTCCTTGATTTCTGTACATGAGGATGCATGCCATTCCTTGATTTCTGTACCTGAGGATGCATGCCATTCCTTGATTTCTGTACATGAGGATGCATGTCATTCCTTCTTTACATATGCATGTCATTCCTTGATTTCTGTACGTGATGATGCATGCCATTCCTTGATTTCTGTATATGAGAATGCATGCCTTTCCTTCTTTACATATGCATGCCATTCCTTGATTTCTGTACATGAGGATGCATGCCATTCCTTGAGATGTCATTTCTTGAAATTCCTTGATGTTCCTAAATACGGCTCATGCGTCACATCCAGCCCATCAATACAATTTGACCCAGGCAGGGACATTATAAGTGATGCCTCCCACCCACAAGTTATTACACAACACCCCCCTCCCAAAAGATGAAGCAAATGATGGCTAGGTTTTTCACACACATCATACCACAGCTGTCACTATTTCACAGATATTTTTTCTCCCAGTTTGTGAATATCCTGAGAGTCGTGTACATAATAAATACATACATTACTGCCTATCATTGTCCCACTACGACTCACCATAAGAACCAGGCAGTATCAATCATAGAATCACAGAATCATAGAATCCTAGAGTTGGAAGGGAGCTAGTAGGTCATCTAGTCCAAGCCCTGCCTGCAGCAGGAAATCCTCCTAGAGCATCCCTGACAGGTGCTCGTCGAGCCTCTGCTAGAAGGCTCAGTCCTATCCAACTTTCCAGCGCTGATGCAGCTGTGCCAATGGGGTATATTCTGCATTCTTTATATGGGGTGGGGGGCGCATGGAGGTCTCCTCAAGATATGTTTGGGACTGCATTGTTACTGCATCAGCACTGAAAGGTTGGGTAGGATTGGGCCGTGAATGATGTGGCACATCGGTGGGCCACAGATGATCCACTGGAGTGCCACACAAATATGCCAGAAGATACTGTGTTTACTCAAATCTAACACAAATCTTTTTCAGCCAAATTTTGTCTCCAAAATTGGGGTGCGCATTAGATTTGGATAATTTGTCAGTAGGGTCACTGTAGGAAATGTTCCTCCCACCACCAAGGTGGTGTATTAAAAAAAATTGTTGGTGTAACCTTGAAATAAGGGTCTTGGATGGTCTTGGGTTTTGTAGGTAGAAGGTCTCAAAGTCAATATTTGCAATATCCAGAAAGGTTCCAGGTGTGAGAGCTGTGGATGTTCCTGAGCTATAGGTGTTCCAGTATGACTTTTCTGATGTTCCAGTGGCACTCAAATGCATGCTTTTAACTAATGTTGCAGACAGTGTGGGTGCAATCCTAATCAGTTTACACCACCACAACTCCTCCATCTCCCCTTTCCTGTGGTGGCTTGAGGAGCTCAGTGCATGTCATGTCCACTGGCATAATCCCTCCTCTAGGAGTGGCTCAGACTTTTTCACACTTCCAGGCCAGCGCAGCACATGTGCCATGACATGTGCCAGTCTAACCAGTGGTTAGGATTGCTCTCTGAGTACAGGTATCCCCCACTTTCTGATGGTTCATTTTTGGACAATCCACTCTTTCAACACCTTTCAATTATACTCAGAACTCATTCATTCAGTGCATATTCTGCTCTTTCAACCTCTGTTTTAAAGGCCAAAATTGCCCTCCCAGTGTTGTAGCTACTGGTCTAATCCCATTCCCAAATGAGAATCCATTTGCAGAATCTTTGCATGGCCAGCAGGAATTTGCAAGATAAAAGAGGCATTTGCAATTTGTTAGCTAACAAGCATTAGAAGCAACATTTATAAACTAAAAAAAAATGGGGTTTCACTTTCCAACGGTTTTCACTTTTGGACGGTGCTCTGGTCCCTAACCCGTCCAATAAGTTGGGGTTGCCTGTATGTGCATACATAGATAGCATTTGAACCTCGGCTATAGATTGGGCTATAGGCACAATCCTAATCATATCTACTCAAAAGGAAGCCCCATTGTGTCCAATAGGTCTTACTCCCAGGAAAGTGTCTTTAGGATTGCAGCCTTACCCCCAAATCCAGAGTGCCTATGGGAGCACGTAAGAGACTTTACGTGCACCCGAAGTTAATGCACCACCTAGTGAAAACCTATGGGAAATTCATATTGGAATCCAGAGTAACTTGTTCTTACATCGGACAAAGGACTCCCCATTGTTACTCTGGATTGTGCCCTAAGTATCTTTGCTTTATCTTGCTTGTACACACAAAGCTAGTTGTCCATTCCTTTTGTGAACTTGGGGAAGCTCCAAAGGACAACTTTGGAGGACCTTTGATCTATAGTATATATACTAAGTTGGGATATTTCTAACACTTCATAAATTTTGCCAAAGATATGGCTCAACTCAGCCTTGGTCAGATAGATTTGATTTATTTCGGGCCATTTAAACCTCCTCCTCTATATTCCTCCATACGGCAAGAATCGCTGGTGCGGTGCTACTCGGCACAGATTACAAAGCACAGAGCACCCAAATGTCACTGTCCTTTGTGCTCCTGTGCGTCGGAGATAAGGGGAATAAAACCATACATGGGGAAAAGTGTGCAGTGCTTTTCCTGCACGGCAGTCTCTGTGCAATGTTTAAGTGTGAACAGTGTTTTGGAAAGGTGTAAGTTATAACAAATCTGTTCAAAGATCAGGCGTAGAGCACTAGCAAGTTGTAAAAAAAATTGTCCATATTTCAGTATTAATTACTGAAATTAATTCTCAGATTCATTTTTGAGACTCTCAGGATTACCCACCTCGGCACTGCACTGGAGCATGCAATTCAATGCGCCACCATCTCAATGCACATCCCCATGTGCATTAACTCCCATGTGCATCATTCCCCATGCACATCAACCCCCCATGCACATCAACCCCCCATGCACATCAACCCCCCATGCACATTAACCCCCATGCACAACATCCCACATGCGCAACATCCCCAATGCACATCAACCCCCCTGCACATCAACCCCCCATGCACAACATCCCCCATGCACAACATCCCACATGTGCAACATCCCCAATGCACATCAACCCCCCTGCACATCAATCCCCCATGCACAACATCCCCCACGCACAACATCCCCCATGCGCATCAACTGTCACACACAGCATCCCAAATGCACAACATCGCCCATGCGCATCAAACCACCTTGTGCATCATTTCCCCATGCGCATCATTCCCATGCGCAACATCCCCCATGTGTATCATTCCCCCATGGGCATCATTCCCCCATGCACACCAACCTCCCATGCACATCAGCCCCCATGCACATCAGCCCCCATGCACACCAACCCCCATACGCATCAACCCCCATGCGCATCATCTCCCCATGTGCACCAACCCCGTGCGCATCAGTGGTAGCAGGGGATGCGATGGTAAAGGCACCTTTGATGCACTGCAATTCAGGTCACCTTTGAAGAATCTATTGATCCAGAGAATCTCTGGATTTTTGCTTGCATATTCCAAGTGGGGCCTTTGAGACTAGGATGCAATGGGTACCTCATTCCTGGACCCAGGGTCAGAAATGGGGTCCATCTGCCAAAAGAGGGGAGATGAGGGTCCATCTGCCAGATGGGGGAAAAGGGGGTCCATGTGGCAAAATTCTCTGGGATTTCAGCTGGTCTTATGAGGAGCAAAAGATGGAGGCTAGACCAACTGAGACCCCCTCCTACTTTCAGTTCAGATCTCGGCTACAGAGACACTTCCCGCTGCTGCCACCCTTCCTCCGACCCTATTTTCCCCCTTTCTTGCTCTGTTCTGCCCACCCCAATCACTGCCCTTCCCTGCATTGTTTCACCCATACTCCATTGAGAAGGGGTTAAGGGCGCAATCCAGAGTAACTACAGGGAGTCCTTGCTCCGGTGTATGAACAATTTACTCTGGATTGCAATATGAATTTCCCATAGGTTTTCACTAGGTGGTGCAGTAACTACAGGTGAATGTAATGTCTCTTACATGCTCCCATAGTTATTCTGGATTGTAGGGTAAAAAAAACTTTTCATCCACTGCGCTCACTTTGCACCCCTTGAATCCAAGCCAAGTCACAGCCCTCTAAATGCATCATGCAACAGTGCAATATTGAGAATATATATATATATGCATCACGTGTATATACATCTTCCCAGTCCCATGGTGATGTAGGGAGGCAAGCACATGTCTGTGTACTGACCTAACACTCCCATAGGAGTGGTGCAGAAGTGCTTTATGGCACATTTTTTACACCCCCAGGACAGCACAGGCCTTATGCCAGCCTATCGGAGGTTAGGATTGCATAACTAATGTACCCTGCAATCCAGAGTAACTACGGGAGCACATAAGAGACATTACATGCACCTGTAGTTACTGCACCACCTAGTGAAAACCTATGGGAAATTCATATTGCAATCCAGGGCAAATTGTTCTTCCACCGGAGCAAGGACTCCCCATAGCTACTCTGGATTGCGCCCTAAGGCACAATCCAGAGTAACTACAGGACCTTTTACAGTAGATTAGATTATTCAATGTATGATTATTCAACGCATTATTCAGATTGAGACTGTCCATCATGAAATGCAAAATTGGGAGAATGATGCATCCATCTCTGACCCTAATTTTCCAAAAGCAGAATAATTGCTTTTTTCATTTTATTTATTAAATGCACAAAAATATAAATAAATAATAAAAAGTATATGAAATTGAAAGAAAAGCAAAAAAACAAAAACAAATAAAACCAAAGAAAGGATGTCTTTGTATGTATGTATCCAGTGGTGGGCACTTACCGGTACGGGCCTACACGCCCGTACCGGATCTTCCCGTTTCCCTGATGCTAGCGAACTGCCAGTGACAGGGAAATGCAAAAACATAGCGGTCCGGTACGGTCCGCCATGTTTTTGCCCCACCGCGCCTGCCTAGAAGCGGGCAGGCCGCTTCTAGGCAGGCTCTGCACAAGCGCCGACATCGGTGCTTGCGCAGAGCCTGCCTAGAAGCGGCCTGCCTGCCTCTGGGCAGGCTCTGCGTGAGCGCCGGTGTCGGCGCTTGCGCAATGCCTGCCTTGAAGGAGGCTTCGCCCACTCCAGGGCAGGCACTGCGCATGCACAGACGTTGCCCGCCCCTCGCCCCGCCCACGCCCCGCCCACGCCCCCTGACCCCGGCTGGCCCCTCCCACTTCCGGCGTACCGGATCTTGGGATGGGGCCAGCCCATCTCTGTATGTATCTATGTATGACCTATGTATGACTAAACTAATCAATGTATGATCAAAATCTATGTATCTATAGATGCATCTATGTATGACCAAACTAATCCATAACCTATAACAGTGGTTCTCAATCTTCCTAACGCCGTGACCCCTTTATAAGTTCCTCATGTTGTGGGGACCCCAACCACAAAATTATTTTCATTGCTACTTTATAACCGTAATTTTGCTACTGTTATGAATCGTAATGTAAATATCCGATATGCAGGGTGTATTTTCATTGTTACAAATGAAATGTGTGTTCTATGCATACATTAAACACAATGGGATTTATTTCAGAGTAGGCATGCATAGGATTGGGCCCTGAGGCTGCAATCCTATCCACATTTACATGGGAGTAAAGGCCCCCTGACTATAATGGAATTTCAGAGTAGGCATACATAGGATTGGGCCCTGAGGAGGTCTGGAGGTCTGGCAAGCCTGACCTGGCCCCCTGGACCAGAGTCTTTAGGTGACCCCCAGGAAAGCTCTAGGCGACCCCAAAAGGGGTCCCGACCCCCACTTTGAGAAACGCTGACCTATAACTTATGCTACAACAGTCCAGGCTCCAAACATGTCATCTATATAGGGACATCAAGGAAAGTTTTAAAAAAACACTTACCCCAAATCCAGAGTAACTACGGGCGCATGTAAGAGACTTTACATGCACCTGTAGTTACTCTACTACCTAGTGAAAACCTATGGGAAATTCATACTGGAATGCCGAGTAAGTTGTTCTTACACCAGAGCAAGGACTCCCCGTAGTTACTCTGGATTTTGCCCTAAGAAGATAACACATTTTCTCATGGAAGGGTTTACCGAGAGTCATTGTCAGTAAAGACAGAGGAAGAAATAGACCTTTTATCCTCATCCATGCTGAAATCAATGAGTTTCTGCTCTACTACAAGGCTGTATATCCAGCAGGGAGATCCTGAGCAGTCCGCTATTGGCAAAGCATCACTCAAATGTCAGCCAAGCTATCGTCGGACAGCCTACAAGGCATGACCTCATTGATCGGAAACAGATCAATTCAATGACAGTCCAAGCATTTCCTTTGAGTGATGACTCGGACCAAAAGACAGACTAAATTCTCAGAGTGCACAAACAGTGGTTCTTCATAGATGTCTATATCAGTGGTGGGATTCAAATAAATTAACAACTGGTTCTATGTCCTAATAACCTAAATTAACAATAGGTTCAATGTCCCATTAGTAACCGGTTCTCAGAACCAGGCGCTCATTAGCAAAGGGGTCTAAAGAACCTGTGAGAACCCCCTGAAGCCCACCACTGGACACGGGATCCGGGTGGGATAGTAGATGCTAATTTGAAAATATTCCAAATCACTGAAGTCTCTTCGAGAGACGGAATGAAGGATGAAAACTCACTGACGTGACATGTTCAGGGTGACCATATACAGGTGTCCCTTTTTATCTATTAGGGTTCCATTCCAGAACCTTCTATGGATAAAAAAGTCCACAAATAAGAAATCAGTGAAAAAAGAGATTTAAAGACCCACTTTCAGGTTTCTTGAATTTTTCAACCATACAACAGCTCATAGGGTCTCTACAAATTTGGGAACAACTGAACTAGCCTATACCAGTGGTTCACAAACCTTAGGGTTTAAGGTACCCTGTATAGGGTACATAGGGTGGCAGGTAAAAAATATCTGTGAATAAAAAATCATTGGAATGAATTAAAAATGAATAAAAATTTCCAATGAATAAAAAAAATCATTGGAAAAATAGATGTAGGTTTCTTGCATTTATCAACCATATCACAGCTTATAGGGTCTCTAAAACTTTGGGAACAACTGAACTAGCCTATACCAGTTGTTCGCAAACCTTAGGGTTTAAGGTACCCTGTATAGGGTACATAGGGTGGCAGGTAAAAAATATCTGTGAATAAAAAATCATTGGAATGAATTAAAAATGAATAAAAATTTCCAATGAATAAAAAAAATCATTGGAAAAATAGATATAGGTTTCTTGCATTTATCAACCATACCACAGCTTATAGGGTCTCTAAAACTTTGGGAACAACTGAACCAGCCTATACCAGTGGTTCGCAAACCTTTTCAATTGATACCTCCCTTAACCTCCATAGCCTCCCATTACTAAGACATTCCTGTATATTGTGTGGCAGCAGAGAGGGGGTGTTGCCCGTACATAGGATACTAATAGAGTGGCAGGTATTTAATGAGATATCCTCCGTTCCCTTGATTGGGTTTTGGGTCTCCCCAAAGAACCATCAGCCCAATCCTAAGTATGTCTACTTAGAAGTAAGAGAACAGTCCTAACCATGTCTACTCAAAAGTAAGTTCAATGGGTCTTATTCCCAGAAAAGTGTCTTTAGGATTGCAGCCTGTGGCCCATATCTTAAAGTCAAATTAAGCCCTTTGCTCCAGAGCAGGTAAGGTGACTTTCCATAAGATAACACTGGAGGGTGATGTAACTGCATGGACCCATAACTGCTATGGATTTTGCTCTAAGTTTCATTATGGTGAAACTCCCAGGTAAGTGTGGTTAGGATTGCAACCAATGGCTCACAATTTGGAAACTACTAGTTTACAATTATCTCAGATCTTTACATATATAAAGTCTTGCTCCCACCTCTTTCACCCCCAATTCCTGCCCCACCATTACTCAGATATCTGGAGTTATTGAGGTGAATGAATTTAATTTTCTTTATATGTGTGCGCCGAACTTATATGTGTGTAACAAACTTATTCTTAGTTCTTGGAAACTAATAAGAAAGGAAGTTTTGATTCTCTGACCTATGGAGATATTTAAGAGGAATTCTTGATCTTCAAACAGCTGCGGAATTTGGCTGTACATTTCTATAAATCCAACCAGCCAGAATCAAAAATAAAAGTGAAAATGCCTGGGATGCTTTTCCACTACCCCCAAATTCCCCCAAATATTTTGGATTTGATATACAGTGGTGCTTTGTAAGACAAATTTAATTTGTTCTGGAAGCCTATGGGCTAAATCCAGAGCAGTTATGGGTCAACGCAGTCACGTCACCCTCTAATGTTATCTTATGGAAAGTTATCTTAACTGCTCCGGAGCAAGGGGCTTAATTTCACTTTAGGATATAGGCCTATGTCATACAAAGCATGCTTCTTACAAAGCGGATTTTCCCATAGAAAATAATGGGAACTCTGATGATTGGTTCCAGAACCCAAAAATATTCATATAAAATATTAACTGGAAGTAAAAATGACGACAAAACCCTATAAATGAATTCAAAACACTGTAATATAATACAGAACATAAATACTGTAATACAGTCCTCTGGTGGTGCAAGTGGTTAAAACACTGTGCCTGTAAAACCAGCAGGCAAGGGTTCGAGACCCGGGTCCCCACAAGATGAGGATTTCCTGCTACAGGCAGGGGGTTGGACTAAATGATCCACTGGGTCCCTTCCAATTCTATGATTCTATGAAAACATTGTAATATGCTGAATAGTAAAACAAATAAGAAAAGGATTAATTTTCACTAAGAGAGTCACTGGTGTAAAGCCCATGTGGTTTACTCAGAATCAAGCCCCATTGCATTCCCTTTGGTGGGGAATCCCAGGAATTTAAAGGTGGGGGGGGGAAGAGTGGCACTCCAGACTTTTCCCTGCGTGCAAAATGGGCATGAGCCCATAGAGTCTACTCAGAATCAAGCTAGCTGAGAGAGGGGCTCAGAAAACACTGCTGGCCTGAGGCTTACTCCCTGGAAAGTGTAGAGAGGAATGTAGCCTTGGGACACAATCCTATGAATGTTTCCTTAGGAATAAGCTCATATATTCCATGAGGCTTACTCCCTGGAAAGTGTGGAGAGGTTTGCAAACACAGCACACTCCCTTCCCTTGGAAAGCAAGCCACCTCATGCCAGGAAAGAAGAGCATGCCTGATGCAGAGTCCTGCAGCTGACCATGCCTCCTGGGTGCCCTGTGCTGGGGGCGACCTCTCTTTGGGGCCCTACAGGGAGGCCCCATGCATACGCCTGTTTGTCTCCTCAGAAGTAAGCCCCAGTACTGTCAACGGGGCTTACTCCCAAGAAAAAGCAGAGCGGATTGCAGCCTCCTGCCTCTCAGGCTTCTCTTCCTGCCGGAGCAAAGAGCAAATTCTCTTCTGTTATATGCACACTTGCCTTCATCTCTGCACTCATGGCCTTGACAATCCCTACAATCCAGAGTAACTATGGGAGCACGTAAGAGACATTATGTGCACCCGTAGTTACTGCACCACCTAGTGAAAACCTATGGGAAATTCATATTGCAATCCAGAGTAAATTGTTCTTACACCCGAGCAAGGACTCCCCATAGTTACTCTGGATTGCACCCAATGTCTTTGAGTACTTTATTTACTCGAATCTAACTCTCACCTTTTCCAGCCAAATTTACCACCCAATCCAGAGTAACTACGGGAGCACATATGAGACTTTATGCACACCTGTAGTTACCGCACCACCTAGTGAAAACCTATGGGAAATTCATATTAGAATCCTAAGTTGTTCTTACACTGGAGCATGGACTCCCCATAGTTACTCTGGATTTTGCCCTAAGTCTCCAAAATCAAGGCATGCATTACATTCAATGGTTAATTAGTTTCAAGTCAATGTAGTGTTTTCATTATGGATATAGGGTGCACATAAGATTCAATAGTGCATTAGATTCAAATGAATACGTCATAACATTGAGCCCACGGAGGCAGAGATTGAATATACTGGCTTCCTCGTTTAAGATCCCGGCTACCCTAAGCCACACGTTCTGACAATGAAACGGGGCCATACACTGCAGGTGGCCATTGAAGAATGAGATGGGAGGGGAATGTCAGGCGTCCGGAGCATCTTTATCTCAGCCTTCCTCATACAGCTCTTGGATATTTTATGATTAGAAGCAGACTTTTTCTCTCTCCCGCAAAGCACTAAGTTTGCTGCCCTCTTCCTTCTTTGAAAGAGCACTCAGAAAAGAAAATCTATTTGGAGACATCCTTCTATTCTTGAAGTCCTGGAGACTTTTAGGGGAAAGAGGAACAAAAACTAGGAAGGGTGACGAAGGTGACCAAGTTGAGTCCATGCTTTTTTTTTTTTCCTTCCCAACTACCTTCAGCTGAGACGGAGCCTTCAAACAGGCACCCAAGTGTGGGTTAATGCACTTGGCCCATTACCATGAGAGAGAAAATGGTTCCACTACTTCTTGAATACGGGTGTGTGCAGGATTCCTGTTGAAGGTGCAGGAAGACTGAAGTCAGCTTGGTTTGGGCAAAAGCCATAATTTATTTTTTTTCACATGGAGAAATCAAGAGGTGTAACCAGTGGTGGGCACCAGCAGGTTCGCACCTACTCTATAGAACCGGTTGTTAACAAGAGATAGGACATATAAAGTTTAAAAATAGCCATTTAAAAGTGGCTGCCAGATGGACAGAGAACCGGTTCTTAATTTCTTTGAAGCCCATCATTGGGTGTAACCTGTCGACATGGTGCCATATAGAATGGAAGACATTGCTTGTACCTTCAACTATGGCACAGAAAAGGGAATTTAGGTAGGGTTAGCTCAATATGGAAGGGTTTAAAAAGGAGCCTAAATTTTAAATTAAAAGGAAGGTAGGTATGTATGTAGGTAGGTAGGTAGGAAGGAAGGAAGGAAGGAAGGAAGGAAGGAAGGAAGGAAGAACCAACAAATGAACAAACAAACAAACATGAGAACGAGAATGAGAAAACGAATGAATGTATGAAGAATGAAAATGAGAATGAGCATGAGAACATGAATGAATGAATGAATGAATGAATGAATGAATGAAGGGACCCCTCCAGGGCTCTTCCAGGGATCTCCATTCCTCAGGCACAAAGGAGGGCACTCTCCAGGGAGTTCCTGCAGACTGTAGTAGTCCCACCGGACAGCTCATCATTGCACTGATCCGCACTGCTTCCAAAGTGTCCTTTAAATTAGACGCCAGGCAGGCAGGGAAGAGTATCCATCCATAGCCTAGCTGCTCCTTCCAGGAACTCTGAGAGAGACTTCTGGCAAATTTATTTATTTATTTAAAATTAAATTTTTAAAAAATGAGATGAAATTTAAAGGATTTATTCATTGTAACAGGGTCATTGAGGGGGTGTGAATCCCCACCAGCAGCACAATGCGCCTTGTCAGTTGTCCAAAGATGAATGGTGTGCCTTGTCAATTTCAGTGCCTTGTCAATTTCAGTGCCTTGCCAGTGTGCCTTGAGATGAAAAAGATGGAAAATCACTGCTCTATCTAGTAAGTGTGCAAAGAAGCACAACAGCATTCTAGAGACAATTTAGGTGAGTGACAATTGGAGAGGCAAAGGACTGACACTTTATGACCCGGAATGGCTTTCAATTATAGGAGAGTGACAATCTAATCAAATTCTGGAGAGATGGACCCAGA
Organism: Cryptoblepharus egeriae; assembly: GCA_030015325.1. Taxonomy (NCBI): domain Eukaryota; kingdom Metazoa; phylum Chordata; class Lepidosauria; order Squamata; family Scincidae; genus Cryptoblepharus; species Cryptoblepharus egeriae. Next base: position 5,206,466 of record JAREYC010000016.1, read on the forward strand.
GCAATGAGACTGAACCCCGTATCTCCTGAATCACCCTGACTGTCAGTTGCCCTCCTTTGGAGCAAGTCTAGCAATTACGCAGGGAAGACCATCTCAGATCCGGCATCCTCTTCAACTTTTCGCCTATCAGCACTCCGCAGTCCGTATCTGGTCCAAACAGAGAAAGAGGATGAAAAGATGCAGTACAGATTCTGGTCTCACTGAGATGAAATGGTCTGGGTGACAAAAAAGTTGTCCTCAACTGGAAAATCACCTGCGATTCAATAGCAAGACAAAGTATGCATTTGTGGAATGAAGAAGTGATTGATCGGCCTGCATTGTAATTTGAACCTTGGTGTCAAAGCACGTAGCTGGATACATTTCCTGGACTTCAGCACAGGCAATGCATACTGTGCCTGTTAACCTGCAGGCCAGGGTTCGAAACCCGGGTCCCCACAAGACAAGGATTTCCTGCTACAGGCAGGGGGTTGGACTAGATGATCACTGGGTCCCTTCCAACTCTATGATTCTATAAAATGCACAATCCTAACCAGGACATACCCCCAAATCCAGAGTAACTACGGGAGCATGTAAGTGTGCACCCATAATTACTGCACCATCTAGTGAGTTGTTCCAGAGTAAGTTGTTCCTACACCGGAGCAAGAACTCCCTGTAGTTACTCTTATGGGTCAACCACAAGGCTGCAGGCTGTCAACATACTCCTCTGGTATCTCCTGGTTTTGATGCTGTGGTCTGAACTGGACCCCCATAGGTCAAAAATGTCCATTCAGGTTGTCGGTAGTCTAATCCCACACCAACTGTGCACTGCATATTTTATTTGCTCAATTGCAAAGTATTGATCTGTTTGGGGGGAAAAAGAGAGAACGAGAAAGAGAGAAAAAAAGAGAGTGTGTGGATTTCATCCTGTTTCTGGCTGGATGTCAGTCAACTGGTGGATCTTGGTAATTGTCAGAAATAACAGGCAGAAGGCACATGCTTGAACAAGATGTTTCCTAAAGGATAGCTGTGTCAAGAGGAGACATTTGATAGACATAGATCTGCTGACATGCGAAATATGGAGAGAGGAACTGACAGCCTATTGCGTGACATTTGGGATGGGATTGCTATCAATATGCATGGAGCAACCTGTTTCTAGTGAGATACACTTTTCCTGTTTCCTTCTTCCGATATTCATGATTTGCAGAACATCGGGACACAACTGGCACCAAAACACCCAAGGCGTCACTAGGGTTGGTGTCACCAAGTGCAAAAATTCATGCGCTCCTACCTCCTCCCATTGCAGGATCTACAGTATTTGGAACAAGCAGATCTGCATTGTTCCTTATAGAAATTCCAGTTTGCAATCCTAACTAATGAATGAATGCAATCCTAACTAATGAACTAATCCTAACTAATAACTCACCAATCTCTATAGGGTTCCCTTGGTGCTGTTAGGGTTTTGGTGCATATATATACACTGTATATCTGTACATCTATACGGTGTACATCTATCTATCTATCTAATCTATCTATCTATCTATCTATCTATCTATCTATCTGGTGTGGGCTGTGGGTGGTGCAAGCGGTTAAGACACTGTGCCTGTTAACCAGCAGGCCAGGGTTCGAGACCCGGGTCAGCCCCACAAGACAGGGTGAGCTCCTGTCCTTAGCCCAGCTCTGCGACGCCAGCTGGATCCAATCGTATTGGCTCTGCCTTTCCATTGGACTAATTCAGTGGCATGGAGAGGGGGGATTTGCTGCTTGGGAAACAGCTTATCCTCCATAACAATCCAACCCAGGCTTTCGTGCTTCACATGCAGCGTATGCAGCGCTGAGCACGATACCATAGTCTTCCAAGACTTATGGAGGCCTGCTTTTCTATCTATCTATCTATCTATCTATCTATCTATCTATCTATCTATCTATCTATAAAACTAAAAGTCACTGACTGACTGACTGACTGACTGACTCACTCACTCACTCATCAACACCCAGTCAAAACTGTCTGGCCTAGAAGCATGAAATTTGGGGAGGGTGTTCCTTCCGGACGGGAGCCCCACAAAGAACCAATTTCTAGAAATTTAACCCCTAAGAGGCTGAAAAGGGATACAATGTATTTTCAGCCTATTTGTAACATTGGAGACTGATCAACACCTAGCCACAAACCCTATACCTACTGTGGGAGGGGTGCCCACAGTTGTGACAGAATGGTGCAAGGGGTGGGGGGATGTTGCACAAAGATGCTGCACATGGGGGGTTGATGCATATGGGGGTTGATGTGCATGGGGATGTGATGCACAAGGGGGTGTGATCAGTGATGGGATCCAAAGAAATTAACAACCGGTTCTATGCTGGCAGCCACTTTTAAATTGCTCTTTTTAAACTTTATATGTCCTATCTCTCGTTAACAACCAGTTCTACAGAGTAGGTGCGAACCTGCTGGGTATGATGTGCATGGGGGGTTTGATGTGCATGGGTGTGTGATGCACATGTGGGGGTTGATGCGCATGGGGGGTTGATCCACAATCAGGGTGTGATGTGCATGGGGTGTGATGCATGTGGGGGTCTGATGAGCATGGGGGTTGTTGTGCAATGGGGCTTGCAGCGCAATGGGCAACAGGGGGATGGCTTACGAGGGGCATTTTACCCCCATAACGCGGGTACATTTCACTAGTACTAAATATATATATACATGATATGTATATATCAGCACATATTTGTTCACTTGTCTAACCTCCCCAAGAGTGACAAAGCAGTGCATTATGAAACTTTTGTGACACTCACCGGTCAGCACAGGACTTGTGCTGGCCTAACTGGGGGGGGTGGGTTAGGATTGCACTGCCAGATAGGCAACAATATTAGACATGCTTGTTAAGCATTTCTTTTTTATCTTTTTTAAAAAAATTCCCCATTAAGATTTTTTTTTTTTTGCAACTTATTCCCAAAGGAATTCCCATCGTTCCAGGCCCCTCTGCTTCCAATGTCTCCGAGTTCTGCATGGATTACTACTCTCAAAGGCTGCCGAAATGGGCCTTGAAGCCGAGTGTGAGGATGCAGACATCCGATTGTGGGTTTGTTGTGCTTTTTTCCCTTTGAAGTCGGGAAGCAGAGAAAACTGCAGGGCAACTGCAAAGCAAATTGGAGATTTGTCTACATGGAAGAGGGTTCTGAGGAATGCAAATGTGTGCATATGAATGTCTGGAGCATCAGAGAGCGGAGATGGCTTTGGAGCGTCGCCTGCGTTTGGTACCAGAAGTCTTTTGCTCTGGTGCTTCCTTTTCAAAAACAGAGACGAGATCAAGAAAGAGCCATCTGGGCCAGCTTGAGAAAGCTCGCTCTCTTTGTAGCGCTCGTTCCCCTCGGACTTACAAGCACCACAAATGAAGCATAAGGGAAGTTTAAAAAAATATAGAGAGACACCAAAATAAAATGCAGCAGACACACAAGGCGGGATGGAAGCAGCTGGCAATCTGGCCTCTGCAAGCTGGGTCACTGGGTTTAGATGTGCAACGTTGAAAGAGAAGACGGGCAAAATACTGGTCCAAAAGAGCGGAGAGTCTCAGCGAGAAGCAAGAAGCACATGGAATGACCCTTGCAACATGGCCTTTCCACCCCACCAGTTCTTGCCCTGAGGAATGTTCTTCCTGAAGCCAAGTTGGTGCTTGTAGGAAAGAGAGAGGGATGATATGTGCGTCCAGTGCATTTTCTGAGCACCCTTCAGTTGAGTCCATAAGCAGGTGGAAGGTGATCCATCACCAGGTTGACCATATATACTCTTTCTCCAGGACATATCCTGGATTTCTGCATTTTGACCTGGTAAAAGTCTTCATTGTCTTCCAGTTCCTTGTGAGGAGCCTTCTTGTAAATTATAAATCATATGGAATAAATTATATAAAGGCTGCAGTGGCTCAGTGGTTAGAGCTCTGGAGTTAGACAGTTCAGGATGACCATATGACAGGAAAAAACTGGATTTGTCCGGATTTTTAGCCTCCTGTCCAGATGTCCTACATTTTGGCTTTGATTTGAAACTTCGCAATAGTGCACAGTACCCCATCATGCCATATGTCGTTGGATTCGTATTGAAGAGCAGAATCCAATGCAAAACTCAATTTTGAGATATCTCCTTCGTGTCAAAAGTTATGGTCAAAAAACCAAAAAAACTATAAAAACAAAAAATATATATTATTTGGCAATTTTTTTAAGCGGGTAGGAATTTTGGCCTGGGATTAGGAATTTTGGCCTCGGAGTTCAGGAATTTCAGGTTTGGCATCTGTTCAGAACAGATGTCCGGAATTCCGCTCAGCAGGTGGCAGTTCAAGACCCGAGTCCTGCCAGATGGGGTGAGCTCCTCTCCTTGGCCCAGTTCCTGCCAACCTAGCAGTTCAAAAGCATGCAAATGCAAGTAGCTAAATAGGGACCACTTCGGTGGGGAAGGCAACGTACTGGTGACAGGCTCTTGCGACAGGCCAGCCAGGCATCCAGATGTCTCTCTGCCCAGTGGTGCCCAGCAGTGCCCAGCAGTGCCCAGCTGTGCTTGGGATTCACAAACATTATTGAAATTTTACTCCCGCAACAATGGATAAATACTGTTAGTTGAATATAAAATTTCAGTAGATACATTTGAGTCGGAATTTAAGATTAATGAATAAATGGAGTCAAATTTTGTGGATTTCTGCAAGCACCAATGCATAGCATAGTAATAAAGCACACACTTGAAATGGACCCCCATTTCCCCCATCATAGCCCCAGTCACGTTTGTTCAGCTTGGTCATAGGCTCTTAAGGGACTGGAAGCTGGACGCAGGACAGTTAGAGGCTCACCATGGGTTATGTCTGGCGCCAGTTTGGAGACCGGGCTGAGGTTTGGAGACCGTTATCCGAAACTATGACTGAAGTCCAGAGTAACTATGGGGAGTCCTTGTTTCGGAGTAAGAAAAAGTTACTCTGGATTGCAATATGAATTTCCCACAGGTTTTCAGTAGGTGGTGCAGTAACTACGGGTGCACATAATGTCTCTTATGTGCTCCTGTAGTTACTCTGGATTGTGCCCTATGAAAGCCATTCAGCAAACTGTGAGTGTGGTGGGGGGCTTGCACCCCAAAGCTTCATTTCTATCAGCATGAAACAGGAGGGGATAAGATGTACGCTGCAGAGAGAACATTTAGCTTCTCTTCAGGGGTTGTCAGTGGTTGCCTAATATCTTTGTGGGAGCTCAATTATTCCTTGCCTTGAGTCATTACCGATAAATTAAATATAACATCACACGGAAACCTTTCTTTGTATGGGATATCAAAAATAAAATGAAGATGAGGGAGGTGAAAAGAAAACCTGTATCAGACCATGATTAGCAGCCATGCTAAGCTCGTGTTGGTAATCTAACAGAGCTGTTAAAAGGAGGAATGAGATAACAGAGTAGAGAAACTGCAGGAACGACAAAAATTGCTGGCCAACTCTCTATTGATCTATCTATTCAGCAAAGACTAAGGAAGACCTGCTTGTAGGGTTTCCTTAATTCTCTTCCACAAAATCAGGACACTATCCTCTGTCCCATTTGCCAGTATGTGTACACAATCCCCCCAACTGGGATTGTCCCTGTTTTTCTGGCCATATGGAAACCTTATATGCTTGCACCAAAAATATCCTAGCGAATCAAGCCCCAGGTCCATTTTCTCCAACAAGGTCCATCTCCTCCATCCCATGGGGGTGCATCACATGCCTCTGGGTGGCCCACAACCAGCAAATCACTTCTAACCTTGGTGGTAGCAAGCAGCCAATGTGAATAGTAGCCACTTAGTAACTCATTCTTAAATTGGTCCAATTTTTTTCAAAGCTATCCAAGGTTTGAGCCAGTCACTCCATGTTGTGCCAATGAATCTCATGGTTGTTAGAAATTATTTAATAATATTTAGACATATATTTCAGTATAGTTTAATACTGGAATCTAATACACCATTGAAACTAATGCACATGCTATATACACACACATTATATATATATATATAATGCATACTTCAAAATAAATATTATCATAAACTACTAAATTTTCTAAGATAATTTCTAAATATATTGTATTTACTTGAATCGAACACTCACCTTATATATATATATATATATATATATATATATATATATACATACACAGTATTTACTCAAATCTAATTAACCACCAAATCTAATGCACACCTTGACTTTGGAGACTGAATTTGGCTGAAAAAGGTGAGTGTTATATATTTTAATGTGGTTAATTTAAAAACAGTGGCTGCAATCCTAGCCCCAGTTAGGCCAGTACAAGTCCTGTGCTGGCATGGGAATGTCACAAAAGTGCTGTAAAGCACTTCTGCCCTACTTCTGGAATGATTTGGCCAGTGCACAGACATGAGCCAGCATGCGCCAGCATGTGCCAGCATGCACCAGAATGCGACAGCTACCATGGGTATGGGGAGCAGGTGAGTTGCACCGGCCTAAATTGCATAATGTCTAAACATTTACCAGTAGTTCTTGCGCATACTTTTAAAATGCAGTTCATTATTCTAACTCCCCCCATAGCCATAATGCCACCTATTAAGTCCATGCAACCCAAAAGAACAACCACTTCATTAGGGTGGTTTCCCTTCTGTCACTTATTCCTACTTTTTCTATTTAATTTAAAGATCTCACTCATTTAATCCTAGTGTCCAAATGTGCATGGGTTGCAATACTTTGAAAACAAATGGAGGGGGAATTGAAAATGGAATAAATAAATTGGCGTAATTAGAGTTTTTTCCATCCAAAGGTACCGGTAGCTATCTCAAGGCTATCCTAAATACACATTTAAGCTCTGCACTGTTGCCTTTGCTGGATAACCTCTAAGACCCATGAGAGGGAGGTGAAAGAGGTAAATTATATCGGAGCTCAGGGTCAAAATAAAAAAGAGAGGGACAGGAGATAAAAGAGGGGGCCTGAAAATTTATGAGGAATCTTATACAGTATTTATCATTCTTATCAGGGCTCATCAAACAGGAAATCCACCTTGGGTTTCCTTATTTATTTTTTTAAAGGAAGAAAGGCAGGATATAAATTGAATAAATAAATAGCTAAATGGACCAAACTGGTCCTAGGGGAATAAAAGGATGCCTTGGAGCCAAAGTACGGAAAATAAAAATTTCCTAAAATCTCAGAAAATGCTTGCATCCATTGTGTGAAGGCCTGAATTCATTTTTTGTGTAATCCTATGTAGTTTTATATACCATTTATTGACATGTAAATACATACATACCCCCAAATCCAGAGTAACTACGGGAGCACATAAGAGACAATACGTGCACCTGTAGTTACTGCACCTCTAGTGAAATCCTATGGGAAATTCAAATTGGAATCCAGAATAAATTGTTCTTACTCTGGAGCAAGGACTCCCCATAGTTACTCTGGATTTTGCCCATACAAACATACATACATACATACTCAGAGGCTGCAATCCTGAAGACACTTTTGTGGGAGTAAGACCCATTGAACACAATGGGGCTTACTTTTGAGTAGACATGGTTAGGATTGTGCTCTTAATTGATTTGGGAGGAGGGAATAAATCTCTTATTAAATCATCTGTTTTGAGTTGAAAACTTTTAACTTGTGTCAAATTCTTCGATCGAGTTAATTTCTCCTCCAGAAACAAGTCTATTGTGAGCAAGATTAAAATGCATTTTGACAAGAAAGCTGGTAATTTTATACTTGTTATATAATTACAGGTACTACTGGGGTCAGCTTGTTTTGCATTTTTATTCAGGGAAAGAGATGGAAAGAACAACTATTCCAAGATCCCCTTGAGCAGGAGGGGAAATTGGTGGTGTCAGCCAAGGTATTGCAAAAAAAAAAGAAGTTTTGGTTATTATGTGGTTAGAAAGATGTCTTTAAGAATAAAACCCTCAAAGAATTGAATTTTAAAAAATAACATATTAATGTTTAAATGTTTAAATGAATTTTTGGATCTTTTTCACTCCATTGTAAAGAGAGCTGGAGCAAAATCCAGAGTAACTATGGGGAGTCCTTGCTCTGGTGCATGAACAACTTACTCTGGATTCCAATATGAATTTCCCATAGGTTTTCACTCGGTGGTGCAGTAAATACGGGTGCACGTAAAGTCTCTTATGTGCTCCCATAGGTACTCTGGATTTGGGGGCTGTTCTCTATACATTTCATTTGTTGCCATGTTTTTCAGTCTCACCTAGTAAAACCTCTGAATTTGCCACCGGCCACAATATAATTAGTGGAGTGAATTCTGTTTGTCTCATTAGCCAAAAGGGAACATTTAGCAGATCCTACTTAGCTCTGGTTTCTTAAGCCAGTGGCAACCAGGAAAAGGCTAATGAGGAGTAAATGAAAGGAGAACTCCTCTCCCTATTTTTTTTTTCCGGTTGCGCCAACGCTATTTCTCCAGGGGCAAGAAGTCATAGGATCTTCATGCCTTGGAATAAATGGCTTCAGGGGAAATGGACAAAAATAAGGCACTGTCTCTGAAGTCTATTGACAAGATAAAACCAGAACGTGTCGTTACTGGTGTCAGAGTGAATAGCCTTCATTTTATCTCTTTTTAAAAATTCTGCCTTCCTCTAACCCCCAAATCCAGAGTAACTATGGGAGCATGTAAGAGACCTTACGTGCACCCCAGAGGTGGGCCCAGCCTGGCCCAACAACCGGTTCACTGGAAGTGGGCGTGGCCAGGCCAGGGTCAGGGGGCAGGGACATTCAGGGATGGGGCCGTGGAGGGTCAGGGGCGGGGCCAGGGAGGGCACACCACCCACCCCAGTACGCTGCAGGTGTGGGTGGGCAGGGCGAGGGGTGGGGAGAGGGGCAGGCCCCAACCCAGGTGCTCTGCGCGTGCACCAAGGTTGGCGCAGGTGCAGTCGCATCCTGAAGCTGACCAGCTTCAGGATGCGCCTGCATCAAGGTTGATGCAGGCGCAGACACGTCCTCTTCAGGATATGATTGTGGCTGCGTCAACCATGACGCAAGCGCAGTTGCATCCTCTTCAGGATGCGACTTCACCTGCATCAACCTTGACACAGCCGCAGTCGCGTCCTCTTTAGGATGCAACTCCGCCTGCGTCAAGGTTGATGCAGGCGCAGTGATGGGCTCCCCTGGGCAGCGAATTGGTCTGCCCAGCTTTTTGGCCCCCCTTAGCTACCGGTATGGCAGTGGGCAGCCAAAATTAGGAAGCAGTTCAGGCGATCTGGCCCAAACCGGCCTGGGCCCGTCACTGGTGCACCCATAGTTACTACATCACCCAGCGAAAACCTATGGGAAATCCATATTGGTATCCAGAGTAAATTGTTCTTACACTGGAGCAAAGACTTCCTGTAGTTACTCTGGATTTTGCCCTAAGGCAGTGGTGTTCAACTTTTTCATGCCATGACCACAAGGAAGTATGAGACTGGGCACCCTCCCATGTTTAAATGCTAACTTTTTATCCTGTGTATTCTACTATACTTAAATGCCAATAGGTATACGAAACAAAACGAATAACTGGGCACCCTGCCATTGATCCCACAACTTTTTAAGATCCTATCGTTCTACCCTTTCCCCTGTCACTGCCCACTTGCTTACATAATGATTTCCCAGCTTTATTGATGAAATATTTGTGATAATGCAAAATAATACAATATATTCATATTGGAGAGAGCAGAAAAACATTGCCACGAATCCTGTCAGTAGTGAAAGCTACTTTGGCATCATTGGTAAAAATCTGAGCAGAACTGTGACACATGGCACAAGTCATGTGCAGGCCTGGGGTGATGAACATCTGTACCACTATTGGGGAAATGCACATACATGTGCTGGCCTACCCACGCCACAATGGGAATGGGGAGATAGGTAACTTGTGTTAGGATTGCACCCTCATTTACTAAGTGGTGCCACATAGTGTGGGGTAGGGTTGTGGGGGGGTTGCCCACACCGGATCACTGCTGAATTTAGAGAACTGTATAGTTCTCGATCAGGAGGAGCACAAGGAGATACCTTTTGCTAAGGAAGACAATGTAATTTTGAGATACTTTTTCATGATCTCTTTCTTCAAATCAATGATCACAGTTTGGGCCCAAGATTCACATTCACTTCATTTCCTTGGCCAAAAAAAGATATATAGATAAGACAATTCCAGAAAGGAATTGCAAGATGTAAAGATATACTGTATATACTTGAGTATAAGCTGAGTTTTTGGGCCCCAAAAATGGGCCCCAAAAGCCCCCTTGAATTATACTCGGGTGAACTGAAAAGTGGCAGGATCAAACCCCTTCATGTCATATACCATTGGATTCATACTGAAGAACAGAATCCAACGCAAAAATCGGTTTTATGGTACCTCCTACCTAAAAAAACAAAAACTATAAAAATAAAAAACGTTTTTTGGCAATTTTTTGAAGCTGGTAGGAATTTTGGCCTTGGGGTTCAGGAATTTTGGGTTTGGCATCTATTCACTCTTTCCTATGCATGTCTACTCTGAAGTAAGCCCCACTAAGTTCAGTGAGGTTTACTCCCAGGAAAGTGTGCTTAGGATTGCAACCTATGAGTTCCAGAAAGGCTACAAGGAAAAGAACCAGTACCAGTACCTGCTGCATTTCCCACCCTAGGCTTATACTCGAGTCAATAAGTTTTCCGTTTTTTGTGGTAAAATTAGGTGCCTTGGCTTATACTCAGGTCAGCTTATACTCGAGTATATATGGTAAACCTTTGCAAGATGTAAAGATATAAAAAGCATATACTTTTATATGCTTTATAAAATATATAAAAAGTAGATTATAAAAAAGTAGATATATAAAAAGTAGATTGCAGCATACTTACAATATAGGAAAAAAATTTCTACAATTCCAGAAAAGAATAGGAATTTTTCCTATATTGTATGTATGCTGCAATCTATATTCTTTTTTATATCTTTACATCTTTACGCAAAAAACTAAAAGCAGTATCAAATGGATGTTTGGACTTAGTAAAACTTTTCTTTCTGGGGGGTTACTCACTAGTACTTAGTACTGGCATTTTTTCCCACCTGTCCACTCCTAGAAGCTAATTAAATTAGTCATACTGTGACGATGTGGTGAGTACGGCACATTTTTTTTCCCCAGAAAAAAATAATTATTCAACCAGTTGGTTGAATCTAGTGGTGCTGTCAATAGCATTTAATATCCAATGCATTGCTTTCAACTTTTGGTGTTGTAGAGATCAGCAGAGTAAATTGTGCACACATTTTTACCAAGGGAGGTAACACAGAATAAGCAAATTTATGGCTGATGCTTCCTGTTCACCCCAGTAAATGGGGGGAGGGCAGGCGGAGTTTAATGGTTTGTTTTCCTTGTTAGAGTTAAGACTTTGCGGTTGGTTTCCTTAAAGTATTTTAAAAGTACAACGAAGCACGTGGTCTACCATCTGCTAATGCCTAAAGTACAGCCTCGACACAAGTGCGATGTTTTGTTATAGTGTTTAATTCTCTTCCAAAGAATGTCAAACGAGATAAGTTCAGGAAACTGGAAATGGGGGTCTCATTCCCAAACTTCCTCTCTATACATTACATACAGTGGTGGGATTCAAATAAATTAACAACAGGTTCTATCTCCTAATAACCTAAATTAACAACAGGTTCTATGTCCCATTAGTAACCGGTTCTCAGAACCAGGCGCTCATTAGCAAAGGGTTCTATAGAACCTGGGAGAATCCCCTGAAGCCCACCACTGATTACATACATTAAAGGGGTTCTAGTCAAGGGTTAAAACTATAGTGACTGGCAAAATTCTATAATGATGGCAGAGTATTGGTTAGGAAGTTGGACCGAAAGCACAATCCTATGTCTACTCAAAAGTAAGCCCTACTGTGTTCAGTGGGTCTTACTCCCAGGAAAGTATCTTTAGGATTGCAGCCTAAGACCTAGGAGACCCAGGTTCAAGTTCGAACCAAGCCACGAATCTTCCTCAGTGACCAGTCAGGCCACTGTGACCTCAGTGACCTCAGTGACCAGTCAGGCCTCAGTGAGGCCAATCCCAGCCTCACCTACCTCACAGGGTTGTTGTGAGGACAGCAGGAGGGGAGGAACCAAAGCTGCCTTGGCCATTTGCGTTGGCATGGGGAAAGCGGGATATAAATCCTTAGAACAATAAATACCCAAATTTTCTAGAATCTAACGCGCTACCAGATCTAATGCGCACCCAATTTTAAAAGGCTTGATATTTTAAAAATGTTTAAATAAATAACTGTATTTAATAAAACCCAATGCACTAGCAAATCTAATGCGCATCTAATTTTAAAAGGCTTGAGATTTTAAAAATGTTTAAATAAATAAATACCCATATTTAAGGATGCAATTCTATCCCAGGTTAGCACATCAGTCTTCCCACGTCTGTACACTGGCTTAAACCTCCTCAAAGAGTGGCATAGAAGTGTTTTATGGCATGTTTGTGACACTTCCAGGTTAGCCCAAGACTTATGCCAGCCTAACTGTAGGTCAATCCTAGGACTAACGTTCATAGTTACTCCTGATGTGTTGGCACAAATATTCCACCAGATCCTAATGCACGGTGGAAAAAGTTCAGAACTGTTGAAAGTCACCTTCTGTCTGGAACATACAATGAATTCCATAGGTAGATTTTCTTTCCAAGTATGTTTTGATTTATTATCCCAAGGGAAGGCTAAAGACAAATTGCCGTAGTTCATCTCCTGCCACGATAGAGGACAGATCTTTAGCTGACATTGTTTGCATGGGATGGATTTGCTCCTCAAAGAGCCATAGTTTTATCCCATTTATCTCCTTACAGTATTCTCTGTTGAACTGCCTGTCCGCTTCATGCAGTTAAAGCCCAATCCTATTCATGTCTACTCTGAAGTAAACCCCATTATAGTCAATGGGTTTAGGAAAGTGTGGATAGGATTGCAGCCTAATTACTTTATTAATTGTAAAGTGAAAACATACCCATGTTGCGGGAGTAAAATTCCCCTGTACACCATCCCCCTACTGTGCATCAAACCCCCATGCTCATCAACCCCCCATGCGAATCCACCCCATGCGACTCATCTCCCCTATGTGCATCAACCCCACATGTGCAACATCCCCCATGCTCATCATCCCCCATCCCTGTATGCGCATCAACCCCCATGTGTATCAACCCCTATGCACATCCACCCCCATGCACAAGAACCCCTCATGCGCAACAACCCCCATGCACAACATCCCCCATGTGCAAGATCCCCCCATGCTCATCAACCCCACTTGCGCATCTACCCCATTGTGCATCTACTGGGTGTTGATGAGTGAGTCAGTGAGTGAGTCAGTGAGTGACTTTCCTCTTTTATATATATATAAAAACTAGTTTCTAGTTTCTAGTTTCCATAAACCCATTCTAGTTTCTTCCTTCTGTTAACTTTGAAATGCACATAAAAATTATTATCATTAATATTTATTACCTAACATTATTAATTGCCTAGTTAATAATAATAAAACAGGCAAAGTTGCTTTCTTTTCTTTCCACTTATGTTTGGGAAGGAATGCGGAAAGATGTTTGAACTATTTTGTTATCACACTGCAAATATTAATCCCACTATATTTAGATTTGTCTTACAGCACTTTGCAGTTTGAAACAGATCCGTCCTTATATTAATATTCTTTTCTGTGTGACCTTTCTCTAAGCACAGGAGAATAATTCACTCTGCCAATTCAATAGATTAAAACATAACAAAGTGACAGGATGACTCAATTTGCTCTTTTAATCAACAGAATTTGAAAACCTATATATATATTGATATACTGGGGTAAAAAATTGGTCGCAGATCACCTTCAGAAAACATTGTGGGGAACTCATTGCTTTGAAAATTCAAACTCTCCTGCTTGATTAGGGGCAAAATCCAGAGTAACTATAGGGAGTCCTTTCTCCGGTGTAAGAACAACTTACTCTGGATTCCAATATAAATTTCCTATAGGCAATTTATACAGGGGCAAGTAAAGTCTCTTATGTGCTCCCATAATTACTCTGGATTTGGGGGTAGGTTAGCTGAATTTTCTTAAATGGTAAAATCCTTATCACCACTTCCATGACTGTCGGGCACATATAATTTAATAAGAATAAGGTTACAGCCCTTTATGGACTTAACTCCATGAGTAGCACTGATCCTACATCCAGAAGCTTCCTGAAGGTGTATTGTACCCAGTGTGGCACATACCTTGTGGATCTTAGCATTCTGGAGCTGTGGTGTTATGGTTGCCATATATCAGGACTATATTGGTTTTGTGGGATTGTGCTTACTTACTGGTATCCTTGGTGGGGGACCATGACACCATACTGCCTAACATCCTTAAGGCTGCAATTCTAAAGACACTTTCTTAGGAGTAAGACCCACTGAACACATTGGGGCTTTCTTTTGAGTAGACATGGTTAGGATTGTGTCAATATGTCACCCCCTCATAGGATTGCCATATTTCTCTTCCACAAAACCAAGACAACATAGCATATCCTGATCCAGCCATACCAGTATAGTGATGCCATCTTGGGTCCCACAACACCCATTTCAGCCACCTTCGTAACTACAGAACTGAAAATATAGGATACAGAACTGCTGGGCAGTATGGGCTACCTTGGTAATTTGCCCCAAATAGATGAAAAGATGGTGCTCTGGAATGGCAAGAAGGTTGTGTGGTTGGAGAAGGATCCAAACCGATGTCCATCTTGAATTTCTGAGTTGGAATGGTTAAACTGGATATCAGAAAAAGAAATCCAGTTCAGCAGTGGAATAGACTGTCACGGTAGATGGTGACTCCTAAAAAATCTTGGTGGCCAACAGTTCAACATAGGGCAAAATCCAGAGTAACTATGGGGAGTCCTTGCTCCGGTGTCAGTACAACTTACTTTGGATTACTCTGGATTCCAATATGAATTTCCCATAGGTTTTCACTAGGTGGTGCAGTAACTATGGGTGCACATAACGTCTCTAAAGTGCTCCCATAGTTACTCTGGATTTGGGGGATAATTTGTTTTGCAATATTTAGCATGAAATTTCCTTTCCAATAATTTGATAATATTTAAAAAAGCAGGCCTCCGTCAATCTTGGAAGACTATGGTATTGTGCTCAGCGCTGCATATGCTGCATGCGAAGCACGAAAGCCAGGGTTAGATTGTTATGGAGGACAGGCTGTTACCCAAGCAGCAAATCCTCCCTCTCCACACCACTGAATTATTCCAATGGAAAGGCAGAGCCAATACAATTGGATCCAGCTGGCGTCGCAGAGCTGGGCTAAGGACAGGAGCTCACCCTGTCTTGTGGGGCCGACCTGGGTCTCGAATCCTGGCCTGCTGGTTAACAGGCATAGCATCTTAACCGCTTGTGCCACCCACAGCCCTTAACTTGATAATATTATTAATTTGATATTATTCATAAATATATATTTTAACTTCATGCAGAGGCTCAACAAGCACCTGTCAGAGATGCTCTAGGTAGATTTCCTGCTATGGGCAGGGGGTTGTTCAAGATGACCTTGAGGGTCCCTTCCATGATTCTATGAATTCTGAGCATGCTGCATAATGAACCTTTGACTGATTGTGGCGTAGATTTGAGGCATAAATTGAAGGTGTCACTTCCAGCCATGACAACATCCTGATTAAAAAGTGGATACCAACAGATTATCCCTCCCCAAAAAAATGGTTCCCGGTATCAAAATGTTTGAGAACCACTTTTTAAAAAATAAATAAAAAATAAAATAAAATAAATTGTAAATTTATTTAAAATAAATAAATGAAAAATAAATAAAATAAATCAATAAAATAAATTTCTTCTCCAAAGACATTTATTTCAATACAGCCCCATGTTCTGAACCTGCTTTAGATGGAGTCTTGGAAGCCTTCAGGGTTGGGGGGAGAGAGAAAGAAAAAGCACCAGCCAGCAGCTCTTCCAAGAAATTATGAAGTTGTTACCCTCATTGTGCTTCTAGTATAAACTAAAATGTATTTGGCTCCCAACACCATCTGTTCATCACAGTTTGAAAATGAAAGTTTTCTCATCTTAAAACACCAGAAGAGGTAAAAAAAGAAGAAGCTATAAAAAGCCCAACGACAACTTCTGCAAGCAATTTAATAAAAAATATAGCAAAAACTTGACAACAACGGAGAACGGTGTTGCACCGAGGCTACATTCCTAGGGACCTGAGCCTCCGACATTCAATTTCAGGCAGGCAGTTTCCACATCACACGTTCTTCGGCGCACAATATTGTGGCAGACGGCACATATGGCTTCATGTCAGGCAAGCCGCAAGACTCAATGCACCACCAGCTTTGACTGGGGGTGCGCGCCTTTCATTCATGGTAACTTTGCCAAAGACAAATCCTTATTGACGATACGGAAAAAAATGCAGAAGATGCTGCCAAATACTATATTGAATTGAACGCATACCTTTTCCAGCCATCTTTAGAGCACAATCTGAAATATGTCTACTCAAAAGTAAGCACCATTGTGTTTAATAATAATAAATAATAAAAAAGTGTCTTTAGCTTTGCAGTCTTACGGCAAAATCCAGAGTAATTATGGGGAGTCCTTGCTCTGGTGTAAGACCAATTTGCTCTGAATACCAATAAGAATTTTCCATAGGTTTTCATTGGGTGGTGCAGTAACTACAGGTGCACATAATGTCTCTTATGTGCTCCTGTAGTTACACTGGATTTGGGGGGTTAGTCTCCAAAATTGGGATATATGATAGCATATTAGCTTTGAGTACATGCAGTATTTTGATTATAAGTATAGATCAGTTGAACACTTTACTATGTAGTAATAAAAATGTAACACAAACCCATTTTTGTATAAAGTAGTGCAATCAGGTAAAAATCACAACATAAACCCATTGTCATATTATTACTGTTATGTAACTCATAACAATTACTGTTATGAGTTACTGTTAGGGCTGTGGGTGGTGCAAGCGGGTAAGGCGCTGTGCCGGTTAACCAGCAGGCCAGGGTTCGAGACCCGGGTCGGCCCCACAAGACAGTATGAGCTCCTGTCCTTAGCCTAGCTCTGCGACGCCAGCTGGATCCAATTGTATTGGCTCTGCCTTTCCATTGGAGTAATTCAGTGGTGTGGAGAAGGAGGATCTGCTGCTTGGGTAACAGCCTATCCTCCATAACAATCCAACCCAGGCTTTCGTGCTTCACATGCAGCATATGCAGCACCGAACACGATACCATAGTCTTCCAAGAGTGATGGAGGCCTGCTTTTAACTCATTGTATACAGTAACATTAAATTTCACACTGCACATTATAATCACATTTTTTAAACATTTTTTTATCTCAAGCCTTTTAAAATTGGGCGCGTATTAGATTTGATAGCACATTAGATTCCATTAAATCTATCACAGTTTTTAATTTCCTGTACTTCTGTAAATACGTGTTAGGTCAGTCCTGGAGAATGATCCGTAATGGAACAGCCAGCTCTGAGCAATCGCTCACCCTGATTCATGGGAAGACTAATGGAGGAAGGAAAGGTTTTGACAGAGATCAAGTGCAATCTTTCTGATCTTTCACAATACGAAAAATCATCTGTTTTGGCTGCAATCCTAAAGACACTTTCCTGGGAGTAAAACCCACTGAACACAAAGGGGCTTACTTTTGAGTAGACTTGGATAAATTGTGCTCTAACTTTACAGGTAACTAAACAAATGCTGCAATCCTAAAGACACTTTCCTGGGAGTAAGACCCATTGAACACAGTGGAGTTTACTTTTGAGTAGACATGGTTAGGATTGTCCTAAATGTTGGAAAAATTGCTGATCCTATAGGAAGGAATACACATGGATGTGTATGCCCCTTCATGGATTTCCGCATCTGCAGTGATCCTAAGTGTTCCATAGCAGATACTCAGGCTCCATTGTATATATGGGGTTGACATACGTTCCGAAAAATCGTCCAGCTTTTTGGGAATTGCATTCAATACTAGCAAGTTAGATAGGGGGTCCAGTCCTGGTTTTGTGGAAGAGAATTATGGCAACCCCAACTGTACAGGAAATTGTGACAAGCTGATGTTGTGTAGAGAATAGCATACGCGGCATGGACCAAGAAATTTTAGGTTGAAATTCCTCCATCTTTCCCTATGGAGCTCCCCTATGGATAACCTTGGGACACTTGGCATCTATGAGATTAATTCATTGAAGGCACAATCTTAATCCTAAGTTAGGCCAGAACTAATCCTGTGCTGGTTTGGAAGTGTCACAAAGAGTCATAAGGCACTCCTGTGCCATTGCTGGGGGTATTAGGTCAATGCACAGACATGTGCCAGCCTCCATACTCTTCCACACTAACAGGGAGACGGGTGAGTTGTGCTGGCCTAAATTGGTTAGGATTGGCTCTCAGTCTTGATACTACCCTGAGATCCTTGAAGGAGAGTGCAGGAGTTTGATATGGGTTAAATACAGAAATATGGCAAAATCCAGAGTAACTATAGGAAGTCCTTGCTCCTGTGTAAGAACAACTTACTCTGGATTCCAATATGAATTTCCCATAGGTTTTCACTAGCTGGTGCAGTAACTACGGGTGCACGTAAAGTCTCTTACGTGCTCCCGTAGTTACTCTGAATTTGGGGAATAGTTGAACCTATATGTGTAGTGAGTGCTTGCGTGCCTCACACAACGGCACCATTCAGCCTCATCTGCCTCTCAGGGTGATCAGATGCCCAAACCTCAAAAGGAGGACAAGGTCTTGGATTCCTCTCAGCCTGGCCTATCCAGTGGACAATGGCACATTTGCCTACTCATGAGTAAAACCGCAATATGGGGCACTTTCACTTTCCCATAGAGCTCAATGCATAATTTTGATTTTTAGTTTTTTGCAATAACTTTTGATAGGAAGGAGATATATCAAAACTCTTCAATTCGAATACAATGACATATGACATGAGGGGGTCCTGGACACCATTGCAAAGTCCCAAAATGAAGCCAAAATGGAGGACAAAGAAGCCCTTTTGGAGGACACCCAGACAGGAGACTAAAAAAGAGGACAAATCTGGAAATTTCCAGACATATGGGCACGCTGCTGCCTCCCTACCCATTGGACATCCCTGTTTTCCTAGGCAGCATATGGGAATCCAGCGAGGGTTGCCATATATCCCGAAAAAACAGGGACAATCTCAGTTTTTTGGAATTGTGTTCACGTACTTGCAAATGGGACAGAGGGTCCTGTCCCGATTTTGTGGAAGAGAATTATGGCAACACTAAGACCAGCACCACCCCAAACCTGGATCAGACTATTTGACACAATATACAATTCTGTCTGCATTTTATAAAGCAGATTAAAACTTTATTTAAAAATAAATAAATTCAAAATTCTTGCCGCAGGACATGATGGTGGCAACTAGGCTATTAGCTTCATAAAAAGATTGGAGGCTACGGACGCAAACCAGAGTAACTACAGGGAGTCCTTGTTCCGGTGTAAGAACAATTTGCTCTGGATTGCAATATGAATTTCCCATAGGTTTTCACTAGGTGGTGCAGTAACTACGGGTGCACATAATGTATCTTACATGCTCCTGTAGTTATTCTGGATTGTAGGGAATATCTCCATATGGGAATATCTCCATCTCCAGCAAACATATTTATGATCTCCAGAGCAGATGGGTTGAATCCATCTGTCAAATACCAGGGACCAGTGATATGGGACCAATCTGACCATCACATCCTACTTGCGAGTTTTTGAATGACATCCGACAGGCTACTATAGAAGACTGCAAGGTTATTTTTATAAAACTTTGTTTGGATCCAGTTTAGTTAAAGCTTATGATTACATTAGAATTAGGTTATTTTTAAAATGTGATTTTTGAGTACTTGGGAAGACTTGGCTTTTCCGCCACATCCAGTGTGTGAATTTTTCCAAACCTCATTCCAAGTCTCCAATAGCGGGAGCCAACTCTTCCTGCTTTCCAAATCTTGTACCTTGTATCTTCATCCAATGTCCTTGAAGCTATAAGAGCACAATGCAAAAGTAAGAACAGAATTAGATGCAATGCTTTGGGAATTGGATAAAATCATATTATACATTTATTTACTTGTGCCTTCAAATCTATTGCACACCCAGGGTAACCGTATAGAATGCACTCCGTCCTCCATTCTATACGGTTACCCTGGGTGTGCAATAGATTTGAAGGCACAGGTAAATAAATGCTAAATGCTAAATGCAAAGAACTGCCTAACTCCCAAATCCAGAGTAACTACGGGAGCACGTAAGAGACTTTACGTGCACCCGTAGTTACTGCACCACCTAGTGAAAACCTATGGGAAATTCATATTGCAAACCAGAGTAAGTTGTTCTTACACTAGGGGGACCAAGGACTCCCCGTAGTTACTCTGGATTTTGCCCTAAATTCCCTTTTCTATGCAATACTTAAATGTAGAGACACCCTGTCCTCCATTCTATATGGTCACTCCGTGCGCACTCCAATTTTAAAAGGCTTGTGGTTAAAAAAATGTTTAATGGTGATTGTAATGTGCAGCTGCAAAGCAGGTGCAAATTTGATTTTCCTGCATACGAGTTATATAACAATAATAATAATATGAAAATGCACTACCAAATTGCACTATACAACAGTGCGTTTCTGAGCACAATACTAAGCATGCTTATTCAAAAGTAGGTCCAACTGTGATCAATAGATCAATGGAGCAGTCAGTCCTATAGGGAGCCTCACCCAGGGTGACCATATAGAATGGAGTACAGGGTGCGTCAAGTATTGCATAGAAGAGGGAATTTATGCAGGTGCTGCTTTTTAAACCTTTCTATGCTGAGATACACCTACATAAATTTCCTTTTCTTTGCAATCCTCCATTCTATATGGTCACCCTGGCCTCACTCTTTGAAACGATTTCAGGCACTGGGAGCAAAACAGACCTATACGGAGCTCCCTCCAAGACTGACTGCTCAGCCCCCCTCTAGCTATACCACCAGTTGAACATGTGAGATTCATTGCATCAATTTTAAATTTCCAAATAGAAATTGCCCCCAAAAATACAGAAAAACAATTGCATCTAATCAGCCTGACATACAGATCGGATTGCAGCCTCCAGCATTAATTTGTAAAGCTCCAAAACAACAACAACATGTGGATTAGAATGATATTGCAATTAGAGGTTGAAACACATCAGAAGATTTTATTAGTTGCATATTACCTGTCAACTAACTCCAGATTAATAAATAGTTTATAACAATCTAATTCAAAGGGGTATTGTTTTTCCTCCAAACAGAAGGAAAATCAAACCACTTATTCTGATTCCTGATCTTTAAATATTCTTATTTGCATATATTAGAGCAGGGGGTCCTCAAACTATGACCCGCGGGCCGGATTCGGCCCACCAGAGGCTTCAATCCAGCCCACTGGAATTTGGGGGGGGGTTTGGGAAGTGCTTTGTGGGCACTGGGGGACAGTTGAAGACTGCAGCGGCGAAGATTCCCCAGCCACGGCTGCCATTTCCGAAGGGAAGACTGTGCGCATGTGGGCACAGTCTCCCTATTTGAGCTCCACCGGAGAGCTGCAGAGCTTCTCCATGGGCAGAGTTGACTATCCTCGGCTGACCCCAGGAAGTCACTTTCACTTCCTCGGCCGAGGATAGTCAGCTCCACCCACGGAGAAGCCCTGCAGCTCTCCGGCGGAGCTCAAAGGATAAGAGAGACTGTGTGCGCATGCGCACAGTCTTCCATTTGGAAATGGCAGCCTGTGGCTGGCAGATCTTCACCACTGCAACCTTCAACTGCCCCCCAGTGCCCACAAAGACTGGGGAGGCAGTAGCCTCTCTCTGGCCGGCTGGGGGGCTCAGGGGAGCTCTGGCCACCTTGACCTCGGTCAAGGTGGGGAAAGGGAATTGTATGACTTAAGACTTGTCCATATTAAAAAATAAACACAGGCTACACTTTCAAAGACATTTGAAAGACACTTTCAAAGACACTTTCCTGGGAGTAGCCCTACAATTCAGAATAAGTGCGGGAAGCCGTAAAAGGCACTTAGGGTGCAATCCACTATGGAGAGTCCTTCCTCCGGTGTAAGAACAATTTACTCTGGATTGCAATATGAATTTCCCATAGGTTTACAATATGAATTTCCAGTATGTTCTCACTAGGTGGTGCAGTAACTACGGGTGCATGTAATGTCTCTTATATGCTCCCACAGTTATTCTGGATTGGAGGGTTACTCTGGATTGCTCTATCTGGATTACACCTCTATCTGGATTACATCGGTGTAAAACTACATCGGTGTAACTACTCCTGTAGTTACTCTGGATAGTAGCCAAGACCCATTGAACACAATGAGGCTTACTTTTGAGTAGACATGGTTAGCCTTATGCCCTTAAGAAATATTATTTGAGCATTAGCACCACAATAATTTCCTTGCACATCAAAACTAGATTTCAGGGAGCAGGGTTCTATCTAATCTCCATGATGTGCTAGTTTTCTATGTGCAGGGATTTTAAAAAATGGGCAACGGTGGGATGTACTACAACTCCACATTCCCATATAGGATGTGAAAGGGGGGTCTACTTAAATACTGATATGCAGAAGCCTGTAATGAGAAAATACCCATCAGAGAGTAAAGGGAGGTCAGCTGTTCTTCTTCCAACAGACAATTCCTTCCAAAAAGACAGGATCCAAAAAGTCTGGTGTGATCTGTTTTAATTCCATTGTTTTAAATTTGGTTCTCGTTTCTCGTAGGTTTTGTCGGCTAAATGAATTATCCAAACGTAACTAACAGCATGAATTTCAACACCATATAGCAAATGACACCGAGTCAGATTTCATGTACTTTCAGGGATCTGAAGCTCTGCTCGCAAAAATGGCGCATCAGTGCTGATCCAATGGTTACGAATGCCGCTTTGCCTTCTTTCCATCTCAACTTTAATTCTGACCTTTCAGAATTACGCACGATTTTGCAAACACCTTTCATCATCGAGACAAATCTTCATCCTTTCATATGCATATGATTGTTCCAGCAAAAAGGAGCTAACATTTCTTTGTGGTTAGCAGCGCATCAGTACAGCGTATAATACATAATACAGCGCAAAATAGCAGCGCATTAGTACAAGAACAAATACTTCTCCGATTACGGTACATATGACTGTTTGCGATAACAGGTAAACAGCAGGAAATTAAGACAGCCCCGTACGCTCTGAGTAAGCAAATCCAACGCAGTTTTATTTATTGCCCTTTGTGGGCTTTTGTCAATATTTGTTCTTTTATTATGATGATGATTTGAAAAAGGGAAAGATCCGATCTTTCAAATGCATTGTACTGATGCATGCTAAAAAGTGTCTCCGAGTTAAATGGATAAGGCGCACCATAATGAGGTCCTGCTTTAGTGGTTCTGGAGGATTTCAGCCAGGGACCCCCTTCTGAGGATGAAAGTCTGTCCGGGACTCTCCAGAAATGATGTCATCAACTTTCACTTGCCGGAAGAGTTCACTTGAGGTCCTTGCCTATGCAGGGACTCTCTAGGACTCTCCCGGCCACTAATTAGCTGCGCACACATGCGCAGTGATTTTTTTTAATATTTCAGTAGCGGTTAGCCGCGGCTACCGCTACTGAGTTTAGCAAGCCCCCAGTCACCCCCACCCCCAGAACTGCCTCTGAAGAGCCCTCACTGCCCGCAAGTGCCCCCAGTCACCCTCCCACCCCCCAGAATTGGCTCTGAAGTGCCCCCACTGCCCCCAAGAAACCCCTCTGAACCAGTGCCCCGGTTCTCGCTCCCCCCCTCCACAACCGGCTCGCCAGCGCCCCCAAATTCTAAGATCCAGCTCTGGCAAGCAGGTGCAAACCCCCAATTGCCCACCTGTGAACTCAATGCATCTTTTTTATTTTTAGTTTTTTGGCCATATCTTTTGATAGGAAGATATTTCAAAACCTCCTCCTCTTCAGTATGAATCCAATGACATATGATATGATGGGTACTGATATGATGGGTACACCGTTGCAAAGTTTCAAAATGAAAATGAAACAGAGGACAATGGCTACAATCCAGAGTGACTACGGAAACTATTACATCTATGTAGTAACGGTGCCACTTGTGGGATACCTATGGGAAATGTTTAGAGCATCCAGAGTAAGTGCCTCTTATGTCTTCCCGCAGTTACTCTGAATTGTAGGTGATGAAACTCTTTCGGAGGACACCAGGACAGGAGACTATAAAAGAGGACAAATCTGAAAATTTCTGGTCACCCTGCTGCAGACCCCTGCTCTGGTCAATATTGTGGTGCATGGCCTGGAGAGGTACAGATAGACTGGTACGTTTTTAGTATTAACTATTTCCAAGGGCATTTCCATCTCTGGAGAGCCATGTCTTAAAAATCTTTTAATATTTCACCTCTGCTCAATTTAGGAGGGGCTTCCATTTCATTATGGCATGAAAATTAATAAAATGCCCCTTTTGAGGTAAGAATCCAGGCTAGCCCAAGATCAACTGGTGCCAGAGATACTATCCCAATTGCTGGCCTTGGCATCTCATGATGTGACAGGCTCTGCACCTCCCTCTCTGCAATATTCCAGCTCAAAGGTATCATTCCCTTCACATTTCTTCTATTTCTCTGCCCCACATTCCCAATCCAGGGTGAAAGGAGGAAAAGTAGGGGCAAGCAAGGAGAGAGATAGATGCCCCCCTTCATTACCTGAGGCACCTGTTTCAAGTTAGCCACACTGATGAGCGAGACCTGAAGAGAATGGTTGACCATGATGACTATGGAATCAGGACAAATATGGGCGCAATCCAGAGTAACTATGGAGAGTCCCTGCTCCAGTGTAAGAACAATTTACTCTGGATTGCAATATGAATTTCCCATAGGTTTTCACTAGGTGGTGCAGTAACTACAGGTGCATGTGATGTCTCTTACATGCTCCAGTAGTTACTCTGGATTGTAGGGTATGTGTCAATGTCATCCATAAAAAAGAACCTAGAATGAATTCTCTTTTTTAAATGAATGAATGAATGAATGAATGAATGAATGAATGAATGAATGAATGCCTTAAAACTACAGAAACCTATTGGAGTGACCATTGTAGGTACTCCAAAATGTAGGACAATCAAGAAAAAAATGTAGGATGTGACAAAATAAAAGTTGAAACACTGATATCTATATATCTATATCTATATATCTATATCTATATGTATAGATATATAGATATCAGTGTTTCAACTTTTATTTTGTCACATCTATATCTATATATCTATATCTATAGATATAGATATAGATATGGAGATAGATCGACAGATTGATAGATCGCGATAGATCGATAGATCGATAGATCGATAGATAGATAGATAGATAGATAGATAGATAGATAGATAGATAATATGGTTAATTTAAACACTATATTGCTTGTTATTACATTTAAATCCATTACATATACATAATTTATTAATAAAATTTATGAATTACAAGAAGGGTAAATGATACCTGCTCACAGGGAATATGAGGACAATCAATATTTTTTTTGGAAAGGAAATATGGTCCCCCGGTTTCATTTCTAATGACAATTTCTAATCAATGATCAATGAACACACTGAAGATAATTTCTAATCAATGAATACATTGAAGGGGCAGTGATACATCCATTGATCGCATCCTGACACAATCCATCCCATGGCCTTCCCACACACAGGTCTATACTATAAAGTCCTGTTCACACTTAGGCTGCAATCCTAAAGTCAGTTTCCTGGGAGTAAGATCCATTGAACACAATAGGGCTTACTTTTGAGTAGACATGGTTAGGATTGTGCTCTTTAGTGAGCCTATTATTTTTTTCTCCCCATCAAACAATGTTATTAATAAATGTTCTCATTTTTCCTCCCTAAACAACATTTTTTTCTGACCTTTACCCAAGTGATTTGAAAGGCATAAATGAAATAATTAAAAAAAACTCAGAAACTTTAAATAGAGACATTGACAGCAGATGACTTTGCGCTTGCGAACCCTTCCTCTTAATTGTTCCCTACTCACCTCCTCTTGGAACGCAGCCAACCCAAAGCCGGATTTTGCACATATATTAGTTGCATTGCTAAGGACGCAGTTCGGAACCGGCTTCCAAAATGTATGCAAACCAATTAGCATCTCTGAATTATGGAAGAGCAAACATGAATGCAAATGAGGAAGGTCATGCCTGAACCTAACATGCCCAACGTCACCCTGCGCATCACTGAAAAGTGAATGTTTTGTAGAGAGATGTTGTTCTGCTCAGGGAAGAACCACAGCTCAATAGGATAAGGCAAAGGGTATTCTATGCCAGAAAAAAGTAGACAAACATTTTGCTAGATGGGCCCAAAGCAGCTTGCCTAACTTTCAGGAACCTCTTCGTTCTTGTCCCCGTTCGTTACACATCCATCTGTCCGTCCATCCGTCAATCATGCCTATCTATGCCTATGTAATAGATAAAGATAAGCCCTACAATCCAGAGTAACTACGGGTGCATGTAAGACATTACATGCACCCGTAGTTACTGCACCACCTAGAGAAAACATACCGGAAATTCATATTTCAATCCCGAGTAAATTCATATTGCACCAGAATAGAGACTCCCCGTAGGGGATTGTGCCCATAGGCACCCTTCCCCACTTATCGGACAGGTTAGGGACCAGAACGCCATCCAAAAGTGAAAACCTGTTGAAAAGTGGAACCCCCATCTTGTCTGTGCACTGCCATAAACCAGCTGTTGGGCAGAGCATGTGCCCACCTCTCTACACCACCACATGGAGTTATGCCAGTTGAGT
Source organism: Cryptoblepharus egeriae (assembly GCA_030015325.1). NCBI lineage: Eukaryota > Metazoa > Chordata > Lepidosauria > Squamata > Scincidae > Cryptoblepharus > Cryptoblepharus egeriae. The sequence goes on from JAREYC010000016.1 coordinate 5,233,156, forward strand.
TATACCAGCTGTTAGGTTAAGTTAGGACTGTGCCCAGAAACAATCATGTGCTTAATTTTAACACTATATCACTTAGTAAATTTAAAACTATTACATATAATTTATTATATATTATTAGCGAAATGTACCCCCGTTGCGGGAGTAAAATTTCAACAATATTTATAACATAACCCCCTGTGCAACACCTCCCTGTGCAACACCCCCATGCAATACACCCTCCATATAGTAATCCCCCATGCAACACCACCGATGTGCAAGATCCACCCCCGTGCAACATACCCCCCATGCCCCATTCCCCCCATGTGCACCATATCCCCATGAGCACCATCCCTCCCTGCACACCATCCCTTCCTGGGTTGACAAGTGAGTGAGAGAGACAGTGAGTGTGTGAGTGACTTTTCAGTTTTATGTATAGACTAGCGAAAATCGTACCCATTTTGCAGGAGTAAAATTCCCCCGTACGCCATCCCCCCACTGCACATCAGTCCCCCACACACATCAACCTCCCATGCGCATCCACCCCCTGTGCAACATCCCCCATGTTCTTCCAACCCATGCACATCATCCCCCATGCTCATTATCCCCCATGCATAAATCTCCCATGCACAACATTCCCCATGCTCATCCCCCATGTGCAACGTTCCCCACGTGCAACGTTCCCGCATGCGCAACATCTCCCATGTGCATCAGTCCCCCTTGCGCAAAATCTCCCCATGCGCATCATCTCCCTATGTGCATCATCTCCCCATGCGCATCAACCCCATGCTCTATCACCCACCTCCATGATGCATGTAGGACTTTTTGGATCCCAGTCAATTTGTTTTAATCAATGCACAATATAAGCCAGTGTTGATAGGAAAACAAATTGTTGCTCACCAAAGGTTCTCATCTAAAGAACCTAGTAAGAACTTAAGAAGATGCATCCTGATGGATGCAGTGAAGCCGTCCCTGTGACACCCTGTAGTAGATCCAGAGTCTGTGCCTCCTGAAAGTAGCTTCATATGATGGATGTCTGAGGACTGAAGACAAGAAAATGAACCATGCTTAACCTTAACCTTCTGGGTGCTCTCAGACAAGCAGCATAAATGTAACAGATGGTGTCTGCATGGCCCTGTGGACATCTGACAGTGAGAACATCTTGTGCATAGACAGTTCTTTGGTCGTTCATTCTCCAGTGATCTCCCAGTGATTGGCTGGGATAAAATAACAAAGCAGATCAAGGCTGTGGGTGACAAGAGGGACTCACCCTATATACTCAAATATAATCCTTTTTCAGCCAATGTAGTCTCCAGAACTGAGGTGCAGATTCGATTCGATGGTGCCTTCGATTTGAGTAAATACACATATTTTTATTATAAATATAGGTCAGTATTTAGTTTAACGATTTACTATATTGTGATTAAAATTTGGCTAAATCCATTAAATGGATTAAAATGGGCTTAAAATGGATTAAAATGGGCTAAATCCACAGCAGTTATAGGTCCACACAGTTACGACACTCTCTAGTGTTATCTTATGGAAAGTAATCTTAACTGCTCTGGAGCAAGGGGCTTAATTTCACTTTAGGATATTGGCCATAAACCCATTGTTTAAAGTTCCCTACAATCCAGAGTAACAATGGGCAAAATCCAGAGTAACTACAGGGAGTCCTTGCTCCAGTGTAAGAACAACTTACTCTGGATTGCAATATGAATTTCCCATGGGTTTTCACTAGGTGGTGCAGTAACTACGGGTGCACGTAAAGTCGCTTATGTGCTCCCATAGTTACTCTGGATTTGGGGGTATGGGAGTACGCAAGAGACATTACATGCACCCGTAGTTACTGCACCACCTAGTGAAAACCTATATTCATATTGCTATCCAGAGCAAATTGTTCTTACAACAGAGGAAGGACTCCCTATAGTTACTCTGGATTGTGCCCGTAGTGTACTTTAAACACGTTGCACTTTGCAGCTGCACATTACAATTGCCAGTAAGTATTTTTTTAAAAATTTCAAGCCTTTTAAAATAGGGGTGTGCATTAGATTCAGTGGCACATTAGATTTGAGTAAGTACAGGTACAACTAAACAATAAAACTTTAAAAACCCTGAAATTTTTTTTATATTTAAATACCCGAGATTGCAATAGAAACAGTTAAAATCTGTATATATCATCTTAAGAACAATACATCACAGATTTATTTTGATACGCTCCGCCAGGCAATGCGGGGAGTCCCCATGGACTCTCCAAATTCCTTGCTTCTCCTCCTTGCCTGGTTCTTTGGATTCCAGCCAATGTTCACTTAAGCCTTGTTAGTCTTCACTCACCAGATCAGTAAAGGACCTGCTTCCCATAGGACATGGGGGAAAAACATTACACGGAATTCCCTACTACGACATGGTTGTAACGTTTCCAGACATTACCTGCTCCGGTTGGCAGATCAACCTGTCCCTAATTACCCCAGACAAAACCACATCACCATTTAATGTTAACTAAAGTTGAGAACAACCACATGAATTAGCGGGAATGCAAAAACCATTGATGGAAGGGAATGAAGGGGGGCTGGGGAGAAAGATCGGAGGCTGCCAGGGAGAGAAAAGGATCCATCTTTCTCATCTCCATCTGTCAGAATTAACTGACCATAAATCCATAAGGATGATTTCCTAACATCTGTTAACTGGCTGTTTGTGCAGTTCTTTTCTATGTCTTGCTTGTGATGTTTTATGATGGTTCTTATAGGATTTAATTAATTCCTTATATAAGTAATTCATTATATAAAGATAATTCTTTTTATAACTTCTATAAAAAATCTTTTTCTTTCTTTCTTTCTTTCTTTCTTTCTTTCTTTCTTTCTTTCTTTCTTTCTTTCTTTCTTTCTTTCTTTCTTTCTTTTGGGCCCAGTCCTAGCCAGCGTTAGGATTGCAAGTGCCAGTGGGGTGTGTAGAGCATCTAGTAGTAGTGGAGCAATCAGGGAGGCTTCCTCAATATAAAGGAATGTTTGTTCCCTTACCATGTGGCTGCATCAGCTCCCCAAAATATAGGATAGAAGAAAGTATAGGACAGGAGCCTTGCTAGCCTTGTTCTTACCTCTGAACTTTCAGGGTGCAATCCTGAGTATGCCCTATACTCAGGGTGACCAGATGCCCAAACCTTAAAAGGAGGACAAGGTCTTGGATTTCTCCCAGCCTGACCTTTCCGGCAGACAATGGCACATTTGCCTACTCATGAGTAAAACTGCGATATTGGGCACTTTCACTTTCCCATAGAGCTCAATGCATAATTTTTATTTTTAGGGGTTTTTTGGCCATAACTTTTGATAGTAAGGAGATATTTCAAAACTAATTTTTGCATTGGGTTCTGCTTTTCAATACGAATCCAGCAACATATGACATGATGGGGTACTATACACCATTGCAAAGTTCCTAAATGAAGCCAAAATGGAGGACAATGAAGCCCTTTTGGAGGACACCCAGGCAGGAGACTAAAAAAGAGGACAAATCCGGAAATTTGTGGTCATATCATCACCCTGACTGTACTGGAGCCAGAACCTTGAACTGGCCTGGGAAAGTTGCCACATGCAGTAAAGCACATTTGCACCTTTCATTGATAAAGCCACACTGGCACAAGGAAGAGGCTGTGTGCAGCCTCCATGGTGGCGTAAGGTAAGTGCTCCATGTGGGCTGAACTCAGCCAGAGCAAAGATCTGAGGGTGGTAAGGGGAGGGTAGGGAGAAAAGGAGACATTTGGGGGTGTAGGAAGGTGAGCAGGTAACGGGAGGGAGGTCTGGATCCCAGCAGATATGTGGGATCTCCACTCCATTCCTGTGTGGCACACAGCAGCCTCTGGATGCTCCAATCTGCTTGGCTCTGCACCACCTCCAGAGACAGTGCAGAACTGAGTAGACCCATTCAGGCTTCTGCTTTCTTGAGGTAAGGGGAAACTTACAACATGCCCCACAGTAGTGCAATCGCTACCCAAAAAATGCACTGGATGCAATGTGGGCCAACTGAACTTCACTCATGAGCACAAGCAGCACAATCATGCTATGAGACATATTATGAAGGTCTGCTTCCTCCCATGGGGGGGAAAAGCCTCCCTGGTATGATTGATCACCATGCTGGATGTTTAAGACCATTTCTGGTCATGGAGCATATGTGCTTTCATGGCTGATTTTACAATGCAATCATGCACAAAGCATCATTAACTTCACATTCCTTTCCAAAATTACAATTACAATAGTACTCAGTTTCTGCGCATCAGCTTATGGCCACCCCCCTCCTCTCTTACACACATTTTCTTTCAATCTATTATCTTCATTATTTTAAAATTCCTGGAACAGAAGGCGAAGCATTAGGCCCAATAGTGGTTGGAACCTCTTTTTGGTTTCAATGTTCCGACACATGCTAAATGGGAGCATCAAATGCGCAACATGGAAACAGAAGTCATAATGCTTTCTGGTGACAACTTTCTGGTGCTGCAGTATTCATAAACGTTTCATAGTTATTGTCAAGGGAGGGGACGTGAAGGAACGCAAAACAGGGAAAGCACAAGAAAATTGCACATGTACATCATGTGTTCTTGCACACTGATTCCCCTGTGGCACCGAGCTGTCTGACTCCACTAACACTGGGCACTGATTGTGCAATCCTAACCCCTTGTTAGGCCAACACAAGTCCCAGCACATGTCCTATGCTGGCCGATGGGTGTCACAAAAGTTTGTGCCATTCCTGAGAGGGTGAGGTCAATGCACAGACATGCGCTGGCCTCCCCATGCCACCACAGGAATGCAGAGATGGGTGCAGTGGTGGGCTCCAGGGGGTTCTCACAGGTTCTATAGAACCCTTTGCTAATGAGCACCTGGTTCTGAGAATCGGTTACTAATGGGACACAGAACCTGTTGTTAATGTAGGTTATTAGGACGTAGAACCTGTTGTTAATTTATTTGAATCCCACCACTGGATGGGTGAGTTGTGCTGGCCTAAACTGGTCACAAATGTTCCTTGTGTATAGCCTGAACCAGGGGTGGGCCCAAGCCGGTTCAGGCCAGATCGCCCGAACTGGATGTTCCCGCCACCCTGCCGCTACCGAACCGGTAGTGGCGAGATGGCCACAAAACCCGGCATACCGGTTCAGCACGCCAGGAGGAGACGCAATGGGAAGTCTGCAGAGTCCAGCAGGAGGAGACGAGGGAGGGAGGAGATGCACTGCGCATGCACCAACCCCCGGCGCACGCACGCAGTGTGTCTCCTGAAGGAGACGCACTGCATTGGTGCATGCGCAGTGCGCCGGGGTGGGGGCCACCCGTAGCCCCGTCCCTGGCCCTGGCCCTGCCCCCTGCCCCTGGCCCCACCCCCAACTTCTGGCGAACCAGTTGTTTGGTGATGCGGGGCCCACCACTGACCTGAACATGCACAGAAGAGCAATACAGCACCAAATGGGTTACATTATCCTAAAATTCAGAAGCACTACTCCTTAATAAGAGCATGTGTGCAACACATCATGCGCTCATTTTACTTTGTGCATGCATTTCTGTTTTCCTTCCAACAATCCTCTAAAGTAGGCTTGTACTATTAGTCCTAGATGGAAGATGCAAAGGATTTTTGACTATACTTGATTGAGAGACACGCTTTGCGACACTGTTCGCTAACTAGAACATACGCTGGAAAGTGCACGGAGGAGAATTTGTCCTACTTTCTGTGAAGTACTTGATTGCCTGATTATTATCTGAATGCGCAGGGACGGATCCTGCTTCGGAACAAATTTTCGGCACTGCAATGGTGTCGGTCAACATTCAACTTCACAACTTTAATATATGGAGCTCCGCATCTCCGACATGCTCAAGATTGATTGTTTACAGTCCGAAGGAGCTTTTGACAAATGCCTGCTTGTTTTGTTATTAGGAGACAAATGAAGGAATCAAATGGTGAAGTGGAGCATTTTCTTATCCGAAAGTCTATGGCTTTGATCGCTCCTGGAATTGAAGTGTGTGTTTCATGCGCAGTCTTGCTTTTGGTGATGTGCTGTGTGCTCAATAGAAATTTAGTTATTGATTCCATTTTGATAGGATTGTACACTAACCCAATAACACCATTTACTATTTGTATTTTATGACTTTTACTTCTACGGCTTCGTTGAAAGCCCATCATTGGCTTTGACTCATATCTCTAGTTATTAATTCCAGTTTGACTGGATTATTTACTAGGAGGGATGTGGTGGAACAAGTGGTTAAGACGCTGTGTTAACCAGCACAGCAACCCAGGGTTCGAGACCTGGGTACGACAAGATGGGGTGAGCTCCTTTCCTTAGCTCATCTCCTGACAACCTAACAGTTCAAAAGTATGTAAATTCAAATAGATAGATATCACCTTGGTAGGAAGGTAAAATAGTGTTCCATGAGCCTTCGGCAGTCATGCCAATCCCATGACCACAGAAGTGTCTTTGGACAAAGCTGGCTCTAAAGGCTTGGAAACAGGGATGAGCACTGCACCCTATACTTGTGGGGATCACCATTATTTCCAATGGAAAAATCTGCTTCACGTAAAGAACGTTCCATGTAACAAACATGCCTCCAGAACGAATTAAATTTGTTACGTGAGGCATAACTGTATTTGTATTTTTTAACTTTGATTTCTTCTACAGATTACTTGAAAGCTTATCATGGGCTGGGTCTCATACTAGGATCACTATGATTAAACCTATATTTGCCTTGTTAGGGACAGGGTAAGGTTTTTGGGATCTGGAACCCACCAATGCAGTCTTTCTCCCATAAGGATGTTGGTTACCAATGGTAGTAGACAGAGATTTTTGTAGATGATGGGGACAGATTTTTGTAGATGATGGGGACAGCTCCTTCAAGGGTGCATAGATCTTGGGAATATCTTTAGTCAGTGGGAAGTAACAGTGTGAAGGGGGAGTTAAGACCCTCAGTTAAGCGAACAAGTGAGCATATCCTCCTTATCCTGCCCTCCCCAGCATCCAATGGGTACATCCTTTCCTATCCTGTGCTGCTGTACAGACCACTAGCAGATTGTCCTATTTGTGGATGGATGCCAGGCAATGACAACAGTGGTTCAAGGTTCTTGGCCAACACACCATTTTTGCCACCCATTGGAGGGTTTGGGGAATGGGGTTGACATCCAAGTCAACTATGCTTGGCTTGATAAATGTGACGGCCTACACCATGCATTCCTCAAGACTTACCTTGCCAACCCATTGTGCTGTCTGTTCTGACACATGTCATTGTCATGTTCTGACACATGTCGAGGTCCAAGAAACTGCAGAGAAAAATGGTGCGCTACCCAGAAATAACTTTCAGGATGCTCTGCATGTCACTGAATGCATCATGCTCTAGTTCCCACAGTGTGCATCTCATTGTTTGGAAAAAGCAGCATGACATGGCCAAGTATCATCCGGTCACCCGGCCGGTTGCGCTTTGTGGAGCTGAACACTGGCCAGCGACAAAAGAAACTGAACATTGCCTTAGTGCCATGGAGATAAAGATGCTGTGGTGGATCAGTGCTGCCTGACCACATCCATAACAATGACATCTGGTGGTGGTATGGTGTTGCTTCAATCATTGATAAGATGAGAGAAGCCCGTCTCCAGTGGTACGGCCATGTTCTGTGTGCCAACAGCACCATCACAGCACAGCACATCATAGCACATAGTTGAGCCTACAGTTGGAAGTCAGTGGCAAACGTTTGAAGGGGCAAGCAAAACAGCACAGCATAGTGACCTGAGATCCACCCACTTGCAGCCAGACCAAACCCACAACTAGGAGAAATGTGGGAGAAATGGCACCAGAGATCCAGAATAGTGGATGCCGTCACTATGAGGGATAAATGCTAAAGGAGGCAGAGGAGGAGGAGGAAGAGGAGGAGGAGCATGGCCACGAATGCAGGTGAGAAGGATGTATGCATGCCCCAGAAGAAATTTCCACATCACATATTGTTTTCTTCTGGAGCTTGCTGATCTTTGCACGTCCACAACCCACAAAAAATTGAGTCGTAGCCCACAATTTAAGAAAATCTGGCCCACCTTTCAATATCCAAAGCATGGCAAATGAGCTAGAACTACCAGTGCAGGATCTGTCTGTGCACTTCTTTATCAAATAGCTGGCAGAAAAGATACAAGCAGGTGAGATCTCAAGCAAGAAAGGGGTTGTCGTACTTACTGAAGTAGAACATAAATTATGACAAATGGTTTTATTAGTACATGACAGGACAACATACCCTTAACTGTGCAAGTTACTCATAGAATTACGGACTGACAGCTTGCGCCGAGTTCCAGTCGGAGCCATCGGCAGAGCCGGCAGTCCAACCACTTCCATCTTCGCGTGCATTATTTATAAGCCTGTCTCGCCAGACATGTCCACACTCCCGTGGATAAATGTAGGTGTCTGGACATGAAGCGCAAGCCAGTCGAGTCCACTCAGCTAAGGCATGCGTTGATACATAATGCATAGAATGGGATTGTTCTGAAATAAGGTATGTTTAACAACCAGGCATTCCCTAAGAAAGGGCAGGTTCACTCCAGCTGTCAGAAGAAGCATGGCATTTGGCGAGAGGAAATGGGTGAGTGGCATTAAAATTTTGAATTTCCTGTGGTTGCCCTTTTATCATTTCTGAATGTTGTACATAATATTTGGAGCGGACCAAAGATCACCAAATGGATGACGTCCCAAGGGGTGCTTTTGCATTTAAAGAAATGCAACAACCTGGAAGATCGGGTCCCAATCCTAAACAACTTTTCAGTGCTGATGCAGCTGTGCCAACGGGGCATGCTCTGCATCCCACAACAAGATGGTGGTGGGCAGTCATAACCTTATTCAAGGTATGGGAATGTTTGTTCTCTTACATCCAGGCTGCACTGGGGTTGTACTGTGCAGTTGGATGGGATTAGGGCCCTTTGATAGCTCCAAACATCTGGAATGCCGATCATCCTTGGATAAACTCTACATCAGATGGCAACAACCCCAAATAGTTTCTGGACAGTTTCAACTGATTTTATGGCATATCAAGATCAACATTTGGGTTCTATTCCCAGCATGGAAAGGTGATTTTCAAGAAAGCAATAGATTTATATACAGTGGTACCTCTCATAACAAGCGCTTCGTTTCACATAACAAGTATAAATTTCCAAGAAATCTTGCTTCACATAACAAGTTCCATTTCACTTTACAAGCAATCGCGCTATGGGCACGCATGCTATGCAGCCCTGACACTCTGCACGAATGCTCTTTAAAAGGGCTGCCGGACAGCACTACTGCCTCTAACTGCCCCCAACTTAGAGGAAGTGGCCTGGGTGTCCCAGAGACAGCAGCCCCTAACTGCCCCCAGGTGCCCTCACCAGCCACCTTGAACCTCCAGCAGCAGCCCAGGAAAGCCTCCCAGAAAAGTTTCTTTATTGCAGCCTCCTAACCTGTCTACTCAGAAGTAAGCCCCATTGTGTTAAATGGGGCTTACTCCCAGGAAGGTGTCTTTAGGATTGCAGCCTAAGTACACTTTATAGGATCATGCACATTGAATGCATGTTTTGAATTCAATTCCAGTCTTTTGTCATCATTTTGACATCCAGTTAATATTTTTATATGAATATTTTGGGGGTTGTGGAACCAATTGTCTGAGTTTCCATTATTTCCTATGGGAAAATCTGCTTTACTTAAAGAGGGTTTCACTTAAAGAGCGTACTTCCGGAATGAATGAAGCTCTTTATGTGAAACACCACTGTAAATAGTTTAATATTTGTAACACTATAAAAATGAAGAAGAAGAATATTTGGAGAGGATGTTTAAAAATAAGCTTCCACATTCATGTAAGGAATATCAAAGGCTGTGTCCTCATCATCAAAAGGGGCATTCAAGGTCTTGAACACATTTAAAGACAGTTGTCAATATCAAACTTAGGGCGCAATCCAGAGTAACTACGGGGAGTCCTTTGCCCCTAATAAGAACAATTTACTCTGGATTGCAGTATGAATTTCCCATAGGTTTTCACTAGGTGGTGCCATAACTATGTCGACGTAAAGGTCTCTTGAGTGCTCCCGTAGTTACTCTGGATTGTAGTTTGATTCAGATCTGCACTCTGGCAGAAAGAGAGATCTTTCCTTTGTGGTCTACATGCCGGAAGCCACGTCCAGGTTCTTATGTGAACCATATTCATCTTTTATAAGCAAAACGTTGCTACACAGCAATAAATAATTGAGTAGCCAAAAAGGTTAGACCCTGTTTCCCACAGTGGATGCTTAAATTGCCTTCAACTGGACATCTTCAATTAAAAATGGGCAATTAATTAAACTTGTATACGATTTATCATCATTAATCAGCTCATTTAAATATTTTTGCATATCTGCTTGCAGATCCATGGTGGTGTAGTAGATCTCCCCCAAATCCAGAGTAACTACAGGAGCACATAAGAGACATTACGTGCACCTGTAGTTACTGCACCTCCTAGTGAAAACCTATGGGAAATTCATATTGCAATCCAGAGTAAATTGTTCTTACACTGAAGCAAGGACTCCCTGTAGTTACTCTGGATTTTGCCCTAAGAGAAAGATTTAGATCCAGAAGATCCAGGTTCAAAACACCACTCAGGATCAAAACTTCCTGGGTGACCTTTGACCAGTCACTGTCTCAGCTTTTCCTACCTCACAGGGTTGTTGTGAGGACAAAAGGAACAATTATGTACACCTTCCTGAACTACCTGGAGGAAGGAGGTACTAATACTTTCTCCCCACTTTGCAGTCATAGACGCATCAAAGGTTTCCATAATTCTCTTTCACAAAACTGGGTCAGGACCCCCTGTCAAGGGTTGCCATAATTCTCTTCCACAAAATTGGGACAGGACCCTCTCTCCCATTTGCCAGTAGGTGGACACAATCCCCCCAGATCAGGATTGTCCCTGTTTTTGGGACATATGGCAACCTTAGCAGTATATGGTCATAATCCCTGGAAACTGAGACAGTCTAGGTTTTCTGGGACATATGGCAATCCTATTCTTTGTAAACACTTATGGGCACAATCCTAGAGTATTCTGGGACCAATGTATGTGCATGCCTGGGAATACTGCAAACACGCTTTACAGTATATTTGCCCTAAACCATGAGTTGGGGAGTCCAACACAATGATATGCACCAGCCTACCTGCGTTGGAGAAGCCCCAGCTGGGTAAGTGGCCGAGTTTGTCCAGCGCAGGGGTCTAATGGGGATGAGGAGGACAGGAGGAGGTATGTTAGGATAGGATAGCAGGTGTGTTCTTGTGGGAGGGTTAGCAGAGAGCAGGACCAAGATCTGGCACTTACGCTGGGTCCTAACCAGTGGTGGGATTCAAATAAATTAACATCACGTTCTATGTCCTAATAACCTAAATTAACAACAGTTTCTATGCCCCATTAGTAACCGGTTCTCAGAACCAGGCACTCATTAGCAAAGGGTTCTGTGGAACCTGTGAGAACCCCCTGAAGCCCACCACTGATCCTAGCCCCCTTCACCAGCAGCCCAGGGCAGCTCCAGGCTGCTCAGATTTGCACCTTTAATTTTAGGTGATAAAGATCTGAGTAGCCCCATTGGGGCTACTGTGTCTTTCCCTGGGGTAAGGGGAATTATTTCTCCTTGCTCTGGGCTGAGCCACAACTAGCCCCAAACTTGTGCTGAATACAGCTTACAACTAATGACCTGCCTGTTAGGACTGGACATGAAAATATTCATGGGTTTCCAGTGTCCTCTTTTCTCAAAGTCTTCATTATTTGTCTGTATTGATCAGATCCCCTTCTGTCCCTATTTATCAAAATGTTTAAACGATCAAAGCTTTCTCTTTCTATGAAAACTGGCTTATGATTCCTCGTGTGTTTTTATGATATTTATCCTTCAGATCTCAATAAGTGAGAGTTCTTTTCATCCTGCCTTCCTTTCCCGACCTATTCATCTTCAAGGTGTGCATCTCGTTAAGCACATCCTCCGACAGGGTTGCCAGGAAGGAGTAATTGCCATGACCTTTGGATTCTCATCCTTACTGAAAGAGATTAAGGTTGCGGACATTCAGGATGTACCCCTCGTCCCCTGTTGACTGCCAAATCACACACAGCTAGGCTTGCAACCACAACCTATGCATGGTCTTCAATTGCAAATCCCAAATTTAGGCTGCAATCCTATCCACTCTATCTTGGGAGTAAGCTCCTTTGACTACGGCTAGACACTTTCCTGGAAGTAACACCTATTGCATACAACGGGGCTTACTTTTGAGTAGGCATGGTTCGGATTGTGCTCTATAATGGGTTTTACTTCTGAGTAGACAGGAGTAGGATTGGGCTCTTATTGATTTAAAATATTGGGTTTTGATTTTTAACCTTTTTAAAATTGAAGTAAATTCCATTAATTTCAATGGGGCTTAGGCTACAATCCAGAGTAACTACAGGCGCACATAAGAGACATTACGTGCACCCATAGTTACTGCACCACCTAGTGAAAACCTGTAGGAAATTAATACTGCAATCCAGAGTAACTTGTTCTTACTCCCAGACTGCCCAGTCTCCCTGGAAAGTATGTTTAGGACTGCAGCCTAATATTACTTATTAGTCTATTACTAATATTATTCCCTTATCCTCCTCCATGCATTCCTTTGCAGTGTGGTGAGATGGGTTGACCTTTGTTGTCTGTTTGTAATATGTCCAGAGGAAAGTGGTTGCAACTACACATAGGGCACAATCCAGAGTAACTATGTGCACACGTAAGAGACATTACATGCACCCGTAGTTACTGTACCACCTAGTGAAAACCTATGGGAAATTCATATTGCAATCCAGAGTAACTTCTTCTTACTCTGGAGCAAGGACTCTCCATAGTTACTCTGGATTTCACCCACAGAGTTTTTTATCGTATATGTAGGGTGTGTTCAAGGAATGTATGGAGAATGATAAAGTGTCACCTTGTATGAGTCTCCTGGGAATGCTTCCCTGAGACTTTGATGTTTACCTATACATTACTGTGCATAGGATCCATGTGTTGATGGACGGGCGGGTAGGCGGATGGGCGGGCGGGCGGATGGACGGATGGACAGACAGACAGACAGACAGACCACTTCAGAGAGAAGGTAGTAGATTTACATTTACTGAATGCACCAAATGTTGACATTTTCTTTGCCAAAATCAGGATTAGATAAACCAAGATTCTTTTTAACCCTAGACTTAAATAAAATGGGGAAAAAACCAATCAAATGAGTTATCCATACATTTTGTTTAACTTTTAAGTTTCAACTATACACTATAAAACATTAATTGCGTTCTACATTTCTTTCATATGAGAAATGTAATAAATAAAACATATTTGCACCCCCCATGCCCAAAGATTTTGCAAGAATTACCATAAAGGTTTTTTTCCCTTTAATGAATATCAAAACATCTCTCATTAACTATAATAAATTTCACTTCTCTCATGATAGTCTTCAGTGTTTTAGGATTTTTGAAAAAAAACCAAAACTCCCAAGGCTCTGAAATTTCCAGATTTTGTAGATAATTACCATATTGCAGAGTGGGATCTCTGGAGGCCAAGAGATGTTGGACTACATAGTCAGAGCATACCTGGAATGAGTTATTGTTAAGCCAAATGCGTCCTTCCCACCCTCCCCTAATGTGCTATCACATGTGCAAGTGACAAAGTGGGGGAAGTTTTGTGATTATTTTTGGGATGGGGGAAGAAGAGAGAGCTATGAGACTGTATGAAGTGAAACCTCTGAGAAACCTCTGAAACCTGGAAGTCCAGGTATTGAATCCAGAGTCAAATCTGGAGTCAAAATAAACTGGGGTCAAATCTAGAATAGTGGTTCCCAAACTTTTTTACATATTACACTTTTAAGCTCCACTCAGAGCATGAACACCATAGTCTTCTGAGACTGAAGGATGCCAATGATATACCTATAAAGGTATATAAAGGCTCCCCTTCCCCCATAACATCTCCCACCTCTTTCCGGAGAATGTCAGTATGGAAAGGGTGGGGGGAGTGTGGATAGGAGTGACCATGAGTGGGGGATCAGTAATACTGGTACGAATAATATCCTATTCCCGTCATATGTCCATGAACACCTGCACCACCCATGTCATGGAGGATTACCCCAGATAAAGGAATGATTCTTCCCAAAGGAGACATCCGCAACTGTCCCACACCCTATGAGAACATAAGAACAGCCCTGGTGGTTCAGGTCAAAGGTTCATCTAGGGCAAAATCCAGAGTAACTACTGGGAGTCCTTGCTCCGGTGTAAGAACAACTTACTCTGGATTCCAATATGAATTTCCCATAGGTTTTCACTAGGTGGTGCAGTAACTACAGGTGCACGTAAAGTCTCTTACATGCTCCTGTAGTTAGTGTATCATACAATGTGCCACATCTGGATCTTGTTGTCACTCCCTTACTTCTGGCATTCAGGGACAGCCTACTTCTAAAACAGTGATTTTCAATCTTTTTTCAACCCATGGCACACTGACACGGTGCTAAAATGGTCAAGGCACATCAGTTTTTGAATAATTCACAAGGCACACCTTGCTACTGATGGTGACTTACCTCCCCACTGGTTTCCCAAAACATCCATGGCACACCTACAGACCATTGGCAGCGTACCAGTGTGCCACGGCATGCTAGTTGAAAATTGCTGTTCTAAAATCAAGAGGTTGCACATACCCATCACGGTTTTTTAACCATGGTTAATTATCAAATTAATTAATTAGCCATTATTTTTCTTTGTAAACCACTTTGTGAATGTTTTACTTGAAAAGTGGTATATAAATATGATAGATAGATGGATAGTGCACTGTGTCGGAGTCTCGGCATTTGGGTGGTGGTAGATAGGAGAAGGCTATGGCTGAAATCCAGAGTAACTGTGGGAGAACATAAGAGACATTATATGCACCTGTAGTTACTGCACCACCTAGTGAAAACCTATGCAAAATTCATATTGCAATCTAGAGTAAAGTGTTCTTACTCCGGAGCAAGGACTCCCCGTAGTTACTCTGGATTTTGCTCTTTGGCCCATATCCTAAAGTCAAATTAAGCCCTTTGCTCCGGAGCAGTTAAGGTGACTTTCCATAAGATAACTCTGGATTGTGATAACTCTGGAGAACTGCAAAGAACTCCATAAGATTACTCTGGATTGCGCCCTATGAAAGAGAACCAGATTTATTTGCCGGCTCCATGCTCTTTAGAAGAAAGGCAAGGCAAAGATAGGGTAAATATAAGGCTTACTCCCAAACCCAGAGTAATTATGGGAGCACGTAAGTGGCTTTACATGGACACGTAGTTACTGCACTACCTAGTGAAAACCTATGGGAAATTCATATTGGAATCCAGAGTAAGTTGTTCTTATACCAGAGCAAGGCCTCCCTGTAGTTACTCTGGATTTTGCCCGTAGGCCCATATCCTAAAGTCATATTAAGCCTTTTGCTCCAGAGCAGTTAAGGTGACTTTCCATAAGATAACACTAGAGGGTGACGTAACTGTGTGGACCCGTAACTGCTCTGGATTTTGCCCATACTAAAACAAACATCAGGGGAGAAAGTTCAAAAGGGAGATTGCCGAGCTGAAAACATACTTTAAACGTCAGTGTTTTCTTTCCAGTTAATGTGACCCAAGTCCTTTGAGAGCAATTAAATGTGTATACTTTGGTGCTGTTCTTTTCACTCTCTGCGTTCTCGATGACAAACCGTACGGAGATGCTTCGAAAACACATACCTGGAAACGTTGGCAGTAAATTTCCCTTGAAGCTATAGAAGAGAACCCACGGGGAATTGGAGGTGTCAGTTCTCCGACGTGGAACAGGGTGACTTGCGAGACAAAATGAAAAATAAAGCCATTTGATCGAGGAACAGGGGCGGGTGGATATAGAAAGAGACGGCAAAGCTTTTGAGCGCAGCAAAAATCCTGACTGGGTCAGCACAAAGCTTGGAAGACAATACATATTTAAGCACTGCAATCCAGGTAGAAAAAAACAGCTTGACAGTTGCTTAGAAGCCCAATTCTTACCGCAGTAAATTTGCAAGCTTTGTCAAAGCTGAAAAGGTTACCCATGAAATATACGCTGGCACATTACCCAAGCTTTCAATGCATGCACACTATTTAGAGAAAGCGCATTTCTTGCCTTCCATTCCATTATGGGCCTCTGGCCTTCCTCGCCACCTCTCCTCAATTTCCTCCGAGGATTTCGACAATTAATTTTGAAATTGGAGCATAGTTTGCTGAAGTTTTTTCCCCCTTTGGTTCATTTGCATGCTTCCACCCTGGAGCATTGCTCTGCAGAAAAGCAACGGTGATGTGATCCACCTGGACCTGCACCAACTACTTAGCTAGCATGCTGCAAATTGACCCTCCGTCCACACACATTCCGACGCAGCTGCTACGACTGCATCAAGATCAGTGGCATAGCTAAAGATTATCAGCAAACCCTACAATCCAGAGTAACTACGTGAGCAAGTAAGGGCAAAATCCAGAGTAACTACGGGAAGCCCGTGCTCCGGTGTAAGAACAATTTGCTCTGGATTGCAATATGAATTTCCCATAGGTTTTCACTAGCAGGTGCAGTAATTATGGGTGCACGTAATGTCTCTTACGTGCTCCCGTATTACTCTGGATTTGGGGATAAGAGACATTACGTGCACCTGTAGTTACTGCACCTCCTAGTGAAAACCTATGGTCAATTCATATTGCAATCCAGAGGAAGTTGTTACACCAGAGCAAGGACTCCCTGTAGTTACTCTGGATTTTGCCCATAATCGACTGAGGAGTAGAAGTCTTTAACTCCTGAGCCATGCAGCCCTCTAAAATCATTAGCAGCTCCTAATTTCTGCAACGGCTTCTACTCTTCAACGGCATTACATGTTGAGCTCTGTTCCCAGCTGTTCCAAAAATATGTATATGAGAGAGACACCATAGATGTTGACAGCCATGGGTCAAAGTGTGCACTAACCTTGCTGTGAACCCTGCGCACCAGTTTTCTGACTACATCCTATGCCTCCTTAGGGTAATCAAGGAAAATTCAAAACGCTAGTGCTGCATCTCATGGGGTCCTTGTGGGGTCCTTGTGCATCTCGTGGGGTCCTTTCTACTGACCTTTTCTGGACATGAATAAAATTGAACCGAAGGGACAAGTCAGCTTGGGTAGAATAGAATGACTTCTATGTTGCCATCTGAACAATAGAAATCGAAGCAATTGAGAGCACAATCCTAACCATGTCTACTCAAAAGTAAGCCCCATTGTGTTCAGTGGGTCTTACTCCTAGGAAAATGTCTTTAGGATTGCAGCATTAATGAATTTCATCATCCATTCCTTGGGATCATGAGCATCCAAACCCACCACTTCTTCTTTGAGTTTTCATGTCTTCCTCAGTGTCTTCTAACAGTGCAATCTTAACCACACTTTCCTGGGATCAAGCCCCATTGAACACAAAAAGACTTACTTCTGAGTAGATATGCACAGGATTGTGCCCAAAGAGCCCCACTTTAAAGAAGGATGAAGACCAGGTGGTAAGTCCCATTGAACACTAAAGGACTTACTCTTTAGTAGACATGCATAGGATTGTGCCCATAGAACTACTTTTAAGAAGGAAGAATACCAAGGGTATGTATGCTTTAATTCTGTTATGTATTATCTTGATTTAAGTATGTTGTAGCTGCCTTGGGTCTGCATAAATACAGTGGTGCCTCACATAAAGAGTTAATTTGTCCCGGAGGCATGCTCTTTAACTGAAATGCTCTTTAAGTGAAGCAGATTTTCCCATAGGAAATAATGGAAACTCAGATGATTGGTTCCACAACCTCCAAAATATTCATATAAAAATATTAACTGGATGTAAAAATGATGACAAAACACTGGAATTGGATTCAAAACAAGCATTCAATGTGCATGATCCTATGAAGTTTACTTAGGCTGCAATCCTAAAGACACTTTCCTGGGAGTAAGCCCCACTGAACACAATGGGGCTTACTTCTGGGTAGACATGGTTAGGAAGCTGCAATCAAAGACACTTTCTTGGGAGGCTAACCTGGGCTGCTGCTGGAGGTTCAAGGTGGTTGGTGGGGGCACTTGGGGTCAGTTAGGGACAGCTGCCTCTGGCACCCCATGCAACTGCCCCCAAGTTGGAGGGTAGTTAGGGGCAAGTTAGGGGCAGTTAGAGGTAGCAGCACTGGGCAGCAGCACTTTTAAAGAGCCTCCACGCAGAGCATCAGGACTGCATAGCATGCGTGCCCATAGCGTGCTTGCTTGTAAAGTGAAATGGAACTTGTTATGTGAAGCAAGATTTCTTGGAAATTTATACTTGTTATGTGAAATGCTTGTTATGTGGGACGCTTGTTATGAGAGGTACCACTGAATAAATAAATATAAATACCTCACCATGGGAAGACCGATGAGTTGTGCATGCCTAGGTCACAACTGCACCGCAGGTGAGTTAGACCAGCCTAAATTTCTTAGAATAGCACCCTTAGTCATAGAAGCTATCTTGGCCATCGTGTAAATTGAATCCATTCTCACCACGCAATTGCAGGCTTTCAACAGAGGAATCTTTATCCCCAAAGCGCTCTTGCAAATTGCACTCAGTTACCTCTAGCTTTGCACCTTCCTCTTGCTTTTTGAGTAGCTGACAAAAAAGGGAAGGAATCTCCCTCCCAAATAATTGAACTTAGGGGGAAATCCAGAGTAACTATGGGGAGTCTTTCCTCTGGTGTAAGAACAACTTACTCTGGATTACTCTGGCCTTGAAAGATGTGCAACGAAAGTGGAAGCATTTTTGTTTGTTTGCTTGTTTGTTTGTCTTGGGGGTACAGATTCACAGCCAAGGTCAGTTGAATCATATAGATATAAGCACAGCTTATTCCAGACTTAAATGCAATACTTAAATGCAAGGGCAAAATCCAGAGTAACTACGGGGAGTCCTTGCTCCAGTGTAAGAACAACTTACTCTGGATTCCAATATGAATTTCCCATAGGTTTTCACTAGGTGGTGCAGTAACTATGGGTGCCCATATAGTCTCTTAGGTGCTCCCGTAATTACTCTGGGTGATATTACAACATTCAAATTTTAGCAGAGGGAAGCGCTGCTAAATAGCATCATACACACAATAAATAAATAAATAAATAAATAAATAAATAAATAAATAAATAAATAAATAAATAAATAAATATTTGTATTTATTTGCTCAGGGTATCAACTGGAAGACATTCACTCCCTGGGAAATTTCACGCGTCAAGGCTGTGCATCGCAAACACTCAATAATGGCAAAAATACGGTGCCGTCGGATGGAACGCCGGAGACGCATGGCTGCCATTCCATTTCATGCTGTTTGCCAGAGGACTGTAATGTACTGCAATGGCTCCGACTCGCCTGACCCTTTGAAGGGCTTCCTCCCGTGTGTATATGAAAGAACTGGCAGCACATGTCTATTTATCAAAAGAAAAGTGGGGCAGTGCTGGGGCCATTAAAAAAGAGCAAAAGAAACTGAAGCATAAGGGAAATTGAGAGCATCAGAAGAACACTGCAGGGATCAGATCAGAGGTCTGTGCGTCCAGCTTCTTGTCCGCCACCATGGCTGATCTGGCGCCTCTGGGAAGTCTATGAACGAGAGACGAAGCCAAAGCACTTCCCCGGCCATAGACTAGCAACTAGTATGCAGCAAAGATGTATCCAAGTCAGTCAGTAACTCAAGTTGAGTTGTGAGGGCATAATCCTATGCACGTCTACTCAGAATTAAGTCTTACTTTGTTCAATGGGGCAATCTTAACCAACTCATTGATCTCCCTGAGTCCAGCGATGGCATGGGGAGATCGGTGCATGTCTGTGCACTATGGTGCAAAAGTGTCTGCAGTTTTGTGACACCCCCGGGCTTACACTGAACTCGTGCTGGGGCTTGTGCCAGCCTAACCAGGGTTTAGGATTGCTCTGTGAATCACAGATCCATTGATGCACAAGTCACAGCATGCACAAAATTCTTTGTGCATTTTGTGTGGCTGGAGCAAAATTATAAGTGTGCCATCCACAGGTGGGCAGATGCACACTCAGTGCCTACTCGCCCGAACCAGGCCTACTCGCCCGAACCGGATCTTCCCTCTGGGCGGACGTTGGCAATCCGGTCACAGCCGTGGCTGCAAGAGCCACGGGGACCGGTTCGCCAGCGTCCGCTGGCGCCGGGTTTCCTGGGGCTCGCCGCCAGGAAGCTTAGTGCGCCTGCGTCCAGCTGGATGCACGCGCACTAAGTCTTGGGGCCGAGATCCAGGACACTCAGTGCGCCTGTGTCCAGCTGGACGCAGGTGCACTAAGCGTCCTGGTGCCCTGGCGCCGAGGATGCTTCAGTGGACACACTACGCATGCGCCAAGTCTGGCGCATGCGCAGTGCGGCTGGTTAGGGCCGGCCCTCCCACCCCGCCCCTGAATCCTGGCCCTGCCCCCTGACCCTGGCCCAGACCCAAACTTCCGGTGAACCGGATCTTCAGGGAGGCTGGACCCATCACTGGTGCCGTCGCACCCATCACAACAAGATTCTAAGGAAGCAAGCTGAACAAATTTAGCCCAGAAACTCATAAAACTTCCTGTTCTGGCAGAAGCATGGAGAGACTGATGCATGTCTGTGCACTGACCTAACCCCCTCCCACACCAAGAAGTACCTTATGGCACTTTTGCAACACCCCCAGACCAGCACAGGACTTGTGCCAGGACTTGTGCTGGCATAACCAAAGGTTGCCCATCACCCCCATGTGCATCACCCCCCATTCGCTTCACCCCCCAGTTCAACACCCTCCATTTGTATCACCCCCAATGCACATCAGCCCCTGCAGAAAATCCCACCATGCGCACCATCCCCAGGTGCACCATCACCTCCCGTTGTACCCTCCTTCCCAGTGCGTCAGGCGCTGGGCATCAAATTGGCTGGATTTTGATCAGTCTTCAGTTTTAAGTACAAAAACACGATGCATCCCTTTTCACCTCATTAAGGGTTAAATTTCTCAAAATTATAGATGAGAAGATGGGATGCTGGAAAGGGTGGAAAGCTGCAGGTTGGAGAAGGATCAGGTCTTTGACTTCTGAACTGGAACACTGGATTCCAAGCTTTGCAAAATAACAACACAAATGTGCTGTGTTTTGAGACCTTTGACTGATCATGATGTGGGTTTTGAAGCTTAAATTCATGATGCCACCTCCTGGCATGCCATCACTTCAGGTTAATAAGAACATGATAAGGGATGGCACGTTTTTGTGAAGATTGTGTTTGTAGGACCAAATTGTGTAGGCTCACAATTTGGAAACCACTACAATAATGGTTGGCTGCGATGGCTCAATGGTTAGAGACGTGATGTTTGTTGACCTGAAGGTCAACAGGTCAGTGATTTGAGATCCGTGTACACACAATGTTGTGAGCTCCCATAACATGTCCAACTCCGGCCAACCTAGAAGTTCGAAAGCATGGAAATGTAAGTAGATTATTAAGGACATATATTTTTACATTAAAGGGAAGCACAAGGTGACTTAGCATGCAATCCTAACCACACTTTCCTGGTAGCAAGTACTATTGAACACAATGAGACATGCCCCCAAATCCAGAGTAATTACGGGAGCATGTAAGAGACTTTACGTGCACCCATAGTTACTGCACCACCTAGTAAAAACCTATGGGAAATTCATATTGGAATCCAGAGAGAGGGCACAATCCAGAATAACTATGGGGAGTCCTTGCTCCGGGGTAAGAACAATTTACTCTGGATTGCAATATGAATTTCCCATAGGTTTTCACTAGGTGGTGCAGTAACTATGGGTGCACATAATGTCTCTTACGTGCTCCCATAGTTACTCTGGATTGTAGGGAGAGTTGTTCTTACACCAGAACAAGGACTCCCCATAGTTACTCTGGATTTTGCCCTTACTTTTGAGTAGGATGCTTAGGATTAAATTGTTGCATAGTTAGGCTGCTATCTGAAAGACACTTTCCTGGGAATACGACCCACTGAACCCAATAAGACCCACTTAGTTTTGAGTGGACATAGTTAGGATTGTGCTCTATATCAAAATTAGAATTAGAATTAATTTGAATATTTGGTTTTTGGTGGTTGCTCATGTCACCCTCCCCAAATTTCATGCTTCTAGGTCCAGGAGTTGGGGTAGGATGTTGATTAGTCATCAGTTCTTCAATGTATAGGGAGGAAAACGCATTATGCCCCTTTTCAGCCTCTTCCAGTTGGAATTTCCCGAAATATAGTTGGGATATAGTGCTCTATACCGAAATTAGAATTAGAATTAATTAGAATATTTGTTTCTTAGTGGGTGCCTCCATCACAGAAGGAACACCCTCCCCAAATTTCATGCTTCTAGGTCCAGCGGTTTTGGCTGGGTGTTGGTGAGTGAGTGAGTGAGTGAGTGAGTGAGTCGGTCATTCAGTGACTTTTCAGTTTTATAGATGTAGATTATCCTGGATGGCCATACTCCAGTCCTAATCCATTTTCTGTGAATCCTCCAGGCTTACATTAAAAATTGTATCGAGTTCAAATTTCTTCATCAGAAACCCCACAAGGGATGTATTTATCTCATTTTGTTGCAATTCCTGGCAAACAGGTGGCGCATTTAACCATCAATGAGGTCTGTCAAAGCATATTGCATCCTTCCTATCCCTGGATGCCTTATGTCTTATTTTTCTTCCTGGCATGTCACAATTGTCTCCGTGTTTACAAAGCATGTGCCAAACAAACGGCGTCTTTTGCAATCCTAAAAAAATCGTTTCTCCTCTCCTCCGCTGCCAGACTTCCAAGCTGTCATCAGGGCATCTGCTATTGCCAGGTTCACTTCCACTTACGCGTCTGTGTGTACATCCAATTTTTAATGATAAAGAAACACAGAAGCCACGTATGTGCAACGCTGCCCACCTGAAGTCTCCTTTCTTCTCAGCTAGAGCTCTCCAGGAGGTCTGGGTTGAGTCAGGAAGGATGGTTGCTAAACAACAGTGGAGCACACGTGGGAGATGAATTATATTGTTTTGCCTGTACATGGGATAGATAGATAGATAGATAGATAGATAGATAGATAGATAGATAGATAGATAGATAGATAGATAGATAGATAGATAGATAGATAGATAGATAAAGAGAGAGAGAGAGAGCACTGAAGCCCTCATCATGGCAGCACAAGAACAGGCACTAAGTACCAGATCCATAGAAGTGGGGATTTACCATACAAGAGAAGACCCAAAGTGCAGGCTGTGCAGAGAAACATCAGAGACAATCGAGCACATTGTGGATTGTGGTGCAGGAACAGCATGTATTGAACGGCACAACCAAGTAGCCAGCATCGTGTATAGGAACATCTGCTCAGCCTATGGACTAGCCCCTCCCAAGACCAGATGGGAGACCCCTCTGAAGGTTGTGGAGAATGACAGCGCTAACGTTCTGTGGGACTTCCATATCCAGACATATAAGAAGGTACTGGCTAATCAGCCAGACATTGTGGTGGTAGAGAAGGCCCAGAAGACAGCCCTGGTGATAGACGTAGTGATACCAAACGACAGCAACATCAGGAAAAAAGAGCATGAAAAGGTGGAAAAGTATCAGGGTTTGAAGGAGGAATTAGAAAGACTGTGGCAAGTGAAGGTGGATGTGATCCCAATAGTGACTGGAGCACTGGGGCTGTGACACCCAGGCTGGAAGAATGGCTCCAACAGATCCCAGGAGGGACAGCAGAACACTTGATCCAGAAAAGCGCATTGCTGGGAACAGCTAAGATACTGCGCAGAACCCTCAAACTCCCAGGCCTCTGGTAGAGGACCCCAGATTGAGGATAACATACATACACCACCCATGGAGGGTGTGAAAAACATTTTTTACACACACACACAAACACAGAGAGACATTTATAACCCAGTGGTGGCAACCTGCCAGCATGTGGCCATAGTGCTGCCATATGCCCCCAGTCCAGTGGTGTGGGTGCCTGCCAGGTGCTCCCTACACTGGCTGCATGGTTACCACCTGGCATCTTCTTCCATCCAGAGCACACTGGTGCACAGTGTGCATGCCCAGCGCACTTTCAAAATGGGCTCAGGCTACTCCTTGCCTATTGCACAAGCCCAGAGATCCAGGCATGCATGCTGGTCACCAGTGAGCTCTGGGGTAAGTGTTTAATGTGCATGCCCACAGCTTTGGGCGTGCACAATGGGCTCAGGGTGTTCCTGGCCCACTGCGTATAGATGGAGTTCTGGTGAACAATGCCACAAGTACAGCCACAGTATTGGGCTGTGGAACTTTCCTATGGAACTCAATGCATATTTTTGATTTTTAGTTTTTTTTATCATAGCTTTTGATAGGAAGGAGATTTTTTTTTACATTGGATTCTGCTGAATCCAACAACATATGACATGATGGGGTCCTGCAGACTATTGAAAAGTTCCAAAATGAAGCCATAATTGAAGACAATGAAGCCTTTTTGGAGGACACCTGAACAGAAGACTAAAATGAGGACAAATCGGGAAATTTCCAGTCATATACCCTACAATCCAGAGCAACTACGGGAGCACGTAAGAGACATTATGTGTACCCGTAGTTATTGTACCACCTAATGAAAACCTATGGGAAATTCATATTGCAATCCAGAGCAAATTGTTCTTACACCAGAGCAAGGACTCCCCGTAGTTGCTCTGGATTGTGCCCATGGTCACCCTAACTATTAAACCACATCATTTACCTGACCAGGGCTAAATTAACCGCATGAAAGCAGACAGACAGACAGACAGACAGACAGACAGACAGACAGACAGACAGACAGACAGACAGACAGACAGATAGATAGATAGATAGATAGATAGATAGATAGATAGATAGGGCGCAATCCAGAGTAACTACAGGGAGTCCTTGCTCCAGGGTAAGAACACTTTACTCTGGATTGCAATATGAATTTCCCATTGGTTTTCACTAGGTGGTGCAGTAACGACGGGTGCACGTAATGTCTCTTACCTACTCCCATAGTTACTCTGGATTATAGCCATAGATAGATAGATAGATAGATAGATAGATAGATAGATAGATAGATAGATAGATAGATAGATATAGATATAGATATAGATATAGATATAGATATAGATATGAGTGTTATTAACTTTTATTCTGTTGTGTGGTACATTTTTCTTGGGTATCCTACATTTGTGGTGGGCCTCGTCCTCTTTTTTGCTTATGACGTACATATCATCCTATTTAAAGATCAACATTCAACTATGTTTGGATTTTTTCAGCCTACTCTCAGAAACACATTTTGGCTGCAATCCTAACCACATTTTCCTGGAATTATTAAACACAATGGGACTTACTTCTGAGTAGACATGCTTAGGATTGCACTGTCTCATTGTACAGCACATCTTCACTAGAGGAAAAAGATATTTTCCTATTATGTAGAAGACTGAAAAAACTGGCTCTCGTCTCCACCTTGGCATCAGCAGGTAACGTGCTGGAGACAACATTGCTTAATGGAAACACTAGTCCCAAAACAGCAATCTGTAAGACAACCCTGAGATAAGGAGCTTAAGAGATGAAAGGGTCGAGCATCTATTTTCTGTAAATGCTAGCTACCAAGGAAATCTCCAGCAGATAACGGCAGTAGAAGAACTCAGCAACCCAGGAAGCAATTTTGTTCCCAAATCCTCACTTTAGATGATTAATTTTCTATTAAAACTTTTCTTTTGGTCGCCTAAGGAGAAGCTGCATGACGGTGGACACGGTTCATTGGAGGATTTTGACCCCCCTCTGGTTCACGCTTGATCCTGTTATCTGTTTCGGTCTCCAATCATTTTGGATTCCAGGTTCACCCACACAGTCACCCCTATTGAGTTAGGTCACTGCTGGAACTTATAGGATTCATTAGTTTGAAACCAAGATTGATTCGATGAGACCCGAGGCAGTCGAGATCAATTCTCTTGCATTCTCTTTTGCTGTTCCGTATTTAAAAAATAATAAAAAAATACAGAAATGTGCAAGACACCCACGCAGTCCAGATTAAGAATTCATTCTCATAATGCAACAGTTTGGCTTCCTTTATTGGCTCTCCTCTCCCAATTTCATAATAAATATATTATAATAATGTTTATTATAATAATATATATTCATAATAAATATATTCATAATAAATATATAAATATACTCATAATAAATATATACTCACCAAAGTTTATTTCAATTTTTTTTAGGAGATGGATGGGACCTCCAAGGCCTGCTTTGGACCACATTATACTTCTTTTAAATCAAGAAGGCTGCAATCCTAACCTCCAGTTAGGCTGGCATAAGTCCTATGCTGACCTGGGGGTCACAAAAGTGCCATAAGGCACTTCTGCCCCCCTGGGGGAATTAGGCCAGACATGCACTAGCCTCCCCACACCGCCATGGGAAGATATGCCAGGTGAGTTATGCCAGCCTAAATTGGTAGAATTGCACTTTTAATCAATTAATCAAATTTAAAGTCAATTAATCAATCGATCAAATCCTGATCACCTAATAGGTTCTGTCCTCACCATCGTAAGTGAAGGATCATCAGAACTGGTTAAGACCTTCTAGACCCACCTCAACCATCTGTTAAAGTCCCTTCCACAGGATATTGTGATTGTGCCATACTAAGTAACTACGGGGAGTCCTTGCCCGACATAAGAACAATTTACTATGGATTGCAATATGAATTTCCCATAGGTTTTCACTAGGTGGTGCCGTAATTACGTTGACGCAAATGTCTCTTATATGCTCCCGTAGTCACTTTGGATTGTAGGGTTGTACATTTTCCTGGGTGTGTGTTGAACTATTGAACACAATCGGACTGACTTCTGAGTAGCTATGCTTAGGATTGCACTGTTGGATGTCTTTCAAAAGGGTTCGTGAGTTATATCCTGTAACATTGATTTTCAACCTTTTCCATCTCGTGACACAGTGAAAATGTGCACATCAGTGTTTTTACCATGTTTTTTAAAGCACTCCACCAGTTTTTTGACCATTGATGCAGCTCACCATGTTGCTGGTAGAGGCTCAAATCCCTCATCTGCCCTACTGACACTGGCACACTGGTTGAAAACTGAAAATTGATGCCCTACAGCTTATTTAAACAGTAAATAAGTAAATATTAAACTTATTTAAACAGTAAATATGTAAATAAGTAAGTGAGTGAGTGAGTAAACAAACAAACAAATAAATAAATTATTGTAACGCACTCTATGTGGGGCTGCCTCTGAAGACGGTCCAGAAGCTTCAACTAGTCCAGAATGCGGTGGCCTGTGTGGGGCTCGTCTGGGGCCACTGTCGGGCCACTGCTTCAGCGACTACACTGGCTGCCCACTCGTTTCAGGGCTGAATTCAAAGTGTTGGTCCTGACCTTTAAAGCCCTAAACGGCTCGGGTCCTGGGTACCTGAGGGACCGCCTTCTTCTGTACAATCCGACCCGTCACCTAAGGTCATCTGATGGGGCCCTACTGACTGTGCCGCCACTAAGAGATGTGAGAGGTGTGGCGGCCAGAGATAGGGCCTTCTCGGTGGTGGCACGCCGGCTTTGGAACTCCCTCCCCTTAGAACTGAGGAAAGCTCCCTCAATACAGAGCTTCAGGCGGCACCTAAAAACCTTTTATTTTTAAAAAAAGCTTTTAAATGGGGCAGGGGTTGGAGGGTAGTTTTATTGTGTTTTTATATAATATTGTTTTAACAAAGTTTTTAGTCTGTTTTAATCGTTTCAATTTTAAATCTAATTGTATTTTAAGTGTATTTTAATTATGTTTTAACTTCTATTTATTATTATTTTAATGGTGTTTTATTCTTCTCTTATGTTAGCCGCCTTGGGCTCCCTCTTGTAGGGGAGGAAAGGCGGGGTATAAATTAGGAAAAATAAATAAACAAACAAACAAACAAACAAATAAATAACAGTAAATAAAATAAATCTTACCCAGAGAAACTAAATATGCTATGTGTCCTGTAAGTGTCCTCTATAATGTTGAATTTGCCTTTCATTTTGCCTGACAGTCTAAAGCCAGCATGGAAAATATGTTCTGCATTACTTTGTCCAGACAAAAAACTTTCCTCTGCCCATAAAGTTATAGGGCTTTCCATGTCGTTTATGGCCTCTCAGTCTATCTTTCGATATGTAGTTAATGAGTTTTTGGAAGCCCGTGAAGGGTTAGGCTCAAAATGGTTCAGTTACATGATGGGATCTCATTTTGGAGGCAGACTTCAGGATGCTCCAAACCATTCCATGAATAATTAACGTCCTTTATAGCGTCTGCACCTTTTGCTTTTGTCAAAAGAAATTGCCACATATTCCCTACTGGTGAAATACAGTTTCAAACCCCATAAAAACAATGTCAGACCAAAAAAATAAAAGTATTATTAAGGCAATCTGGAGTGCTTCCCCTTTGAAACTGCAGAGATACTTGAGGAATATAAAGCTCGTGCTTCATGAATGGAAGAACATAAGAAGAGCTCTGCTGGATCAGACCAAAGACCCATCTAGACCACATTCCTATATCTCACAGTGGCCTGTCAGATGCTCAAGGACCACACAAGACAACAAGACACCTGCATCCTGTTGCACTCCCTTGTACCTGGCTTTCAGAGATAGCCTTTTTCTAAAACCATATACTTATCATATGTATATGATAATATACATATTATCATATTATATATTATCATATTATCATATTAGATATTATTTTTATATATATATATTTAATATACATATCATATTATCATATGGGGTGGCGCAAGTGGTTAAGACACTGTACCTGTTAACCAGCAGGCCAGGGTTCGAGACCCACGTCAGCCCCACAAGACAGGGTGAGCTCCTGTCCTTAGCCCAGCTCTGTGACACCAGCTGGATCCAATCGTATTGGCTCTGCCTTTCCATTGGACTAATTCAGTGGTGTGGAGAGGGGGATTTGCTGCTTGGGTAACAGCCTATCCTCCATAACAATCCAACCCAGGCTTTCATGCTTCGCATGTAGTGCATGCACCACCGAGTACGATACCATAGTCTTCCAAGACTGACGGAGGCCTGCTTTATACTTATCATGTAACCTATGTTGGACTTTTCCTCCATAAACCTGTCCAATCAAAGGAATCTTGGCGAGATCCATCACTGCATCCTGTGACAAGGAGTTCCAAACACAAACTGCATACCAAGTAAATAAATGTTTTCTCCATTCTAATACTCCTCACTCAATTTTAGTGAATGTTCGCGGTTTCTAGTGTTAAACATGGAGGTTCCACTTAAGGCCCAAAAGTGATATATATGTTTGTGTGTGTGTTTATCTTCCATTTATTTGTTTGTTTAGAATATGGTAAATACAGTGGCGCCTCACATAACAAGTTTAATTCGTTCCTGAGGCATGCTTGTTACATGAAACGTTCTTTACGTGAAGCGGATTTTCCCATAGGAAATAATGGAAACTCAGACAATTGGTTCCACAACCCAAAAAATAGTCATATAAAAATATTAACTGTTTATAAAAATGATTACAAAACACTGTAATATACAGTAACACACAACACTGCAATAAAGAAAATACTGTACAGTACTGAACTGTACTGTACCTTTGAAAACCTTCATGGCTGGTGTGAGGGTTATAGAGAGGGGGATGACTTTGGCTGCAATCCTAAAGGCACTTTACTGGGAGTAAGTCCCATTGGACACAATGAGGCTTATGTCTGAGTAGACATGGTTAGGCTTGTGCTCTTTCAATCACTAATGGAGTCACTGCTACCCATTGGCTCTATGGTATCTTTGTCTTTGTGCAACTAACATTCCCAAGCTGCTAATGGGGAGCAGCATGAGAACATTGATAAGGCACACCTTCCACGCTGCCACACACAGATCCCACATACAAACCTGGCTCAGGCTGCTCCCCCCAGACCCTCTATGAGTTTCCTGGCCATGGAAGCCCGTTCCAAATTTTGCCCAGAGCCCCACTGTAGCTCAAACTAGTCCCCTCATTCCCCCTGTAAGTTCCCTTGCCATGGAAGCCTGTTCCAAACTTCCTCAGAAGTGCTCTTTACTCAAGACAGTGCTCTTTACGCAAGTCAACATTTCTGAGAAAATTTTGCTCTTTACCCAAAATGCTACCCATGTCGCTCTTTACCCAGGTTACCCAATGTACATGGATTTATGGTAAATCAGATGTTTGTTGCCTTGAGTCCCTCTGGGAAAAAAAGTGGGATATAAATAAAGTTTATTATTATTATTATTATTATTATTATTATTATTATTATTATTATTATTATTATTATTATTATTATCATCATCATCATCATCATCATCATCATCATCATCATCATTATTATTATTATTATTATTATTATTATTATTATTATTATTATTATTATTATTATTATTATCATCATCATCATCATCATCATCATCATCATTATTATTATTATTATTATTATTATTATTATTATTATTATTATTATTATTAATGTTCCATTGTATTTTGAGAGCTAGGAATTCCACATTGATGTCTGGCTGCCGATTCTGCCGATCAACTGCCAATTCTTCAATGTCATCTGGCTGCCGATTATTGATACTCATTTAGTTCACACTTCCATTCTATCCGGGTTGCACCACAAAGAGGCGAAATATCTTACCCATTCTTAAGTCCTACATCATTTTGGGGACCTTCTCATCATTTGTGGTTATGACATATGATCATCCTGCACAGACCCAATTTCTTTGTGTAACACCCTACAAGTGAAACCCGCAACAAGTAAAACTGATCTGTTGGCCGTTTTCTACATTTTATTTTTATACTCTATTTGCCGAACCACTTGCCATCCTGGCTTTAGTCCATACGAAAAGATTACGGTAAAAAGTAACTTCTGTGTAGATCAGTCTATTATTTTGCTGCTGTACAGATCAGCATGAAAGACTTAGCCAAAATCCTCTTGAGCACTATTTTTCCTATGTTGTTGTCTTGCCAATCCCACAAAGCCACTTGTGGGAATCAAGGACCACTTTTGGAACCGCTGGGCTCAATCATCTCCATAGATTGACCTACTGTGGTGTTCTAAAAATGGAGCCTGGCACACACACACACACACACACACACACACACACACACACACACATTTTGTTGCAGAAACCAGCCCATGCTGCATTTATGCTAACCAGTAATTT
Organism: Cryptoblepharus egeriae; assembly: GCA_030015325.1. Classification (NCBI taxonomy): domain Eukaryota; kingdom Metazoa; phylum Chordata; class Lepidosauria; order Squamata; family Scincidae; genus Cryptoblepharus; species Cryptoblepharus egeriae. The sequence continues at coordinate 5,264,264 of JAREYC010000016.1, forward strand.
CCTTCCCATCCCTGCTCCATGCACCGTGACATTAAAATGCAGAATTGGAAGGTATTGGTACTTCGTACACTCAACTGATGACCAGCATCCAAACAAAACTCTGTCAAGGGGGATAAATGCATCCAAGCAAACCGTAAATTTTCTCGCAGTATAGATAACCACCTTGGTCTTCTGTGGGAAGGAGGCTGTAATACAACTTTCAGCCAGAGAGACACATTAAATTTTTTGCTGCAAAAAAGCACATTTTTTGCACATTACAAAGTAAGGGGTACTTGGAGGGAGAGGTGGCTGGTTTGTGATGTTTGAGTAGGAATCCTCGAGAAGTGATTTACAATTTTTTTCATCACAAGGCACACTGACAAGGTGCTGAAATTGTCAAACACCACCATCAGTTTGATCATTATCAAGGTGCATCATGTTGCCATTAGGAGTTATAGATTCTCAATTGCACATGAGCCTCCCCAAACATCTGTGGCACACCTGTGGACCATCCCCAACACACTGCATGGCACACTAGTCAGGCTGATCATTTGATTGGGATTCCCTGGAGATCTCAAGAAAAAGGGCAGGGCTACCAGGGACTAGGAAAAATAGGGAGTAGGAACCACCCTACCCTTCTTAGAGCACAATCCTAACTATGGGCAAAATCCAGAGTAACCACGGGGAGTCCTTGCTCTGGTGTAAGAACAATTAACTCTGGATTCCAATATGAATTTCCTGTGGTTTTCAGTGGGTTTTCAGTGGGTGATGCAGTAACTATGGGTGCACATAATGTCTCTTACGTGCTCCCGTAGTTACTCTGGATTTGGGGGTATGTCTACTCAGAAGTAAGCCCCATTGTGTTCAATGGATCTTCCTCCCAGGAAAGTGTCTTTAGGATTGCAACAATAGAATCCTAGAGTTGGAAAGAACCTAAAAGATCATCTAATCCAACCTGTGATGCTTCCTAACATCCCTGGGGGAGGGAGAGGGAGTGGAGACCAAGGGAACATCTATCTCTTCCAAGGAGATATCTCAAGATAAGAAAGACACTGGAGCCGATGACCGCAAACTATCAGGTAAGGCTTTGCTTTCTTCCATTTTACAGGAGGCTCAGTTCTTTATGCAAACAGGTAAGTATTTCAACAGCAGCAAACAGGTAAACAACAAACCTAACAATTCAGCTTGACAGCTCAGCTATATCACCCTCAACTGGACCAATGACTGGAGTTTGGCCAACACTCCTCCAGTCCTGTGGTGGGTCTGCAGGGTGGAGCAGGGAACCGATGTGATCATACCTACTCCTGGACCTCCTGGACCCAGCCAACCATCTGGACCCACCGATGTGGTAGGTCTGCAGGATGGAGCAGGGCACTGATTTGCCAGCCAACCTCCTTCAGCAGCCACCTCACCCATTGTCCTTTCTCGGACTTTTCCCTCTTTTTATTCCCTCCAGATTCCCTGCCCACATCTTCTTCCACCAGGATGTACCTGGGATCTGGGAGGTCTGGAAGGCGTTCTCTAATCCTCCTCTCGGGATATAGCCCAGGACCTGGAAGGCCCAGAAGGCGCTCCCTCCTCCAGCCGGGGTCGGGCCAGTATGTCAATCTTTGGGTTGCTCTCCTCCTACAGCACCAAGGGGCCAATGGGTCCACCTCAACCTCCACCTCCTCAGCCTCCTCAACCTTCTGAGTCTCTCCCCTTTTCTCTTTCCCATGCCTCCATCTCCGCCAGTCCTCCCCAAGTTCTCCAGCATGGAGTAAAATAGGGGATACACTTTCCCGGAGGGTCGTCTTCATCACACCACAACAGGTGAAGTAGGTGCCTCTCCTCACACAACTCACTACTTGTATACTACAATATACTACACTACAATATACTACTAGTATCAGGAATCCTGTGTTGGTCAACCTTAAGACTGGCAGGTTAGCGGTTCAAGACCCAAGTACCGCAAGAAAGAGTGAACTTCCATTACTTGCTCAGAGCGTTGTAGATTGTGATCCCCCCAACTCAGTACAGTTTTATGTTCTTCTACAGAGTCTCTACCCTTCCATTCCTATTTGTTTCATGTGTCGCCTCCGTTTCCCATTGAGATCCCCTTGATTTGCTGTGAAAGGGAAAAAAAATTAAAATAGCTCTTGGAACAGATTGCAATTAATGCACTTCTATTCCAATTTATTTCCTTATTTCTTGCTTTTGTAACATATTTTCATACATATTGGCCTATAAATTTGGGTTGCCTCCCCTCATTATATAATGCCCATGTTTTATTGAAATCTAAAGTTTTCAAGGAATAAACAGTACATCCTGGAGTTGATACAGAACTCTCTGTTGTTTCAAGTCTTCATATGTTTGGAACTTAATGAGAATTTGGGGCTTTTCATCTCGGTCGATGACAACGCGGTTTCCCTTCATCTTCGCCACAAACAGACCCCTTTTTTCCTGGTTGCATGTGAAATTTTCGGTGGATATATTGGTTAATTTAAATATATCTCAGCTGGAGGCAGAAAGTGGGAACAAAGCTTTTGCCATCCAGCAGGTGACAGAGATTTTTTCAAAATGTTTGTCAAAAGAGAATTGAAAGTCTCATTTTTGGTTCTATTTCTGATGCTCTATCAGCAGTATTCAGTGAGCATTTGACGACATCATCATCATCATCATCACCAATAACAGCAATAGAGGTAACCACTAGGGTTCTGTTCCAGGACAGTGGATTTAAAAAAGTGGAAAATACATTTAGGGCAAAATCCAGAGTAACTACAGGGAGTCCTTGCTCCGGTGTAAGAAAAACTGGATTCCAACATGGATTTCCCATTGGTTTTCATTACGGGAAATCCACTACTGGTGGTGCAGTAACTATGGGTGCACGTAAAGTCTCTTACGTGCTTCCGTAGTTACTCTGGATTTGGGGGTTAAAGATCCACTTCCAGATTTCTTGCTCCACTATTACTCTTAATAGAATAAGGTTGTGTTTATTACAGTAATTATATTATAGTGTTTTGAATTCAATTTCAGTATTTTGCCATCATTTTGGCATACAGTTAATATTTTTATATGAATTGATTCTGGGGTTTGAGTCTGGATCTCCCTGGTCAGACTAAAAACGTGTTAAATTAACAGTGCAATCCTAAGCATGTTTACTCAAAAGGAAGTCCCATTGTGCTCAATAGTACTTAGTCCTGGGAATGTGGTTAGGATTGTAGCCAAAAGCTGTTAAAAAGTATAAACTGTGTCCTTTTACAATTGTTTTAAAACAGCTTTTCTTACTTTTGTAATTAGAAATGCAAAGGACCCCCTTCCTTTCCATGGCTCAGATTAAAAGTGGAATGATTTGCATGATTTGCATTCATTTGGATGCATGAATGGCTCTTTACAATAGTAAAAAAGCAGTTTTTAAACTGTGATTTGCAGTGAATATTTTTGTTGGGACAAATCAGTGTATAAAAACATCTGTGTATAACAGGCCCCCAAATCCAGAGTAACTACGGGATCACGTAAGAGATTTTACGCGTACCCGTAGTTACTGCACCACCTAGTGAAAACCTATGGGAAATTCATATTGGAATCCAGAGTAAGTTGTTCTTACACCGCAGCAAAGACTCCCCATAGTTACTCTGGATTTTACCCAAGGCTGGACTTGTACTGTTATTGAGAGCCTTTAAACTTTAGTCTTTCCTATCTTCAGTATCAGGATAAAAAATACTGGCCTTGAAGCATTTTTGCCAGGCCAGTAGCATAATGTTGCACATGCATCCTGTTGAATTATGGCTGTGGGACAATTTTGGTGGGATAATAAGACATTTTTTAAAAATTATTTCCTTTGCACGACTGTCAGCTGTGTTGTCGTTCCATGATGGAACAAGCCATGGCATTTCACCAGAAGCAAACGTTGTTAATAGATGCCACAGCTAAACAAACCTAAACAAAAAAAGCCCTTCAGACCGACAAAGTGTGTGGCCCAGCTGTCAAATGAAATGCAGTCTTAATTAGAGTATCCCAGCATTATCGTTGTTGTTGTTGTTGTTGTTGAGATGAATGGCATCGTTTATTCCCCAGAATTTAAAGACGTTACAAGATATGCCATTTCATATAATACTCCAGGCAAACAAGATGTAGAAGAAAAGGAGCGAGACAGAAAAGGATGGTTTGAGAAGGTACGGAGCGTAATCACCCTATTCAGTTCATACAGACACACATAGAAAGCTGACAGCATTACAAAATGGTGTACTACATCATCAGTGCGGAATTATGTATTGCATAGTAAAAGGACAGCCCAATCCTATCCTGTGCTGCATACGGCACATACGGCACACACGGTATCCTGCACTGAAAATGGGCAAGTTGGAGGTCTCCTTGGGATCAGGATGCATTTTCTTCCTTACCAGGTTTAGCATTTTAACCTGGCCAATGAGACAGTTCAGAATGGCACCAGTTAAATCACCGGTCCCAGTTGAGATGTATAGGACTTGTAGACATCACTGGTTATGGAAGTTATGATTTGGGAATTATGCTATGGTAGAGGACACCTCTGCCATATGGTAGAGGTCACCAGGTACCAGCTTCTCCCTCCTGGACCTAATTCCCATTAGGTTCCTTGAGGTTTAAAAAAAATCATCTAATTTTAAAAAATGTCTTAATAATTAAAGTTTTAATTTGAAAAATGTCTTAATAATTTTAAAAAAGGTCTCCTGCCCTTTACACCCATTGCACTTTCCCATACACACCATTACATTACACGCCAGCCATCCTCATCCCTACTCCAGAAACAATGGATTAGGATTTGATGCTATCCAGGTAGTAGAGGCCTTTCAGCCCATATTCCATCCATCAATCCAATCCATCCATCAACCCATCCATCCATCCAATCAATCCAATCTATCCATCAATCTAATCCATCCATCCACAGTATTTATATACTGCTTTTCAACAAAATATTCACAAAGGTTTACAGAGAAACAAAGGTGCAATCCTAACCAATTTAGATGGCACACTCCCCATTCCTGTGGTGGTGTGAGGAGCCCAATGCATGTCTGTGCATTTGCCTAACCTCCTCCCCAGGAGTGGTGCAGAAGTGCCTGATAACATTTTTGTGACACCCTCAGGCCAGCGTAAGACTTGTGCCAGGACTTAGCGCTGGCCTAACCGGGGATTAGGATTGCATCCTTATTACCCTAAAATCGTTGCAAAATTAGGTGTAGATTAGCTGCAAAATTAGAGTATGCTTGTGACAGAGCATCGGTCCTGCACCAGCGCAACACTACAAGCACAATCCTAACCATATCAACTCAAAAGAAAGCCCCATTGTGTTCAGTGGGTCTTACTCCCCAGAAAGTGTCTTTAGGATTGCAGCCTACATTATGATTGTGTTATCACACTGCAAACCTATGCACACTTATTCGGGAGTATTCATCCATTGTGGCTTTTTTCTGAAAAAGTAAGCATTTACCCTACAATCCAGAGTAACTACGGGAGCACGTAAGAGACATTACGTGTACCCGTAGTTACTGCACCATCTAATGAAAACCTATGGGAAATTTATACTGCAATCCACAGCAAATTGTTCTTACACTGGAGCAAGGACTCCCCATAGTTACTCTGGATTATGCCCTATGTTGTCTAAAACAGGGGACTCCAAACATTTTGGCGATGGGGCCACATCAACTAACCGGCAGAGTGTCGAGGACCAGAAAAATATTTTAAATATAAAATTTAAATAAACCGATTAGAGCTGGAATTTAGATTAATGTATAGATTGACTCACATTTCCAGGACTGCTGCCAGCACAGATACGCAGAATGGAAATACAGCATACACTTAAATGGGCACACATTTCCCCCACTGCACCATCACAGCTCTAGTCAAGTTTGGTCATTTGATTCAGAGTAGACCAGAGGCTGGCCATGGGCTGGTTAGAGGGTTGCCACGGGCCACGTCTGGTCCTGGACGTAGGTTTGGAAATGCATGGTCTAGTCTAGAACATATGTTTTATCTACAATTATCTGCATGGTGTTTCCAATACAGTGGTGTCCCACATAAAGAGCTTAATTCATTCCAGAGGCCTGCTCTTTAAGTGAAATGCTCTTTAAGTGAAGCAGATTTTCCCATAGGAAACAACGGAAACTCAGACGATTGGTTCCACAACCCCCAAAATACTCATAAAAATATCAACTGTATATAAAAATGATGACAAAACACTGGAATTGAATTCAAAACATGCATTCAGTGTGCATGATCCTATGAAGTCTACTTAGGCTGCAGTCCTAAAGACACTTTCCTGGGAGTAAGCCCCATTGAACACAATGGGGCTTCTGGGTAAACATGGTTAGGAGGCTGCAATCCTAAAGACACTTTCCTGGGAGTAAGCCTCATTGAACACAATGGGGCTTGTTTCTGAGTAGACATAGTTAGGAGACTGCAGTCAAAGACACTTTCCTGGGAGGCTTACCTGGGCTGCTGCTGGAGGTTCAAGGGTGCTGGTGGGGGCACTTGGGAGCAGTTAGGGGCAGCTGCCTCTGGCCAGCAGCCCTTTTAAAGAGTCTCCACACGAGCATCAGGGCTGCATAGCACGTGTGCCCATAGCGTGCTTGCTTGTTAAGTGAAGCAGAACTTGTTATGTGAAGCAAGATTTCTTGGAAATTTACACTTGTTATTTGAAACACTTGTTATGACAGGTACCACTGGATCTGAATGGTGTTTCTGATAAATATTCTGTGGCTCCCTTTCTGTGACCTCCTGGCCCCAAATTAGATCCATGGTGTGAAGGTTTTAGCCCCAAACATTTAAGCAGAGAGTGCAAAAAGCTGTTCTCTTCTGTGTACACTGAAGTGTATCATGACCAAAAATAACACTGCAGGGAATTTTCTGGAGAACTTTTAACCCAAGGTCAGCAATCCTATTGATTAGCCAAGTCTACCGAGGATAAATAATACAGTCCTAGGGCTCATCTCTTGACTTTTGAGGACATTTGGTCAGTGTTATGGCTTCACAGTGTGCCAGCCCAACAGGAAAAAAAAAGAGAGAGAGAGAGAGAGAGAGAGAGAGAGAGAGAGAGAGAGAGAGAGAGAGAAATGTAGGAATTTGTTAGATCTGGGTGGGAAGCAGATGTATATATTTACTGAAAACAGGAGAAGAAATACTTGCTGTGAAGCTGAACCACTAAATTGCAGTGCGCACGGTGGGAACTATTAGCAAAATCCACAGGAATTTTTTTCCTGGCTTTTTCTGCCTTGGCTTTTTCTGGTCTCTGTCATGCTTATCTTATCAATTTACATGCTAAATGTGTCATTAAGAAATCACAGCATCCCACAGATGCCATGGAGGACAAGAAACAAGCGGGAGCAAAAGGGGCAGGAACGCTGAATTCTGCTTACACTAAAGGAGATCACAACAACAGGCAAGGAGAAGCAGAGACAAACTGAGGGGCAAGTGCACAGCACGCATTGCTCTAGGGATGCACAATGGGGGACGCTCCTGGCACACACACTGGGCACTGGTGCCGTCGGTTGGCACTAGGTGACAAAAAGGTTCACCACCACTGGTATGGTCTTTAGACACTAAACTGCATTCAGCCACTAGTTGGGGTGAATAATGTAATGGAATGAAATTATGGCTGACTATGATATAGAATCTATACTGACACATATTAGCAGGGTGACCAGATGCCAAAACCTCAAAAGGAGGACCTTAGATTCCTCTCAGCCTGGCCTTTCTGGTGTGCAATGGCACATTTGCCTACTCGTGAGTAAAGCCACGATATTGGGCACTTTCAATTTCCCATATGGCTCAATGCATTTTTTTAGTTTTTTGCCCATAACCTTTGATGGGAATGAGTTATTTCAAAAATGATTTTTGCATTGGATTCTGCTTTTCAATACGAATCCAACGACATATGGCATATTGGGGTTCTGCAGACCATTGCAAAGTTCCAAAATGAAGCCAAAATGGAGGACAATGAAGCCCTTTTGGAGGACACCCGGACAGGACGCTTAAAAACAGGACAAATCCATAAATTTCTGGTCATATGGGTCACCTTGATCATATTAGGGGACTGTACCCCTACGTCACCCTCTTCATATATCACTGTATTACATCAAGGCTAATATTTGAGGTGGGGACCCACCTGAAATTGGATTGTGACCCACTCAGGTTTCGATGAAACAGAAGTTCTTGTTGCAAGCCTCCAGTAGGTGTTATGAGACCCACTGGGGTGCAACAGTAGGGTTGCTATAATTCTCTTCCACAAAATTGGGGCAGGACACTTGCCAGTCGGGGCAGGACACTTCCATTTGCCAGTATGTGAACACAATCCCCCAAAATTTGGATTGTCCCTGATTTGTTGGGATATATGGCAACCCTACTTGGGACGTTTTGGTGACACCCTCAAGTCAGCACGGGACTTGTGCTGGGGCTTAGGCTGGCCTAACTGAAAGTTAGGATTGCAGCCTTATTTTACTAATAATACAGAAGCAATGTTGGCCTCCTGTAATCAAAGCAACCCCGGAGCATTGCAAGTACGGTTTGACCCTGTCATTTGTATTTTATTTTTTAATGTGCAGATCTCACAGAGAGACATGAGATCTTTTACCCTTTTCTCTATAAGCTCTGCTTCTGCTCCAAACCAAGCTTCCCATCTTCCAGAAAGAACTTCTAACCCCAGCGAGTCTGCGGGATCAATGAGGACTCTCACACCAGCTAATTAATACAGACTCTGTAGCTGTCAACTCTTCACCTCCGTCATTAAGCCTGAACACATCCTTATTGAATGAGAGCAATGCAGGAGTAAATCCATAGGTCAGCAGATGAGGTTTGCATAATGCGATCCAGCAAAAAATGGAAGGCAATGAAAGCCCACAAGGATTTGGAACTAGTAGTGCTTTTTTCCGCATGAGGATTCAAAATTCTTTTTTCCAAAGCCGTCCCATAGCTGGTGTACGAGGGGAGAACAGCTTTGTTCATATTAATTATGAACTTCTTTGTAATCCCCTCCTCAATTCCAAATGTTGTGGCACAAACCAAGAAAAATGTTGGACATGGCAAAATAAAAGATAAAAACACACATAGGGCAAAATCCAGAGCAGTTACGGGTCCACGTAGTTATGTTACCCTCTAGTGTTATCTTATGGAAAGTCATCTTAACTGCTCCGGAGCAAGGGGCTAAATTTCACTTTATGATATAGGCCATATGCAGGTCTACCCCGCTTTCTTACGGTTCATTTTCTGATGATCCGCTCTTTCAACACCTTTCAATTCTACCCAAAACACAACATATGTTCCGCTCTTTCAGCCTTTCTCAGCTGAAATTGCCCTCCCCCATGTTGTCGCTCCCGGTCTAATCCCATTCCTGAAGGAGTAAATGAGAATCCATTTGCAGAAATCTTTATATGGGAGCAGGAATTTATAAGATAAAAGGAACACTTGCAATTTGCTAGCTAAAAAAGCATTGGAAGCAACATTTATATACTAAAAATGATTGGGTTCAATTTTTCAGCAGTTTCCACTTTTGGAAGTGAAAATCCATAGCAGTTATGGGTCCACGCAGTTACATCACCCTCTACTGTTATCTAATGGAAAGTCATCTTAATTGCTCCAGAGCAAGGGGCTTAATTTCACTTTAGGATATAGACCCCAGTCCCTAACCTGTCCAATAAGTGAGGGATGCCTATATATAACTTTCACATGGTTAATTTAAACACTTTATAACTTAGGCTGCAATTCTAAAGACACTTTTCCCATTGATCACAGTGGGGCTTACTTTTAAGTAGATATGGGGCGCAATCCAGAGCAAGTTCAACCTGCTCTGCCCTAACTGCTCAGAAAGTTATGCTGCATCCAGAGAGTCAGGAAGCCTGGGCTGCCCTAACTGCTCCAGAGCATGCTAAGTCAGTGACAGCTAGGGAGGGCTTGCTCCTGAGTAGACCCCCTCAGATCACACTGAAGAAGGAACAGCTGTGGTGCCTACATTATAAGGAAACCCAGCAGTTCCTGACAACCAGTTACAGCTGCAGTTCTTCTAGTGCAAGATGAATGCATGGAATGGCCTGCTGTATCCTGAGGTTAGTGGGCTGCTGTAGTTGTTCCATATCCTGAGGTTGGGAGGCAGGGATTGCAGCTAGGCTGGCTAAGAACTCAGATTTTTGGTCAACACTACCATTCTTACTCAGGCCTTATCATGGACTCCTATGGGTCTACTCATTACTATACCTGCTCCTGAGGTGGTATAACTCTGAGGGCTGGAAGAAGGCATTTCTGCCTTGAAACAGGCTCTGGATACAGAGTAACTGCTCTGCCCTAGGCAATGCTCAACATGCCCTCAACTTGCCTCTCCTGAGCTGCTTAGGCTGCCCCAGTTAGGGCAGAGCAGGTCCACCTCTCTTAGGGCACCCTATCTTGCCTTGCTCTGCCCTAAGCCTCTTCCAGAGTAACTGGGCTGGAGCATCCACCCTAGTGATAGATAGGGCACCCTAAGGCCTCTTATGTGCAAGGAATAGTTGCGCTGGATTGGGCTGATGGTTAGGATTGTGCTCTCAATAGATTTAAACTATTACATATGGTTTATTACATATAGAGCACAATCCTAACCATGTTGACTCAGAAGTCTCATTGTGTTTAACAGGTCTTACTCCCGGGAAAGTGAGTTAAGGATTTCAGCCATAATTTATTAATTACAAGAAGGCTACAAAAAAGGAGGGCAATGAAGATCTTTTTTCCCAGAACACAAGGTAAAAAATAGAAGATGTCTTGGAAAAAGAGAATATATGGTCACCCTGAACCATAATTGGAGGGACTAGCTGTCCCTTTAAACTTATTCTGCTCTGGCAAAGGAGTGATGTCTCTACATTCAATTCAAATGTATAGATTTATATTCAGTTCCAATTCAGTTGTATGGAACAACATCAGGAGGCTACAGCAGCAATGGTGTGCCAGCACATTGGTGTGCCAGCAAAGTTGTGTCGGTAGCGGAAAAGAACTGGAATACACTTTTTTGGGTTCTGTGGCTATGTTGTAACGCGTAGCCTGGAATGGCTCCGAAGGGAAGGGATCCCTTGCATGCCCTCTCTAGCTTACTTATGTTTTTAGATTTTCCCTACAATCCAGAGTAACTACGGGAGCACGTAAGAGACATTATGTGTACCCGTAGTTACTGCACCACCTACTGAAAACCTATGGGAAATTCAGATTGCAATCCAGAGCAAATTGTTCTTACACCGGAGCAAGGACTCCCCGTAGTTACTCTGGATTGTGCCCTATGGCAAATACAGGGACATCCGGTAAATCAGATATTAATGTTCCATTGCCATGAATTTTGAGAGCCAGGAATTCCACATTGATGTCTGGCTGCCAACTGTTGCCAACTGCCAATTCTTCAGTGCAGTCTGGTTGTCGACTGTTGCGAGACATTTACCCCCAAATCCAGAGTAACTACAGGATCACGTAAGAGACTTTACGTGCACCCGTAGTTACTGCACCACCTACTGAAAACCTATGGAAAATTCATATTGGGATCCAGAGTAAGTTGTTCTTAAACTGGAGCAAGGACTCCCCGTAGTGACTCTGGATTTTGCCCTTAGTATACACTTTCATGCATACACTTTCAGGCTGCATCACGAGGAGGCAAACCACTATTACGCCCTCTCTAGCTATGCCACTAACACACACACACACACACACACACACCATCACCAGCACTTTTAAAGGGAATGATTTGACTCAAATTCTTTTGGGTTACAAAAAGGTGACTCAGAAAATGCCCTTGTTATGACTCGTTTTCCAAGCGAGTTGCAGGGGTGCTGACTCATGACTCATCTTAAGTCAAGCCATGCTGGATTTGCCCATCATTGGGCATTGGAGGGGTCTGATCTGTGAACCTCCACCACCAATTGTGGAAAAATCAACCAACTTTCCCCAAATTTGGAGCTGAAAGCTTTCACCCAAGGACTTTAAAAAAGAGAGAGAGAGATAATTTCTTGCAGTTCAACTAATAAATAAGCAGCAAACCATAAAGTTGGATTACTATCGGAACACATCCGTCCCTTATGACCTTATCACGGCATTGGCACAGCAGTGCAGGAGAAACTGTCCTGGAGTTTATAATGATGAATATAACTCCACAAAGCACTTTGCACATTACAAAAACATGTCATTCCTCCAGTGAAGTGACACTTTTCCTGTCCTCGCTGAAAGCACGGCTCAAGTATTTATTAAATAATATATATATTGCAAACTTGGTCCCCTTGACAAAATTCACAGCCTTTTAGATTTGTAAAATAAAACTAAAAATGAGGCTGAAACTGATCTGAGATTTTTTGAAAAACACACTAATTTCACCAGCTGCCCAGCAAGGGGTTCCTTTAATAGCTTCTCAATTACGTGTTATACGTTTTACGTGGTTCCCAACCCACTGTACCTGAAATAATTCCCCATTACGAGCCTTTTTTGACTCATTAGGGGGGGGAATTAAAAGCTTATGTTAATATCTTGCTTAATATAATAACCATTTAAGGGGAAAATGGCAAAACATTTGCAAAATGTATATTTCTGTTCTTTCCCCAGCTTCATAAAACAGGCACGACTCTCTTTTAATGTCGTCGTTTAGGGCATTTGTTTAAAACAAATGAGTATAGCATAATGGAAATCACACTCACATTGTCTACTCAGTGGTAAGTCCCATTATAGCAAATGGGGCTTACGCTAAGGTAAGCGTAGAAAGGATTGCAGCCTGATTTTTGAACACAAATGCAGTCTGCAAACCTGTGCCTTCCCACAGGCTTGGCCACTGGTCAGAACAGGTAAGTTGGTACGAGGAGGGGAGAATGGGGGTTGGATCAGGACCATGATTGACATCTGTGGGATGCCACAGTATTAACCCCTTCCTGGATTTCAATATTAACCCCTTCCTGGATTTGATCCCACAGCTTGAGTCTATATGGATATGTCCCAGCTATTTATATAGTACTGATCTGTCTAGATCCCTCTACACACCACAGAGGCTTACCCCAGGGGGAGGGAATAAATGTACTCTTACTTACCCCCTTAACTTTTACCCCCTCCTCAACTCAATCTTGGAGGCAAAAACCAGTAACAGAATACTGTATTTACTCAAATTTAACCCTTACCCTTTTCAGCCAAATTCGGTCTCCAAAATCGGGGTGCGCATTAGATTCGATGGTTAAATAGATTTGGGTAAATATGGTATTTTGGTTATGAGTATAGAGTGTGTATTAGATTCTATGGCACATTAGATTTGAGTAAATCTATTGGTTTTGAGTAAATCTATTGGCCACCATCTCTTGGTGGCCATAAGTAAATAATATTTTTTTCCCACTCCAAGTGGCCATAATGAAGGGCTTTTTGGAAAATCCATCTAAAATATAAATAAGGATTAGTTCTCCGGACTTGAATGACAATTTGATGTTCAGTTGTGGCTCTCTGGAAGACTCTTAATTGAGTTGTAATTTAATGTTTGTTGTTTATAGATGTGTTTGCAATTGGTGGTTTTTATAGATGGTGATCCATTACCGCAATCTTGGGTGGAGAAACAAGCAATAAGTGTCTTCAATAAACCCAAGAAATGCTGTATATAATCTCAACCGGTTCTATCTCCAATCACCTTTTCTCCTTGAAATTTGAGTAAATAAATAAAAGCTTTCCTTTTCCTGGCTGTGACTAAGTATTGAGGATTATTGAGTAGTCCAGTACTGTAATGGAACCAAGTCCAGTTTTTCCTAAGGTGACCATTTATTCTCTTTTACCAGGATATGTCCTCTTCTTTAACCTTTAAATCTTCATTGTCCTCCTTTTCCTTGTGAGCAGGAAAATTACAAGCACCTTCTTTTAATTAGATTTACACTGTGAGTAACCTCTGCAGACAACCCTGATCGGAAGGAACCACAGCCATGGATGGACCACTAGAATTCACCTCTCCATCACTTCAGTAACCCTTTAAAGCCTTATATCCTACAACCCAGAATAACACAGAAAGACGTTAAGAGGCACTTACTCTGGATTGCTCTATGCATTTCCCATAGCTTTCCCATAGGTGGCACTGTAACTACGCCATTGTAAAAGGTCCCGTAGTTACTCTGGATTGTACCTTTGGCTGACAGTATATATAATGGTATATAAATACTGTCAGCCAAAGTGGTATAAATACTGTTGTGAAGAAGAACTGACAATGGCTGCAATCCTAGCCACTTTTCCTGGGAGTAAGTACTATTGTGGGACTTATTGTGGGACTTACAGTGGGACTGTACTTACAGTGGGACTTCTGAATAGACATGCTTAGGATTCTACTAGCACCATCCTAACCATGGGTGCAATCCAGAGTAACTACAGGGAGTCCTCGCTCTGGTGTAAGAACAATTTACTCTGGAATGCAATATGAATTTCCCATAGGTTTTCACTAGTGGTGCATTAACTACGGGTGCACGTAATGTCTCTTATGTGCTCCTGTAGTTACTCTGGATAGTAGGGCATGTCTACTCAAAAGTAAGCCCCATTGTGCTCAGTGGGTTTCACTCCCAGGAAAGTGTCTTTAGGATTGCATCCTAAAGAAAACAAATGTCTTTGGAAATATAGAAAAGGGAAATGTTTTCGGGAGATGTTAGTGGAAAATGCTATTGACAGCTAAATTAATCATAATAGTCAACAAACACACTTCCCAGGGGGCGTTAAATTTTTTGTTTTAGTTAGAAAGGGTGTGCTTTGTATTTATTTTTTTACTCCAAGGGCCCATTGTAGGAAATAGAATTATCTATGCCATTAACATAAGCAATACTGTAAGGCTTACAAAGCAATCAAAGAAAATCAAAAGGGAATGGGTAAATGCAAAATATTGCCATTGAGCAGCAGCAAAATACTCACACCTCCCTGAGTGCAAGAGAGAATAAATGAAAAATAATGCGCAAAACAAGGGCAAGAAAGACAAATAAGAACCAAGAAAGATTTCCAAATGGCCAGGATTAATTTCAAAGAATATAATTGTTTTGTCCTTCAGTGCAAATCGTGTGGTTTTTGCGGCCGAATTGACAGGAAGAACATTGGCCGACGATTACTAGAAATGGTATGTCTGAATATTACTTCTTTGCAATAATTTGTGGGTGGTTGTAAAAGATGCACAATTACTGTGATTTCAAATGGGCTCTATTGGATTGATGTGCTTGAATCTCTTGTGCCCTGTAAAGTGCGATGTGGGAACAAATTCAAGCCTATCAAAATTCTGCCATGACAGTGCGGCATGGCTTGCACTCCACCATATGCGCAGGGTTTTCTAGAATATGGGCAAAATCCAGAGTAACTACAGGGAGTCCTTGCTGCGGTGTAAGAAAAACTTACTGTGGATTCCAATATGAATTTCCCATAGGTTTTCACTAGTGGTGCTGTAACTACAGGTGCACGTAAAGTCTCTTACAAGCTCCCGTAGTTACTCTGGATTTGGGAGTATGTGCTTTTTTAGCCTTCTCGGAGGGGGGGGGGGGATCTTGATTTTCCTCCTTTTCCTTGTGATCTAGTAGCATGTAGCTTTCTTATAATTCATATGCTCTAACCCTACAATCCAGAGTAACTACAGGAGCACGTAAGAGACATTACATGCACCCATAATTACTGCACCACCTAGTGAAAACCTATGGGAAATTCATATTGCAATCCAGAGTAAATTGTTCTTACACCAGAGCAAGGACTCCCCGTAGTTACTCTGGATTGCACCCTTAGTTACATGCAGTAGTAATTACTATTACTAAGGATGCAATCAAATGCCTGTTTACTCAGAAGTAAGTTCCATTAAATTCAATGGGGCTTCCCCCAGAAAAGTGTGTTTAGGATTGCAGCCTAATACTACTTATTAATAGTAATACTGTATTTACCCAAATATAATGGTCACCTTTTTCAGCCAAATTCTGTCTCCAAAATCAGGGTGTGCCTTAGAGGATGTTAATTATAATTGAGTAAATACGGTATTTTGATTATGAGTATAGCATGCTCATTATATTTGATGGTGCTCTATATTTGAGTAAATACGGTAGTATTAATATTACTTATTACTCTATTTGTATTTGTATTGTTACTAATATTACTAAGCACTCTATTACTTATTACTTACAGCACAATCCTAACCATGACTACTCACAAGTATGCCCCTTTGTGTTCAATGGATCTTACTCCCAGGAAAGTGTTGTTAGAATTGCAGCCATACTTACTTACTTACTTAATTACTTACTTATAAGTAAGTAATAATAAGTAATGGAGTGTTTAAATTAACCCATAAAAGCAATATCATATGTGTGTTTTTAGCTTTTATTTTATGGCCTATGTTTCATGAGGACCTTGTCTCTTTTTTTCTTATGACATATGGAGCACAATCCTAACTATGTCTACTCAGAAGTAACTCCCATTGTGTTCAATGGGTCTTACTCCCAGGAAAGTGTCTTTAGGATTGCAGCCCATATAGTGTCATAGAGGGAATTGCCCACTGGGGATTTTAGCAATCTGGACTTTACCTTGAGGTAAGGTGTCAATTGTTCCTTTGCCGTGGGTAAAATTTCTATCATGTCAGTGGGTCTACTTGGACATATTCCTGCTTCTTGACAGGTGCAAGTCAGAGCAGATCTGTGTCTTTGGATGGGTCCAGGAAGGGGAATACAATAAGGTGCATACCTGTGTCTTTGATCCTGCCCTACTCGTCTCCTCCTTTCCACTATCCTGTCCACCTTCCATACTGTTACTCCATTCCTCCACTGTCTTGCATGGGGTGCATCTGCTCTGGTGTGCATCAAGGGCTTTTATGGGCTGAGGTGTGGTATCATTCACCTATACCAGATAATACCAGTAATTCACCTATACCAGATACTACCACTTCCAGTAATGAACATACGTGAATGAACAGGTACAGTCATGTATGTGTGAACTTTTGGAATGGACCATAAACATGGCTATTAACCAATAGACATACCAGATATATAACAGATACTACCAGTAATTCACCTATATCAGATACTACCACTTCCAGTAACAAACATACACGTATGAACAGGTACGATCATGTATGTGTGAACTTTGGGAATGGACCATAAACATAGGGCACAATCCAGAGTAACTACGGGTGCACGTAAGAGACATTACGTGCACCCGTAGTTACTGCACCACCTACTGAAAACCTATGGGAAATTCATATTGCTATCCAGAGTAACTTGTTCTTACTCTGGAGCAAGGACTCCCCGTAGTTACTCTGGATTTCACCCATAGCTATTAACCAAATGCAAAGCTAAGCAGGCATGAACCAACCAGCCACCCACATGGCAACATCTCTGGGATAAATTGTGCCACAAAATGCAATACCATCCCATAATTCCTGCCTGAATTGTACAGCGCTATTAAATATGCCATGAAACTGTTCAGAAATCAAGCATTACTCACTATCCTGAATTTTCAGGTCATCCATGAAGGTCACCATCACACCCAATAGATCTATGGAGTGGACATTTCATTGCAGGTGGAAGTACTTCAGGCTTGCCCAAGTATTTCTTAAATGAGTATCTGCACAGTACATCCTGTTCTCTCCGTTCCCAGACTTGAATTATCTTTCTCTCTCTGCAATTAAGCTTGTTAGATCAAATTCATTTGGGATATTAAATCTGAGAGGGAAATGGAACTATTCCAAAAAGTGAGTTTCTCTCCCCCTGAAACTCCTAATACAAGCATCGCCCCATATCTGTGGGTCCGAAGCCAAGATTTTACTTATTGGCAGTTCACAAATTCCATGTTTCAGCTGTCCGACATACTTCATGTAACTCTTTCTGCTTCCTGTTAATGTTTGCAGGTAGCACAGAGATAACAGCAAGTGAAGACCTACAATCAGACAATGGGGGAAAATTACAATCAGGGTGAAACCACAATCAGAGAAGGGGGGAATTTGAAAACTGCTTCTTATAGGGTTCAGGAGTTTGTCCCATGTGTCTATGGGGAGATTGGCACCTTTATTTGAATTGTTTTTGGGGTTGCAATTCTTCCCACGTTTCCAACGTCAGTGCATTGAAATTGGATAGGATTGGGCCCTCAGCCCCAACCCATTAATCTTGTGTTAATCAAGTCATACAACCAGATCATCAGTGTCATGAAAGTTGTCCATGCACACCTTTCATAATCTCTCTTTTGAAAGGAGACAAAACTTCACACACACACACACCTTTGTGAGTACAAAACCTGTCACTTTAGGAAGTAACATTTAATTTGGACCTTCTTTGGATGACAGAGGGCACAACCCTAACCAGTTTAGGCCAGCTCAACTCACCTGTCTCCCAGTTCCCATGGTGGTGTTCGGAGGCTAGTGCGTGTCTGTGCACTGGTCTAACCTCCCCAGGAGTGGTGCAGAAGTGCCTTACAATACTTTTGCGACACATCCAAGCCAGCACAGAACTTGTGCCGGGTCTTATGCCAGCCTTACTGGCAGAAATTGACATCACTGTGATGTGAGAGGTCCTCTGTGTCTACTCAGAAGTAAGTCCCATTGTGTTCAATGAGACTTTGGCCTATATCCTAAAGTGAAATTAAGTCCCTAGCTCCGAAGCAGTTAAGATGACTTTCCATAAAATAACACTACAGGGTGACTTAACTGCGTGGACCCGTAACTGCTCTGGATTTTGCCCTTGGAGCATAATCCTAACCATGTCTACTCAAAAGAAAGTCCTATTGTGTTCAATGGGTCTTACTCTCAGGAAAGTCTTTAAAATTGCAGTCTTACTCCCAAGAAAGTATGGATTGCTCTGTCAGTCAACATACCATAAGAAAAATGCCCCGGGCAGAAGATCATTACTGCATTTTTACCTGTTGAAGTTTTGGAATTGACATTGTTGGTGACACTAGATTTCAATACTTTATTCACAAGGTTTAATATAGAACCTCCTTCCTGTAGGATTTCTTTTAAGGGGAAGGTGAGACAACGGTTCTTTTGTAGGGTGATCAGAGAAAAAGCACAAAGGACCACTTTGCCCATCATTCTGGCCAGCAATGGGAACATTGAGAACGTCGCAATGGAAGGGAGTGACTTATGCATTTGGCTGCCTCTCTTCATAAAAGTCATCAAGACCATCATCAATCACCCCATTGGAGTCTCCGGGGGCTCAAGGGCACACCACGAGAAAAAGGTTTCTTGACAAACGAGCTTGCCCTTGTATCCAAATGCAAGGGGATAAATTAGCATCCTGTCGTGCCAAAAACATCATCTAAATAAGATCTCCTGTATTGGTGTCCAATTCCTATTGGCAAACATACAAGAGTCCATTAGAAAATGCCACTTTAGGGGTAGGTCACGACTTCGATTGCGACATCATGAATCCCGCTGTTGACAAATAATGGCATTTTTCCCATAAACTGATTTAGAATTTTATTAATTGAGCAAACTTCAATGCGCTTTGATGGTTTGGTCGGGGATATACATCTGGTTAACAAGCAAATCTTGCCTCTGTCACCACTTGGGTTTCTATAAAAGAAAAATGTGATCTTCCAAATAGGATCAGACCTTGTAAAAGCCAACTTTGGGCGCAATCCAGAGTAACTACGGGGAGTCCTTGCTCCAGTGTAAGAACAATTTGCTCTGGATTGCAATAGGAATTTCCCATAGGTTTTCACTAAGTGGTGCAGTAACTATGGGTACACGTAATGTCTCTTACATGCTCCCGTAGTTACTCTGGATTGTAGAGTATTAGATCCTATCAAAGAAGTAAAGTTGAAGAAAATTAAGCTGGTAGCTAAATTTTTCCAATTTTTTTCAAATTTTTCCAGCTAAATTTGAGAACACCCCTTCCCCTTATTAAAAAAAGGATATGTTCAGACATGGGAACCCAATCCTGACCTGCACTGGGACAAGCAGGCCAAGTGGCTTGCACTTAGGGCACAATCCAGAGTAACAACGGGGAGTCCTTGCTCCTGTGTAAGAACAATTTACTCTGGATTGCAATATGAATTTCCCATAGGTTTTCACTAGGTGGTGCAGTAACTACGGGTGCACGTAATGTCTCTTACGTGTTCCCGTAGCTACTCTGGATTGCAGGGTTAGTGTTGCCAAACATCCCGAAAAACAGGGACACTGCCAATGTTGGGGGATTGTGTTCACATACTGGCAAGTGTGACGGGATCCTGTCCCAATTTTATTGAAGAAAATTATGGCAACCCTACCTGCACCTTTACACTGGTTAAAAGGTGTAAAAGGGACAACCTCGGATAAGGGAATGTTTTCTCCCCTTACCCCAAATAATGCCCCATTCACCCCATGGATAATTGTATACTTTTTTAAAAAAAAGTATACTTCAATCACAAATCAACACTCAAGCTGGCAGTTGTTATAGGGAAAGAGCACAATCCTAATCATGTCTACTCAATAGTAAGCTCCGTTGTGTGCAATGCGTCTTACTCCCAGGAAAGTGTCTTTAGGATCACAACCAAAGGCTATTACCTGCTTCTTGAAGAAGGAGGGACAAGCTGAACTGAGGGGGTGAGTGTCCATTGCACATAGCCATTGCTCTGGGCATGCAGAATGGGCTCGGGATGATCCTGGCCCACTGCGCATGTCTGGATTTCTGGACACACACGCTGAGCACCGGTGTTATCAGTTGGCAGTGGGAGCCAAAAAGGTCACCACCATTGACATAGAGTTTAAACCAGAGTAACTACAGGGAGTCCTTGCTCTGGAGTAAGAACAAGTTGCTCTGGATTACAACACGAATTTCCCATAGGTTTTCACTAGGTGGTGCAGTAACTACAGGTGCATGTAATGTCTCTTACATGCTCCCGTAGTTACTCTGGATTGTGCCCATACGTGAACATTACAAACTTGCAACTCCTCCACCAGTCACCTGATCACTTCAGGACACAATTTTGGACTCTTATTCACCTGGTTTTACTATTCCTCCTCATTGTAGACAGACTTGTGGGTGTATGTCATGACAGCTAGCTTTCCACTTGTGGGGATCTATTTCCAAATGCAACATTATATACTCGCAACTTCTACACTAGACATCTGAAGAGGTGCAGACCAATCTCAGTGCACTGTTTTAGGTCTCGTAGGGCACAATCCGATCCATGTCTACACAGAAGTAAGTCCCATTCAATGGAACTTACTCCTAGGAATGTGTCCTTAGGATTGCAGCCTATATAGTCTTGAATATCCCTTTAATTTGCAAAATTGAACTTTGATCCAGCATTCTTCACCTCCACCTTGCCACGGGCAAGACTTTGTGAGCAAGACTCAGCTATGGATTTTCTTTCTCCCGTTTGATGCTAAGGCATGTATCTTGTCACAAGCTATTGAAGATTCCCCTTTTTATGCCAAACTAACAGGGCAATCTATTTTTAAAAAGAATCTTTGTGTGTTAAGTGACAGCTCATTCCTGGAGACAAAGTTGGGGTTCAGTGTCGAGTCATCAGGCATCAGCACTGTTTAAATTTTTAATATTATTCCTGCTCCGACTTTGAAGTTCAGGAAGGTCCTGGTTGGCCAAATCTGTCAAACAATAAGCCATGAATAGCATTTTGCATTTTCAGCAGGTACGGACGTGTCCGATTAGCTTTTTCTCTTAGCAGCTCCATCAAATTGGCCAGAAGTACAAGATATAAAGTGACATTTAAACATTGACCGTATGGAGAACCCGTGCTGTCCTTAAATGACCTGCATACATTTTCAGGCAAGGGAGGCACATTTTGGTGACTAGAAAATCATAGAATCATAGAATCCTAGAGTTGGAAGGGACCTAGAAGGTCATCTAGTCTGACCCCCTGCCTGTAGCAGGAGATCCTCCTAGAGCATCCCCAACAGGTGCTCGTTGAGCCTCTGCTTGAAGATCCCCAGTGAAGGAGAGAGGATTGCCAAGAGGGGATTGCTGAGGGGATTGCCAAGATCCCCTTGGCAATCTGTTCCACTGCAGAACCGCCCTCATTGTCAGGAATTTTTTTCTGATATCCAACCGATCCATATATGAGTCTATCCGGATCATCATCATCATTGGCATCCTTCAGTCTGGAAAGACTCTGGTATCGTGCTCTGATTGGAGGTCCTGAAACAACATCTAGTGGGGCTAAGAAGGCCAATTTGAGAGTGTCCATCCCTTCCACACTGAGGACAGATAAAGTCTGTCCCCTGCCCAGGTCCCAGGTTTCGCTGCTTCCGGGTCTGTCTCTTTGCTTCAGCCTGCCGAACAAGTGTCTCTTCCAGTTGGAGAAGGCCGTGCTGGGTCTTTTGCCTCCACACTGAACGGTCAGAGGTCAAGGTTTCCCAGCTGTTGATGTCCATTCCCAAGGCCTTTAGATCCCTCTTGCAGATGTCCTTGTATCGCAGCTGTGGTCTCCCTCTAGGGCGCTTTCCCTGCACTAATTCTCCATATAGGAGATCTTTTGGGATCCAACCATCAGCCATTCTCACAACATGCCCAAGCCAGTGTAGACGCCGCTGTTTCAGAAGTGTGAACATGCTAGAGATTCCAGCACGTTCCAATACTGTGTCATTTGAGACTTTGTCATGCCAGGTGATTCCAAGAATACGTCGGAGACAGCGCATATGGAAGGTGTTCAGCTTCCTCTCCTGCCATGCATAAAGGGTCCAAGACTCACTGCAGTACAAGAGTGTGCTCAGGACGCAAGCTCTATAGACCTGAATCTTTGTATGTTCCGTCAGCTTCTTATTAAGCCATACTCTCTTTGTAAGCCTGGAGAACGTAGTAGCCGCTTTACCAATGCATTTATTCAGCTCAGAGTCTAAGGAGAGAGTGTCAGAGATAGTTGAGCCAAGGTACACAAAGTCATGGACAACCTCCAGTTCATGTTCAGAGATTGTGATACAGGGAGGTGGATCCACACCCTGACCCATGACTTGTGTTTTCTTCAGGCTGATTGTTAGTCCAAAGTCTTGGCAGGCTTTGCTAAAACGGTCCAGAAGTCGTTGAAGGTCTTCGGCAGAGTGAGCAGTAACAGCAGCGTCATCGGCGAAGAGGAACTCCCGCAAGCATTTCAGCTGGACTTTGGACTTTGCTCTTAGTCTGGAAGGATTGTAGAGTTTTCCGTCTGATCTGGTCCGGAGATAGATTCCCTCTGTTGCGTTTCCAAAAGCATGCTTCAGCATGACTGCAAAAAAGATCCCAAATAAAGTTGGTGCGAGGACACAGCCCTGCTTCACTCCACTTCGGATGTGAAAGGAGTCTGATGTTAAGCCATCCAAAACTACAGTGCCCTTCATGTCCTCGTGAAAGGACCTGATGATGTTGAGGAGCTGAGGTGGGCATCCAATCTTGGGGAGGATTTTAAAAAGGCCATCCCTACTAACCAAATCAAAAGCCTTTGTAAGATCTATGAAGACTACAAAGAGAGTCTAAAAATGGGGTCTCCAAATTTTTCAGCCAAAGGATAATTACATTCCTGGCACCGTGTCGAGGGCCAGAAAAAAATTTAATATAGAATTTCAATAAATATATTAGAGATATAACTTAGATTTTTGAATAAATGGAGTTCCGAACAATCTTTATACTATATTCACATTTGTGTCTATTTATTTAGAGCCAAAGTTTTATTTGTAAAGCTTTAGCTTACGCTGTGCCCAAAATACATCTCAGAATACAGCCTGAGATTGCTTAAAAAAATTCTGAAAGCTTAAGGCTACAATCCTATCCATACTTTCCAGGGAGTATCATTCATTGACTATAATGGGACTTACTTCTGAGTAGACATCCATAGGATTGGGCTGAAGGAGATTGTTGTTTCCAATAGTGGGAGAAACAGAGGATGATTCCAGCCAAAGGAATGCTGTCAGATAAAGCATGGAGGCGAATGCAGCCAGAAATGTATCAATCAATCACTCAATCAATCAATCAATCAAATCTATCTCTCTATCTATTTATCTGTCTGTCTGTCTGTCACCCACCAATCAATCAATCAATCAATCTATCTATCTATCTATCTATCTATCTATCTATCTGTCTGTCTGTCTGTCTGTTGCCCACCAATCAGTCAGTCAGTCAGTCTATCTATCTATCTGTCTGTCTGTCTGTCTGTTGCCCACCAATCAGTCAGTCAGTCAGTCACAGTCAATCTATCTATCTATCTATCTATCTATCTATCTATCTATCTATCTATCTATCTGTCTGTCTGTCTGTCTGTCTGTTGCCCACCAATCAGTCAGTCAGTCAGTCTGTCTGTCTGTCTGTCTGTTGCCCACCAATCAGTCAGTCAGTCAGTCAGTCTGTCTGTCTGTCTGTCTATCTATCTATCTATCTATCTATCTATCTATCTATCTATCTATCTATCTGTCTGTCTGTCTGTCTGTTGCCCACCAATCAGTCAGTCAGTCAGTCAGTCAGTCTATCTATCTATCTATCTATCTATCTATCTATCTATCTATCTATCTATCTATCATCAACAGTAATTACCCATATATACCACTTTTCAACAATAAGTTCACAAAGCAGTTTACAGGGAAAATCAAAGAACTAATGGTTCTAGCTTACTGAGGGCACAATCCTAAATGTGTTTACTTGGAAGTAAGTCCCACTATGTTCTATGGAGATTGCTCCCAGGAAAGTATGCTTAGGATTGCAGCCTAATAGTCTATTAAAATCAAGGACATCTTCAAAAACCATTATGTTATCCTTCATGAGTTCTTTTCCTTATTCCAGGGTGGGTCACAAAAGTATTTGTGGTTAGGATTTGCTAACTCTGGTAAGGCTGAATTATTTTTCTTAACGCCTGCATTGCTTGTGTTGGAGAAGCACATTGTATAGTTTTAAATGAATTCAAGGACACTGTTGAAGCATAAATACTCTATATTTAGAGGCACTTAACTCTTACTTCTAGTTTACGATACTTGTTGACTTTACTGCTAATGATGTTGCAGGACTGAGAGAGCCATAATATGGATCAATGGTTAGGATACATTAGCAAAAAGTTTGGGGGATTACACCAGCCTAGAGCTGTGTTTCTTTGGCTTGATCCAGCTTTGCAATTAAACTTTAAAACTTTAAAACTCAGTTTTTTAAAAAAGAGAAACCCTACAATCCAGAGTAACTACGGGAGCACGTAAGAGACATTACGTGTACCCGTAGTTACTGCATCACCTCGTGGAAACCTATGGGAAATTTATATTGCAATCCAGAGCAAATTGTTCTTACACCGGAGAAAGGACTCCCCATAGTTACTCTGGATTGTGCCCAAAGTTCTTTCCAGTTTTCACATGAGAGCATGAGATTTTCACATGTATATTCAGTTTGGGTCAGGAGGAAGGAAGTTGCCTTCTTATTGCAAATGTTCAATATGGAAATAAGCAAATTTACAGTAAGCAGTAAATATATAAGCAAATAAGCAAATTTACAATAAGTTTTCCAAATGTTGAATTTGCAAACAATGATTGGAGAAATAATGATTGCAAACAATATGATTGGAGAAATATTTCCATTAGTGAACTGGATTAGCCCCCAAATCCAGAGTAACTATGGGAGCACGTAAGAGACACTATGTGCACCCGTAGTTACTGCACCTCCTAATGAAAACCTATGGGAAATTCATATTGGAAACCAGAGTAAATTGTTCTTACTCCGGAGCAAGGACTCCCCATAGTTACTCTGGATTTTGCCCTTAGACATGGAAAACACAGGTTCAAATCCATCCTTGGCCATAAAACCTCCTGGGTGATCTTGGGAGCACCGATCTCTCTTAGCCTGACCTACCTCACAGGGTTGTTGTGAGGAGAAAAAATAAGTACACCATCCTAAATTCTTTAGAGGAATGGTGGTGTAAAAAAAATAAATATAATGAAAAAACTGATGTCATAAGTATTCAAGATTTTCCTTTACCACTTAACCTACATATTTATTTTTGTATCACCAATTACTTCCAGGGTCCAATGGACCCTGTACTGTCGTATGGTACGTATAATGAATAAATGTTGCATCAAGTTTTAGTATATTTTATACTAATATTAATTGTGAAATATTGTGAAATTATGAATTTTGATTATAATGTTAGCTAGCAAAATATTGAACAACCAGTGAAGAGCAACATGGGTCTGATGGACCCTACCAGTATTTGATGCAATGTAAATTCAAAACTCCAAAAATGTAAATTCAAAAAATTCATGCTTTTGGATTTATAACTGTCTAATTAGCAGTAAAAAAAAGTCACAAGTTCTTATCAAATATTAACAATAAATTCCATTTAAAAAAAACACAACAATAACTTCCAACAGGGACCCTGTAGGTCAGGGGTCAGGGAACTTTTTTACCTTTTACCCCAAAATGTATTTAGATATGCCAACATTACCCCCTTGATTGGAAAGGGAGGAAATTATATATTATTAATTATTTGAATTCAAAATTTTATTGAATCTATTTTTTAAAATCTGGATTTTTTTAAAGTGTAGGACAAAATGTAGTGCTGTTCCTACAGCGCTCGGACTTATAGCACAATCCTAACCATGTCTACTCAAAAGTAAGCCCCCATTGTGTTCAATAGGTCTTACTCCCAGGAAAGTGACTTTAGGATTGCAGCTTTAGCCCCACAAAGCCGCAGCTGGCTCAAACTCCTCCCAGTGCTCCATCCATTACCCCCACGAATGTCATTTTACCCCATTTGGGGTAATTTACCCCTATTCCCTGACCACAGCTGTAGGTAACCAAAAGGATAACCCTTTTCAGTGACTTTTCCAAAGGCAAGTGTAGCTGAATGAGGAATTGAAACAAGTGAGGGCATCATGTATGAACAAATGCATTTTTTAATAAAAGACTTCAAAAGATCAAGTACAAGAATCAGTGGGAAAAAACTTACAGTTTGGAAATTAGTGGGCAAAGTAGAAATATATGATTTAAAACCCAATATACACTGGATCAATTTTTCATTTTCCATGTAACAGAACAAGCAAGTAATTTTATATTTCTGATGAGGTGAAAGAGCCGTTTCCTAACACTGATTTCGGCAAATTGTAAAAACGGCACACATTATAAAGGCTGATCCGAGAGTCACATTTAGATTAAACAAATATTTGAGGACAAGCAAACATCAGAAAACTGCAAATGTGTGTGACACTCTCATAACAGATTGTTAATGTGCATTAAAACTTGGGAACAAGGCCTGTGAATTCCGAGCCTGGGGCATCCAACGCTAGGAACGAGATCCCCCATCACTTTATATATTTATATCGGACTCATAAACATGCTGGTGGAGATCTTGGCGGGCTTTGGTTGCACAGAAATTGAGGAGTATAAAAGTTATGGGTAAATTGGTAGAACGCTGGAGAGCCGTAGGTATCGTTTTTTCGTGACTCACGGAGCCCTCGGCAAAACTGCTGCAGCCGTTACAATATGAATATGGAATATGTGGAATATGAAGAGGGTGGTTGCCAACTCAGAGGTTGCACCACCCAGTGATGGCTCCATTTGCCAGACTCTCCGTTCTGCCCATTGCCACATCTGCTGCGGCAGTACAATCGGCTCACTGCTCAGAGTTGCTTTGGATGCGTCATACGTGTTCACACAAGGTAACCATGTTCAGTTTTTCCAGTACTGGTGGTACCCAGTGCCTGCTGCCCAGTAAGGAAGCCTAGTGAGGTCTGCTACCCACTGCCACCTGGTGGTGCTTACTGTTTGGTGGTGCCTCGTAGGGAAATGTAATGCCTATTGGTTCCCAGCACCTGGCATTGGGTGCCCCCATTCCCGCTGGTGCCCACTGCCCTGCTATTCCTTGTGCCTGCTACCCTTGTGGGTAGGGGTGCCTACTGGTGCCTTGTAAGGATGCTGAGTGGTGCCCAATATCCACTGCTGCCCAGTGGTGCCCAGTGGTGTCAGGTGGTATTCGGTGCTGCCAGTAGGGGTGCCCGGTGTTTGTTGGTGTTTGGTGGTGCCTGCTGCTCCCCCCACTGGTGCCTACTTCCTGGTGGTGCCTGCTGATGCCCACTGCCCGTTGCATGGTGCTGCCAGGTAGTGCCCAATGGTGCCTGGTAGTGTTCTTTGATGCCTGCTACTGCCTGCCATTGCCCCCTAGTGCCAGGTAGAGCCCAAGGGTGCCAGATAGTGCCCACTGATGCCTGCTGCTGCCTGCCATTGCCCCCTGGTACCTTCTGGTGCCCAGTGTCTGTCATTGCCCAGTGGTGCCAATGCCCACTGGTGCCCGTCACCCGGTACCACAGTGCCCAGCCATGCCCAGGGCCCACAAATATTCTGAAAATTTTACTCCTCCATTCTGCTAGTGTTCAAATTAACTTCATTCTGCTAATGTTCAAGTAATATAGTATTCAAATTAAGCACGTGAAAGCGATATGCATGGGTGTTTTTAGCCTTTATGTCATGTCCTATATTTTTCATGGATGTCCTACATTTTTGGGGACCTTGTCCTCTTTTTGGGGTATGATGTGAATCTTGAACTTGGGGCATACAACGCTAGAATAAGATAACATTTTTCCCCCATCACCACATCACCCTGATGTTTATAGTGCTGGTGGCCATTCCAAGCAGGGATGGCTGCTTATGCTGGTGTGGTAGAGCACTTTGGAATCAATCAATCAATCAATCAATCAATCAGTCTGTCTGTCTGTCTGTCTGTCTGTCTGTCTATCTATCTATCTATCACCCACCAAGTCATCTATCTATCTATCTATCTATCTATCTATCTATCTATCTATCTATCTATCTATCTATCTATCTATCTATCTATCTATCTATCTATCTATCTATCACCCACCAAGTCATCTATCTATCTATCTATCTATCTATCTATCTATCTATCTATCTATCTATCTATCTATCTATCTATCTATCTACCTACCTACCTACCTACCTACCTACCTACCTACAGTAATTACTGGTACATACCGTTTTCCACCAAAAAAATTTGTCATGATCGTCACACAAATATTTGTACAACAAAGAGATCTCAATATTCAGCTATTCATTTTTACTAGCACTTTCTGAATTTATTTTACTGAAAAGCAGTATATAAATCCCTTCTAATCCAATTTACACTATGGTAAGCCTGCCTGTCTGACATCTTTCATGCACGTTTAAAACTACTTTATAATAATTACCTTGAAATTTTTTTCAGAGGAAAATATCCCAATGCATTTGTCTCATAGATACATGAAAAATGCAAACATCTCTCTGTTAACTGTGTTTTTTATGGCTTGTAATGGATTAGTAAGAACAGAACTCCAGACTATTGTATGCACATTTGTATGTGCCTCAAAATTGATTGGCAATCAAAAAAAAAAAGCAGGCCTCCGTCAGTCTTGAAAGACTATGGTATCGTGCTCGGAGCTGCATACGCTGCATGCGAAGCACGAAAGCCTGGGTTGGATTGTTATGGAGGATAGGCTGTTACCCAAGCAGCAAATCCCCCTCTCCACACCACAGAATTAGTCCAATGGAAAGGCAGAGCCAATACGATTGGATCCAGCTGGCATCGCAGAGCTGGGCTGAGGACAGGAGCTCACCCTGTCTTGTGGGGCCGACCCAGGTCTCGAACTTTGGCCTGCTGGTTAACAGGCACAGCGTCTTAACCGCTCGCACCACCCACAGCCCTAATCAATGGCAATCAATGGAACAGATAAATCTATGGTGACAGGATCGGGGGGGGGGGGCTGAAAGAGTCTTGAAATGTGTTGTTGATGTAAGCATTGTGCACCAAGATACTTGTCAACTAGTGTCCTTCTATATCTTTCATTATGGGTGACCGGCTTTCCTTCCACTGTTAGATGCAAATAAATACACCAAGATCTGTGCTAAATATACTGTTTTAATCCAGGATTCAGGAAAAGCCAGAGGGAAACTCAGCATCAATTTCTATGGCGCATAGCACTGATCATACAAAATGTGATGGAATCTTAGAGCAACAGGATAAAGCTTTGGGAAATGATCCTCATATCTGTACAGAGGCATGTGCCACTCATTTGCTAAATATACTCCGTGGCAGAGCTCATTTTTGTGTAGCCCAATATGAAGCTCAGAATAATGTGCCAGCAGTGAGGACACAACCAGAAAAAAAGCAGGCATCCGTCAGTCTTGAGAGACTATGGGATCGTGCTCGGTGCTGCATACGCTGCATGCAAAGCACAAAGGCCTGGGTAGATTAATATGATGATAGGCTGTTCCCCAAGTAGCAAATCCCCTCTCTCCACACCACTGAAATAGTCCAATGGAATGGCAGAGCTGATACGATGGGTTCCAGCTGTGTCGCAGAGGTGGGTGTAGGATAGGAACTCATCCTGTCATGTGGGGACCCGGGTCTTGAACCCTGGCCTGCTGGTTAACAGGCACAGTGTCTTACCCGCTTGTGCCACCCACAGCCCCAGAAGTGATGACATATTCGGGCTTTGAAGAAAATGAATATTGGGGGAAAACCCCCCACTTGCACCACCATCTCCCCCAATCAGCACGTAAAGCATCAGTCTGATATCTGCTACCTGGAGTCAAACAAGATTCTGTAGTCCCCCACTGATGACTAAAGGAGAAATCCAGAGTAACTATGGGGAGTCCTTGCTCTGGATTGCAATATGAATGTCCCATCGGTTTTCACTAGGTGGTGCAGTAACTACAGGTGCACATAATGTCTCTTACATGCTCCCATAGTTACTCTGGATTGTAGGGCTAATCAAATTTAAATAAGTAAATAGATACAAAGTGAATAAACAAAGAAAACGAACAAACAAATGAAGGAAGGAATGGAACAAACAAACAAATGAACGAGGTGTTGAGAGGGTAGGTTCCCCAGTCCCCAAAGTATCTGGTTAGCTGTGGCAAAAGCCCGAGCTTTTTACTTGCCAGCCACTACCTGGTGTAAAAAAAAGTTTTGTAGCCCCCCCCCCCCCCTTCACAACAAATTCAAATTTAAATATGTAAATAAATACAAAGTGAATGAATGAATGAATGAATGAATGAATGAACAAAGGAATGAATGAGGAGTAGGGATTGTGAATGAATGAATGAGCAGTAGGGATTGTTAATGGGATACCTTTCCCTATCCCAAAAGTCTCTGTTTAGCTGTGGCAAAAGCCAGACCTCCTTTGTTTGCTGATATGCCAGGGGGCATCTCCCTTTTGCCACTTACCCTGTGCAGATGAGTAACTGCAAGGTTGCAATAACAGATCCTTGGGGCACTTTTCACCTCTCCCCATTGTAAAAATAGCCCCTCGACACCCACTCTCAAAGGGGACCTTCTGAAATCATCTATGATGATGCAGGGAGCTCTTTGGAAAGGCCACCAGGGCACAATGGAGTCACCTGGGAAAAAGTTTTATGGTTTGGAAAATGTGGGAATCGGTCACGGTTCAAAAGAGCTGGTCCTTATAGCTGACTATTCCCCTTCCCTTAAAAAAGGCGATGATTTAGAGTGGCTACTACTCAGTATGCCTGGATGTGATGGCCAATGACTTCTGTCTACACATCAAACATTTTAATAGGATGCTAAACTTAGGGCAAAATCCAAAGTAACTACAGGGAGTCCTTGCTCCGGTGTAAGAACAACTTACTCTGAATTCCTATATGAATTTCCCATAGGTTTTCACTAGGTGGTGCAGTAACTACGGGTGCACATAAAGTCTCTTACGTGCTCCCGTAGTTACTCTGGATTTGGGGGTATGAGATTCTGGACTGATTCAACAGGACGTCCTTTTTACTTGCCATCATGGCTCCCCCATCCCAAGCACCCCCTCTCACAGGCACAGATTATGCTGTCACCCTGTTGCTGGGAGTACTGAGGATGTCATTGGGGGTCATCAGCCAGTCTGCATGGTGAATCCCACCAGCAAGGCAACCATGGTCCATGTCTCATGGATTATGTTTATCTCCTTGATTCTTATCAGGCCAGGCTTCTGTAATGGTAGGAGACCGATCAAGCAGGGAGAGAGACACCGGGTGTTCATGCTGTTTCTGGGGAGGGACTCAGATCATGCTGGGGGGACATCTAAAAGATATTCCAAGAATGGCTGAGACCCTCTTGGAGTAGCATCTCATAGGATGGCCACTTTACCCCAAATGGCCCTGTTATTCCAGCTTTTTTCTAGCTGGACACATGGACAAGCTTTAACTTTTATCTTTTTAATGAACATTATCATTTAGCTTCATCCTTTTCTGCTTTCTCCACCCTGATGCCATATTCTCCTTCCACTTTGAAGGGTTAGCAGTCTTGGGACATCAAGTCAGATATCTGTGTTTTTTTTGGATAGATCCATCCTAGAAACCTGGAGCCAACTTTGAGCCAATTGGAAACAACACTCCCAATTGAGTCCGGCACTATCGGGTCCCCATTAATGTACTTAAGAGTACATTAATCCTAACCATGTCTATTCAAAAGAAATCCCCCATTATGTTCAATAGGTCTTACTCTCAGGAAACTGTCTTTTGCATTATAGCACTAGTCTGCTGTGCAATTTTATGTGCATAGATGCATAATGCATAGGTGCATTAAACTCACATGCACTTTTTAAGCGCACATTTTGATTGCTTTCTTTTCTAACCATGGAGATGTAAAGTCTGGAATAACCTGTATCTTTATCTCTAAGATACTACTGACGTTGGCCTCTTAGGGCCTCTTCCCAAATGGGACCACAGTTCCTAAGATCTGCCCTAGTGCAAACCCTATGCAATTCTGGAAGCCAGTGTATGGTTTAGGACGCCCTCCTAAAACATCTTGAGATTTGGGGGCCTCATGACGGTGTGCGAACCTCTGAAACCAGGACATATGTGAGAAGATGGGAACCACTGGCATAATTGGGAAGCCCTTACCTTGGGATGGAGCAGCAATAGCACCTAACTTGTTCTGGATATATGCATAGGCATACCAGGCTCCCTGTTCCATCCCAATTTAGGATTGCATTGTCCAGCATTTAAATACTGTATTTACTCAGAACTAATGCTCACCTTTTACAGCCGAAATCAGTCTCAAAAATCAGGCTGCGCATTAGATTCAATGATTAATTAGATTTGAATAAATACAGTATTTTGATTATAAGTATAGAGTGTGCATTGGATTCAATGGTGCATTAGATTTGAGTAAACTTCTTAAGTTAAAGTAAACTTCTTGAGTATACTTCTTAAGTATTGTGGCTCAAATTCTGACATTTGTAGTATTTAACTCTTATGATAAGCAGTTTTGCCTCTTGATATATAGAGTTTATTGAGGAAGGAGTCTGAAATCAAGGGTGGTCCAAGATTGCCAGACACCATACGGCACACCATATGTGGCCACTGCCACTTTCTCAGTCCTCCTCAGATGACAGTGAAAGAGAGGAGTGGAGGAGAAGGAGGTGGAGGAGAGAAGAAGGACACTCTCATGCCACACTTCTACTCTTCTCCTTTAACCTCTTAAAAAAAAAATCCAGTGTTGCCATATGTCCCCCAAAAAAGGAGTGTCCTGATTTGGGGGGATTGTGTTCACAAACAGTGGTGCCTCACATATAGAGCTTAATTCGTTCCGGAGGCACGCTCTTTAAGTGAAACACTTTTTAAGTGAAGCGGATCTTCCCATAGGAAATAATGGAAACTCAGACAATTGGTTCCACAACCCCCAAAATATTCATCTAAAAATATTAACTGGATGTAAAAATGATGACAAAATACTGGAATTGAATTCAAAACATGCATTCAATGTGTGTGATCCTATGAAGTATACTTATGCTGCAATCCTAAAGACACTTTCCTGGGAATAAGCCCCGTTAAAACAATGGGACTTACTTCTGGGTAGACATGGTTAGGAGGCTACAAGATACTTTCCTGGGAGACTTCGGGCACAATCCAGAGCAACTACGGAGAGTCCTTGCTCCGGTGTAAGAACAATTTGCTTTGGATTGCAATATGAATTTCCCATAGGTTTTCATTTGGTGGTACAGTAACTACGGGTACACATAATGTCTCTTACGTGCTCCCGTAGTTGCTCTGGATTGTAGGGTTATCTGGGCTGCTGCTGGAGGTTCAAGGTGGTCAGTGGGGGCACTTGGGGTCAGTTAGGGACAGCTGCCTCTGGCACCCCCTGGCAACTGCCCCCAAATTGGGAGCAGTTAGAGGCAGCAGCGCTGCTGGCAGCCCTTTTAAAGAGCCTATGTGTGGAGCGTCAGGGCTGCATAGCATGCATGCCCATAGCGTGCTTTCTTGTTAAGTGAAGCAGAACTTGTTATGTGAAGCAAGTTTTCTTGGAAATTTATGCTTGTTATGTGAGGTGCTTGTTATGAGAGGTACCACTGTACTGGCAAATGTGACAGAGGGTCCTGTCCTGATGTTGTAGAAGGAAATTATGGCAACCTTAACTGGGTGGGATGAAGAAGAGGAGTGACGGCAGGTGGTCAGTCCTAGAGGTGCTTCCCTACTGCTGGAGACTCAGTTGGCCTCATTCAGGGGCCATCCCGTGATGAGCTCTTACCAAGTCATCACCAGCTACAGCAGCAAAACCTTTAGGGAAGAAAGAAGTCCTGACCTGTACTAACATATCCTTCTCTCTTTGATAGATAATTCAGCGGAGAAGCGGATCAATCTCCAGATTGCGGTGATCTGTGTGCTCCTGCTTCTTTTGTGCCTCAATATTGCCATTGTTTTCTTCATTTGTTACAGAAGGATGACCAAAGACATGTATGTTGCATACCTTACTTCCCCGGTGCACCTTGTGGGTGTCATACACAGGGCTGCCTTGCATGTAGAAAGTCCTGGGTTCAATACATGGCAAAAGCTGGGGTCATCAGATTGGAAACTGAATCTACAGGAAAAGGCATCTGGGAGGAATTATTTTCAGGGATTGTGGCTACAATCCTAATCACACTTTCCTGGGAGTAAGTACTATTGAACACAATGGGACTTACTTCTGAGTAGGCATGCTTAGGATCGCACTGCTAGATATTAACTTTTATTTAAGGACAAAATCCAGAGTAACTACGGGGAGTCCTTGCTCTGGTGTAAGAAAAACTTTCTCTGGATTTCAATATGAATTTCCCATAGGTTTCCACTAGGTGGTGCAGTAACTATGGGTGCACGTAAAGTCTATTATGTGCTCCTGTAGTTACTCTGGATTTGGGGGTAAGTCTACAATCCAGGTTAACTACAGGAGCACATAAGAGATATAACGTATACCCGTAGTTACTGCACCACCTAGTGAAAATCTATGGGAAATTCATATTGCAATCCAGAGTAACTTGTTCTTACTCTGGAGCAAGGACTCCCCATAGTTACTCTGGACTGAGGACTCCCCATAGTTACTCTGGACTGAGCCCTTAGTAAATTTTACTCTGCCTTTCTACCAAGAAAATTTTGGACATTTATGAAGGTTCTAGATTCTTTTTGGCCCCATTTCTATTAGATCATAATGGCTGCAATCCAAAAATCACTTTCCTGGGAGTAAGACCTATTGAACACAATAGAGTTTATTTTAGAGTAGACATGGTTAGGATTGTGCTCAATGTCTACAAATTATGACACACAAAACTATGTAGGATGACACAAAATCTGAGATAAGAAAATGTAATTTTGGGGCCCCTCCTTTGGCTCCTGGACCCTCTTTATGACTCCTGACTGGGTAAAATTTACCCCCAGCATAGGGTTGCCATAATTCTCTTCCGCAAAATCGGGACAGGACCCTCTGTCCCATTTGCCAGTATGTGAACACAATCCCCTAAAACCAGGATTGTCCATCTTTTTGGGATCATATGGCAACCCTACCCCAGCAGAAGAACCCTGCCTTGGGAAGCCACATGAAATAGAGTTGACAGTCCTGGAGCCAGATATTCTGAAGAAGAAAATACAGTGGTGCCTCACATAAAGAGCTTAATTCGTTCCGGAGGCATTCTCTTTAAGTGAAATGCTCTTTAAGTGAAGCAGATTTTCCCATAGGAAATAATGGAAACTCAGATGATTGGCTCCACAACCCAAAAAATATTCATAGAATAATATGAACTGGATGTAAAAATGATGACAAAACACTGGAATTGAATTCAAAACATGCATTCAGTGCGCATGATCCTATGAAGTCTACTTAGGCTGCAATCCTAAAGACACTTTCCTGGGAATAAGCCCCATTGAACACAATGGGGCTAACTTCTGGGTAGACATGGTTACAAGGCTGCAATCAAAGAAATTTCCTGGGAGTAAGCCCCCTTTAACACAATGGGGCTTACTTCTGAGTAGACATAGTTAGGAGGCTGCAATCAAAGACACTTTCCTGGGAGGCTTACCTGGGCTGCTGCTGGAGGTTCAATGTGGCAGGTAGGAGTACTTGGGGGCAGTTAGGGTCAGCTGCCTCTGGCACCCCCAGGCAACTGCCCCCAAGTTGGAGACAGTTAGAGGCAGCAGCGGTGGCTGGCTGCCCTTTTAAAAAGCCTCCATGCGGAGCATCAGGGCTGCAAAGGACACGTGCCCATAGCATGCTTGCTTGTTAAATGAAGCGGAACTTGTTATGTGAAGCGAGATTTCTTGGAAATTTATGCTTGTTAAAGAAAACGCTTAAGTGAGGTGCTTGTTATGAGAGGTCCACTGTAATAATAATTGTACAGGGAAAACTACTAAAACTGTTTATTTTTAGAGAAACCCTTAGTGTTGACCATGTACCTCAAAGCCTCCTTTTAGGCCATTTCTTTAATTTTTCCCCTAATCAATGAATGCTTGATTCCCCATAAACCCATCAAGTTTATTTTTTCTCCATTAGCTCTGGACAGAAGGAAAAGAATATGGAGACTGGAATTGCCAAAAAACAAGTGTCATCATCTGCTTCTGAGGTGTACCCATTGCAGGAGAAAGAGGAGATAGTGGCCACCACTGAAGCTTACAACTATGATGACTATGTTCCACGTCAATGAGTCGGGGTATATGGACAGTCTCAAACTTGACCCTGATCCTAACTCAACAGCAAGTTATTGAGTAGCAAGCTAGTTGACTCAACCATCAGGTATTTTTGATGGACCTTCCCTGGCCACTTGATCTGCTGTTCGGCTGTTTGTCATACTTAAAGCTTGTGTTTTGATCAGCATGGAGTCCTCTGTGTTGTTGTCTATTTTACCACCTGCCGTCTCAACACTGTGAATGACTGAATTTAGCCTGGAGCCAGAAGATGGAGATGCTCCTTCAGCTCCAAGATCTGTGGTGCGTCCCCCTGGACCATTATGATGTTAAGCCTGGATGAGTTCCAGCTGTTTCATCTTAGCGGCATCATGCTGGCCAGTGAGTGCTGGGAAGCATTAAAGCAAATATGGACATTTCCATATGGACGTTTCCACATGGACAGCATCTTGCTCCGTGGGACATGTTCCTGTTCTCCACAGAAGCTGGAACTGAAGCTGAGAACATGGATGAGGAGGAGCTGAGAACGTGGATAAGTCCAAACATCTCCTCATCGTCTATGGAGCAAAACCTACAAGGCCAAGAAGGGCCAACAGAGAAAGTCCAGTTTTGTTCATGTTACTGTCATCAAGCCGGCAGAAGCATCTCATTCCTGCTGGCTAATTAGCATATTAATTGACAAAATTGGCATAAACTGGAATATTTCCAACTGCTCTTCTTTTAACGTCAAGAAGCCAAGAAGCATGTGAGCATCATTTATGCTCCTGTGGCTGGAGAAGGAACTGTGCACCTGTGGTGTTCGACTATCCCTTATTTAAAGTTGTGTTTGTACCTTCAGTTTTGTTTCCTGAGTATGTCCACCCTGACAAAACAGGGGTATCAAGTGACCTTTGGGAAAGGGGGATGTGATGCTGTGTGGCCTAGTGGTGTGCTATGTGACAACCAGTAGTAGGCTTCAGGGGGTTCTCACAGGTTCTATAGAACCCTTTGCTACTGAGCGCCTGGTTCTGAGAACTGGTTACTAACGGGACATAGAACCTGTTGTTAATTTAGGTTATTAGGACATAGAACCTGTTGTTAATTTATCTGAATCCCAGCACTGGTGACAACCAGGGACGGGCCTGGGCCACCCCAATCACCGGTTCGCCAGAAGTTGGGGGTGGGGCCAGGCGGAGCCTGGGGCGGGGTGAGGGCGGGGTGAGGGCGGGCCCCAACCCCGGCGCACTGCGCATGTGCCAACCCCAGACGCATGCGCAGTGCATCTCCTCCAGGAGATACACTGCGCAAGCACCACAGTTGGCGCATGCGCAGTGCGTCTCTTCCGGCTGGCGGAGACGCTCTGCGCACGCGCCGAGATCGGCGCACACGCAGTGTGTCTCCTCTGCCCGGCATCCGAACCGGTACACCAGGTTTTCAGGCAACCCCGCAGCTACCGGTTTGATAGCATTGGGGTCATGGGAACAACCGGTTTCGGTGATCTGGCCCGAACCGGCTTGGGCGCATGCCTGGTGACAACCCATATTATCTGGAGATACAGGCTGGAAGGGGAACACTACCCAGAATGTATATGACAACTTGATAACATGTCTATGATAACATGAGTATTTAGGATATCATAACAATAAATGATAGCATGATAACTTTGCCCACTTTTTTCAATGAAGATTAGTTCATGCTTGTTATGGGATACTCCAAAAACTGCAGTGGGAGTTGAATTGCAGGAATGTAAAAAATGCAATCTTCTTTATTGCTCTGCCTGCACGGCAACTAAGGGTGCAATCCTAAAGACACTTTCCTGGGAGTAAGACTGATTAAACACAATGGGGCTTACTACTGAGTAGACATGGTTAGGATTCTGCTTTAAATTCAAGGCAGCTTAAATTAATAAGCACAGCTTTTTGAGCAAGAGCACAATCCTAACCATGTCTACTCAAAAGTAAGCCCCACTGTGTTTGATGGGTCTTTCTCCCAGGAAAGTGTCCTTAGGATGCAGCCCAAGTCCATGTAAGCCTGATAGGCCCCAGAGAGCTTTCAATAGTTGGAGCAAAATTCATGCCACATCTTTGGAATGATGTTTCCAGATTTGATTTGTTATTCTGTTGAAGTCAAAGAATAAAACATTTGATGAAGTTAAATAGGTTTTATTTGTTGAGAAAGTTTCCCCCAAAAAATGTGGGATAGACACTAGGTGCAATCTAGAGTAACTACAGGAAATCCTTGCTCCAGTGTAAGAACAATTTACTCTGGATTGCAATATGAATTTCCCGTAGGTTTTCCTTAAGTAGTGCAGTAACTACTGGTGCACATAATATCTCTTACGTGCTCCTGTAGTTACTCTGGATTGTAGGGTGATAACGGCACGGATTGCTGAAAAGTGAAACCCCATCTTTTTTTGTTTCCATATTGCTTCCAATATTTTGTAGCTACCAAACTGCAAATGCCCCTTTTATTTTGCAAATTCCTGCTGCCACACAAAGGTTTTTATAAACTGATTCTCATTAACAAATTGCAAATGCCCCTTTTTATCTGCTTTTGAGCCCAATCCTATACCTGCTAACTCCAAAATAAGTTCCATTATAGTCAACTCTAGCCCAGGTGGAAAAAAAATCCAGAATTGGTCGGTTTTTCTTTTTTTTCTAATGGAAGTTATGCTTATAATTTGACAAGATCTGAT
Source organism: Cryptoblepharus egeriae (assembly GCA_030015325.1). NCBI lineage: Eukaryota > Metazoa > Chordata > Lepidosauria > Squamata > Scincidae > Cryptoblepharus > Cryptoblepharus egeriae. Next base: position 5,303,681 of record JAREYC010000016.1, read on the forward strand.
GACTTTTTTTCTTATAACTCGACAGTCTTAAATCCAAAATCATGACTGATTTGAATTGTTATTTTTCCTGTAACAGTCACTTTTTAACAAGTGCAGCCAGCTGGGAAAAAAACCCAACACTAAAGTTGCATTCAGATTTGTTTCTCTAGCTTTGGTTTTAGGGCCATCCATCAATGAATGATGGATTAGTGGGGCCCACCTGCTGATCTGAACTGATTAACTAGTTAATCAGTTAACTGAACTGATTAACTGATTAACTGAACTGATTAACTAACTGAAACCAATAAATAAAATCTTGGGAACTAAAAGAAAACAGCTCTTCCCACATTCCTAGACCAAATGGTCACCAAATTTCACTTTGAAATTCATTTATAACTTCCAGTCCTCGGGCGCAGTCCAGAGTAACTACGTGGAGTATTTGCTCTGGTGTAAGAACAATTTGCTCTGGATGCAATATGAATTTCCCATAGGTTTTCACTAGGTAGTGCAGTAACTATGGGTACACGTAATGTCTCTTACGTGCTCCTGTAGTTACTCTGGTTTGTAGGGTTAATCCTTATAAAAGGGAAGATTTCATCTATCTGAAAGAGAACTGATTTGTGCTCATTTGTCTTTCTTTCTTTCTTTCTTTCTTTCTTTCTTTCTTTCTTTCTTTCTTTCTTTCTTTCTTTCTATCCATCCATCCATCCATCCATCCATCCATGAATCAATCAATCAATCAATCAATCAATCAATCTGTCTGTCTGTCTGTCTGTCTGTCTGTCTGTCTATCTATCTATCTATCTATCTATCTATCTATCTATCTATCTATCTATCTATCTATCTATCTATCTATCTATCTATCTGGTTGTGCTTCTGGTTTCGCAGGCCTGAAGCAAATCCTAAATATTTCCTCCCAGAGATGGTTCATTTCTGCTATTCCTCGGCACATCAATAGCACATCAATAGTCATCAGAAATGTTTGTCTTCACAAACAATTATCAGCTATCGTCATGTGCCTTATTATTTTGCTATATAATATTATTTTTGCTATATAATATTCTGGCTATATAATATTCTAACCCCTCGCTAGGCAAACAGCTTCACCTGCTCTCCTGTGCTGCTGCCTGCCCTGCCCTGCATTACAGGACTTCACTACAAACTATGAACTATCAACTATAAACTTTATGTCAGATATTTGGTTAATCAATGTTTTGCAAGGTGTAATATATCAAAATTCTTTGTTCCACAACACTTCCTAATAAAAACTTTTATGAAGTTATACTGAAACTTGAAGCAACATTTATTCATTATATGTGCCATACTACAGTATTGGGAAAATAAATCCAAGCGGTGATTGGTGATTGTTTTTTCCACTGGGCATGCTAGGGTCAATGGAGCTTACTCCCAGGAAAGTGTGGGTAGGATTGCAGCCTTTATCAGCTGCATTTTCATAACATCTAGTTTTATTGTGTGTATTTCACTTTCTGTTGATGGCGCAAGCGGTTAAGATGCTGTGCCTGTAAACCAGCAGGTCAGGGTTCAAGACCCGGGTCGGCCCCACAAGACAGGGTGAGCTCCTGTCCTTAGCCCAGCTCTGCAACACCAGCTGGATCCAATCGTATTGGCTCTGACTTTCCATTGGACTAATTCAGTGGCGTGGAGAGGGGGATTTGCTGCTTGGGTAACAGCCTATCCTCCATAACAATCCAACCCAGGCTTTTGTGCTTCACATGCAGCATATGCAGCGCCGAGCATGATACCAGAGTCTTCCAAGACTGACAGAGGCTTGCTATTTCACTTGATTGACATTTGGAGAGCATCCAGTGGCCTATTTGCACACCCGCAGAACTATGTTATTCTGGTTTGACATGGTTTTTCTTGTATGTTCCCCTAATTAATTTAGACTTCCCTGGCATTGTTTAGGAGAAACTGTAAAATTGAAATTTTTTTATAATCTCTGAGCAAGTTTAAACCTGTTTAGAATTTTATGAGCTATTAAATTTGTATTTTATTAATTAAGCTTATATCATTTATATAAAGTTAATAAAGGCATTTAAATATGAATCTGACATTTCTGCTTTTCCATCCTGTCTTTGGAGAAATGTTACCACCTCACTGATGCACCCTCTTTATCCACTGATTTGGCATCCCATTAAACCCAATAAATCAAACCGATAAATCAAATCCTTCTTTAATGTACAGTATTTGGGAATGTTAAGACAAAGGATTTACATATAATATACAATGTATGGGCAATATCCAGAGTAACTATGGGGAGTCCTTCTCCGGTGTAAGAACAACTTACTCTGGATTCCAGTTTGAATCTTCCTATAGGTTTTCACTAGGTGGAGCAATAACTACGGGTGCATGTAAAGTCTCTTATGTGCTCCCGTAGTTGCTCTGGATTTGGGGGTATGAGAGATAACAAAGTGTGCAATTCAATACACAGTAGGGACAAAAAATGAGCAGGAACAAGCACAGCTACACATAGTTGTAACCTGATTTACCAAGAAGTAGAGCCATTGCTTTCTATGGGTACTAAGCAAGGTGTAGCCTGGGTTTTGTTTCAAGTGGAAAAGAAGCTTGCACCGTGGTACCTTGCAAGACGAATGCCCTATAAGAGGAATGCTTTCAAGACACATTTCTCTGGGATTCTGCCCTGCAAGACAAATGTGCTTTGCAAGACAAATCCTCGTTGGCTGTGCTGAGTGGCTGAGGCAGGACTTCTCCCTCTGCCTGCAGTACCAGTGAACTGGCCAGCAGAGGGAGCACAAGCAGAAGTGTCTCCATCCAGCCTCCTGCGCTCTCCCAGTCTCCAGCAAGCAGGTGGCCTCAATCCAGCCAGCCCCTGGTGCAGGGCAGCCACATTCAGGTAGGAGGGAAGCCCCTCCTGGACCTCCCACTGGAACCCCCTCAATAGTCATCCCCTCCCTGCCTGGACCCCACTACAACACCCCCTCTTCCCCCTTACCACCTTCCCTGCTTGGACCCCACTCCTGCATCCATTGCTGCAAACTTGCAAAGAGTCAGGCTGGGATCCTATGCACTTTCCTGCGAGTAAGCCCCACTGAATTCAGTGGGGCTTGGTTCTGAGGAGGCAGCATAGGATCTTCCCCTTTTAAAATCCAGCAGAAGTCATTGCTCCTTGCTGCTGTTGCAAACTTGGAAAGAGTCAGACTGGCATCCTATGCACTTTCCTGTGAGTAAGCCCCATTGGCTTCAGTGGGGCTTGATTCTGAGTAGAGACAGCATAGGATCTAGCCCCTTTTACTTCAAGGGAGAAGCCATTGCTGCTGGTGCTGCTGCAAACTGTCTATCTGGTTTGCATAGATAGATCTCACACAGATTCCTTGTTAAAGTTGCTAAAAAAGTCACCGGTCCTTAAAGGTTTTGCTTTTCTATTTTACTGGACAGTCCATTGCAGTGTTTCTTATTAATATTACAGTAATTGTGTTCTGTGTTATAGTGTTTTGAATTTGATTATAGTGTTTGGTCATCAATTTTACATACAGTTAATATTTTTATATGCATATTTTTTGGTTGTGGAACCAATCATCTGAGTTCCCATTATTTCCTATGGGAAAATCCACTTTGTAAGATAAACTTGCTTCCAGAACAAAATAAATTTTTCCTACAAGACACCACTGTATTTTTAAAAAACCTTTGCTAAAATTTGCAAACCTGTGCAGCATTTGCAGACTGAGATCCATTGCTCTACATCAGTGATTTTCAACCAGTGTGCCCAAAATCCTGATTTGGGGGGGGGGGGGTGTTCACATACTGACAATGTGAACAGAGGGTCCTGTTGATCAACAGGGTCCAATGTGGGACAGAGAGTCGCAATGTGAACAAATGGGACAGAGGGTCCTGTCCTGGTTTTGTGGAAGAAAATTATGGCAACCCTATTTCAGATGAAGACTTGCATCATGATGATGTTTCCCAAACCTGCCTGAGGTTTGCACACCACACTTGCAAACCTGTGCAGCATTTGCAGACTGAGGTTGCAAACCTAACCTCCACAAATCCCCGCACAAGTCACTTGCTGGCTAGATAGAGTGCCCTATGGCTGTTCTGCACCACATCTGAAGGAGTTGGATGAGTGCACAGTCATGCGCTTGACTCCCCACACCAGAATGGAACAGGGAAATGGATGAGTTGCACTGACCTAAATTAATTAGGATTGCACACTCAGACCCACACTGAGGATTGCACAATTAGGATTGCACACTGAGACCCATTGCTCTCCATGGGTGTTATTCCTAACCAAGGTATAGCCTGGCCTTAGTTTCAGATGGAAAGGAAGATTGCATCATAGTTTTTTTTTCAGAATCAGACTGATGCAAACATTTGCAGACCTGTGTAGCATTTGCAGACTTTTGCTCTCCATAGGTGTAACTCTTAACCTATGTCACCTATGTAGGTGTCACCTATGTGGCCTGGCTTTTGTTTAAAGATGATTCCATTATGGTATTTTAAAAAACAGACTGCTGCAAAAATTTGCAACATTTGCCAACCTGTTCTCCATTTGCAGACTGAGACCCATTGCTTTCCATAGGGGTTACTCTTCCGCAAAGTGTGCACTGAAATGTAGCATGGGGTTTTGTTTCCGATGGAAAGGAAGCCTTGCATTATGGTGTTTTCAAAACCAGATGGAAAGGATGATTGCATCATGATGTTTAAAAATCAAGATATCTGCAAAAATTTGCAGTCTTATGCAGCATTTGCAAACACATTGCTCTCCTTGGGTGTTACTCTTAAGGAAAGTGTGCAAAAAAGGATGCCCTAAAGGGGGAGCATTTAGACGAGCCACTTGGTGGTTACTAGTCAGGGTAATTGGAACTGATTGCCAATGACATCTGCCTGCACATCCAAGAAACATCATCACGGTTAATGGGATCAGGACCGGTTCGACTGGAGACCCTTTTCCCCCTGTCTATCCAGGCTCAGATTATGGTGTCAGGGTGGTACTAACGTACTGCAGTTCCATGCCCAGTCAGTTGGCATCGTGAAACCCACCCAAGTGGCAGCCCCGGTGAGTGTCTCCAGGAATTTTTTAATTTATTTTTACATTTTTCCATTATTATTATGATCAGGACAAGCTTCTGTGAAGGTAGGAAACCAGCCAAGCAGGGAGAAAGACACTGGGTGCTCTTGATATTTAAGGTAAGGGGCTCAGATCATGCTTGGGGGGACATCTAAAAAAGTACCAAGAGTCATTTAGCCCCTTTTAAGGTACGTTACATCCAACCTGGAGACCCTGAACCAATTGGAAAAGTTGCTCCCAGGTGGACCCCATGCCTAAGAGACCCCACACTAGAACGATCCAATATAATCTAATATAAAATATTTTAAAATTAAAATGTGCATAAAATTAAAATAATGTGTGGAGCCAAAAAATAATGTGCATAGATCCATTTCCCATTGAACTCACTTGCAATCCTAAGTGCACATTGTGATTGCTTTCCATTCTGGCAGATGTAAAGTCTGGGATTACTTATTTTCCAAATCTGGAAACTCATCAGGTAGAGGGTGCAATCGTTTGCCTGTCTCCTCAGAAGTAAGTCCTATTATATTAAATGTGGCTTACTCCCAGGAAAATGTGTTTAGGATTGCAGCCTATCCCCCAAATCCAGAGTAACTATGGGAGAACGTAAGAGACTACGTGCACCCATAGTTACTGCACCACCTAGTGAAAACCTATGGGAAATTCATATTGGCATCCAGAGTAAGTTCTTACACTGGAGCAAGAACTCCCCATAGTTACTCTGGATTTTGCCCTTGCATTTAAGTATTGCATTTAAGTCAGGAATAAGCTGTGCTTATATCTATATGATTCAACTGACCTTGGCTGTGAATCTGTACCCCCCCAAGACAAACAAAAATGCTCCCACTTTTGTTGCACATCTTTTAAGGCCAGCCCTTTGGAAACCCTGTGCAACTCTGGGTGCAAATATTGCTGCAATCCTAACCACGCTTTCCTGGGGGTTAATAATAATAATAATAATAATAATAATAATAATAATAATAATAATAATAATTTATTGTCATTGTATAGACATACAACAAAATTCATAAGACATCCAGAGACCAGTCCCAACAAACCCCCGCCCCGCCCCAACAACACCCTCACCCAAGATCCAAGACTATTGAACACCATGGGATTTACTTCTGAGTAGACATGCTATATTAGATGTTTTAGGGTTGTAGATGTTTTAGGGCTGTCTGTAAAGGATCTTGAGGTTTGGGGTCTAATAAATGAAGTGCAGCCCCTAAAGCCAGTCTAAATGTTAGAAGATGGGAAACCACTGGGACGACAACATGTAAACATGGGGCATTCGTCAAAGATGTTTGGTCCTTGAGGTTTAGCATCAGCCGAGACTCAGGGCCCCAATTCCTAAATGCATACAGATCTAGCCATCTCTGGCCTTTCCTATCCTATCCTATATGCAGTGGGACTGAGGTTGTCATCCAGTACGCACTTGCTAAAGAGTCAGGCTTAAAAGGAAGTCAATGGGATTTTTCTGAGCAAGGCTGTGTGTAGCAATGATGCCTAAACTGCAACTCGGGAACCACCTGTGACCCTTTAAGCTAGAAAATGCAGTTCCCTGAGATAAGTGGGTTGAGCTTCTTTTTGTACCAAAATATAAAAGAAAATATTTATTCCCAAATATAATTATTTAGAAGGTATAAAACAAGAGCCTTCCTATCAAGAGTCTTTATACTTTATAAAGTATATACCATACTTTAAATACAGGTGTGTGTGTGTGTGTGTGTATATATATTTATTGATACACACATATATATAGACACACACACAAGTGTGTGTGTGTATATATACACACTTATATAATATATATAATTTTAATATAATATTACATATTATATTAATATAATATTAAATATTATATTTAAAGTGTGTGTATATACTTATATACAAGTGTTCCTCAGTATTGACAAGGGTATATTCTGGAATCTTCTGTGGATTATATTAAAATTTTAAAATTATATTATAATTATATTACATACAAGCGAACCATACCCACGCGTGGTTTTAATAAAACATTCAGTTATATATATAGATTATATCAAGTATCAGAGCCTTGTGTTGGGGCAGAGATCAGTCAGGGATTCTCCATGTAAAATATAGGGAGGAAAATACGTTGCACCCCATTTCACCCCCTTGCGATTGGAATTTCCAAAAACTGGTTCTTAGTTGATCCCTCCGTCATGGAAGGAACACCCTCCCCAAATTTCACACTTCTAGGCCCAGTGGTTTTGGCTGGGTATTGATGAGTCGGTCAGTGAATCAGTCAGTGACTTTTCAGTTTTATATATAGAGATAATATATAATTTTATTATATATAAAATGTAATAAAATTATGTTAATATTATTGAGATAATCTGAATCTCTTTTTTAATTTCTTCCTCCAACCAACAAATAGTCTCAACAAGATCCAGCTTGGTTGACCTCCAGAAACTCATCAAGGTTTTTTATTCTCTACCATTGGTTCTGGGCATTGGTGGAGCATCACATGGAAGCTTGGATTATCCACAACCAGGTCTATGATACTGTGTCCAAGTGGGAAGTGTCCCCATCCCTGGAGGAACTGGAGTCCATGTCAACTGGAGCCCTCGAACCACGTACAGCGTCCGCTGAAACCTTCCGTTATGATGAGACTGGGGTGTCTTTTATCTCTGGCTCCACCGTCCCCCCTGACTACATGATAGATAAAACTTTATTACAGGCAAAAGACCAGCCACAAATAAAACATCAGGACTCTACAAGAAGCGCATAATCTCTAGGCAGCGAAGAACACCAGGGTGAGTGTGGATCCGTACCACCAACAGCACCACGGTACTTGGAATCATGAGTGACAAGTAAGAATGACAGCATGACAGGTCACCGCAACGGCTGTTCTGTGGGTTCCTACCAAAAAGCCAACCGCATTCTTGATCATGTGTGTCACCGCATGTGACACGTTACCATCTGAACTCCCACCCACCAGATCAAAGAGGGATCTAACCAGTCTCCAACAAGAACCTCGGCTGCAAAGCTTCCCAAAATGAGACTGGAAAGGGGAGGCTTGATATGATCCTTATTATCGATTGTAATTATTTTCTCTGATTTATATATTTGAAATATTATAGGTATGATATGTAGGTATAGGTATATTATAGGTATAATATGTAATAACATAATCCTTATTTTATTGATATGGTCCTTATTATCGATTGTAATTATTTTCTCTGATTTATATATTTGAAATATTATAGGTATGATATGTAGATATAGGTATATTATAGGTATAACATGTAATAAAATAATCCTTATTTTATTGATAGGGTCCTTATTATCGATTGTAATTATTTTCTCTGATTTATATATTTGAAATATTATAGGTATAATATGTAGGTATAGGTATATTATAGGTATAATATGTAATAAAATAAAAAAACTTAACTTGGTTTTTGTACTTTTTTATTACCTGGGTGTGTAAAAATGAGGATGAGAAAAATCTGGCATAATAAGGCAGAAGTGATACATTTTGGGAATCAGCTCCCCAAATTTATCTAACTTTTAAGACGGCAAAATGTGTGTTGGCCTGTGTTGTTGTGGTTTATATTATATGTTGGGGTGTAATCCTAACCTTGAGCATAATCCAGAATAACTATGGGGAGTCCTTGCTCCAGTGTAAGAACAACTTACTCTGGATTCCAATATGAATTTCCCATAGGTTTTCACTAGGTGGTGCAGTAACTACGGGTGCACGTAAAGTCTCTTACGTGCTCCCGTATTTGGATTTGGGGGCTTGTCTACTCAAAAGTAAGCCCCATTGTGTTCAGTGGGTCTTACTCCCAGGAAAGTGTCTAGGATTGCAGCCTAGTCTGCCAGGACTTCTTATGGCCTGAGTTTTAGGATTTCAGGCTCAGTGACTACTAGTTAAGCTGGCTGGATCTGATTCCCAATGACTTTTCCCTGCATGTCCTAGAAACATCAGGGCGGTCACTCTTTTTAATGGGATGGTGGACCATGGGATGATGGACTTTTTAATGGGATGGTGGACCATGAGGCTCTGGCTCAATTAGACAGGAGACCATTACTTGCTATCTTGGACCCCCCTCTAAGTACCCTCTCTCACAGGCACAGATTATGCTGTCACCCTGTTGCTGGGAGTACCAAGGGTGTCATTAGGAGTACCAAGGGTGTCATGGCCAGCCAGTCTGCATGGTGAATCCCATCAGGAAGGCAACCATGGTGTGTGTCCCATGGATTATATTAATTTTCTTGACTCTTATCAGACCAGGCTTCTGTGAAGGTAGGAGATCAGCCAAGCAGGGAGAATGACACCGAGTGATCATGCTGTTTCTAGGAAGGGGCTCGGATCATATTGGGGAGACATCTAAAAGTTGTCCCAAGAATGGTTGAGGTGCATCTCATAGGATGGCCAATTTTCCCCAAACGGCACTGTTAATCCAGCTTCTTTTTTGGCTGGACAGATGGGTCAGATTTAACTTATTTATTTATTTTCCAAGTCCAGAAGATCATCAAATTATATTGTAGGTCTGGAATAATCTAACCCTACAATCCAGAGTAACTACGGGAGCATGTAAGAGACATTACGTGTACGCGTAGTTACTGCACTACCCAGTGAAAACTTATGGGAAATTCATATTGCAATCCAGAGCAAATTGTTCTTACACCGGAGCAAAGACTCCACGTAGTTACTCTGGATTGCGCCCTAAAAGATTAAACTGACTTGGCTATGAATCTGAAACACACCCCCGCACCCTCCCCCAAATACAAACAAACAGAAAACTTTCCACTTTTGCTGCACATCGTTTAAGTCCAGCCCTATGGAAACTGTGGGCAACTTTGGGTGGAATCCAGAGTAACTACAGCGAGTCCTTGCTCCGGAGTAAGAACAAATTGTTCTGGATTGCAATATGAATTTCCCATAGGTTTTCACTAGCTGGTGCAGTAACTACGGGTGCATGTAATATCTCTTACGTGCTCCCGTAGGTACTCTGGATTTTGCCCATACAATGTGAAAATGCTGCAATCCTAGCCATACTTTCCTAGTACTATTGAACACAATGGGACTTATTTCTGATTAGACATGCTTAAGATTGCACTGTTAATTTATTGACCTTATATCCTAATCTTATGCATGTCTACTCAGAATTAAGTACAATATTGGGACTTATTCCCTGGAAAGTGTGGATAGGATTGCAGCCTTATTCATTTTAATAATTTAATTCCACCCTTTTCTGCCAGGCTTCAGCATGATGCCATATAACTTCCCACACTTTTAAGGGTAAGCTGTCTTAGGATGTCTCCAAGTATGAGCTGTTTTTTGGATCGATCCAACCTGGAAATTCAAAGCCAAATTTGAGCCAATTGGAAATATTGTTCCTGGCACTTTAGGGCCCCCACACTAGAGTATATTAAAATTAGCACAGATTCATTTAGTTCCTAACTTTTGATTGCTTTACATTCTAACCACAGAAATGTAAAGCCTGGAATAACCTGTATTTATATCTCTATGATTCTACTGACTTTGGTTGTGAAAATGGACCTCTGCCCCTAAAATGTTTCCAGTGTATCCACAGCTCCTAAGGTCAGCCCTATGAAAACCCTATGCAACTCTGGATGCCAATGTAGGTTTTAAGGCTACCTGCAAAGGAGCTTGAATTTTGGGGCCGCATGAATGATGTGCAAACCCCTGAAGCCAGTGTAGAAGATGGAACAGAGGATGAAGTGTGAGGAGAGAAGAGGGACCCTCTCGTTCATCACTCCTTTCTTCCACTCTTCCTTCATTGACCTGTTGCTTGTCAAATCCACTGGGTGGGATAAAGAGAAGAGTTGTGGCAGGTGGTCCGACACCTGCTGCTTGTGACTCAGTTGGCCTTACTCAGGGGCCACCCCTTGAGATTTTTCCAAGTGATCAGCAAATACTACAGGAAAGCCTTTGGAGAAGAAAGAAGTGTTGGTCCAAACTAACACATCCATCTTTCTTTGATAGAAGAATCGGCGGATAGGCGGAGAACAATCGCAATTGCGATCCTCTGTGTGCTCCTGCTTCTTTTATACATTGGCATTGCTGCCTTGGTCTTCTATTGTCACGAACGGATGCCCCTGGACACGTATGTTGCACACCTTCCTTCTCCCATGCATCTTATAGATATCATATATGGGGCTGACTTGCAGGTAGAAAGTTCTGGGTTCAGTACATGAAAGTCCTGGGTTCAGTACATGAAAGTCCTGGGTTCAGTATCTGGATTGGGAACTAAATCTTCAGGTTAAGACAACTGGGAGGAATTATTTTCAGGGATTATGATATTTATTTTCATTTAATTAAGATATTTTTACCCCATGTCTCTACTGAGGCAAAAAACTGCTATCATTCTTTTGTTTTTAGAGAAAGTCATAAAATTCATATATTTTATATTTATAAAATTCATAAATTTTAAAATTAATAATTAAAATTAATAAATTTCTGGAATTCATCATCTGAGGAGGGACATTCCTCTCTTGAATGTCTCTCTTGAATGCCTGAGGAATGCCTTTTGAAATGTACCACCTGTATATATAGAACATTAATTGATCCAGGGTGCTGGATTAGACTAAAGGTCCATCTAGTCCAGTTTCCAGTATCTCCCAGTGGCCCACCAGATGCTCCATGGAGCATATAAATAAGGTACCTGCAAGGTAGTAATAAGGATAGATGGGTGGATGTATTGATGGAAAGAAAGAAAGAAAGAAAGAAAGAAAGAAAGAAAGAAAGAAAGAAAGAAAGAGAGACCAAGTTCCTACACCTTTAAACATAATACAGAAGAGAAAATTTTGGCAGGTATACCTTAATATGGAAGGATTTAAAATGATGCATCTGCCAAAATTCCCGCTTCCATACAATGGTTAAAAGCGTAGGCACTCAATTTATAGCTTAAATATACACATTTTAGCTTGTAATCTGTGATGGACGTTTCCTCCATCAGTCTTCTTTGAAAGGCACCTTCCCCAGACACCATTAACAAAGTCTGTGGCAAGGAGTTCCACAGATTAATGGCATGTTGTATTAAGAAGTGTGCTTTTTGTCTGTTCCAAGGCAAAGAAAATGACCCTGCAATCCAGAGTAACTATGGGAGCACGTAAGAGACATTCCCTACAATCCAGAGTAACTACGGGAGCACGTAAGAGACTTTACGTGCACCCGTAGTTACTGCACCACCTAATGAAAACCTATGGGAAATTCATATTGCAATCCAGAGCAAATTGTTCTTACACCGGAGTAAGGACTCCCCGTAGTTACTCTGGATTGCGCCCATTATGTGCACCTGTAGATACTGCACTGCCTAGTGAAAATCTATGGGAAATTCATATTGCAATCCAGAGTAAATTGTTCTTACACCGGAGCAAGGACTCCCCATAACTACTCTGTATTGTACCCTAAGTCCTTATGGGTGCAATCCAGAGTAACTACCGGAAGTCCTTGCTCCGATGTAAGAACAATTTACTCTGGATTGCAATATGAATTTCCCATAGGTTTTCACTAGGTGGTGCAGTAACTAGGTGCATGTAATGTCTTTTACGTGCTCCTGTAGTTACTCTGGATTGTAGGGTATGTGTAAGAAATGTCATTTTCAAATAAAATTATTTTAAATTATTTACCGTAATAAAATTTAAATTATTTTAATAAAATTTCCAATTTTCAAATTAAATCACTGATTATCTCAAAGCATCATTTTAGGAGATCAGAATGCCTTTTTTTAATTGATTCCCCCAACCAATTAATAGTCTCAACAACATTGATCTTGCTTGATCTCCAGAAACCCATCAAGTGTTTTTTTAATTCTTCTCCATTAGTGCTGAACAGAAAGAGAGCAGGACAGAGGCTGGAATTTCCAAATCACGACTGACAACATCTGCCTCTGAGATGCACCCGTTGCGGGAGGTATTGCATGCAGAGGATCCAAAGCCCTCCAAACCACTCCATCCAGGACACCATCACCATCCTGGACACCATCACCATCCTGGACACCATCACCATCCAGGACACCATCACCATCACCATCACCTTCATGAACAGTCTCAACCTGATTCTGGCCTTGACTTAACTAAAAGATATTGAGTAGCAAACTAGGTTACTCAACAGGCAGCTATATTTAAGCATCTGATGGACCTTCTACTACCACTTAATCTACTCCTCCATGTTGGAGTTGTTGGGATCTTAATCTCATTGAAATCTACTCTTTCCCAGTGTTTGGAGTGAAGTTTGAAACCTCTAGTAAAGGGTTGGGATTGATTAAGAACAACAAAATTAAGAACAACAATGGAGTCAGACCTAAATTAAGGTATTAAAGAAGATCATGCCTTTTATCTTCCTTTTGAGTTTTTACCACCTATGGATTCGAATAGTTTTTACCACCAATGATTCGAACGATGTCCTACTTGGGATGTTTCAAACAGATAATGATGGACCCCAAAAGCAGCTCCGCAGGTTTTGAACTCATCACTGATCCCATCCAGAGGGAGTTTCAGGAAGGAGGGGATTCTTTGCCTTCCAAGAAAATTCAATCTTCCCCAGAAACAACATAAAGAAAAGGGATTCAATTTCAACATGGTGGGTAGTTATGCACCTTTGCGGGTAGCCTGCCCATTTGCGTGTAAAGGTGCATCAGCTAGAACTTGTGCCGAGATTTAGATCAAGAACAGTGGGATTTGGGTTTTTTTTTAAAGAATAAAGGCTTTATTGTTGATCCATTTCTAAGGTATTACTGATCTGTATTTAAGGTTTTTTGGAAGCAATTCAGGATCACTGAGAGATTTGGACCACATGAGACCCAAGACAAGATGCCTCACATCCCTTCTTAAATCCATTGGGGTGCATTAAATGTTGATTAAATATGTCATGGAAAAACAGCTCTGCATAGATTGAGATTGAGGGATGCACATTTATTTTGAACTAATTTAGGGTGGCCATAATTCTCTTCCACAAAATTGGGATGGGACCCTCTGTCCCATTTGCCGGTATGTGAATAAAATCCCCTAAAATTGGGGTTGTCCCTGTTTTTCAGGACATATGGCAAACCTAAACAATTTCCTTTTATATTATATAGTTTGGCTCCTCAGGATCTTGCCCCCTGCCCAAATCATGCTTGTATATAGATTTATTTTTTAAAATCTCAGTGATACTGGCTGCCACATAGGCACACGTCTGGTAGCATAGCCAGATGTTGTGCAAAGTTGTGCAGAGGAAGAATTTTTGTTCCCTTACCTTAAATTGCATTGCCCTTATTTCAGAGATGGAAAATTATTTAGGATTGTGCCCTTTAAGAAAGCAAGCTGTAGTTCTATACTCCCTTACCTGGGAGCAAATTACACTGAAATTAATGGGATGTACATCAGAGTAGACCTGCATAGGATTGTGCTGTTAGGTTTGATTTACCAGGTGTTATTTACTTATCACTCAATCTAGCCATCCACCATATTTGCTTATCTTCCATTAAAAGGGAATTGCATGATCTCCCGGTGCATTTCTGCATATCATACTGTTTGCATGTCAGTATTAATTTGAAATATCTCTTCTGAGATTATTTTACCAGTGGCACATATCTAATTTTAGCCCATTATACATGCTGATCCACACACATACCTGAACATAAAGAGTTAGTGATGCTTACTGCGTATAGACAGCTATTGTAGGGAGGGGGAAAACTCACCTCCTTCCTTACAATTTTGTCTTTGGAAAGAGGGCTAATGGTATAAGTTATCTGAGTCAACCTGTTTATTTATAACTGCTCATTGCTCACCTGTGCAGCCCACAGCAAATGCTAGAAATAGTGAATTACTGATGGCATGTTTGTAATTATGGGGGAAGGAAGGACAAACAAGGAGCTGAAGCTTGTGTTTTGTCAGCAGAGGGTCCCAGATTTTATTCCTCATCCAAAAATCAGGCCAACTGCTGTCAGTCATCATACACCATGCTGAGATAGATGGAGCCATAGAAGATAATTTCTTATTAGAGGGTGCATTCCAAAGGCTTTCTTTCTTTCTTTCTTTCTTTCTTTCTTTCTTTCTTTCTTTCTTTCTTTCTTTCTTTCTTTCCTCATCTAAAAATTAAGGCTATCTACTGTCAGTCATCATTTACCATGCTGAGATAGATGGAGCCATAGAAGATAATTTCTTATTAGGGGGTGCATTCCAAACGCTTGCTTGCTTGCTTGCTTGCTTTCATTCATTCATTCATTCATTCATTCATTCATTCATTCATTCATTCATTCCTCATCTAAAAATTAAGGCTATCTACTGTCAGTCATCATATACCATGCTGAGATGGAGCCATAGAAGATAATTTCTTATTAGGGGGTGCATTCCAAACGCTTGCTTGCTTGCTTGCTTGCTTGCTTGCTTGCTTGCTTGCTTTCTTTCTTTCTTTCTTTCTTTCATTCATTCATTCATTCATTCATTCATTCATTCATTCCTCATCTAAAAATTAAGGCTATCTACTATCAGTCATCACATATCATGCTGAGATAGATGGAGCCATAGAAGATAATTTCTTATTAAGGGGTGCATTCCAAATCCTTCCTTCTTTCTTTTTTCTTCCTTTCATTCATTCATTCATTCATTTATTCATTCCTCATCTAAAAATCAGGCCGTCTGCTTTCAGTCAACATTTTTCCTGTTGAGCTAGATGGAACGATAGAAGACAATTTCAGATTAAGATATTCATTCAATATCTATCTATCTATCTATCTATCTATCTATCTATCTATCTATCTATCTATCTATCTATCTATCTATCTATCTATCTATCTCTTTTCAACTAAAAAGTTCACAAAGCAGTTTACAAAGAAAATGAAAAAATAGTGGCTAATGGGTCCCTGATCCCAAAAGGGTGATGTTGCGTTAGATGGAGCGATAGAAGACAATTTCATATTATGGGGTCATTCATTCATTCAGTATCTATCTATCTATCTATCTATCTATCTATCTATCTATCTATCTATCTATCTATCTCTTTTCAACTAAAAAGTTCACAAAGCAGTTTACAAAGAAAATGAAAAAAAATTAATGACTTATGGGTCTCTGATCCCAAAAGGGTCATGTTGAGCTAGATGGAGTAATAGAAGACAATTTCATATTAAGGGGTCATTCATTCATTTATTTATTCATTCATAATAGAGATTCATGGCTTTCTAATTCGGAGTTAAATATTGTGAAAACTTTAGTCGCTAAAGGACAGTTTTAATTTAATATCAATGAACATCTGTGAGCTTAATTAAACAAATTAAGTTAATTAAATGAGCTAGTGAGCTCTCCAAATATATACAAGGTACTACAGATTGGTTAATGCATCTTAAGACCTTTGGTGCATTGTAACCAGTGCTGGAATTTTTACCGCTGTCAGGGTGACCAGATGCGAAACCCAAAATTCCTGAATCCCAAGGCCAAAAGTCCTAAACTGAGGGCAAAATTCCTACTCCCCAAGCTAAAATTCCTACCCACTTAAAAAAAATTGCCAAAAGTGTATTTTTTGTTTTTTTTTGTTTTTTTTGTTTTTTGTTCATAACTTTTGATAGGAAGGAGATATCTCAAAACTGATTCTTGCATTGGATTCTGCTCTTCAATATGAATCCAACGACATATGGCATGATGGGGTACTGTGCACCATCACAAAGTTAAAAAATGAAGCCAAAATGTAGGACAATGAAGCCAAAATGTAGGACACCCAGACAGGAGGCTAAAAATCCGGACAAATCTGGGTTTTTCTGGTCATATGGTCACCCTGCTGTTGGATGGAGATGGATCACTTCCAGTTAGCTAGAAAGTCTGTGGTACTTAACAATGGGAATACATGCTCCGTACTTTGTTGTTAAGTGATTTGATCACTGTGTGAACACTTTTCAATAGGTATTGTCATTAGGAAGCCCCAGAGGCCTCATCCAGGTTGTGTTAGGATTTCAAGGGAAAGTGTTCATAGAAGCTGCAAAACTTTGTGCTTTCCATTCGTTCTGGCTATGCCACTGTTTGTAAGTGGCATGAATACATCTTTAAAAGTAAATTTAAATTTAAAAACATCTTTAAATTCAAATACATCTTTAAAACTAAAAATCAACACACAGATCAAGAAATAGGGCAAATCCTAAAGACACATTCCTGGGTATAAGACCCACTGAACACAATGGGGCTTACTTTTGAGTAGACATGTTTAGGATTTTACTCTAAGGGCTCAATCCAGAATTACAATGGGGAGTCCTTGCTCCGGTATAAGAACAATTAGCTCTGGATTGAAATATTATTTTCCCATAGCTTTTTAGTAGGTGGTGCAGTAACTATGGGTACACGTAATGTCTCTTATGTGCACCCGTAGTTACTCTGGATTATAGGGTAAGGCCTGTATCCTAAAGTGAAATTAAGCCCCTTGCTCTGCCGCAGTTAAGATGACTTTTTATAAGATAACACCAAAGGGTGACGTAACTGTGTGGACCCATAATTGCTATGGATTTTGCCCTTAAACGATTAATAGTTGTAATTTAAAACCATCCTTATTAAAAACGCTTCTCAGCTGTGAAAATTCTTTTTTTTAATTCTTTGCAACTTACATATAAAATATGCTTTCACCCAAAGACAAGCTTCAACTTTATCTGTTGTTTAAGCCTAAGGAGAAGAGCAAAGGTAAAGGGAGCCTCTGAAACTCTAATGAGCATTGCATTGAATTAATAACTCTCTCTTCTTCCCCTGTAGAATTAATTCATGGCTTCCATTGACATTAACTCTTCCTCGAAGATCCCATTTGCATTATATAGAGTCCTGACATTATCCAGAAGGCAACAGATGTGTGTCTTCTCTGGAAAAAAAGAGGAAAATCTCAATTGACTTTTAATGTGATTTTAAAAAAAATAAATTAAAAAATAGATCTACAAGTCAATTTGAATATTTATATGCAACTTGAAGAGCATTTATGAACCAGGCATTAAAGTCTCAACAGTTTGTTTTGTTTTTGAGATGGAGATGGGAGTCCCCTCGATGGAACACATTTCAGCATTATTTGAAGCACAATGGGCACAATCCAGAGTAACTACAGGGAGTCCTTGCTCCAGTATAAGAACAACTTACTATGGATTCCAATATGAATTTCCCATAGGTTTTCACTAGGTGGTGCAGTAACTACGGGTGCACATAAAGTCTCTTACGTACTCCCATAGTTACTCTGAATTTGGGTTAAGTCTCTATGGCTGCAATCCTAACATCCAGTTAGGCCAGTCTAAGCCGCAGCATAAGTCCTGTGCTGACCTGGGGGTGTCACCACAGGGTGACCTGGGGGTGTCAACTACAGGGAGTCCTTGCTCCAGTGTAAGAACAACTTACTATGGATTCCAATATGAATTTCCCATAGGTTCAGTAACTTCAGGTGCACATAATCTATCTACAGTATTTATATACCGCTTTTCAACTGAGAAGTTCACAAAGCGGTTTACAAGAAAATAAAAAAAATTAATAGCTAATTAATAGCTAATGGGTGCCTGTCCCAAAAGGGCTCACAATCTAAAATGCAAAAAGAACACCAGCAGAAGCCACTAGAACAGACATTGCTGGGGTGTGAGGCCCGTTACTCTCCCCCTGCTAAATAAAAGAGGAACACCCACTTGAAAGAGTGTCTCTTGCCCAGTTAGCAATGTCTCTTATGTGCTCCTTTAGTTACTCTGGATTGTAGCCTATCTCACCCTTGTGGAACAAAAATGTATATTTAACACAACAGAGCTCAAACTAGCAACCGCTACGCGCTCGGAGTATGATCTCCGCTTGGATCTCATCAGAGCAATCCTTCTGAGTGTCACATAAAGTCCTTCTCCTACTTGTTCAGAGGAAAGGGACGTTCTGGGCAACCATGTCACCTGCGCGGTAAATTTAACACTAATTTATGAATTACAAAAAGGCTATGTGCTGCCTGCTCACAAGGAAAAGGAGGACAAATGAAGATTTTTTATTCCGGATACAAGACTCAAAAAGAAAAGTCCAGGTAAAACAGGACATATGGTGACCTGATCATGGGAGCGATGTGCTCATCCCCTACACCAGGTGACACAAACCCTAGTGATGCCACTGGGCCCCATTAAATTTTCCAAGTTAAGCTTGATGGAAGCTAGAAATTGTGCCCTTTCTAAGATCCTTCAGCCTTGTTTCTCTTCTGACCTCTCTTCACTTTGCCCTTAAAACTGAGCACAAGCCAAGACTCCTGAGAAATACTGCTTGTTCTTTCTCCTCATACGGTATTCGTTCCACAGAAGACGCCAATGACAGGTCTATCCTTCACGACGTTCTCTCCCCTCTTAAAAGCCATCTAAGCTCATGGTTATCACCACATCTTGGTATGGTGAGCTCCATGAATTATGCTGTCTAGAGGAGGGTGGAATCCACACCCAGCATCCTCTATCAAGCTCTGAACTGGGCCAGGAAAAAACAAAAATAAACTCTGATTGTACCAGAAAATACATCTGATTTTCTAATTACAATTCCAAACTGGTTTTAGACTCGACTGTGTCCCAATGATGCAGAGGAGTGCACCGGGATGTAGGTCTCTTAGGGCAAAATCCAGCGTAAATATGGGGAGTCCTTGCTCTGGTGTAAGAACAAATTTTGGTTTTACTCTGGATTGTAATGTGATTTTTGTTTTACTCTGGATTGCAACAATTTACTCTGGATTGCAATATGAATTTCCAATAGGTTTTCACTAGGTGGTGCAGTAACTACAGGTACACGTAAAGTCACTTACGTGCTCCCGTAGTTACTCTGGATTTGGGGGTTATTGTTTTGTGTCCTCCTGGAGGTATCTGTGAGATACAGGAAGCTGGACTAGATCAGAGTGACCATATGTACTCTTTTTTTCCAGGACATATCCTGGATTTTAGCCTTGTGTCCTGGAAAAAAACTTCATTGTCCTCCTTTTCCTTGTTTCCTCCTTCCTTCTTGTAATTCAGCAATAAATAATTTATTTTCTGCCAGATCATCCCCACTGTGTTCAATTAGGGCAAGGTGTGCCAAGAAGACCACATCTCTCCTGGAGGGCTGGGAAAAAATAATATGTATTTATTTATTTATCTATCTATTTACTTATTATTATTATTATTATTATTATTATTATCATCATCATCATCATCATCATCGTCATCATCATTATCATTATCAATATCATTATCATTATTAATAGTACTTATTATTATTCATAGTACTTATTATTACTACTTATTATTACTTATAAGTATTATTTTTTATTTATTGATTTATTGATGTTTATTATCGATGTTTATTTATTGAGAATTATTATTTTATTCATTGATACCCCACCTTTCTTCCCGAAGGAAATCAAGGTGGCTCACAACATATGTAATTACAATCATAATATAATGAAAATGGATAAAACTTACCCCCAAATCCAGAGTAACTACAGGAGCACATTTACGTCTTACAAGTTACTGCACCACCTAGCGAAAACCTAAGGGAAATTCATATTGCAATCCAGAGTAAGTTGTTCTTACACTGAAGCAAGGACTCCCAGTAGTTACTCTGGATTTTGCCCTTACTTACTTACAACCAAATCCAGAGTAATTATGTGAGCACATAAGAGACATTACATGCACCCGTAGTTACTGCACCACCTAGTGAAAACCTATGGTAAATTTATATTGCAATCCAGAGTAAATTGTTCTTACACCGGAGCAAGGACTCCCCGAAGTTATTCTGGATTTTGCACTTATTTACTTATTTACTTAGAGTGCAATCCTAAGCATGTCCACTCAAAAGTAACCCCCATTGTGTTCAATGGGTCTTCCTCCCAGTAAAGTGTTTTTAGGATTGCATCCATACTTACGATACTTAGGGCAAAATCCATAGCAGTTACGGGTCCATGCAGTTACGTCACCCTCTAATGTTATCTTATGGAAAGTCACTTTAACCGCTCTGGAGCAAAGGGCTTAATTCAACTTTAGGATATGGGATTTACTTGTTTGTTTGTTACTTACCCTGTCTTATCCATCAAGACCCATTTCAAATTTGAATAAATTTACGTATATGAATATATGAAAGACAAAACTGTATATGAATGAATTCAAATAATTACACTGAGAGGGAGAGAGAGAGTGATCTTCAAACCAATCCATAAGCACTTTCATACATAGAGAGAGGAGGTGTGCATAGCCTCCACGGTACTCATAACACCCTCTGGATGTAGGAGTAGTAAAGTAATGGGAGCTCACACCATCTCGCAGTATTTGGGTCTCGAACCACTGAAAAGCACAGCATCTTTAACCACTGAGCAACCACTGCCTTAGCCACGCTATTTTTAAAGCTGATTTTAAATTAAAGAAAACAAAATAATGCAGGGAATTAGGTAACATAGGGTGCAATCCAGAGTAACTACGGGGAGTCCTTGCTCCAGTGTAAGAACAAGTTACTCTGGATTGCAATATGAATTTCCCACAGGTTTTCACTAGATGGTGCATTAACTACGGGTGCACGTAATTTCTCTTATGTGCTCCTGTAGTTACTCTGGATTGTAGCCATAAATGTTTTTCTTTCCCCTTCCTTTGTCCCAAGAGGAAGTGATGACAAAGGAGAGACATTAGATTGATGTGAAGACGGTCGGAAGCAGATGGTAGCCCATGACATGAAGAATTCCCATCACAACTGCTTTGTGTAACAACACTGAAATGCTTCCTAAAACAGCCCCTCCACGGGTGTTCTTCTCTACTACACCCAGACACAGAGAAGCAAGTTATGCTGTAGGATCAAGGGGGTGTTAATAGTAAGAAAAAGCACAAAGCCACTCAAAGCTGTCACCTAACTATTCAGTTTGTTGTTCTCACAACACAGCCTCACATTCCAAGGACATTGATGGTTTAAGGGCAAACTCCAGAGTAACTACGGGGAGTCCTTGTTCCCGAGTAAGAACAACTTACTCTGGATTGCAATATGAATTTCCCATAGGTTTTCACTAGGTGGTGCAGTAACTACGGGTGCACATAAAGTCTCTTACATGCTCCCGTCGTTATTCTGGATTTGGGGGTAAGAGGCAAAATTCCAATGCTGAGGCCAGGTTACTTGGGACCCTGGGAAAAGGGTACTGTTCCCAGGATGCTTTTTAAAACATGTTTATAGCTCTCTTCCTTTATGGAGCTCAGGGTGTTGTATAGAATTCCTCCCCTTCTTTTGTCCTCACAACAATCCTATGAGGTAGGACTCAGGGGTCTCCAAACTTTCAACCTCAGGGCTGCTGGACCTTTAACAATTGCGTACAGGAGAGCATTTCGGGTTGTGATCTGTGAGATGAGAAGTTGCACCTGCTGAAATTTCCTCCTTTACGCAACTGTTAAAGGTTCTGGGCCCTGAAGTTGAAAGTTTGGAGAACCGTAATAGGGGTTAGCAAACCTCAGCCTGATGGAGATATGAAGACCCTTTAACCAGCCCCCAGCAAGCCTAACAGCCTAATCCATTTGACCAAACCACTTCAGGAGTTGTGTTTGTGGCGTGGGAGGAATGGGGGCCATTTAAGTTTGCTTTATTTCTGTGCTGTACATTGGTGGTTGCAGAAATCCTTGATGCAAGTCCATTTATTCAAGAATCTCAGTTCCACCACTAAAGCATTAAATGAAATTTTTTTCCCCAGCTCTCAACATAGTGCCATATACTGTATTTACTCAAATATAACGCTTATCTTTTTCAGCCAAATTCAGTCTCCAGAATTTGTGCATTAGATTCTATTGGCACAATCCAGAGTAACTATGGGAGCACGTAAGAGACATTACGTGCACCCATAGTTACTGCACCACCTAGTGAAAACCTATGGGAAATTCATATTGCAATCAAGAGTAACTTGTTCATACTCCGGAGCAAGGACTCCCTGTAGTTACTCTGGAATCGAGTAAAAACAGTATTTTGATTATGAGTATAAGGTACACATTAGATTCGATCGCACATTATATTTGAGTAAATATGGTGTTTGATATGGCCCGTTGGCTGGAGCATTTGGGGATGATAAATCTAAACTTTGATCCAAAAGTTTGGAGATGATGGGTGCAATCCAGAGTAACTACAGGGAGACTTGCTGCTGTGTAACAACAATTTGCTCCGGATTGCAATATGAATTTTCCATAGGTTTTCACGAGGTGGTGCAGTAACTACAAGTGCACGTAATGTTTCTTACATGCTCCCGTAGTTACTCTGGATTGTAGGCCAAGGATCTATGTATTAGATGAATCGGATTGTTCACCCAAGATCATGGATGCCGCAAGGAGTCCAGGGGAATTTAATATTCATCCTTCTGGAGCAGGCAACATGATAACAGGCATCCTCTTCAGTCTGGGAGAGAGTTAGGTAGAAGCAAGCAAGATGCTAATTACAATACAGCCAGCTGAAGATATTGGTTAAATATTAATTTTATGTTGCATTTGCTCATTAACTTGATGTTTTCCTCCAAACAGAGCACTCCAGTGTACTACGGCGCTGGAACACCTGCCTTGATCACACCGTTCACCTCCCAGCCATAATTATGCTTTGGGATTTTGAGCTCAGAAAATGCTGGGAATTAGCTCTGCCTCCAAAAATTGTCTTAAATTTTTGCCATGGTTTAACCAAATTAAATGAACTTTACTACAAAACACAGAAATACTTAAAATAAATAATACAATAATGATTTTCTGAAGGCAGGGTGATCAGATGTCCTAACGGCAAAAGAGGACAAGATGCTCCCAAAAAGTAGGACAGCCAAGAAAAATGTAGGACTTGACAAAGTAAAAACTAAACATGCACATTTATTGCTTTTATATGGTTAATTTAAATACTGAGGCTATAATCCAGAGTAACTACGGGACATTTACACCAGTGTAGTTACGGTGCCATCTATGGGAAACTTATGGGAACTGCATAGAGCAATTCAGAGTAAGTGGCTCTTATGTCTTCCAGTAGTTATTCTGGATTAGAGCAAAATCCAGAATAACTACCGGGAGTCCTTGCTCCGGTGTAAGAACAACTTGCTCTGGATTCCAATATGAATTTGCCATAGGTTTTCACTAGGTGGTACAGTTACTAAGGGTGCACATAAAGTCTGGGGGATTTGGGGGTTACCCCCTTAACCCGGAAGTAAGGGCATAATCCAGAGTAACTACGGGGAGTCCTTGCTCTGGTGTAAGAACAATTTACTATGGATTGTAATATGAATTTCCCATAGGTTTTCACTAGATAGTGCAGTAACTACGGGTGTACATAATGTCTCTTACATGCTCCTGTAGTAACACTGGATTGTAGGGTAAGTCTCATTATATTGAATAGGTCTATGGTTACAATCCAGAAGAACTACAGGAGCATGTAAAGGACATTACGTGCACCCGTAGTTACTGCACCACCTAGTGAAAACCTATGGGAAATTCATATTGCAATCTAGAGTAACTTGTTCTTACTCCAGAGCAAGGACTCCCCATAGTTACTCTGGATAATGCCCTTACTTCCGGGTTAAGTGTGGTTAGGAGTCCAATCTCTGACAATTAATTTCAGATACATAGATAATTTTTTTTCATCTGATTTTTGGCATTTGAACAATTGAAAGGATCTATTTTTGACATTCCCTACAATCCAGAGTAACTACGGGAGCACGTAAGAGACTTTATGTGTACCCGTAGTTGCTGCACTACGTAGTGAAAACCTATGGGAAATTCATATTGCAATCCAGAGCAAATTGTTCTTACACCGGAGCAAAGACTCCACGTAGTTACTCTGGATTGCGCCCTTTGTTTCCCAGACTGTTCGAGCAATGATTCCAAAGGAAAGATAATGAGCCAGATATTATTCTTTTGGGGTTTTAAAAAATTATTATTATTATGGCCATGTCTGGTTGTACATCTCCCTCACTGCCCACCCTTAAAATTATAGTTGAAAATTGGGCATTTTTAGGTCTATTCTTTGTTCTTATGTTGGACTGAAACCTTTCAGAGAAAGATCAGCCCTTGTAATCAGCTGTCAACCATAATGTTCAAGCAACAATATAGCCCAGAAAATCAATATACTGTTTTTTTGTTGTTGTTGCTTTTTCAATATGCGCTCTCGCTACCCTAAAAACATTCCCAGGGTGGCTTCTCTTGAAAATAGGAACAATATAAGCTCATTACAGCTACACTGAAAAAAGCCTGAAAAGTGTATGGGCATCCATGATACGAATATATACAGTGGTACCTCGCTTAACAAGCGTTTCACATAACAAGCAAAAATTTCCAAGAAATCTTGCTTCACATAACAAGTTCCACTTCACTTAACAAGCAAGCATGCTATGGGCACGTGTGATATGCAGCCCTGACGCTCCGCACGGAGGCTATTTAAAAGAGCTGCTGGCCTGTGGTGCTGCCTCTAACTGCCTTCAACTTGGGAGCAGTTGCCTGGGGGTGCCAGAGTCAGCTGCCTCTAACTGCCCCCAAGTGCCCCCACTGACCACTTTGAACCTTCAGCAGCAGCCCAGGTAAGCCTCCCCGGAAAGTGTCTTTGATTGCAATCTCCTAACTATGTCTACTCAGAAGTAAGTCCCAATGTGTTAAATGGGGCTAACTCCCAAGAAAGTATCTTTGATTGCAGACTCTTAATCATGTCTCCCCAGAAGTAAGCCCCATTGTGTTAATGGTGCTTACCCCCAGGAAAGTGTCTTTAGGATTGCAGCCTAAATAGACTTCATAGGATCATGCGCACTGAATGCATGTTTTGAATTCAATTCCAGTGTTTTGTCATCATTTTTTACATACAGTTAATATTTTTATATGACTATTTTGAGGGTTGTGGAACCAATCGTCTGAGTTTCCATTATTTCCTATGGAAAAAACTGCTTCACTTATAGATCATTTCACTTAAAGAGCATGCCTCGGGAATGAATTGGGCCCTTTATGTGAGGCAGTTCTCTCTCTCTCTATAGACAGACAGACAGACAGACAGACAGACAGACAGACAGATAGATAGATAGATAGATAGATAGATAGATAGATAGATAGATAGATAGATAGATAGATAGATATAGCAGTGAAGCAGTTTTTTCCATAGGAAATAATGGAAACTCAGACGATTGGTTCCAGAATCCCCAAAATATTCATAGAAATATATATACAGTTCTTCATTTAATGATGAAATATATATATATATGATGCAGTTTTCTGCATCTATCCAAAAGCTCCAACTTTCCCCCTGTCCTTCTCACAAGTCTTGAATAACACAGTTAAAACCCAAAACATTTTGAAAAACCAGCAAAATCTCTCCTCTGCAATAAACATTTTAAATGTATTGCTGAATGTACATTAAGGTAGTACAAGCAAATTGTAATAACAACATAATTCAGTGAAAATTTAGCAGGCAAGCATAAATGCATATTGCTTATCACCCTGTTATAATGAGAATGGGTTTATTTTAATTAAAGATAATTCTTTAGTTTCTTGGGCTTTCACAGTAAAGAACATTTTTATGGCAGGGCTTGGATATAAGTGTTAGATTTTTATAATTGCTACTGTTTCAGATGGAAGTTTAATTTCCATTTTTTTCTGAGAGGTTTGGAGCCCTTGATTAGGGCCATTGAGAACTATTATTTCCCATGCTCAGAGTGTGTATTTTTCTTTTTCATACATTATCTCATCAAATTATTGGGTTTTATATAATAATTCTAAAAGCCATATCAAGAGGTCTAAGATTAGAATTTGTTTCAGATTATTAACTTCCCAGCACCTTTTAAAAAAAATATATCAAAATGCAATTGGTTGGATTAAACATGTAATTATCTTTTTAGATTTTTTTTTAAAACATCTTTTCATGCCCTCATCAAAAAGTATTTAAAAATCCTTTAAAAATGATTTATTTATTAGTTAATTTTATGAAAAGGTTTTATTCATGCTGCAAAAATGGTAATGAAGTGCTCCTTTATTATCTGCAACTATGTAACATAGGGTGAAATCCAGAGTAAGTACAGGAAGTCATTGCTCCGGAGTAAGAACAAGTTACTCTGGATTGCAATATGAATTTCCCATAAGTTTTTACTAGGTGGTGCAGTAACTACAGGTACATGTAATGTCTCTTACGTGCTGCCGTAGTTCCTATGGATTGTGCATATACTAAGTCTGCAATTTTAACCTCTGGCATAAGTCCTGAGCTGACCTGGGGTGTCACAAATATATTAAACTGTTAAATACTCACCTATATGTATAATAAAAATACATGTATTTAATCTAATGCACCATTGAATCTAATGCGCACCTCAGTTTTGCAGACTATATTTGGCTGAAAAAGGTGAACTTTAGATTTGAGTAAGTAGGGTACTTACTTACTTACTTACTTACTTAAACCTTTATTGGCATAAGCAATTCAAACGGACACAGTGGGACATAGAGCACAATCCTAACCATGTCTACACAAAAGTAAGCCCCATTGTGTTCAGTGGGTCTTACTTCCAGGAAAGTTTCTTTAGGATTGCAGCTTCACTTTCTCAGTAAGAGTTGCCAGTTTTTTTAGGATTCCCTTGACCTACTGGGCCACTGGCCACATCTGCCCATTAGCCCTACAACCCTATACATTGTATAGGGTAGCAGATTTTTTTGTGAAGATTCCAGGACCCTCCTCCCTACTGATTTCCATGGCTTCCCATGGAGCTACAGTTTGGGAAGCACTGATGCATAGGATTGCTCTAGAGATCAATAGGGTCAGACCAAAGCGAGTACTTTATCAGACAATACTTGATTTTCTAACATCACTGACTAAAGAGGTGATGGGGCCACATGCTGAGCTTTAAAAGAGATTGAGACAAGTTCAAAGAGAATATGGATTTATAAATGTATTTTAGTCATCAGAGCTAATCATTCCATGCTGTTTGGAGACAGCATGCTTCTGTGTGGCAGATACTGGGAACAAACTGGGAGAACTGGCTTGAATCTGGTGATGGTCAAATGTGGAGTGTATGTTGTCATGAAACCACAGCAGATCAGTCAGGTGTGTTGGGTTTCTCCTATACCCATCGGGTCCCTATATTCTTCAAATATTAAGGATTCTCCCAAGTGCATCCCAGTTACAGTGCATGTTCACTAGCTGGTTAGGCTGGTGGAAATAAACATGCTGTATTTTATATATTAGATCCTAGGCTGATAAGGGTAAGTTTGCGCTGGCCATTGGTGGCTGGCATGGGGGACTGGGAAAGGTAGTGGAAAAATGTAGCAAGGTGAGTGGAGGGAGAAGGGTGGATTAGTGGGCAGACTGGATTCAAGGAGATGGAACCAGCCAGGATAATCTAGGCTGCATCCTAAACCTTTAGCCAAGTTGGCATTACAACAGGCTGCTTGGTATTGCACCAGTAATGCACCATAGATGTGGCTCACATGCTACACAGGGTAATATACCCCCTACCACAAATGTCTGACATCCACTTTAACCTATGGGCGCAATCCAGAGTAACTACGGGGAGTCCTTGCTCTGGTGTAAGAACAATTTACTCTGGATTGCAATATAAATTTCCCATAGGTTTTCACTAGGTGGTGCCATAACCACGGGTGCACGTAATGCTTCCGTAGTTACTCTGGATTGGAGGGTATGTTGGAAATGGCAGATGCCAAGATAGGATTCCTGCGCAGGATCAGAGTCAGCTGCCCAAGTCACAACTGATTTTCATATTTAGGTAGAGTTGCCATAATTCTCATCCACAAAACTGGAATGGGAATGTTTGTCCCATTTGCCAGTATGTGAACACAACACCCCAAAATTGGGACATGTGGCAACCCTAATCTGAAGATGAGGAACTGAGGTATCCTTTTCTTATGCAAACAATTGGAGGACGGTAAAAAAAGAACGGGCAATCTGAGGCTGTCTTATGCCAAAACTCCACCTTAAGCTTTCCAGACCTGCCAAAACAAATGGGGGACACCTTGGTACATTGAAATCAAAATGGATATAGTACGTATCGAGCCTGGCCTAAGGGAAACATGGAGTCACATTTGTTTAGTTTGAAATTGATTCCCGCACAGAACGCTCCGCTCCTGGAGGGAGAAGAAGCAATTTGGTCTTTAGATAAACGCTAAATAATAAATGAGCTTGGAGGACGCAGGGCCTCATCGGAGCATCCTTCTGCCGGAAACGCAAGCTCGGTGACACCTGTTTATAAACCCAGTAAATAGGTGTCCAGATAGCTTATTTCAGAGTCCATTACACTCTCAAACAATGAGGGATGGAGCACATTTGCACAAACGGTTGAGTCTGTGTCCCAAATGTTGGCCCAGCCTACGTGTACCATAGATACAGTTGCAATATGTCCTGAAAAACAGGGACAGTCCTGATTTGGGGAGATTGCGTTGCTATACTGGTAAATGTCAGCATCGGTCCTGCCATGATTTTGTGGAACAGAATTATGGCAACCCTAATCATAGAGCGTAGACACTCCTTGACACTCCTCCAGCGCATGCCTGGAGCAGCCAGCCCCACCTTGGATCATAACCGAATGAGAACGCTGGTGTTGAGCGTGCATGCCAAGAGTTTTGGGGCATGCACAGTGGGTAGGAGCAAGGCCAAATGGGCACGCTGACACTCAGCACACATGCCCAGAGTGCTGGGGATGCACAGTGGACTAGGAATGTGCTTAGCTGTGCATGCGCATGCTGGGGATCAACATGTGCATGCTGGGGATCAGCATGCTCAGATGGCCCTCAGTGCACCAGTCCCACAGCACATGCCTGAAACTCCAGGCATGCACAGTGAGCCAAGAGCATCCTGAGCCCACTGTGCATGCCAGGACTTCTGGGCTTGCACATCAGGTGGGTGACGCACATCCCAGGGTTTGATGCATTCACTTGGGGGATGACATGCTCACCCCCACATTGGATGATGCATCACCTTGCATCACCTCTGAATGTATATGTATGTATATGGATTTAACAATGTAGTCAGTGGGGCATCCTCTTGGATAAGTATGCATAGAATTTCATACTTTGGGATCTTTTTAAACATATGACCAACTGCTTGGGAGTGTTATCTAATTTACATAACTTACACTCATTGTAAATGTTTAGTTTACTTGATTGATTGATTTGATTTTGTGTTAAAATCAAAATTTTGATTTTGTAATTTTTGTGTACAGAGGTGTTAAAAATGTTCCCAGCACCTCCTGTGGGTAAAAAGTGTGTCCAAATGCTAAATTGTTTGAAAACCACAAGCTTAAGTAATATAACAATGTAGACAGAGTGGCTGATTCCAGTTAAGTAAAGTCACTATGGCCTGGGAGCAAGACCCATTAGACAAAATGAGGCTTACTTATGAGTAGCCATGGTTCGGATTGTGCTGTAAGGCTGCAATCCAACCTCCAGTTAGGCTGGCCTAAGCCCAGCATAAGTTTTGTGCCGACCTGGAGATGTCACTAAGGCTGCAATCCTAAAGACATTTTCCTGGGAGTAAGTCCAATTGAACACAATGGGACTTACTTTTTAGTAGACATGGGCTGCAATCCTAAAGACGCTTTCCTGTAAGTAAGACCCATTGAACACAATGGGGCCAGGGGAGGGCCCGGCCTGGCCCAACAACCAGTTCCCCAGAAGTGGGCGGGGCCAAACCGTGGTCAGGGGGTGGGTCTGGGGTCAGGGGCTAGGCGGTGCCAGGGTCAGGGGGCGGGGGTGGGGCAAAGGGCAAGCCCCATCTCTATCGCACTGCGCATGTGCCAGGCTTGGCGCACACGCCGTGCATCTCCTGAAGCTGAGCTTGAAGCTAGGCTTGACGCAGGTGCAGTGTAGGGCTTCCTGGGCGCGCCGAACCAGTGCGCCCAGTTTTCTGGCCCACTGCTAGCCACCGGATTGGGGGGGGGGGGGTCATAAAGAGGAAGTGGTTCAGGAAATCCGGCCCGAACCACCCTCTGCCCACCTATGGGGCTTACTTTTCAGTAGACATAGTTAGGATTGTGCTCATGGTTAGGGTTGTGCTCTCAGTGCCATAAGATAGTTGTGCGCCACTCCTGGCACACACGTTTAGCACTGTGCACAGACATGCGCTTGCCTCCCTACATTACCGTGAGAATGGGAAGACCAATGAGTTGTGTCGGACTAGATTGGGGTTGCATCCAAGGCTGCAATATGTTCACTGTATGCTCTGTATACTGCTGTGTCCATTTAATGCTCATTGACTTTGTAAAATTCTGTCCTCTCCTGATTTAATTGCTGTGGGTTATAGTAATAAAAAAACCCAACGGTCATACCTGCTCTATCATATGTAATCAACAGTGCAGAATATATTTCAGCAGAGGCAGTGTGTGAAATTGTCATCATGATCTAAATAGCCCTTCAGGCTATATGAGTGTGAAGTAGCATTGCTGGAAACTGAGAATATTCTGTACTCCGACATTGAATTTCTAGGGATTCTGTGTGAGGAGAAGAGCCATGATTTATCTGCTTTTGGTTTTTCCCTTTTAAACAGGCCCTTTCATCCAAATGAAAAAGAATGCAGTTGTAAATAGAAGCCATCAAAACATTAAACCAACAGCATGAAGCAGATGACAAAATAATGAAAAACTATATATATATATAAAAGTCACTAACCCAGCCCTAATCCAGCCAAAACCACCTAGAAGCATGAAATTTGGGGAGCGTAATGACTCAGGGCAAAATCCAGAGTAACTACGGGGAGTCCTTGCTCCGGTATAAGAACAACTTACTCTGGATTCCAATATGAACTTCCCATAGGTTTTAACCAGGTGGTGCAGTAAAGTCTCTTACATGCTGCCGTAGTTACTCTGGATTTGGGGGTTAGTAAGAACTGATTTGGTGCACAATGGTGCCTGTGGCACAGTGTTGCTCGTTGGTGGCCAGTCAGCAGCATCACTTGCAAGTGTGGGGGTGTGGCAACCCCAAGAGGGGTGATGTGTACTGGGAATTACGGCACCACAAAAATGCAACTTTGCAATAGTTGTGCATCATGTCATATATCGTTGGATGCCTATTGAAGAGCTGAATCCGATGCAAAAATCTGTTTTGAAATACATCCTTCCTATCGAAGGTTATGCCCAAAAATCTATGTATAAAAAAGAGAAAAGTCACTGAGTGACTCACTCACTCACTGACTGACTGACTCACTCACTGACTGACTCATCAACACCCTGTCAAAACCGGTGGGCCTAGAAGCATGAAATTTGGGGTGGGTGTTCCTTCCGTGACTGAGGGTGCACTAAGAACCAGTTTTTGGAAATTCCAACCGGAAGGGGGTGAAAAGGGGCGCAACGCGTTTTCCTCCCTATACTTTGCATTGAGAATTGCTGACTCAGCAACATTCCTCCCCAACTGCTGGGCCTGAAGCATGGAATTCTGGGAGTTCCTTCTGTCACCTGAACACCCACCAAGAACCATCTGGAGATACATACAGCCAATTTGGTGCTCTCTGCCTGGTGATATTGGGGGGATACTGGGGGATATTGTTTGGAGGGAGGGGTTGCACAGGGGAGAATGCTGCGCATGGGAGATGTTGTGCATGGGGGACTGATGTGTATGGGGGGAGGTTGCATGGGGGACTGATGCACATGGGGGACTGATACACATGCGGGGATGATGCATGTGGGGGATGATGTGCGTGATGCGCGTGGGGGGAAGTTGCACATGGGGGACTGATGCGCATTGGGGAAGTTGCACTTGGAGGACTGATGTGCGTGGAGGACTGATGCACATGGGGGGAAGTTACACGTGGGGGAAGTTGTGCGTGGAGGGAAGTTGTGCGTGGGGGAAGTTGCGCGTGGGGAACTGATGCACATGGGGAAGTTGCGCATGACAGGAAGTTTCGCATGGGGTGATGTTGCGCAAGGGGGGATGTTGTGCATGGGGATGTTGCGCATGGGGGGATGTTGCACATGGGGTGTTGTTGCGCATGGGTGTTGATGCGCATGGGGTGTTGATGCGCATGGGGTGTTGATGCGCCGTGGGGGGATGGTGTATGGGGAAATGTTACTCCCGCAATGCGGGTACGCTTTTTGCTAGTAAAAAATAAATGAGGTGGGTGGTTGTTTCTGGGGTGGGTGTGCAAGCAGGAAGCAAGCGGTGGGACTGCACCCAGCAATTTTGCCTGATTCAAGTCCCATTTCCCGG
The DNA here is from genome assembly GCA_030015325.1 of Cryptoblepharus egeriae. Lineage (NCBI taxonomy): Eukaryota > Metazoa > Chordata > Lepidosauria > Squamata > Scincidae > Cryptoblepharus > Cryptoblepharus egeriae. Next base: position 5,336,771 of record JAREYC010000016.1, read on the forward strand.
GCATAGATCTGAGTAGACCCATTGTGGCTGCTGCTGCATTACCTGGGGTAAGGAGAAAACTTTCCCCTGGTCCCACGGTAGTGGAGCAACAGCCCCAGATTTGCACTGGATGCAGCACAGGTCAAGATAGGTTTGCTGTGAATGTCATTTGTGTCTGTCACAGCCATGCTTTACGGCATGTACAAGGGGTACATGTACAAGGCGTTTCACAGATTAATGTGAAATTTCTGGTCAATAACTCAGCCATAAACTTCCCATGCTCTGTCCAAATGTTATTACAACTTTGATGTATAACTATCCCTCCCTTAACAAAATTGGTCTCGTTCATACATATGCATTTGAATATTTTTGAATATGTAATTCCTCGGTGAATTTTATTCGTTTTTATACTATCTAATATCTACACGTAGGTGCAACCCAAAAAAGTGGAGGGTTTTTTTCCTCTTCTGCCTATGCCCACATGCGTCCTCTTCAAAGCATCACCCTTGGGGCACTGTTTTCTGCGATAAATCATAATTAAAAATAATAATAATACTAATACCAAAGCTGTCAAAACTGCTTCTTAATGTTGAACAAGTTGGCTAGAGACAAGGCATTAAAAGAGTTTGACACTGCGGAGGCAATAAGACATTATTTTTTTTTATTCCATAGATTTTTAAATAAAGGCAAAAAAATTATAGGGTGCAATCCTAACCTGGACCAGCACAACTCATCAGTCTTCCCATTCCCTTGGTGATGTAGGGAGGCAAGCACATTCTGTGCACTGGCTTAACCTTTCCCCAGGAGTGGCACACAAGTGTGTTACAGCACTTTGGTGACACCCCCAGGTCAGCACAGGATTTATGCCGGGGCTTAGACTGGCCTAACTGGATGTTAGGATTGCAGCCATACAGACTTACCCTACAATCCAGAGTAACTACGGGAGCACATAAGAGATATTACGTGCACCCGTAGTTACTGCACCACCAAGTGAAAACCTATGGGAAATTCATATTGCAGTGCAGAGTAAATTGTTCTTACACCGGAGCAAGTTCTCCCCATGGTTAGTCTGCATTGTGGCCTTACCCCCACATTCAGAGTAACTATGGAAGTACGTAAGAGACGTTACATTCTCCTATAGTTACTGCACCACCTTGTGAAAACCTATAGGAAATTCATATTGCAATCCAGAGTAAGTTGTTCTTACACCGGAGCAAGGACTCCCCATAGTTACTCTGGATTTTGCCCATAGAAAAATCTCTTTTGAAGTGTGTTATTTTATTTTATTTTATTAATCCAAGGGAAAAAAATTAAAATCTTCTTGGATAAAAACTGCTGAAAGGAAGAGAGAGAAAGTCATTTGTGTAAATCATTAATAATACAGTGTTCTCAATAAAAGAGAATAAAGTAAGCATTTTCCTTCCAGTAAAGGAAGACAAGTTTTGATTCATATGTAGGTCTTTTAATCTTTCCTAATTACTATTATTAATTTCAACCTCAACTCTTCTAAGGTTCCTTCTCTCCAAGAAAGATGTTTTCAAAGACAAGCTACAATTTAAGAAAACTGTTGTAAAGGTATAAGGTTTGTTTATTTTATTTTTTAAATTTAAATGAATCATTGAAATATTCAGATCAATTCAAATAATAGAGCTGAAGTATAGAGAGCTGAAGAGCTGAAGTATGTCTGCTGAAGTATATGAAGTATACAGAGCTGAAGTATATCTGCTGTCAATTATTTTGATAATAATTGTGAAACAGAAATCTCTCTCTCTCTCTCTCTCTCTCTCTCTCTCTCTCTCTCTCTCTCTCTCTCTCTCTCTCTCATCTCTTGGTTTGTCTCATCCATTTTTTAGCTCTTTGTCCTGGAAAAAATAAATCTTCATTATCCCCTTTTTCCTTATGAACAGGCAGCACAAAGCCTCCTTGTACTTAATAAATTATATGTAACATAATTTAATAGTTAAATAGTTAATTAATAAATTTAAATTTAATTTTTATAGTATAAAATTTTAATTTTATAATTTAAATTTAATAGTAAACATTATGGTGTATAAATGAACTGTGTGAAAGCAATAGTTATGAGTGTTTTTAGCTTTCATTGGGCACAATCCTAACTATGTCTACTCAAAAGTTAGCCCCATTATGTCCAACTCCCAGGAAAGAGTCTCTAGGATTGCAGTCTTTGTGTCATGTCCTACATTTTTCCTACATGTCCTACATTTTCACATGGACTTAGGGCAAAATCCAGAGTAGATACAGGGAGTCCTTGCTCCGGTGTAAGAACAAGTTACTCTGGATTCCAATATGAATTTCCATAGGTTTTCACTAGGTGGTGCAATAACTAAGCAGGCCTCCATCAGTTTTGAAAGACTATGGTATTGTGCTCGGCGCTGCATACACTGCATGCGAAGAATGAAGCCCTGGGTTAGATTGTTATGGAGGATAGGCTGTTACCCAAGCAGCAAATCCCCCCTCTCCACGCCACTGAATTACTCCAATGGAAAGGCAGAGCAATACGATTGGATCCAGTTGGTGTCGCAGAGCTGGGCTAAGGACAGGAGCTCACCCTGTCTTGTGGGCCCGACCTGGGAATCGAACCCTAGCTTGCTGGTTAACAGGCACAGTGTCTTAGCCACTTGTGCTACCTACGGGTACACATAATGTCTCTTACGTGCTCCCATACTCTGGATTGTAGGGCGATCCTCTTTTTTGATTACAGCATATGATCACCCTGCATTTTTCTCCCTGTTCATCCCACAAACCCAGGTTGTGCAAAGTGAAAATGTATTCATCGTCATCATCATCATCTCAGTAATCATTAAATAATACCTGGAATTGCTAAAACAGGCTATGGAGGAAAAGCACCAACATTAAAGGCAGCCATTAAGTAAAACCGGTCCATTGATTCAAGGTAACATCTGTTCCCATTTCGGCTGAGGAGGGAGATGAGAACGTAAGCCTGGGAGTGTTTCATTTGAAAGGCAATTACATGGCAATATCCCGGCGCCGAACGAGTGGCAAACGTTCTGCTAACTCGGCAATTTGGAACGCATTCACCGATTCGGCGGCACTCCTGCTAACGCATCCTCGGTAATGACCAAATTTGTCATAACATTTTAAAACACGGATTACATTTCGCTCCTCCATGTTGCTAATTGCCACACACCGTTGAAAGAAGCTTTGGCTGGGTAAAGCCACGTTTTGGAGTTACAGCGCTGCCTCACATAAAGAGCTTAATTCGTTCTGGAGGCAGCCACTTTAACTGAAACACTCTTTAAGTGAAGCAGATTTTTCCATAGGAAATAATGGAAACTCAGACAATTGGTTCCACAACCCAAAAATATTCATATAAAAATATTAACTGGATGTTAAAATGATGACTAAACACTGGAATTGAACTCAAAAGATGCATTGATTGTAGGGTGATCCTCTTTTTTGATTACAGCATATGATCGCCCTGCATTCTTCTCCCTGCTCATACCACAAACCCAGGTTGTGCAAAGTGAAAATGTATTCATCGTCATCGCCATCATCATCTCAGTAATCATTAAATAACACCTGGAATTGCTAAAACAGGCTATGAATGCAAAAGATGCATTCCTAAAGACACTTTCCATGGGAGCAGACATACTCCTGTCTACTTCTGAGTAGACATGGTTAGGAGACTGCAATCAAAGACACTTTCCTGGGAGGCTTACCTGGGCTGCTGCTCGAGGTTCAAGGTGGTTGGTGGGGGCACTTGGGGGCAGTTAGGGGCAGCTGCCTCAGGCACCCCCTGGCAACAGCCCCAAGTTGGGGGCAGTAAAAGGCAGCAGCGCTGGCTGGCAACCCTTTTAAAGAGCCTCCATGCAGAGCGTCAGGGCTGCGTACCATGCGTGCCTATAGCGCACTTGCTTGTTAAGTGAAGCAGAACTTATTATGTGAAGCAAGATTTCTTGGAAATTTTTGCTTATGTGAAACGCTTGTTAAGCAAAGCACTAGTTAAGTGAGGTACCACTGTATTGAGGCTAGAAATACAGATATGAATTTAGCGGGTAGGATTTTCAGATCCAGCCATTTGTGTAACCACGACTGAGTACCCTCTGCGCATAGTTCCCCGTGACCGCTTGGATACAGTTCTTCATTCTCTCTACAATGCTCAATAATGCATTTCATGTCATTGCCACATTGACATCCAACAAGCGATCATAAGTAAACCTTCCATAAAACCCAATTATCATGAACTGCCGCATCGAAGTAGGGAGCCAGGCAGCTGGATAAAAGGGGGGACCACAATGAGCCATGAAAACTGCCTCTTGTTGTTGGAGCCATTCCAAGCAGCAATGGCAACTCACACACACTCACCATACCAAATTGTGCATTGCTGTTCCTGCCCAGATGACTACAACAAGTGATGTGTGCGCGCGTCTAGTTGTGTATAAGGTTAAACATTGACGGTGCAATTCTGGTTAGGCTCACACAAGTCCCACACCGGCCTCAGGGAGCATCCAAACTGCTGGACCCCCAAATCCAGAGTAACTATGGGAGCATGCAAGAGACATTACATGCACCCGTTGTTACTGCACCACCCAGTGAAAACCTATGGGAAATTCATATTCTTATCAAGAGTAAATTGTTCTTACAGCTGAGCAACGACTCCCCATCATTACTCTGGATTTTGCCCATAAGCACTTCTGTGCCACTCCTGGGGAAAGGGTGAGTTTGGTTGGCACACAAGTGCTGTATGGCACTTTTGTGACACCCCTAGTTCAGCACAGGGGATGCCAAGGCTTAGGCTGTCCTACCTGGAGCTTTTGATTGCAGCCAAAAACACCCACAAATATTGCTTTCATTTGATTAATTAAAATACTATTTTGCTTATTATTCAATTTTAAAATATTATATATAATTTACTATATATAATTTATGAATTACAAGCAGGTTACATGCTGCCTACTCACAAGAAAAAGGAGGCTGATGGAGATATTTTTCCAGGACAAAAGGCTTAAAAAGAGAATATGTCCTGGAAAAAAAAAAAAACAGGTCATATGGTTACCCTGGGAAAAGATGGTGTTGTGACGGTGATCTGGGAGCTCATTCCAGGCATGGGGTGAATTGAAATGTCTCTATATTCTCTGCCAATAAATGCATGTGAAAGTGTAGGGGGTTCTGACCCACTTATGCCTAGTGTTCTATTTTTTATTTTATTTTCTTTTGCAATTCAAAAAATTACAACCTCTGGCATAAATGGCTTAACAGCGCAATCCTATTGAAATCCCCCAATGCAGCTGAGCTGATGGTCTGTGCTGTACCCTCTGTATCCTCTTTTGTAGTGGGATTCAAATAAATTAACAACAGGTTCTATGTCCTAATAACCTAAATTAACAATAGGTTCTATGTCCCATTAGTAACCAGTTCTCAGAACCAGGCACTCATTAGCAAATAGTTTTATAGAACCTGTGATAACCCACTGAAGCCCACCACTGCCCTGCCCTTCCCCAACCGTCCCACTCCCTCCCTGTCTTTACTCTCCCTTCCCCTATACCCCTAAAACCATTGACAGCATTTATAGGGCTAGCACTGGATCTGGTGAAATGGCACAAAATTCTTGCTGGTGCTACTAAATGCTATGCTTTACAGCACATTTACAACAGCTAGTACTAATGTATGATCTGCTGGTGCAGACAGAATATAAGATTTTCCCATATAAGATTTTCCCATATGAGAAGAATCTAGGCTGATGGGATGAAAGAGAAAATAAAATCGATAGAGGTTAAGCACTGAGCAGTCAGGAAGCTGTAGAGTGCACCAGTGAGAATTGAAACCAGCAATGTGATCCGATGTGGGCCGAAACATGGGCGCATGAAGCCCATTAGACAGGAGGCCACTGGAAGAACTATAAGTTGGCAAGACTATTGTTGGAAAGAGAGGAGAGGAAACCCCAAGGCGCCCAACGGTGAACGAATTTGTTCTAAACTGACTTGATCAAAGCCATACATGGGAATATCTCAAAATGATCACAGAGCACATAAAAGGTTTATTGTGAAAGAAATTATTTAGTACCAAAGGGGGAGCATTAAGTTCTAAGTGGGATGAATTAATCAGACGGCTCGTTGGAGGGAAAACTTCATAGATGCGGCCTTTGTGCAATATATTCGGAGCAGAAAAATGAAAGGATTGTAGACATTAACGGTGTACAAAGGACATGGTACAACAAGGATAAAAAAGGCATCTAAGCAGTTGGCACTCCCAGTTAATTGGAACGGGTCTGAAAGGAAACTGTAAAGCAACAGGGCTTGCCAGTAAATTTGCTGTAATAGGGCAGAGTGTAAAGATAAGAATTGTTAATAACTATATTTGTGCATGCATGTGCGCACAGGCGCACAAACATGCAGAATGCAAAGAATGTCACGTACTTTCTTGCAGTAACTCAGGCTGCAATGCTAATCCCCAGTTAGACTGGCATAATTTCTAACTGGGGGTGTCTCAGTAATGCTGTAAGGCACTTCTCTGCCACTGCTGGGGGGTTGGCCAGTGCACAGACATGCGCCAGCCTCTCCACACCACCATGGAAACAGGGAGATAAATGGGTTGTGCTTTCCTATAGTCAGGGTTGCACCCTCATATTACAATCCTGTAAAGTAACTCACAGCACTATCCTAACATGTGCAGAAACAGGGAGGCCAATGGACATGCACTCCAAGTAAAAAAAAAAAAAGCAGGCCTCCGTCAGTCTTGGAAGACTATGGTATTGTGCTCGGCGCTGCATACACTGCATGCGAAGCATGAAAGCCTGGGTTGGATTGTTATGGAGGATAGGCTGTTACCCAAGCAGCAAATCCCCCCTCTCCACGCAATTAGTCCAATGGAAAGGCAGAGGCAATACGGTTGGATCCAGCTGTGTCGCAGAGCTGGGCTAAGGACAGGAGCTCACCCTGTCTTGTGGGGCCAACCTGGGTCTCGAACAAGTAGAGCAGGTTTAAAGGTATATGGAATACAGCTCCATCCACTCCATCTGTCTGAATGTCTGAAGTGTATGGAGTACAGCTCCAACCATTCCATCTATCTGTCAGTCTGTCTGATTGTCCGTCTGTCCATCCATCTCTGTCTGTCCGTCCATCCATCCATCCGTCTGTCTTGTCTGTCTGACTGTCCGCCCATCTATCTGTCTCTGTCTGTCCATCCATCTGTCTGTCTCCCCTCCCCAAAGAAACTGGCATTTTGAATTTGCCAGTTTCTTTAGAAATATCTTTAGAAAGATGGACGGACGGATGGACGGATGGACAGCTGGACAGACATAGATAGATAGATAGATAGATAGATAGATAGATAGATAGATAGATAGATAATTGAATCTCTTTTGACTTAGCTGCTTTGTTTTAATTGTTATACATGTGGCTGTGGGTGGTGCAAGTGGCTAAGACGCTGTGCCTGTTAACCAGCAGGCCAGGGTTCGATTCCTGGGTCAGCCCCACAAGACAGGGTGAGCTCCTGTCCTTAGCCCAGCTCTGTGATGCAGCTGGATCCAATTGTATTGGCTCTGCCTTTCCATTGGACTAATTCAGTGGCATGGAGAGGGGGGATCTGCTGCTTGGGTAACATCCTATCCTCCATAAGAATCCAAGCACAATACCATTGTCTTTCAAGACTGACGGAGGCCTGCTTTATACATGGATAAAAATATCTTAATTGCAGAATTTTCAGACAGACAGACAGACAGACAGATAGGACCAACACAGTCCATCTCTTATGAAAAGGATCTCCAGAGGTTTTCAGAGAATCAGCATGAACCATATTAGGCTAAATGGCAGTTTCCCAAGTTCAGATGGAGAATTCATGTTGATTATTTGTCTTACATGGTCCTGCAGACATTATAAATTAGATTTCAACAATGGAAAAGATGGAGGTTGGTCAAACAGGAGGAGCTGGAAGTGACAGCAGTATTAGAGATATAATCAGCAGAGATTTGGAAATAAGGGATTTTACCAATGAAGAAGGAGGGATATAATTAACTTGCTAAAGCTTTAACACCTGTCTGAAAAAGCCAGTATGTCCTATGGAGTGCATCATTGGAACAGATTATTAAGAACTTATTTTGATGTTTAAAAGAGATACAGTAAAAGGTTTGCTGTGCTACAAAGTATCTTTCAGGACTGAAATTCACTTTTCCCTGAATCTATTTTCAGCCAAAATAGGGATCAGTGCATTTGAGAAATAGCAGCGGAACAATCTCCCTCCGTCTTGCCGTTTGCAAAGACGGACCCTTGATGGGAAAGGAGAATGGAGGTATAGAAGAGAACAAAACATCTATTTAAACAATGCACGGAAACGGCTTCTGGTGCCCCACATTCATCTTTTAAAAATTCTAAATAGTAGCCCCGAGGAGCGCAACAACTCCAAAGAAGTGATTCTTATGATTCACTGGGTAGCAAATACAGTAGTGTATTAATTCAGAGTAGTAATAATAGTCTTATGCCAGCTACTACTCGTTATCAGGACACCTTATATTGCTTTCACACCTACAAAGGCAAATCCATTCTTTATAGAAAATTGCAAGTTACATTTCCAGGGGAAAGCAAAAGGGGTCTGTTATATTGTTGCTTCCTCACCTGGCTAAGGATTTGGTGACTTACAGCACAATCCTAACCATGTCTACTTAAAAGTAAGCCCTATTGTGTTTAATGGGCCTTACTCCCAGGAAATTTTCTTTAGGATTGCAGCCTATATAAAAAAGGTAAGGTTCCAAATTGGTAAGCAGGTCCCAACACTGCTAACCATAAAACAAAATATTGAGATGATGTGAGAAAGAGTGTGGGTCTGGACCCATTAGGTGAGTCACAAGCCAATTGCAGATGAGATCCCGTCCTTTTCATATTTTTAATTAATTAGACTTAGGGTGCAATCCCAACAAATTTAGGACGGCCTAACTCAGCCAGCATTTCTTCCTATGGTGGTGTGGGAAGTTGGAGTATACCTGTGCACTAGCCTAACCACCCCAGGAGAGGGACGGAAGTGTCTTATGGCATTTTTGTGACACCCCCAGGTTAGTATATGATTTATGCTGTGGTTTATGCCAGACTAACTGGAGAGTAGGATCGCAGCCTTGTATGGTCTGATTAGACTTGGACCATGTCTACTCAGAATTAAGCCCCATTGTGTTCAATGGGTCTTACTCCGAGGAAAGTGTCTTTAGGACTGAGGCCATAAGCTGCAATCCTAAACACACTTTCCTGGGAATAAAACCCATTGAATACAATGGGGCTTAGACATGGTTAGGATTGTGTTTAGTCTCTGACTGCATTTGGGGAAGTGTAACCAAATGGTACTTTTAACAGGCAACTATATACTTTTAAAAGTGATAGTCTTACTCTCAGGTAAGTCTGGAACCGATTGCAGCCTTTTGTTTATTTGAGGATTATTTTTTACTGATCACCACCTGCTTAGGAGGATTCTTTACAGAAATTTTTGCAACTTATATTTATGATAAAGTTTAAATTCACTTGATTTGCATGGAGTGTAAACACTCCTGCTTGATGTCACTTTTGATGATGGCATCACTTCCAGGTTTTATAAATTTTTATATTTATATAATAAATTTTTAAATAATAAAATATTTTTATATAATAAAATTATAAATATTTATATAATAAATTTTATATATTAAAAATAATATATTTTTGGGTTTTCGCTGTATATAAATACCGTAGAAAGACAGACAGACAGACAGACAGATAGAATCATAGAATCATAGAGTTGGAAGGGACCTAGGAGGTCATCTAGTCCAACCCCCTGCCTGCAGCAGGAAATCCCCCTAGAGCATCCCCAACAGGTGCTTGTTGAGCCTCTGCTTGAAGACCCCCAGGGAGGGAGAGTCCACCACCTCCCTTGGCAATCTGTTCCACTGCCGAACTGCCCGAACCGCCTGAATAGATAGATAGATAGATAGATAGATAGATAGATAGATAGATAGATAGATAGATAGATAGATAGATAGATAGATAGATAGATAGTGTCCTTGAAAAGTGAGGGTCCCAATGCTGTGGCACAATATTGATCCGATGAAGATCTGAAGATCACATTCAAAGGCCAAGAAATCCATTCATCTTAAGCAGTTGAAAAGCAGATCTACAATTTTGGGATCTCCCATATTGTATAGAAGTCTATAAAATTAAGTAAAAGCATATATATGACCTTCGTTGCCCGAAACAAATCCTTCCTTAAGTTGCTTTTTTCATCCCCCGCAACACATATCTAAGCAGCATTATCAAACTGTCAACATAATTACATTTTTCAATCAAATTCTGCTTCTGGCGGCCTTATTACCATTCCAAAACTATGATTTATTGCATACTGAGTCAACTGCAGATATAACCTTCAATTTAATAGGTTCCCTTCCATTTTCAAAGCAGACTCCAAACCTAATTCATTCTTTTGCTATGTTTGTGATATTTAGCTCTTGGTGGAATAAGGTGTTGCAAGCAATTTTTTTTAGATCCTTATAAAAAAATATTCACACTTTTGTATTCCATCCGGCACAATGCAGTTTTGCTTGGGGGAAAAAAACCTGCAAATGGTTGTTAGACCAACAGGTGCAGCCCTATGTTTGGATACTTAAGCTGTTGATAGAATATTTATTCTGGTTTGTTCAATTTTGTCCATAAGGCAGGAATGTTATGAACATTATTAACTTTATAACTACGTCTGCTCAAAAGGAAACCCCTTTGTGTTCAATGGGACTTAATCCCAGGAAAGTGTCTTTAGGATTACAACCTATGTGCATCTCATTAAATAGCTGGCATAGATCTGAGAAGCCTGAATGAGTGCTATACAGGGTAAGGTTGATTGTAGTCACACTTACCTGGGATTAATATTTATTAGTTATTATTATTAGAATTGTACTGTGCCTTTTTCCCCAAGGGGAAAGAATCATTAGCTAACAATCAAGAAATCAATGAAAATAATACAATAAAAACAATAAAACAATACAACTAAAACAATAAAATATAATTAAAAACAATATAAAATTAATTCCCACTAACCCCAAATCCAGAGAAACTATCCAGGACCACGTAAGAGACATTATGTGCACCCATAGTTACTGCACCACCTAGTCAAAACCTATCGGAAATTCATATTGCGCTTCAGAGTAAATTGTTCTTACATCGGAGCAAGGAGTCCCTGTAGTTACTCTGGATTTTGATATGGCTGCAATCCTAAAGACACTTTCCTGGGAGCAAGACCCATTGAACACAATGGGGCTAACTTTTGAGTAGACATGATTAGGATTGTGCTCCAAGTCTAATGGGACTTACTTCTAAGTAGGCACACATAGGATAGTTCTGGTATTGAAATGCTCCCTACAATCCAGAATAATTAGAGGAAAGGGATAAGAGGCACCTACTCTGGATTGCTTTATGCATTTCCCACAGGTTTCCCATAGGTGGCATCATAACCACAGATGGGCAGATGCCGGTTCGGGCCTATTCGCCCGAACCAGATCTTCCCACGCAGTGGATGCTAGCGAACCGGAAACAGCCGCGGGGACCACGGGGACCGGTTCGCTAGCGGCCGCCACGTCTCCTGAATGCATGTGCGCTGAGTCTCCTGAAGCCATGCTTCAGGAGACTCAGCACACATGTGCCAAGCCTGGTGCATGCGCACTAAGTCTCCTGAAGCTGAGCTTCAGGAGACGCACTGCGCATGTGCCAAGCCCACCCCCTGACCCTGGCCTGCCCCAAACTTCTGGCGAACCGAATCTTGGTGTAGGCTGGGCCCACCCCGATCACAACTATGTCAGTGTAAAAGGTCGTGTAGTTACTCTGGATTGTAGCGTCTGTCTAATTTTTCTTTAAACTGCATTGGTTATAGTCTTTGGAGTAAAGGCTTCTTAGAGAAGAAGGGGAAAGAAAACCTGATCAAAATTGTTGATGGTAAAGGATGCTCTTTCCAGTTTTCGATTCCACCAGTTTACAAAGTTTTCTCATTTATGGTAATCCTTCTTCCAGGATGCATGGAGAGATTTATAGTCCTTTGTCAGAACTGAATAAATAGAACACAGATTTGTCCCTTTGCAAGTCAACTTAATCCACCCAAAGTTGACATTTTGGAAGAATTTATAAGAAAAATATCTCTCCCGGTGTATATCTTAGATGGCAAGTTAAAGTGCCAAAGATATTGTAGCTAACAGAAAAATCACCAGCCTCATGTAATTAAAGTATAGGTGCTGCAGGACGTAGGAAGAACGAGGGTAGTCCAAAGATACATCTGGTTCCGGAGTCCTGTTTCCATCAAGTGGAGAACTTCTAACAAGATCTCAAGGAGGAGATACCCAAAAACTGTCTGCTTTGAGCACCTCAGAATCATTTCCTTTTGCTTCCAGAAGGATTGCAGTTATGGCTGCAATCCTAAAGACACTTTCCTGGGCGTAAGACCCAGTGAACACAATGGGGCTTACTTTTGAGTAGATGTGGTTAAGTGATGGGGCCTCCTGCCATTGTCTGTCCCTAATCACTGATTATTCAAATGTATAGAACATTTGAATTACTGTATTTACTCAACTTTAATGCTCACCTTTTCAGCTGAATTTAGAGCACAATCTTAACCATGTCTACTCAAAAGTAAGCCCCATTATGTTCAGTGGGTTTTACTCCCAGGAAAGTGTCTTTAGAATTGCAGACTTAGGGCAAAATCCAGAGTAACTATGGGGAGTCCTTGCTCCGGTGTCAGAACAATTTACCCCGGATTGCAATATGAATTTCCCATAGGTTTTCACTAGGAGGTGCAGTAACTATGGGTGCACATAATGTCTCTTACGTGCTCCTGCAGTTACTCTGGATTTGGGGGTGTCTCCAAAATCAGGGTGTACATTAGATTCCATGGTTAATTGGATTAGAGTAAATGTGGTATCTTGCACCTTATGGGTGCATTAGATTTGACAGCGCATTAGATGCCTGACCATAGTCATCGTCGTCCCCCTCCCCCAATTCCTGAGTGTTTTTGGGAATCCTTTTCCCCATTTTAAAGTTATGCCAAGGTTTTCCTTAAAGGGAAGCCTCTGGGGGGCAGAGAAGAGAGGCAGGGGGAGCTCAATCATCTCAAATATAATTCATGGACAGCATAAAAATGGGTTTTTAAAGAACGATACTCTTGGATTTAATCATCAATCAGCACAATTAATACAGTGCAGCAGGAGCAGAGAGAGACTCATAGTAAAGGCTTCCACATTAAATACAAATGCCATAGATTTATCATGTTGTAACAGAGAGTTGGTGCATTGTTTGCCTCTCATTTGAAAAATTTATTATCTGCTTATTTTTCATTGCAGGACCCAGCAGGACTGGAAAGGGTGTGTGTGTGTGGGGGGGGGGGGGGTGTTTATATTTGTGGCTTCATATCCTCTGCTTTTATAAAAAGCTTTCACATCAGTAGGCTGAGGGCATGATCCTGATTCTTGAGTAGAAGTAAATTCCATTGAAATAAATGGGACTTACTTCCATGTGCTATAGCAGATTTGCTTCAGGACATGAAATAGCAAGAGCTTGGTCTTCTGACCCTCTTTTCCCAGGATATGTCCTCTTTTTTTAGCCCTGCCCTGGAAAAAAAAATCTTTGCTGTCCTCCTTTACCTTGTGAACAGGCAGCATGTAGCCTTTTGCAATTAACAAATTATGGGTGCAATCTTGACTGCAGCTGGGATTTGTGGTACCTAATGTCCTGTGATACCTGCTTGTGCCCGGTGGTCCCAGTGGTGGCATTGCCCAATAGTACCGTTGGAAATGCTCCCCAAATTTCATGCTTCTAGTTCTGGGGGGTTGGGGCAGAACATCCCTCAGTCAGGGATTCCTCAATGTAAAGTATAGGGAGAAAATAAGTCAAAATAAGCCCTTAAGTCAAAATAAGCCCTTTGCATTGGAGCAGTTAAGGTGACTTTCCATAAGATAACTCTAGAAGGTGTTGTAACTGCGTGGACCCATAACTGCTCTGGATTTTGCTCTTGCCACCATAAGGCTCCGTTGGTGCCTCCCCAAATTTCACACTTCTAGGCCCAGCTATTTTGGCTGGGGGTTGATGAGTCAGTTAGTGAGTCAGTGAGTGAATCAGAGAGTCAGCATGAAAGCCTGGGTTAGATTGTTATGGAGGATATGCTGTTTCCCAAGCAGCAAATCCCCCCTCTCCACACCACTGAATTAGTCCAATAGAAAGGCAGAGCCAATACAATTGGATCCAGCTGGCGTCGCAGAGCTGGGCTAAGGACAGGAGCTCACCCTGTCTTGTGGGGCCGACCTGGGTCTCGAACCCTGGCCTGCTGGTTAACAGGCACAGCGTCTTAATCAATTGCGCCACCCACAGCCCTTTTTTATACATACACACACAAACACACACACACAACACACATATATATACAACACACACACATATATATACACACAGAGAGAGACAGACAGACAGACAGACAGACAGATAGATAGATAGATAGATAGATAGATAGATAGATAGATAGATAGATAGATAGATAGACTGATTGACTGATTGATTGATTGATTATGGGCAAAATCCATAGCAGTTATGGATTCACGCAGTTACGTCACCCTCTAGTGTTATTTTATGGAAAGTCATCTTAACTGCTCTAGAGCAAGGGGCTTAATTTCACTTTAGGCTATAGGCCCATATGAAGTATCAGAGCCTTGTGCTGACCCAGTAGGCCCATTTCCATAGAAAGCTTGTCCATCAGTCCTTTCCTGAACCAGTTCTGGATTGAGCTGTAGGAATTCTGCCCGTAGCTAGACGAGTCTTGCCCGAGGCATCCATTGTTTATGCTGAAAAGATCAGAACTGATGAAAGAAATTATTTGGCAAACCAAGTTTAATTCAGAAGAATTCACAAGGGCATCCGATTTAGCAAAGAGTGTAAATTGGGTGTAATTTACTCCTCGCGGAAGGTACTAATGGTGTCCCTGCCATCTTCAACAAGCTGCTGCGTGCTGTAGTAATTGTTTACGTCTGCCTTCTGGCAACATTGAAAATGTACAAGAAACATCATGGTGGTATTCAAATGTAATGTTGTTTGGAAGGAGTTTATTTCCAGAGGCTTTCTGCGGTCGTCGGAGGAGCCTGTCGCTTTACTTAATTGAAACCAAAGAAGAAACAAATTATGCAGGATGCGATCATCACAATAAAACTCAGTCTTGACTCAATCATTCCATTTTTATTTTTCACCGCTAATGTTCTGAAATGTTACAATGGGCAAAATCCAGAGTAACTATGTGTAAGAGTAACTATGTAAGAGTAACTACACAGTGTAACTACATGTGTAACCTTGCTCCAGTGTAAGAACAACTTACGCTGGATTCCAAGATGAATTTCCCATTGGTTTTCACTAGGTGGTGCAGTAACTACGGGTGCACGTAAAGTCTCTTATGTGCTCCCGTAGTTACTCTGGATTTTGGGGTAAGTAATGCTTGTACATTAGTCCGCTGGGATAGGATCCATTTTTAGACCTCCTGTGGATAGCAAAATCTGTGAATAGTGGGACAGGGTAACTATATGTCCTCTTTTTCCAGGACTTGCACTCTTTTTTAACCTTCTATCCTGGAAAAAAACATTATCCTTATCCTTGTGAGCAGGTAGCATGTAGACTTTGTTTAATTAATAAATTTTATGTAAATTCTATGTATACGAGATGACTCAATTCTATAATTTATTTTATACATAGAATATACATAAATTTTATAGAATAGGATTTCATGTACAGGAATTCTATGTATGGCCGCAATCCTAAAGACACATTCCTGGGAGTAGCTCTAAAATCCAGAGTAACTATGGAAGCACATAAGAGACATTTGCTTCGATGCAGTTATGGCACCACCTAGTGAAAACCTATAGGAAATTCATATCGCAATCCAGAGTAAATTGTTTTACATCAATGTAGGAGCTCCTGTAGTTACTTTGGATTGGGTCCTTAGACACATTGAACACAATGGGACTTACTTTTGAGTAAACATGGTTAGGATAGTGCTCTTAATGAAATATGGCTGCAATCCTGAAGTGCACTTGGGCTAGCCTATCTATCACTGGACTGGTCCAATACCAAGATGGACCAGCTCAGTTAAACCAAAAAGGCTTGGGCCAGAATATGTCACCATAGACTGACCCAAGAAAGATTGACATGGGCCAGCCTAGCTGTGCCAGCCTAAGGGCAAAATCCAGGGTAACTTCAGGAAGTCCTTGCTTCGGTGTAAGAACAACTTACTCTGGATTCCAATATGAATTTCCCATAGGTTTTCCTTAAGTGGTGCAGTAACTACGGGTGCATGTAAAGTCTCTTACGTGCTCCTATAGTTACTCTGGATTTGGGGGTAGGCAGCCTAGGAGAGTCAAGTTGAGGACATGTTCAGCATGGTCTAGAACAGTGCCGTTAAGCTGTATCCAGCGCCTGTTTCCAGGGCAGAAATGCCCTTTTCCAGCTCCTCAAAGTTACACCACCTCAGGAGCAGGAATAAATCTGAGTAGACCCATTGGGGTTCATGATAAGGCAGAGTAAGAAGAGTAGTCTGGACAAAAAAATCTGAATTTTTGGCCAGCCTAGCTGCAACCCCTGCCTCTCAACCTCAGGATACGGCACAACTACGGCAGCCACTAACCTGGGGATCCAGCAGGCCACTCCAAGAAGCCCCTGCTGCAGCTGTTTCTGGTTGTCAGAGACTCCATATAAAGCAGGCACCACCCTTGTTCAGTGTGAGGAAGGTCTCCTCGGGAGTAGGCCCTCTCCAGGTGCCACATGCTTAGTGCTCAGCAGCCTGTGGATTTGGCACATCCTTCTGCTCTGGATACAACCAACTTGGGGCTGCCCAGCTGGGCCTAACTCTGCCCTAACTCTGGATTTCACCCTATGAAATTCTAAGTGTAGAATAGACCTAGAGCACCATCCTAACCATATCTATTCAGAAGTAAGCCCAATGCTTATCCAATGGTTCTTACTCCCAGGAAAGTGTCATTAGGATTGCAGCCCTAGTCTTTAAATTTCATAAAAAGCAATACACTCTTCAAATTAATCACATGAAACCAATATAAGTGAATTTTTTTGGTTTTATTTTGACATCCATTCATTTGTTGTCATCCATATGTTGTCCTCCATTTTTCTGGGGTGTCCTACATCTTGGAAGAGGCTTGTCCTCTTTTCTAGTTTTGACTGGGTACATGTTCAAAATGTTTTAACAAGATTTGTTTTTTTTTTTTTAAAGCGTTCTTTAGCACTGCAAAACAATGATTTTAGACCGTCAATGACACTCTTGGAAACCACTTTTAGGTCTATGGACTTATTCCTTGGCTGTTGATGCCCTTTGAATAAATTACAGAAGTATTTCCCAAATGGACTCATAATTCATTATAGGGCTGAGGTAAGGGATGTGGTCCTTGGCACAACCCAGAATTGATTTTGAGGCTTCCCTTGCCATACACTGGTGGTCAAAACCATGCATTTTGAGACCGCTGATGGCAAGGGATAATGGCAAGAGTGGGCTGTGGGTGGCGCAAGTGGTTAAGACACTGTGCCTGTTAACCAGCAGGCCAGGGTTCGAGACCCAGGTCGGCCCCACAAGACAGGGTGAGCTCCTGTCCTTAGCCCAGCTCTGCGACGCAGCTGGAACCAATCGTATCAGCTCTGCCGATCCATTGGACTATTTCAGTGGAGTGGAGAGGGGGGATTTGCTTGTTGGGTAACAGCCTATCCTCCATATTAATCTACCCAGGCCTCGTGCTTTGCATGCAGCATCGAGCACGATACCATAGTCTTTTGGGACTGATGGATGCCAATGCAATGGCAAGGGACCACTGCAAACTGTTAGGCTCTCCAAAGGCAACAGTTATTTTTGCAATTGGGGGCATCTTGCAAAGCATTCTGAAATAAGGTAGCTTGCGATGCCGCGGCATTTAATTGCAGTTGTTGCAAACATTTCTTATAAGAGGATCCCTCTTAGGGATCCTGCAATTATGGGATCTGCAATTATGCAGCCATTGCAGCGTCCTGAGAACCCGACACTTCCACAGCCATTTCTATCCCACAAGCACTCCAGTTTACTATGGCAACAGACATTAACACTTAAAGACTTTGAGAGATTCACATTTCAATGGATAATTCATCCGGAACTGCGCAATTCTGCTCTCTCCGTTGCGCAGAAATATGTTTGACAAACTGATGTGGTTTTCTGGGTTTTGCAGCATCCTGCGATGTCTCCCTTGGTTTTATTTTGAAGCAGAAATTCCACAAAACAGACAAAGAGCACCATCCTAACCATGTCTACTCAAAAGTAAGCCCCATTGTGTTCAGTGGGTCTCACTCCCAGGAAAGTGTTTTAGGATTGTAGCCTGAGCGTACGCTCGTGGTGTCGCTAGAAGGGGGCAGAGCAGTCAGTCTTGGAGGGAATCCCACATACAGCTCCGTTTTGCTCCCCCCACCTGAAATGGTTCTGAAGTAGGGTTGCCATAATTCTCTTCCACAAAGGGCAAAATCCAGAGTAACTATGGGGAATCCTTGCTGTGGTGTAAGAACAACTTACTCTGGATTGCAATATGAATTTCCCATAGTTTTTCACTAGGTGGTGCAGTTACTATGGGTGCACGTAAAGTCTCTTAAGTGCTTCCGTAGTTACTCTGGATTTGGGGGGAAATCAGGACCCTCTACCCCAATTTTTTGGGATTGTGTTCACATGCTGGCAAATGGGACAGTGGGTCCTGTCCCGATTTTGTGGAAGAGAGTTATGGCAACCCTACCTGAATGCCCCATTCCAAGGTAGTTTTGCTAGTCACCATTCTGATTAGATAGAGATCAATGGTTGGAATTAATCAAGCAAGCAAGCATAGAGTTGGAAGGAACATGCCCTAAAATCTAGAGTAACTACAGGAAGTCATAAGAGACATTTACTCTGGATTGCTCTATGCATTTCCCATAGGTTTCCCATAGGTGGCACCATAACTACGTCAGTGTGAAAGGTCCCATGATTACTCTGGATTGTAGCCCTAGTAGGTCAACTAGTCCAACTCCCTGCCCATAATAGGAAATCCTTCTCTAGAGCATCTCCAACAGGTGCTTGTTATGCCTCTGCTTGAAAAGAGTCCACCACCTCCTTTAGCAATCTGTTCCACTGCGTACAATCAATCAACAGTACTGATATACCCAGTGCTATTTTGGGGGAAAATAGATGCTGGTACTCACCTGCCAGTACTCACAGGTACTTGAGTTGTGTGCTTATGTGTGTGCTTATGGGCACAAACCAGAGTAAGTATGGGGAGTCCTTGCTCCGGAGTAAGAACACTTTACTCTGGATTGCAATATGAATTTCCCATCGGTTTTCATTAGGTGGTGCAGTAACGACGGGTGCACGTAATGTCTCTTATGTGCTCTCGTAGTACTCTGGATTGCAGCCTATGTCTATGTGTGCATATGCTGGTACTCACCCAGAGAGGTGCTGGTACTCCATACAGGTGTGTACCACCCCAAAAAAGACTTCTGGATTTACCACTTTTCCAGGAAAGTTCACAACTCCCATTCAGGATAAAGCACCATCGTATCTTAATGAAGACCTTGCAGGTAGAAAAGTAGCACTTCAAGGAGAAAAATTCTATCCCAACCTTGTGACTCCCATCAGTTTCCCATTGATGGGAAGGCATTCAGAATCCTATTCCTTAACTCATTGGTTGCCTTACCTTCCATACCATGTCCTAACGCATACATCATCCAGCCCCAAATTCTTGAACCCAGCAAGACAACACACCCAGAGGTACATTTTGTGTAAATAAACCCAGTCTTTAAGCTGTGAAGTTTTCATTTTCAATCTCAGGGATAGCGAGAAGGAATTCCAAGTGCTGCCCTCTTTATTTTATTTTTTTCCCCACTGTTCCTCTTGGGATTTCCACCAGGCAGCCGAAGCCAGCTGCTCTAATTAGCACAGCAAACAGCAAGTTTGCTGGAAAATAAGAACAAGGGAGGATGAGAAATCTTTGTGAGGGGTGTCCAGATATATAGGGGTCTGGCAGGCAAAAGAAGAATCAGGAAGATGAAACCCAGAATGGGACAGACTTGAGATAGAACAGTGGATCTCAAAGTGGGGGGTCAGGACCCCTTGGGGGTGTCACGCAAAGCTGGGTGCCACCATCTTCGAATCTGCCATCAACTTGGAATGGGGCATTCAGGATGCTTTCCTTGGAGTAAATCTCATTGAACATAATAGGACTTACATGGAGGAACTCTGGCATCACACCTTGCAGGGGGGACATATTGTAATTCTCAGAAGGGGGTCCCAAGCAGAAATACTTGAGAAGCATTGAGGTAGAACATGCCAATCAATGGGGCTGATATCTGCTCCTTTCCCCTCATATTTTGCATCGCCAAGATATTGGCCATAGAATAGTGAAGGGGATAAAGGATGCGTTTGTCTCACACCATACCAGAAGCAGGGACATCCTCTGAAACTGAATTAGAGTCAGAACATACAAAAGAAAATAAGTTTTTTTTTAATCCAGCATGAAATTAAACTGTGGAACTCCTTGCCACAAGATGTGGTGATAACAGCTATGTGTAAATGCCTTCATACAGGTTTGGACTGACTGATAGAAAAAAAAGTCCATCTAAGGTTACAAACTATGGTGGGTATGTTCAATGTCCTGGTTTTAAAAGGAGGCTGCTCATCTCAGCTGCCTTCAGTGTTGATTAAGAAGGAAGGAAGGAAGGAAGGAAGGAAGGAAGGAAGGAAGGAAGGAAGGAAGGACAGATGCACAGACAGACAGACAAATTTCATGTACAAGGGAGAGGCAATAACGGAGTGGTCTCATGTTGTCTTGAGTGCTCCCTTGGACATCTGGTGGACTCCATGAGATGCAGGAAGCTGAACCAGTCGGACCTTTGGCATGATCCAGAAGACTCTTCATATGTTATTATAGAGCAAGAACATTAACCTGGACCCCCAATGCCTGAAATTGAGTCACTTATCCCCAAATCCAGACTATGGGAGCACGTAAGAGACATTACGTGCACTTATAGTTACTGCACCACTCAGTGAAAACCTATGGGAAATTCATATTGATATCCAGAGTAAATTGTTCTTACACTGGAGCAAGGACTCCCCATCGTTACTCTGGATTTTGCCTTTACCCAGTTTGTTGGGCCACCAACCCCAACTGCACTGTGCTTTACCACCCTTCACGAAACCCTTGAAAAACACAATTCCTTATTGTGGGAAAAACCTCGGTAACTTTCGGGTGGGAGACTGAAAGCTGACAAAGCTGTCATGAGGCAACAGAGAGGTATCACTGATCACAATTTGGGTGACCAGAAAATTGCACCTGCTTTAAGCTTGGAAGTTGTTCCCTGAGGCCAGATGTAATGATGACCATGCAGTGAAGGACTCCATCCAGAAGAGAAGAGTGGTACAAGCTGCCCATAGAACAATAGCCTACCTCACAGGGTTGTTGTGCGGACAAAAAAGATAAAAAGGAAGGTTTATTTTCCAGTTGTCATTCTTTATTTCCATCTTAGAGTGAAATCCAGAGTAACTGCAGGGAATCCTTGCTCCAGAGTAAGAACAAGTTACTCTGGATTGCAATATGAATTTTCCAATAGGTTTTTTTCACCAGGTAGTGCAGTAACTACAGGTGCACTTAAAGTCTCTTACGTGCTCCTGTAGTTACTCTGGATTGTGTCCATGAACTCTTCCACCTGCCCCTGAGATCTCAATAGAGGAGGCTTTCCCCAAGCCAGGCACGGACACGGCGCCAAGAAAACCACTCTGTAATTGTTTAAGTAGGAAGTGTATTATTTACAGCAAATGAAATTAATGTGCTACAAGGTTACATTTTGTTGGGCACGTTAAAATAGGCATCAGGATAATTTCAATGGTGTATTCTTCCTCTCTCTTTTTCCTAATTATCATTATGTAATAAAAGACATGTACCTACTTCCCTGAATTACAGCTTCTTAATGAGTGACGAACATGGTATATTATTTTAGTATAATGAGCCTTCCAGGTGGCGATTGCAAGAATGTCTGTACAGCAAATGTGCATTCCGTTGGGTTACTATATGAACATCGGTGGGCTCGATTTTCATGGGAATCCCATAGGTAGCAGACAGGTGGAGAGGCAGTTCCCACTCCAGCCTATATAATAATAAAAGATCAGATATTGGCTTGATTGTTGAACACCTGCCTTTTGGAATGGGAAGAGTCTGGAAAATACTGAAGTAGGTGCTGGGTCAGCAGATGCCATAACCACAAAAGAGGACACGGCTTCCACAAAAATGTAGGGTTCCCAAGAAAAATGTAGGACATAAAAACTAAATGCAAGGAGAGTTTGAGAACTGTAGGTCTACATATTTGGGAATTTAAAGGGGCTTACTCTCTTCCCTGTGATATGTGCTGTTTGCAATGAGACCATTGATTGAGAAAGAAAGAAAGAAAGAAAGAAAGAAAGAAAGAAAGAAAGAAAGAAAGAAAGAAAGAAAGAAAGAAAGAAAGAAAGAAAGAAAGAGGGAGGGGGGAGGAAGGAAGGAGGAAGGAAGGAAGGAAGAAAGAGGGAGGGGGAAGGAAGGAAGGAAGGAAGGAAGGAAGGAAGGAAGAAAGAAAGAAAGAAAGAAAGAAAGAAAGAAAGAAAGAAAGAAAGAAAGAAAAAGAAAGAAAGAAAGAAAGAAAGAAAAAGAAAGAAAGAAAGAAAGAAAGAAGGAGGGAGGGGGGAGGAAGGAAGGAAGGAAGGAAGGAAGAAAGAGGGAGGGGGGAAGGAAGGAAGGAAGGAAGGAAGGAAGGAAGGAAGAAAGAAAGAAAGAAAGAAAGAAAGAAAGAAAGAAAGAAAGAAAGAAAGAAAGAAAGAAAGAAAGAAAGAAAGAAAGAAAGAAAGGTTATTTCAGATGGAGTACAGTCACAGTTCAGGGGGATTTAAAGGTCACAGAACATTTATATTTTAAAA
Source organism: Cryptoblepharus egeriae (assembly GCA_030015325.1). Taxonomy (NCBI): domain Eukaryota; kingdom Metazoa; phylum Chordata; class Lepidosauria; order Squamata; family Scincidae; genus Cryptoblepharus; species Cryptoblepharus egeriae. The sequence goes on from JAREYC010000016.1 coordinate 5,359,676, forward strand.
AACGCTAATTCTTGCTAAATTTCATAGGGAAGTATTTCCCCTGCTGCTACTCTGGAAAAAAAAAATAATTATGATTTTCATTCCAAAAATTGAAACTGATTATTTTTCACAGCACTACAAAGCTGACTAAGTTTTTCTTAGCTAGTAAAGTTTTTTTATTCACCCTCTCTGGAAGCAGATTTTCCTGCCTTCAAGCTGCAAGTCACTAATAAAGAGATGAAAAGCTAGAAGGACAAAGAGGCAAATTTATATTAAAAAAAGTCCAACCACAGCAGTATCCTTTTGCTACATGTACAGGGTTGCCATAATTCTCTTCCAACTGGGACAGGATCTCCTGTCAAACAGTACAGTGATGCCACACGTAACAAATTTAATTGGTTCTGGAGGCATGTTTGTTACGTGAAACGTTCTTTACATGAAGCGGATTTTACCATAGGAAATAATGGAAACTCACACAATTGGTTCCACAACCCCCAAAATATTCATAGAAAAATATTAACTGGATGTAAAAATGATGACAGAACACTGGGATTGAATTCAAAACATGCATTCAATGTGTATGATCTTGTGAAGTCTATTTAGGCTACAGTCCTAAAGACACTTTCCTGGGAGTAAGACCCATTTAACACAATGGGGCTTACTTCTGGGTAGACCTGGTTAGGAGGCTGCAATCCAAGACACCTTCCAAGTGTCTCCCCACTTTCTCCTTCTCTCCACCCCGAGCCTCTCTCTCCCCTGCTCCCTTCTGGCTAGCCCTGAGCTGCTTCCTCTTCTCCACTGCTCTTCTCTCCCTCTGCCCAGCAGGTGCCCAACCACAGGAGGAACAGCACAGAAGTGTTGCTTTTGCTATGGGCAGGTGCGCAAGGCAGCCCTGACGCTTTTTAAACGCTGCCGGCCAGCGCATCTGCCCCAACTGCCAACAAATATGTTCTTTACGTGAAGCACAGTTTGTTATGTGAAGCAGAATCCTAGAGAAACTTTTGTTTGTTACATGAAACATATTTTACGTGAGGCGTTCTTTAGTGAGGCGCCACTGTATATGAATGCAATCCCTAAAAACTCTCCCAGAGTAACTACAGGGAGTCCTTGCTCTGGTGTAAGAACAACTTACTCTGGATTCCAATATGAATTTCCCATAGGTTTTCACTAGATGGTGCAGTAACTGCAGGTGCATGTAAAGTCTCTTATGTGCTCCCATAGTTACTCTGGATTTGGGGGCCTGTTTTCCAGGACATATGGCAACCCTATTTGTATAACATACCAGTTCTACCAAAATGCTACACAAACACACATTCTTAACGGCCAAGAGCAGGTGGTTGCACAGATCTAGCATGGGTTGTAACCCATTATGGACCTTTCCTCCAAATATGTGTCCGATCCCCTCTTTAAAAGCATCTAGGCTCAATGCCATCACAATATACTATAGCAAGGAGTTCCACAGACGAATTACACGGTGGGTGAAGAAATTTTTTTTTCTGTCTCATCTCTCCCAACACTCAATTTTAGTGGTTGTCCCCTGGTTCTGGTCTGTGTTAGAAGGATGAAGTTCAGATCTGAGGCATGGTGATCCAATGGTGATGGTGGAGGCTACCTTTTGAGTAAATGGGAGAATCAGCACTTACGCTGTGCACAAATCTGAGTATCTATCATTGATCGACAGCCTTTCCCATTACTGAAAACTGCGCCAAATATACCATTGGCACCAAAAAGCCTATTATTCTTCAGTATCACTTCTGAGACTAGAAACTATCAGACATCCTACCAACTGCTCAACAGTTGCCCAATAAGTGGGATTTTTAAAAATATCCCACAGAGGCTTGACGAGCACCTGTCGGAGAGGCTCTAGGAGGATTTCCTGCTACAGGCAGGGGGTTGATGACTAGATGACCTACCGGGTCCCTTCTAACTCTATGATTCTATGATCTATGATTCTATATCTGCAGATCCAATATCTTCGGATTTAATTATCCGCAAAGAGGTTGAGTTCTCCTTTACCCACTGTTTCCAGTATCTTTGGGAGCCAGGACCATCCCTTGCAGATTCCAGTGGATGCCTGTACTGGTCTCCCCATTGACAGCACGTTGCACACCAGGTGCCCCAGTTTTTGCCCATCCCATCATTTCAACCCAAACTGCTTTCCCAGAAAATCAATGCCACATTTTATCTGTTCCATTGTGGGTAAGACCAGAAAGTAGGATGTAAAACTCTGCCTGGTGTGAAAGCAGGACTTGCACAGATTTAAAGGAGCAGAACTTTACAGGTTTCCTCCACAGAGATTGGGAACTGCTGGCTTCGCATTTCAAGATAGCCAATCGATTTCTTGGGATTATGTTTTTTCCCCGACTTTGAAGTTCTTTTTTTTCCAGTTAAATCCAACCATATAATTCTGCTTGAGAAATTAACGGGGGGAGGGAGGTAAAAAACTCAAGCATCTTAATTCTGACTCCTGCAACTCAACCACACATTGTGCGCTGGAGATAAAGAAAAGCCTTCTTCTTCTTCTTCTTCTTCGACATCTTTCTTTTTTTTACCCAAGGAATATAATATGTCTGTTCAGTTGTGCCTTTTTCCCAGCCTTTCGACAGAGATTGAACACATACCAGTGTGCCTGCTTTAATTAAAGAACTAATGTTGTTTCCAAAGGAGGGGGAAAGAACATCACGTTCATTTGCGTCGCAATATGTTTCACTAATTAAGCTATTCAGCCTCAGATTTAACTGGCTGTCCAAAATCTCTGTAAACCAATTCTTTCCCTGGAGTCATCCAGAAATTTTCCAAAACAAGGGTTTTGCGTGTCCTTCTCCAACCTCTCTACTTTTCTTCCATCGTCATCAGAAAATCAAATTCTGGATCTTTCCCCCCGCCAGTGATCCTGTTAATTTTTAGTGATGCTAAGATTCACTAAAATAAGGCTTTGACCGAAAAAACTCTGAATCAATTTGACATCCAGGTGACTGCCGACCACCATCTGTATCCTTTCCTTTTATATGTGGGTATATTTTTTATAAGGGGATATGTGGGTATAATTTATGTGGGTATAATTTAAATTATTAATTAAATTATACCTCTAAAGGGTGTGTGTGGGCTTTCTCCTCAAGGATCACTCCGAAGCAGTTACCGCCCTGGTAGCAGAATTTCTGGTGGCTGTCTTGAAAAAAAAGTCCCCCACCCCAATCCAGAGTAACTACAGGAGCAGGTAAGAGATTTTACATGCACCCATAGGTACTGCACCACCTAGTGAAAACCTATGGAAAATTCACATTGGAATCAATGATGTGATTCATTGAAATTGAATCCAGAGTAAGTTGTTCTTACACTAGAGCAAGGACTCCCTGTAGTTACTGTACTCTGGATTTTGCCCGAAGTCACCTCTTTATTATTATTTGGGATGTGACAGCAAAGGCAAGTTTTACAATGATGTTTTAAAATATTTTAACTTTTACAGTGTGAATTACATCTAAATGCCAATAAAGGTATATGAAATGAAAGGAAGGAAGGAAGGAAGGAAGGAAGGAAGGAAGGAAGGAAGGAAGGATGAATGAATGAATGTGGGTAAAATACAGTGATTTTCAACCTTTTTGATATCATGGCATTCAAATTCCAATAATGCCAATAAAGGTATATATCAGCACAATCCTAACCATGTCTACTCGTAAGCTCCATTGTGTTAAATAGGTCTTACTTCCAGGATAGGGTTGCCATAATTCTCTTCCACAAAATCAGGACATGACCCTCTATCCCATTTGCCAGTACATGAACACAATCCCCCCAAATTGGGATTGTCCCTGTTTTTCGAGACATATGGCAACACTATTCTACTTTCCAGGAAAGTGTCTTTAAGTGCAACCTATATCCGATAAGGTGATAAAATAGGCACAACATCTCTTTTTTATCCGTTGACAAAGTGCACTATGCTGTTGGGAAGGGATTCAAACTCCCAATTGCCTGAATGACCGTTCCCCAAACCCTGTGGCGTACCTGTATGCCATCTGTGGTACCCCAGTGCCATGGCACAGTGGATGAAAATGCAATGTATGGCTATGAGAGCATCAAGATTACATTGGATCCAAATAGGTCAAGAATATCGTAGATACCGGATCAGAGTCAAGTCTGCAATAAGCTGCAGCGAGCTGTCAGTCCATGGCAGATCATTGAGAAACACTGTCTCAACTGAAGTCTGGGCCAATTGTGTCAAATATTTTAACTCTAGTACAAGTGATCATCTATCTAAAATAAGTAGAGCCCTCATGGATCAGGCCTAAAGCCGACCCAGTCCAAAATCTTGTATCTCACAGTGGCTCACCAGATGCCCTGTAGCGCACACAACAAAAGACCTGCATCCTAGTGCCCATGCCTTGTATCTGAAATTCCTCATTTATTTCTAAAATCTGGATGTTGCACACCATGGCTGGTACCGGAGATGGACATCGCCTCCAGAAATTTGTCTGATCCCCTTTTAAAATTAAAGGGAATGCCATCACCAAATCATGTGGCAAGGAGTTCCATGGACTGTTTACATGCAGGGTAAAGAAATACCAGTATTTTCTTAAGGCTGCAATCCTAAAGACACTTTCTAGGAAGTAAAACCCACTCAACACAATGGGACTTTCTTTTGAGTAGATATGGTTAGGATTGTGCTCTTAGGGCACAATCCAGAGTAACTACGGGAGCATGTAAGAGACATTACATGCACCCGTAGTTACTGCACCACCTAGTGAAAACCTATGAGAAATTCATATTGCAATCCAGAGTAACTTGTTTGTACTCCGGAGCAAGGACTCCCCACAGTTACTCTGGATTTCACCCTAGTCTGTTGTGGCTCTCCCAATGCTCAATTTTAGCAATCGTCTCTTTGCTCCTTTGCTGTCTGAAAAATTTGCACCTTTTGAGCACAATCCTAACCATGTGCACTCAAAAGTAAGCTCTATTGTGTTCAATTGGTCTTACTCCCAGGAAAGTGTCTTTAGGATTGCAGCCTAAGATAGGATTGCCATAATTCTCTTCCACAAAATTGGGACAGGACCTCTGTCCCATTTGCCAGTATATGAACACAACCCCCCAAAATTGGGATTGTCCCTGTTTTTCAGGACATATGGCAACCCTACCGTAAGATCTTCCATTTCAGAGATGTCCTCTGACTGTCCATAATGTTGAAATCTTGATTTGCAACAGCAAAAACCCAAATTTCACAAGCCATGAAACTGAGAACACAGATTAGAGTTCACACCTTTCTTGTGCTTCTTCACTGGAGAAACACATTAGCTCTAACTACTGAAATGGTGTTAATCCCTTTGTTAATTGAGAATTAATGGTTCTGGCAGCCACAGAAGTGCTAATTTGTGGTGGGTAGATAATGAGAGAATCCGCCTTCTGATAGATCGGGATCTAAAATGTCAATGATATCAGTCATTTAATGCATGCATTAAAAAGGGGTGAGTCACCCCCTCCATCGTAAATGGAGCTGAAGCATCAGGTAGTCTTTTAGGGTTCTTCTGCAGAAGATGTGCTACTTCCAAAAAGGTACATTTGCTTTGCTCCCCCTGCACTGATCTACTGACCTGGACATTTGTACTGAGTTTGACTTTTTAATTTTGAATATTTTCTCCAAACACAACTTTTTATAATGCCCTAAAACAGTGGTTCTGAAACTGATGGGGAAACCCATAAACTAGAGAACTACTGACAATTTCCCTTTAAGAGACAGTGGAAGGCAGTGACACATTTCCCAGGATTGCACCGCTGCAAACTTTTTAACTTTTTTAAGGAGACTTTTTTTTGTGGGGCGGGGGTGGGGGTCCGTGGAGTCCACAACTGCCTACCTTCTAATGGGTCTTCTCAGGAGTCTCCAAACAGACTCCAGAGGGTAGATCCATGCCCAAGGATCTAGGTGTACAGTATATGGTTTCCATCAATATACTGTACATCTCAATATCTTGCCCCTTCTGCCACAAGCCCAGTCCACTCACCATCATCTCCCATCACACTTAGTGTTAATTTACCTGGCAGCCCCAACACCCCAAACATTGGGCTGGCTCATCATATCTACACTAATGGCCTGCAAGATCCATCAGGATAAGTCCCAGATAGGATGAGGCTGTGAGTCTGTTGGTGCAATCCTAACAATGTCTACTCAAAAGCAAGCCCCATTGTCTTCAATGGGTCCTACTCCTAGGAAAATGTCTTTAGGATTGCAGCCTATGTACCGGAAGCAATGCATGTTTGACACCCAGTCTGGATAAAATGCCAATATAGGTATCCCCTGCTTTATGATAGTTCATTTTCTAATTATCTTTCAACACCTTTCAATTATACTGAGAACTCATTCATTCAACGCATGTTCCACTCTTTCAACCTCTCTCTGCTGTTCTAAAGGCCAAAATTGCCCTGCCCCATGTTGTAGCTCCTGGTCTAATCCCATTCCCGAAGGAATTAATGGAAATCCATATGGAAATCTTTATATGGCAGCAGAAATTTGGCTGCAATCCAATACACACTTTCCTGCGAGATACACTGCAAACCTAAGCATTACTACTCAGAAGAAAGTCCCATTGTGTTCGGTAGTACTCCTAAGAAAGTGTGATTAGGATTGCAGCCTATGGCCAATATCCTAAAGTGAAATTAAGCCCCTTGCTCCGGAGCAGTTAAGATCCGGATAACACTATAGGGTGGACGTGACTGCTTGGACTCATAACTGCTATGGATTTTGCCCTAAATCCAAAGGGTTTGGATTGACTATAATGACTATAGTTCATTGACTATAATGGGACTTAAATTGCAAATGCTCCTTTTATCTTACAAAGATCCCATTATAGTCATATATAGACTATAATGGGACTTACCTATGAGTAGACTGCATAGGATTGGGATCTTTGTAAGATAAAAGGAGCATTTGCAATTTGCTAGCTAAAAAAACCATTGGAAGCAACATGTGCTTCCAATTTACATTAACAGCACAATCCAGAGTAACTACGGAAGCTCTTAAGAGACATTTATGTTGACATAGTTACAGCGCTGCCTATGGGAAACCTATGGGAAATGCATAGAGCAATCCAGAATAAATTTTTCTTACATCGACGTAAGGGCTCCCATAGTTACTCTGGATTGTGCTGTTACTGTCTAGTTTAATAGTATATTAATTGTATTTATTCTCTAGTTTTAATGGTATGTTACTGTTGTTTTGAAACATCATTGTTTCTTGTTTTATAAATATAAATAAAATTTTATAAATAAAATTAATTAATTAATTAAAAAAGATGGGGTTCAACTTTTCAAAGGTTTTCACTTTTGCATGGTTCTCCGGTACCTAACGCGTGGTACCCCTCACTAGTCGGGGATTCCTATACATTCTTCATTATGGTCTGTGAATGACATGGGAAACCCGGGGAGGGGGGTTTTTCAGCCAAAACTCACACATGATTTTATATGCCTGGAATCACTGAGAAACCAGCTATCTGTTTAGGAATCCATCATTGCTCAGGGCGCAATCCAGAGTAACTATGGGGAGTCCTTGCTCCAGTGTAAGAACAATTTACTCTGGATTGCAATATGAATTTCCCATAGGTTTTCACTAGGTGGTGCCATAACTATTATGGGCTGTGGGTGGCGCAAGTGTCTGAGACACTGTGCTTATTAACCAGCAGGCCAGGGTTCAAGACCTGGGTTGGTCCTACAAGACAGGGTGAGCTCCTGTCCTTAGCCCAGCTCTGCGACGCAGCTGGATCCAATCGTATTGGCTCTGCCTTTCCATTGGACTAATTCAGTGGCGTGGAGAGGGGGATTTGCTGCTTGGGTAACAGCCTATCCTCCATAACAATCCAACCCAGGCTTTCGTGCTTCACATGCAGCGTATGCAGTGCCAAGCACGATACCATAGTCTTCCAAGACTGACAGAGGCCTGCTGCCATAACTATGGGTGCACACAATGGGCAAAATCCAGAGTATTTTGGATTGCAGTATGAATTTTCCATAGGTTTTCACTAGGTGGTGCAGTAACTACGAGTGCACATAAAGTCTCTTACGTGCTCCCGTAGTTACTCTGGATTGGGGTCTCTGTCTCTTACAAGCTCCCGAAGTTACTCTGGATTGTAGGGTAAGTCACCATGTCATCGTTCTAATGCCCTCTTTACACCTCTCATCTCGCTCTACCAGAATTCGGCTGAGCTGGTCTCCTTATATATTAGTTCACAGCATTCCTTGGAGAGATTTCCTGCAACCCACATCACAAATGGATTTAAGGACAATTTCACTGACAATGAAACGAAAGAGCTTTGAAGCGCAAAAGATAAAAGTCAGCGGTTTTTAAAACTGTGACCACTTGCCCCACATCACAAATAAAGACATCAGCCATGTATTCAAAGCCACCACTTCTTTCTCTATTTCCTGTTTGCAAGAAGAGGGCAAAGCAAAAAATATATAAATGTATAATACTCAAAGAGACAAAAGCTTTGCTAGAAGGATCTACAGATGACAGTTTACGGCTCTGCTATTGGGAAAATATCCATTATAAATGATCAGTGCCAAACATATGTACCACCCACAAGTGGCGCTTCTCATATTTTTATTGTACTTCTTAACTCAGTTGTTTTTATGGACCTTGCAGCAGCCGCAGTGACTCCCAGGGTGCCCTTAAAGATCATAAATTAAACAATTAGCATCTTGAACTGCCTTAACTGGAAGGAATTTTCCCCCAATATCCAATCATATCCTTTTTATTAGTTCTACTTTCAGAGGCAGGTAAGAACAAACTTGCCCCTTCTTCTATATAATAGCCCTACCTAAACAATTTAGGCCAGCACATCTCAGTTTCTAGCAATTCCCCTCATAGCGTGGGGGTGCCTGCGCATTTCTGCGCACTGGCTGAAACCCCTCGGAGCGGCACAGAAATGCCTAATGGCATTTTTGCAACACCTCCTGCCCAACATGAATCTTGTGCCAGGATTAATACCAGTCTAACAAGGGGTTAGGCTGCAACCTTGGAGTGTTATATTTTTTCTTATTTCCAAATCCAGAGTAACTACAGGAGCACGTAAGAGACATTACATGCACTTGTAGTTACTGCACCTCCTAGTGAAAACCTATGGGAAATTCATATTGGAATCCAGAGTAAATTGTTCTTTCACTGGAGCAATGACTCCCCATGGTTACTCTGGATTTTGCTCTTAATCTTCTCTTTCCACCTCTGGTATCTCCTCCTGCCCATGCCTCCCTACTCAAGGACTGTGCCAAGTCCTCCTACCATTTGGGGGGCAACAACCTTAAATAAGTCAGAGGATAGCCAGCCCAGAGGGTGAAGCATTAGGAGGAAGCATTTGATACTGGAGATGTAGATGGGATGTTACTATCATCCAGCTCCATAGATTTCCATATTTAGATCCATTATGTACATAGTGAAGAGGGTCCCCTGAACCTAATCCTATTTTTCCATATTCTCAATTATTCGTATCAACTAGTTCACTATTCACTAACCCCAAATCCAGAGTAACTACGGGAGCATGTAAGAGACTTCACGTGCACCCGTAGTTATTGCACCACCTAATGAAAACCTATGGGAAATTTATATTGCAATCCAGAGTAAGTTGTTCTTACACTGGAGCAATGACTCCCCATAGTTACTCTGGATTTTGCCCTAGGTTTTCCAAGAACTTAATCACAGCATGTAACAAGAGCTGAATATACACAGTATCAAAATATTATATTTCCTCCAACTGGTTCCAACTGGAGGCTTCCTCTCTTTGATGGGAAAAGTTGAACATGGCCCAGCATCCGTGACAGTCTTTGTGACTGACCAACTGGTTTTTCTCAGTGTTGCATCAAACATGAATCAAATGAGCATGAGTTCCCCCCCCCCCCCCCCAAGAAAGCAGTGGCATCCTCTGTACACCCAGACCAAGTTCATGATTAAAGACAACTGACAATTCTAATCTAGAATAGCGGACGCTGCCACCATACAGGACAAGTGCTGAAGAAGAAGAGGAAGAGTTTAATGATGATGATGATGATGATGATGATGATGATGATGATGATGGAGTATTTAATAAAATCTATGATGAATTCATATGATGACAGCTGACATCTTGAAGACATGGGTGGGGAAGATCAATATTGTCTCCATTGAATGGAGCCTTCTCTTGAATCATATGGCCAACTCATCAAATACCAAAGGAAGAATTCTCTTAGAAGTAATCAGGGAGACCCCTGATTCTGAGGGAGTATGCACCTATACAGAATACTGGCACCTCTGTGGATGAGTATCCACGCGCCTGCACACACACACACACACACACACACACAAAGATACATGCACACACACAGGTGAGTACCTATAAGCGCACACATGGTAGGTGAGTACCGGCACCTATTTTTCCAGAAAAATAGCACAGGATATAATGGAAATATGGATGCAATCCTAAGCCTCAGTTAGGCCGGCATAAGTCCTGGCACAAGTCCCATGCTGGCCTGGGGGTACTGCAAAAGTGCCATAAGGCACTTCTGTTCCACTCCTAGTGGGGTTAGGCCAGTGCACAGACATGTGCTGGCATCCCCGCACCAGCATGGGAACGGGAAGCAGGTGGGTTGCGCTGGCTTAAATTGCTCAGGATTGTGCTTTGAGTGACTAGGACTTGGTCCAAGGTGATGTTTTGCCAGAGGAAGTGTATAGATCTATTACATTCTCTGCCGGAGCTGTTTATAATGACAGTTTCAGAGAATTTTTGAGAGATCAAATCTCAAAGTGTTCCCTTTCATGTGATCAATCTTCTGCTTTTTTCTTAAGAGCCCACGTTTCTGCTGGCGCGGATGAAGACTCAAAGGTCTCATTACCTTTGAGTACCTTTGAGTACTTTTCAGTAAAGGGCCAGCCATATTCAAGGACATCTTCCTGTTGCTTTTTCGTTCATCCTAATGTTTTTCTTCAGCTTCAATTGATTTAGCTGTCTCTGTGCAGGGAGACTCAGCACATTAATATTACAGGTGCCTTGATCCACATTTTATTTCGGAAAGCGTCTTTCAGGTGTATTTCAGAGATGTCTAAAATTAACTCCATCATCTTCCAGTTGGTATAGATGGGCAGCAATGAGGCCCACAGGATATTTTATTTCCTACCATCAAATAGGATGTAAAGCAGAGCTTCCAAATGGGGCAATAAGTGGAAAGGAGTGCAAGGTGATAAGTTTCCGGGAAGAACCAGGCCATGGATCATGGCGCAAGAAGTGGCTAATATAATGTGGAGGCACAGCAGAGGAGGAGGGTTGCCATATATCCCAAAAAACAGGGACAATCCCAATTGTGGGGGATTGTGTCCACATACTGGCAAATGGGACAGAGGATCCTATCTTGATTGTGGAAGAGAATTATGGCAACCCTACAGAGGGGGAAACATTAAAGAATAATGTTGCAGATACATATTTGATGCAACCCTCTGGCTCAGGGGTCAGGGAACTTTTTTACCTTTTACCCCAAAATATATTTAGATACGCCGATGTTACCCCCTTGATTTGAAAGGAAGAAAATCATATATTATTAATATAGTGCACTGCATCAGGTCCTTGTACACTACAGTACTGTAACACACACAGCCAGGCATGCATTTAGACTCTATATATAGATTCTATATGCAATGAAATGAAATTTCTGGGGGTAATGGACAGTCGCACTGCTGAGACACAGTTGGGCATGCATATATATGCATGCCCAACTGTGTCTCAGCAGTGCGACTGTCCATTACCCCCAGGAATTTCATTTTACCCCATTTGGGATAATTTACGCCTGTTACCTGACCACTGCTCTGGCTGAAACATTTGGAGACCCCCAAAATAACAGATAAAAATATCATCAAATGAATCTCCATCAACCTCCGTTGAATTAGTTCTCTCTTATACAGTGGCGCCTCACATAAAGTACGTTTCATGTAACAAACAAAAATTTCTCTAGGATTCTGCTTCACGTAACAAACTGTGCTTCACGTTACAAACACACTCGTTGGCAGTTGGGGCAGACGCGCTGGCTGGCAGCCCTTTCAAAAAGCGTCAGGGCTGCCTAGCGCGCCTGCCCATAGCGAAAGCAACACTTCCGCGCTGTTCCTCCTGTGGCTGGGCATCCGCCGGGCAGAGGGAGAGAAGAGCAGTGGAGAAGGGGGAAGCAGCTCAGGGCTGGCCAGAAGGGAGCAGGGGAGAGAGAGGCTCAGTATGAAGAGAAGGAGAAAGTGGGGAGACACTTTGAAGGTGTCTTGGATTGCAGCCTCATAACCATGTCTACCCAGAAGTAAGCCCCATTGTATTAAATGGGGCTTACTCCCAGGAAAGTGTCTTTAGGACTGCAGCCTAAATAGACTTCATAGGATCATGCACATTGAATGCATGTTTTGAATTCAATTCCAGTGTTTTGTCATCATTTTCACATCCAGTTAATATTTTTGTATGAATAGTTTGGGGGTTGTGGAACCAATTGTGTGAGTTTCCATTATTTCCTATGGGAAAATTTGCTTCATGTAAAGAATGTTTCATGTAACAAACATGCCTTTGGAACGAATTAAATTTGTTACGTGAAGCGTCACTGTAATTGCATTTGGATTTGCTAGAAAGATTTTTTAAAATTTACAAACCTAAACACAACCAGAAGATTTAAATGTGCTTCTGGGCAGAGTAAATCTTTGTCTTGGCTTTGTAACATCAACAATTAATTACATTAACAAATAGAACCCCTTTCTTCTCTTTCCCCCGCATGCTAAAAATAGGATTTGTTATATAAATAGACTTTTAAGAAAGCGGACACTATAAACATTATTGTAGCACGGCTACTTTATCAGCGGTGGAATAATTACCCCAATCTTATACATTTCAGGTAAATGATTACATTCAATACAAAAGGGAGTATGGATTAAAATAAATTTGCACAGGGAAGGGAGGCAGGAACAGAGACAGATGAGCAGCATTGGCTAAACTGCGTTCAGAGTCGGAGCCATAGTTCACCAGTTTAATGCTCTCCTCTAGGAGCATATTCAAAGGGTGTAGACTAGCAAAGCCATAGCTCCTGGACAGTTGACAGCTGATATCATCATCCAGGGCCAGATCCTTCGTGCACCCAAGTGTAGTCTATTCGTCTATACAACGGCAAAGACTCATACAGTACAATCCAAATTCCCTGTTATGCCGGCAAAGGTCCCGGCACAAGTCCCTTGCTGAACTGGGGTGTCACAAAAGTGTCACAAGGTACTTCTGTGCCACTTTTGGGGGGCACAGACATGCACCGGCCTCCCCACACCACCATGGGGTGAATTGTGCTGACCTAAATTGCTTAAGATTGTGTACTCACTTTCAGTCACATCTACCTTGTTGTTGTGAAGACAAAAGGATAAAAGGTTTGTAAGACGCCTTGGGCATTTGCTTTAGCGTGGGAAAAGTGGGGTTTAAAGTCCTTTAGCATGGGAAAAGTGGGGTTTAAAGTGGGGTTTAAAGTGGGGTTTAAAGTTGATTGATTGATGGATGGATGGATGGATGGATGGATGGATGGATGGATGGATGGATGGATGGATTGACTGATTGATGTACGAATAAAAGGATGAACAGATGGACAGATGGAAGGATGGATGGAATGATCCATCCATCCATCCATCCATCATTCCATACATACATACACCCATCTGTCTGTCCATCCATCCATCAGTCAGTCAGTCAGTCAGTCAGTCAGTCAATCAATCAATCAATCAATCAATCTCTTCCCTGCCTCCTGTAATCTCTCCTGTATTACCAGAGTCTTCCAGATGTATCTCCAGATGTAACCATGTGCATCCTGCTTTTTTTTGGTGTGATTAGCATAGGCAGGGCTCCACTCAGAGCAGATTCTTGCATTAAAATCAACAGAGGATTTGATTCTGCACTTCTCTGATTCCAGTCTCCCACAAGACCAACTCACTTGGATTCGGAGGCCATGCAACCCCCTGTCCATGCAACCCCCTGAGAGTGGCCGAGGTAACACAACCCTTGGATCAAACAGAACCTGCAAAGCTTTTACTATGCAATGTGTTTGTATGTCTTCATGCAAATGTTTGGCTCTTTCATCCTAGTGGAGGTGAAGCCAGCGAAGGGTGATGCATCTCCGAGCAGTTGCACCCCGCCAGGTAATTGAAGAGAGATTAATTATGTGCAGGAAGAACCCATGCGCTGGATCTGCCTCTCCTGGCTCTCAGGTGAAGGACCTCCCATGGAGATAAAAGGAACAATCTCATTAACTCCAACCTGCGGGGACTCTGTTAAACCCTCAGTTGCAATCCCTCACGTTGTTCCACCGTTCAGCACAAGAGCATTTTTGGGGAAGGTCACAACCAAAAGCCCCGTGTTGGGCTTCGAAGGCGGTGATCTTTCAATACAAATAGGCCCAGCTGGAGCTCAGAACACACTTAAGAGCTGGAGTTCAATACATTATCCAGAGAGAGAGGGAATAATTTCATCCGTCGTGCATTGCATTTTTCTATGCCCTACAGATTACTGCTCTGAAAAGAGGCACAGCGGAAAGAAAGCAGGAAGGCCAGGAACCCTGGGGAGATGAAACCTGTGAAGAGGAAGGTTGGGACTGATGACATTTGCTGGACATCACTAGCAGAAATGCCTGTGATTTGGACAGGAAGAGATGTTCAAAATCCCCATAAGGATCTTCGTCGGTTTGAGATGCAACCCCGTTTTGAGGAGGGGGACACAGTACAGCAATAATCTGCAGAGGACCTTTCCCAGTGATCAAAGGTGTCTCCAAAAAGTCCAGGGTTCTCTCCATCTCTGCCACTCGCAGGTCATCACCAATGCGCAGGTGTCTCTTCTGTGTAGGGTTGCCATGTGTCCCGAAAAATGGACAATCCCAATTTTGGGGGCTTGTGTTCAAGTGGGACAGAGGGTCCTGTCCCAATTATGTGGAAGGGAATTATGGTAACCCTTAATTACCTTAATTATCGTAATTAATTAATTACTTTAATTAACTCTTAATTAAGTGGTTAATTACATAACTACTTATGTGGCCCAGTTGGGCATGTTTCTGGGCAGCCTGGCAATGGCAATCCCCCTAAAGCAACAACATCGCTATCGTTGAGCCATGGTTGGGCTTGGCAATTGGTACCCAAAACAGGAGACTGAAAGAATTAGCCTTGTATGTCTACTCTAAAGTAAGCCCTATTATAATCAGTAGGGCTCAGTCCCGTGTATAGGGCAATGGAAGGGAACCTGAGAGACCTAGCCTTGCATGTCTACTCTAAAGTAAGCCATATTATAGTCAATGGGGCTGTGTAATGAGGTGGCAGATTACAGCCTGAGAGACCTGAGAGACTATGACTGCAATCCTAAGAGCACATTCATGCGAGTAAGCCCCTTTGAACTCAATGGAACTTACTTCTGAGTAAGCGCACTGTAAGCACAGGTTAATTTGTTTTATTTTTCTTTCTATTTTGTACTTTATTATTTTGTATTCTATTACAGGATTATGATCATTTTTATATGAATATTTTTGGGTTCTGGAACGAATCGTCTGAGTTTCCATTATTTCATTATGGGAAAATTTGCTTTGATATACAAGCATGTTGGATTAAAAGCATGCTTTTTGAACGAATTTTGCTAGGAAAGCCTGCCAGAATTTCTCAAAGCTTTGCTGGAGAAGCAGTTATTTTTTATTTTTATTATATTTTTGCCTCTCTCGGAGCTCAGGAGCAGAATCTGCAGCCTCTCTGGGGCATTGATTTTGCAGCTCCAAGCTTTCCCCTTCTGGGATTTGAAGCTCAAGCACAAATTCCTGGAAAATGAAAGCAGGAAAGAGAGGGCAAGGCTGTGCTTCAATAGATCTTCTGCCACTTTCCCATAGAGAGTCCCTATGAGAGCCCTTGGGAAGGCAATCACACTTCACTCTCATTTTTTGAGATATAAACCCTTTGTGGATCCTCAGCGAGGCTTTCAATGTGTCAGGAAGTTGTGGGGCAGCCACAGAAGGCACAAAACTGAAAAAACCACATATACCCTACAATCCAGAGTAACTACCAGAGCACGTAAGAGACATTATATGCACCTGAAGTTACTGCACCACCTAGTGAAAACCTATAAGAAATTCATATTGCAATCCAGAGTAAATTGTTCTTACACCGGAGCAAGGACTCCCCATAGTTACTCAGGACTGTGCCCATACTCACTAGATCTGAAAACTAACTGGCTATTATGGACTGACTGCACAATTCTAACCATGTCTACTCAATAGTAAGCACCATTGTGTTCAATGGGGCTTACTCCCAGGAAAGTGTCTTTAAGATTGCAGCCTGTATAGATTACAATTGCAGGTTATAAACCATAAGGAGTTCAGCAGGGTGACCAGAAGCCCAAACCTCAAAAGGAAGACAAGGTCTTGGATTCCTGTCAGCCTGACTTTTTTCAGCAGACAATGGCATGTTTGCCTACTCCTGAGTAAAGCCACTATATTGGGCACTTTCACTTTCCCATAGAGCTCAATTTTTTTAATTTTTAGTTTTTTGGCCATACCATTTTATAAGAAGGAGATATTTCAAAACTTATTTTTGCATATTATTTTGATCTTCAGTATGAATCCAACGACATATGACATGATGGGTACTGCACACCACTGCAAAGTTCTAAAATGAAGCCAAAATGGAGGACAAGGAAATCCTTTGGGAGGACATATGGACAGAAGACTAAGAAAGAGGACAAATCCAGAAAAATCTGGTCACCCCGAGACGCTCCCTATTTACGGGCTCAGAGTCTGTAACAGATGGTGTTAGCATTTTCCCAAAAGCTCATGTTCTGTTTGAAGTGTCCTCCAAACGTGGTCCAATTTAAAGTAGGGTTGCCATATGTCCCACAAAACCGGGACAATCCCAATTTTGGGGGATTGTGTTCACATACTTGGAAATGGGACAGAGGGTCCTGCTGCAGTTTTGTGGAAGAGAATTATGGCAACCCTATACAAAAGTCATGGGTGTCTGCGGATGTCGGATCAGGAGATCTGTTTGTAGGATTCAAGTTTGGCATTTTAGTCTTCCCAGGCATGATTCATTTGCTTCTGTTCTGAGCCTTCTGTTGTGGAATGAAAAATTCACCTGCACGGAGCCAACTTCCAGCAGGTCTCCTCTCCGTTGCAGATGGCGACGTGAATGAAACGCAAGCCACGTGGATGTTTCCAGTGAATGTTGCCATCTGGATCACAACGCACAAAACTGCAGAAGATTTTTCTTGGGTAATTAGATTAGTGTCAGTGCAAGGGGACTCTTTTAAGGATTTACACATGCCTTTGATAAGGTGTCTGTGAGCAGATCACAACAGGGTGCTGCAAGAGCAAAACCTGCCGCAACAGATGCATCCTAACCAAGCTAAAACAACAGATGCAAAATCTGCTGACATGACATGGCCATTTATTGACTTCACGCACTCACTCACACACACACACACACATGCATGAACATGTACACACACACACACACACACACACACACACACACACAATTTACAGTGCAATCCTAACCCCCACTTAAGCTGGCACAAATCCCATGCTGGCCAGGTGGTATCACAAAAGTGGCCACAAGGAACTTCTGCACCAATCCTAGGAGTAGGGTTGCCATATGTCCCCCCAAGAAGGGACAATCCCAATCTTTGCAGTTTGTGTTCTCATAAGAGGGACCTGTCCCAATTTTGTGGAAGAGAAATATGGCAACCCTACCCACTGGTTGGACCAGTACAGACATGTGCCAGCCACCCCGTGCCATTGTGGGAATGGGAGACAGGTGAGTTGTGCTGGCCTAAATTGGTTAGATTAGGACTGTATTAAACTTGGTAAGCAAGAATTTTACAGCTGTTGCAATATAGCCTCCGCTGGCATGTGCTACTAGGCTGATGCGGGACCTGTTAAGATCATAAAGGGGGTAGAATGGGGAGAAATTGGTGGAGAAGATAAGGGGAGAGTGGAATAAGGATGGAAGGGCAGAATTAGGCAATTATGGGGCAGATAGAAAGGTGGATCAGGCCCATGAAGAGAAGAGGTAGGGTGGCAACATGCTGAATCCTGACCCCCTTCCAATGCATGATCCTCCTTCATGGATCAACTCAGGTCAAGCTATGGATCAACTGATTGTTCACCCATACCCAAAGGAGACCCCCCAGAAGTCAAAAATCCCCTGCAGGATATATCAGAAGCCATACAATTGGCACTGCGTTACTATTTGAGATTTAGAGCATAATCCAGAGTAACTCTGGGGAGTCCTTTCTCTGGTATAAGAAAAACTTACTCTGGATTCCAATATGAATTTCCCACAGGTTTTCACTGGGTGATGCAGTAACTACAGGTGCACGTAAAGTCTCTTACGTGCTCCCGTAGTTACTCTGGATTTGGGGGATAGGCTGCAATCCTAATCACACTTTCCTGGGAGTAATACCCATTGAACATAATAGGGCTTACTTTTGAATAAACATGGTTAGGATTGTGCTCAAAATTAATTATGGTATTTAATCGCTTAAAAGGAAGAAGATAGGGTTGCCATATGTCCCCTAAAACAGGGGCAATCCCAATTTGGGGGGATTGTGTTCACATACTGGCAAATGGGACAGAGAGTCCTGTTCCGATTTCATGGAAGAGAATTATGGCAAGCCGTGTGTGTGTGTGTGTGTGTGTGTGTGTGTGTGTGTGTTGTTGTTGTTGTTCATGTTGCAAGTGTTTTGCAAGGGAAACAGAGAGTATATAATCTACCGATGGTATCATCGGTAAAAGTAAGCCATGTATAGGGGTTGGTTTCTGAGTGAATTATAAAGAGCTAATCTCTAAGGTAATTGGAACAGATGGAACTTTGTTTTCTCCATGATTTACCTGGCCCAGAAAGACTATCAAGCTTGAAATAAAACAATCAAAAAATAAAATAATGTATCTTTCAACTGGAGTAATGTCTGGTAAAAAGGAACCCATCAAATACTCTTTTACAACATTCTCTCTCTTTCTCTCTCTCTCTTTCTCTCTCTCTCTCTTTCCAGGGTGACCAGATTATTCCTGAACCCCAAGGCCAAAATTCCTAATCCCAAACCAAAATTCCTACCCGCTTAAAAAAATTGCTAAAAGTGTATTTTTTTTTTGTTTTTCGGTTTTTTGAGCACAATGTTTGATAGGAAGGAGATATCACCAAACTGATTTTTGCATTGGATTCTGCTCTTAATACGAATCCAAAGACATATGGCATGATGGGGTACTGTTCACTATCGTGAAGTTTCAAAATGAAGCCAAAATGTAGGACAATGAAGCCAAAATGTAGGACACCTGGACAGGAGGCTAAAAATCTGGACAAATCCAGGTTTTTCCAGTCATATGGTCACCCAGTCTCTCTCTCTCTCTGGACCTAAACTTAAGTAGCAACTTCCCTAATATCTGTGCATTAATAAATTTTCTAATAAGCAATTTTCTTCCCCGATGTTTTATTATCGATGCAACAAAAATAGTTATTTGTGATGAGTTCTTTTCAATATAATTTTTTTCCCCCCAAGATTCAGATGATCCATGAATCAAAATGGCAATAACTGTCAATGTTCTGCAAAAGCCCCACAGCAATAGGAGGAAATGGAACACGTTGAAGGAGATTATCCCATTTCTAGACACTTCAAGAACCTCATCCATGCCGAAATGGAAGACAGGATTTTACTGCCAAAGTAAGGATCAATATATGTCTGATTTACTACACTGCTCTTTTTGGACCCAGGTTCCTTGGAGTTTTTAAGTTGAAATTTCCCCCCTTTTTCATGCAAAAGGAAAAAAGGAGTTTTTTATTACCTCTCTCTCTCTCTCTCTCTCTCACACACACACACACACACACACACGTAGATTTAAAACACAATCCACTAAAAAATAGCCGTTGTCTCTGATGGTTATGCAATCATTGGTGCCCTACGGTACTGAGAAATTTAATAATGTTTGCTCTGTGCACATTTAATGGCATGTTGATGCATATGTGAAATCAACTCTTTAATTTTAGTTTGCAAGCTGGATGTTCAAAGCTTAGCTTGGGAGACTTCAGTTTAATTCCTCTCTGAGCCATGTACAGGTAAAACTTGGATTCAGAGTAACTTTTTGGAAGACAAGCAAAGAATGGCTAGGTATGGTGTAGAGTTTCAGGATTTTGACTTGGAGCACAATCCTAACCATGGGCACAATTCAGAGTAACTATGGGAGCATATAAGAGACATTACATGCACTCATAGTTACTGCACCACCTAGTGAAAACCTATGGGAAATTGCAGTCCAGAGTAACTTGTTCTTACTCCGGAGCAAGGACTCCCCGTAGTTACTCTGGATTTCACCCATAGTCTACTCAAAAGTAAGCCATGTACAGGTAAAACTTGGACTGAGAGTAACTTTTTGCAAGACAAGCAAAGAATGGCTAGGTATGGTGTAGAGTTTCAGGATTTTGACTTGGAGCACAATCCTAACCATGGGCACAATCCAGAGTAACTATGGGAGCACGTAAGAGACATTACGTGCACTCATAGTTACTGCACCACCTAGTGAAAACCTATGGGAAATTCATATTGCAAACCAGAGTAACTTGTTCTTACTCCGGAGCAAGTATCCCCGTAGTTACTCTGGATTTCACCCATAGTCTACTCAAAAGTAAGGCCCATTGTGTTCAATGGGTCTTAATCCCAGGAAAGTGTCTTCAAGATTGCAGCCACTTGGAAAATCATAAAATCAAAGACGCATTGAGTTGGAAGGGACCTAGTAGGTCATCTAGTCCAACCCCCTACCTGCAGTAGGAAATCCTCCTAGAGCATCCCCAATAGGTGCTCGTCCAAATCCAGGTCTAAATCCTCACTCAGCCATCAAATTTCCTGGTTTAACATGGGCCAGCCGTTCTCCTATTTCACAGGGTTGTTGGGGGGAGGAACTACCTACATTACCATGGAGAAAAGGTGAAATAAAAATGATAGAATAAATATTAAATAAAAATGATACAAACAATAACTAGATAAATATTTGTGGAGTTAAAGGCACATCAGTTGGCAAACTCCAGCACCCTGGCAAAACAGGGCTGTGGGTGGCGCAAGTGGCTAAGACACTGTGCCTGTTAACCAGCAGGCCAGGGTTCGAGACCCGGGTCAGCCCCACAAGACAGGGTGAGCTCCTGTCCTTAGCCCAGCTCTGCCACGCAGCTGGATCCAATTGTATTGGCTCTGCCTTTCCATTGGACTAATTCAGTGGTGTGGAGAGGGGGATTTGCTGCTTGGGTAACAGCCTATCCTCCATAACAATCCAACCCAGGCTTTCGTGCTTCGCATGCACCGTATGCAGCGCCGAACACGATATCATAGTCTTCCAAGACTGACGGAGGCCTGCTTTTTAAAGGCACATCAGTTGGCAAACTCCAGCACCTTTTTTCAACATCAATTGGCAATCAGACCTTGTTTCTTCATCAGATAGTTTTTAAGAGCAGGTTTAAAAATCAGGTGCATTCTGAAAAACATCAGAGAACGGGGCCGAGAGACCCGACATTTTGTTGTGATGGCACACCAGGTCTCCATAGGTTTTGCCAATAATCTTAGGAAAAGGTCACATCTTGCCTTAAACTCCGATGAGAGCAATTACTAAGCAAATGGTTGAGATTAATCAGAAATAAGCTGGGGGGAGGGAGAAATGATGAATGAACTACAGATTATCTGTCCCACTAATTGGCCCGAGCAATTAGATTTCATTAATGAAGATTTAGAAGTTAAACACCTCGGCCAACAGGTTTCCAATTCCACCTTGGGCAAGTATTTTGACACCAAAAAAAGATTTTTCACAGAATTATAGTAGATTTAGGACACAATCCAGAGCAAGTTCAGCCTACTCTGCCCTAACTGCTCTCTCCTAACTATTCTGTATCCAGAGCAGAAAGTTATGCTGCATCCAGAGAGTCAGGAAGCCTGGGCTGCCCTAACTGCTCCAGAGCATGCTAAGTAATTGACACATGGGGAGGACTTGCTCCTGAGGAGACACCCCTCAGATCACACAGAACAAGGAACAGCTGTGGTGCCTACAGTGGTGACATGACTCTGCACATCACCCCGTGTGGAAGTCTGTGCGTCACCCCTGGGATGCGCACACCCCCCTACCTGGACTGTGCATTCGTCAAAGTTGGCACCTGCGCAGTTGTTTCTGAAGTCAACTGGCTTCAGAAAGAGTACTGCGCAGGCACCATCTCTGACTTTCAGTCTTTCAGAGGAGACTGTGCAGGCGTCAGAGTTGGTGCCTGTGCAGTACTCTTTCTGAAGCCATTTGGCTGCCGCTCCGCCTCCCGAGTGAGGCCAAATGGCCGTGCAGAGGCACAGACTTCCTCCGCTCTAAGGAAGTCTCCTCTGAAGCTGTTGGGCATGCTCAGTCTGTTTCTGCGCAGTGCACCTCAGTTGGCCATTCGGGCCAGCTCCGAGGACAAGTGGCAGCTTCTGGCTGCTGCTCCGCCTTGGAGCAGGCCTGAATGGACGTGCTGACGCCCTGGGCCTGCCAAAGGACAGTCAAACTCCTCCGGCACATCACCCCATACGGAGCGCATCCCCAATGCAGCCCACACCAGCCGCACCAGTCTGGTGACGCCACTGGGTGCCTGCCTTATAAGGAGTCCCTGATGAGATGCCAGTACATTCTACAGTGAATAGAAGGGGCTTCTTGGAGTGGCCTGCTGTATCCTGAGCTTTGTGGGCTACCGTAGTTTGTTCCATATCCTAAGGCTGAGAGGCAGGGGTTGCAGCTAGGCTGGCCAAGAACACAGATTTTTGGTCAACACTGCCATTCTTACTCAGGCCTTACCCTGGACCCCTATGGGTCTACTCATTACTATACCTGCTCCTGAGGTGGTATATCTCTGGGGAGCTGGAAGAGGGCATTTCTGCCCTGGAAACAGGCTCTGGATACAGAGTAACTGCTCTGCCCTAAGCAATGCTAAACATGCCCTCAACATGCCTCTCCTGAACTGCCTAGGGCAGAGCAGCTAGGGCAGAGCAGGTCCACCTCTCTTGGGGCACCCTATGTTGCCTTGCTCTGCCCTAAGCCTTTCCCAGAGTAACTGGGGTGGAGCATCTTGCAGTTGCTCCACCCTAGTGATAGATAGGGCAACACAAGGGCTCTTATGTGGACAGATTAGTTGCTCTGGATTGTGCTGCCAATGGTTTGTTTTTCCACCTTGTGGCTGATACCAACAGGGCATCTGTTATTTGGGATTTTTCCAAGGCCATTAACACCTGGAATGACAATGCACACTAATAACACCTAACACTATAACACTAATAGACTAATAACACTATAATAACACTATAACACTAATAACACTGGAATAACACCTGCCACACTAATCCTGACTTACCCCCAAATCCAGAGTAACTATGGGAGCAAGTAAGAGACTTTACATGCACCTGTAGTTACTGCACCACCTAGTGAAAACCTATGGGAAATTCATATGGGAATCCAGAGTAAGTTGTTCTTACACCGGAGCAAGGACTCCCCATAGTTACTCTGAATTTTGCCTTTAAGCCAGAGAGAATGGCCCAGCTAAGCCGGTCTAAGGTAGGTCATATCCAGAGCGGACAGTTAGGTCAAATCCACAGGGTTAGGAGGCCTTTAGGCTGGCCTAACTGCTGCTGAAGAGACAGCGGCACAAGGTCAGCATGCTCACTGGGCTGTGGTTGTTGTGCCATATCCTGAGGTTGTGAGACAGGAGTGGTGCTTAGACCAGCCAAAGACTTAGAACATTTTAATTTTGCGTCCAGTTTTACTACGGCTTATCAAGGACCCCTATGGGTCTCCTCAGATTTATGTCTGCTCTGAGGTGGCCCAAGTTAGAGGAGCTACAAGGGGGCTTGTCTGCCCTGGAAACAAGCTCTGGATACGGCCTAACTATAATGTTCTGGGCCAGTGATTTTCAACCTTTCTCATCTCACGGCACACGTAAGGCACTGAAATTGTCATGCACACCATCAGTTGTTTTTACCGTTGACAAGGCACACCAGACTGATCAAATCCCCCAATTTTCCTATTAATGAAAGTCAATCCCCAAATTCCCACAGCACTCCTGAGGACTATATGCAGCACACAAGTGCGCCATGGCACATTGGTTGAAAATCACTGTTCTAGGCCATGCTCAACATGCCCAACACTGATGAGCTGCCTAGGCTGGCACTGCTAGGCTGGTGCAGATCCATCTATCTTAGGCCAGTCTAAGTTGACTCATGCCAGACCAGGACTTTTCTAGTGCAGCTCTGCTGGCCTACCTGGTTTTAGTCCCCCAAAATCAGGATGCGCCAATTCATCTGCCATCCCAGCCGTTCTCCATTCATACAGTATCTTATGAGAAGTTCTCCATTTATAGAATTCCTGCTGAAGGTAAAAGAATGCTTTCTAAAAAGATCTCCCTCCCCTAAACCTACAGCACACATTTTTCCTCTTCTTATTCTTACAAATTTGGTGTATTTATTATTAAATAATAACTCAATGCGGTTTATGATGCAAAATTAAAATTAGCATCGACATTATGAATGATATGGTTATATTAAGAGAAAGTGGATCCTGAATAAACTCCAGGAGGAGAGTGGAAGAGGTATGCCATGCCTGGTCCAGGCGCCCAGGTCAAACCAAAGAGGAGAGCTAGAAGTATCCTGGGATCTCAGAAAATGCTTGCATATGTTGTGCAGATGAGCATTCATATTTTGTGTAAGCGTAAATAGTTTAATATATCTTAATTCATAGAAATTATGATCCAACAATTGCATAAAATTATAATGCAGTGGAAAAAAAGAAAGATCCCAAAAAAGAACTTTGCATCCACTAATATACTGTATTTACTCAAATATAACACTCATCTTTATCAGCTGAATTCAGTCTCATAAATCAGGGTGCACATTAGATTCGATGTTAATTAGAGTTGAGTAAATACAATATTTTCACTTTAGGTATATGGTGTGCATTATATTCAATGGTGCATTATATTCGAGTAAATACAGAATGAGAGACCCTGCAGTCAAGGCTACATTGGGGTTAGGGTTGCCGTAATTCTCTTCCACAAAACCAGGACAGGACCAGTGATGGGATTCAAAGAAATTAACAGCGGGTTCTCTGCCCATCTGGCAGCCACTTGTAAATGGCTATTTTTAAACTTTATATGTCCTATCTCTTGTTAACAGCCGGTTCTATAGAGTAGGTGCGAACCTGCTGGAGCCCACCAGACAGGACCCTGTCAAACTTCCCATTATATGAAAGCAATCCCCCAACACTGGTCCATTTGGCAACCCTAACTGGGGCCAGTGGTGATATCAGCCCAAAGGACTCCACTTCTTCATAGCTTTGAACAGCAC